>OX589608.1:4637430-5837430 GCA_951329385.1 Polia nebulosa
ATCATCCCACCGGTATCGGGAACAGGGTCCAAGCTACCGGCGGTCAGGGCTCCAGAGAGAGGAACCGCCTGACAATGCGAGCCGTGTCCAGAAGTACTGCTTTCTGAATCAAGCCCTTGATCCAGCCGCCTAACGAGAGCCTCCTGAGGTGTTGGTCGAGGCTCGTGGCTATTAAGCCATTGGCTGACACGACTATCAATGTACAATGATCGCTGAGTCCACATCCCACATGTCGACAACCTCGCGAGCCAAGTCAATGTACTTGATTTGTTTATCTTTCTCGGCTTTCACGAGGTTCTCGTCATGTGGGACGGTAATGTCAACAATCATTGCACGCCTCTCGATTCGGTCCACCACCACTATATCAGGCTTATTGGCTACAATAGTCCTGTCAGTGATGATGGGCCGATCCCAGTACAATGAGATATGACCATTGTCGAGAACTGGGTCGGGCGCATATCTGTAGTACGGCACTTCCGATTCCACAAGAGAGTATTTCAGAGCAAGTTGGTAATGGATAATCCTGGCTACAAGGTTGTGCCTATGCAAGTACTCACCGTTAGCTAGACGAGAACAACCAGAGATTATGTGGCGGATTGATTCTCCCGGACGATGACATGCCCGACATTTGTCAACCGTGCCGTCCTTCACAATAAATCTCCGGTAATTTTTCGTAATGATAACTTCGTCCATAATTGCACAGACAAAACCTTCGGTTTCCCCAAAGAGGTCACCGACACGCAGCCAGGCTACGGACGCTAGTTGTTCTACATCGGGCCCATGTAGGGCCCGGAAAAAGCGTCCGTGAAGTTCCTTACTCTGCCATACATCCCTGCGACCGTTAGTGTCAAGCACTAGAGGTTTACGCCAGTTCTCGTAAGCCAAGGAAAGTGGGGTAAGGCCCTTGTCCACCGCCACTACATCTTGATGCATACCCACGTCAGCAGCTAGGAAATATTCCCTCAGACTGCATACCTCGCGGTTGTGGAGGGTCTTAGCATTTAAAAAGCCTCGGCCTCCACACTTCCGCGGGATATACAGTCTCATCACCGACGAACGTGGGTGATGCATTCGAAATGCAGTCAGCAGTGTACGAATACGCCTATCCAGGGCGTCAAGTTCTGTTTGAGTCCATTTGAGTACGCCGAAAGAGTACATCAATACCGGCATGACCCAACCGTTGAAGGCGCGTACCTTGTTTCCGCCCGATAGAAGGCTATTAAATATCTTCTTCAGGCGGCCAAAGAAGCGCTCCTTCAACGATTGCTTCATGTCAGTAACATTGATACCTAACGCTTCCGACATACCCAAATACTAAGTAGGTTTCGGTTGGAGAGAGGGATCTCAAGTTTATGGAATCCGAGAGTTGAGTTCCCACGGATTCCACAATCTCCCCTCGCTTTACATGCATGACCGCACATTTGTCCACACCAAACTCCATCCTGATGGCACTACTGAAGGTTTCAGTTACCTTCAGTAGCTCCATCAGTTGCAGATTGCTGGGGGCAAAAAGTTTCAAGTCATCCATGTAAAGGTGAGATATAAGTCTCTTTAACCGATAGCCTAGCCCTGAATTCTCCAGCAGTGTGCTTAGAGGATTCAAAGCTAGGCAAAACCAAAGCGGACTCAAACTATCACCCTGAAATATACCCCGCTCGATCCTTATCGATTCGCTATTCCTCTGGATTTGTCGACATCCTGGATAGCGAAGGACCGTCGTCCATTGCCCCATACATGACAACAGGAAGGTGCGTAGCGTTGCATCAACTTTATACAATTCTAGCACCTTTATGAGCCATGTATGAGGAACTGAGCCGTAGGCCTTCTTATAGTCTATCCAACATGTCGACAGATCCTTTCGGAAACGCCGAACCTGTTGGCTAATGGTCATGTTTATGAGGAGAAGCTCCTTAGTACCGCGGGACCCATTCCTACATCCATTTTGAGAGGCAGACATGATACAGTTACTATCAATATGTGTGTTAATCTTAGCTCTCAAAATGGATGTAAGAACCTTATAGACCGTCGGTAAGCACGTGATCGGTCTATAATTTTTAGGTTCCGCAGTACTACCTGATTCATGGAGCAGGTGGGTTATTCCTGTAGTTAGAAATTGGGGTAGTGACCCTGACTCTAAGGCAGACTGTATCTGAGATGCCAAGCGGGCATGTGACCTTGTAAACCATTTTATCCAAAAGTTGTGCAGCCCGTCCGGCCCTGGAGATTTCCAGTTAGGTAACGGACGGACTGCACGAGCTACATCTTGGAGGCTGATGATAATTGCCCCCATTTCTGGTATTGGATCGCACGCGCGGTCTACATCCCGAATTGGATTCGGTATGACAGACAGGCACCTACCAGATGCTGCGCCAAAACAAGTATATGGCGTCATCATCCGGCAGGTGCGTATTAGTCACACCTTGGTCCGGTCGCTCCCAATCCCTATACACCCATCTTTCATTACTTCGGAATGTGCGATTCTGGGTGTATCGTTCCACTCGCCGCTTATACCTGCGAATACGGTTTGCCCATGCATATACTTTCTGCTTCAGGAAGTCAATGCGCTCTGTGACACGGGACATATAGTCTCGGGAGCTGGCATCAGTCCCCGAAAACGCCCGTCTCACAAAGCGCATCACTCTTGGGCGAGTGTTGCCCTCCCTGAAGCAGATTAGTTTGCCTATGAGTGCTCTGGCCCCACCAATACGACGCTCGATCCTGCACTGCCAAACCGGCACGGCTGGCTTCGGTCGTGTAGCTCTGTCATTAGGGACGTGAGCCATATGCCGCTACAGCCGCGCAGTACAGTTTCGAGTGTGTATCGGTGAGGTCTTCGCAGTCATCAAAATAATTTGACAACTGCGAATCCAGAGCAGTTATTATTATTATTCGTTTATTAATTTTTAAACATATTAAATACATTTTTAAATATTTCTTAAAAAAGAATATATAAAAAACATTTAAAAATATAAAAAATAGTAGCCCACCGGTATCGGGAACAGGGTCCAAGCTACCGGCGGTCAGGGCTCTAGAGAGAGGAACCGCCTGACAATGCGAGCCGTGTCCAGAAGTACTGCTTTCTGAATCAAGCCCTTGATCCAGCCGCCTAACGAGAGCCTCCTGAGGTGTTGATCGAGGCTCGTGGCTATTAAGCCATTGGCTGACACGACTATCGGTGCAATGATCGCTGAGTCCACATCCCACATGTCGACAACCTCGCGAGCCAAGTCAATATACTTGATTTGTTTATCTTTCTCGGCTTTCTCGAGGTTCTCGTCATGTGGGACGGTAATGTCAACAATCATTGCACGCCTCTCGATTCGGTCCACCACCACTATATCAGGCTTATTGGCTACAATAGTCCTGTCAGTGATGATGGACCGATCCCAGTACAATGAGATATGACCATTATCGAGAACTGGGTCGGGCGCATATCTGTAGTACGGCACTTCCGATTCCACAAGAGAGTACTTCAGAGCAAGTTGCTGATGGATAATCCTGGCTACAAGGTTGTGCCTATGCAAGTATTCACCGTTAGCTAGACGAGAACAACCAGAGATTATGTGGCGGATTGATTCTCCCGGACGATGACATGCCCGACATATGTCAACCGTGCCGTCCTTCACAATAAATCTCCGGTAGTTTTTCGTCATGATAACTTCGTCCATAATTGCACAGACAAAACCTTCGGTTTCCCCAAAGAGGTCACCGACACGCAGCCAGGCTACGGACGCTAGTTGGTCTACATCGGGCCCATGTAGGGCCCGGAAAAAGCGTCCGTGCAGTTCCTTACTCTGCCATACTTCTCTGCGATCGTTAGTGTCAAGCACTAGAGGTTTGCGCCAGTTCTCGTTAGCCAAGGAGAGTGGAGTAAGGCCCCTGTCTACTGCCACTACATCTCGATGCATACCCACGTCAGCAGCTAGGAAATATTCCCTTAGACTGCATACCTCGCGGTTGTGGAGGGTCTTAGCATTTAAAAAGCCTCGGCCTCCACACTTCCGCGGGATATACAGTCTCATCACCGACGAACGTGGGTAATGCATTCGAAATGCAGTCAGCAGTGTACGAACACGCCTATCCAGGGCATCAAGTTCTGTTTGAGTCCATTTGAGTACGCCGAAAGAGTACATCAATACCGGCATGACCCAACCGTTGAAGGCGCGCACCTTGTTTCCGCCTGATAGAAGGCTATTAAATACCTTCTTCAGGCGGCCAAAGAAGCGCTCCTTCAACGATTGCTTCATGTCAGCAACATTGATACCTAACGCTTCCGACATACCCAAATACTTATAGGTTTCGGTTGGAGAGAGGGATCTCAGGTTTATGAAATCCGAGAGTTGAGTTCCCACGGATTCCACAATCTCCCCTCGCTTTACATGCATGACCGCACATTTGTCTACACCAAACTCCATCCTGATGGCACTACTGAAGGTTTCAGTTACCTTCAGTAGCTCCATCAGTTGCAGATTGCTGGGGGCAAAAAGTTTCAAGTCATCCATGTAAAGGTGAGATATAAGTCTCTTTAACCGATAGCCTAGCTCTGAATTCTCCAGCAGTGTGCTTAGAGGATTCAAAGCTAGGCAAAACCAAAGCGGACTCAAACTATCACCCTGAAATATACCCCGCTCGATCCTTATCGATTCGCTATTCCTCTGGATTTGTCGACATCCTGGATAGCGAAGGACCGTCGTCCATTGCCCCATACATGACAACAGGAAGGTGCGTAGCGTTGCATCAACTTTATACAATTCTAGCACCTTTATGAGCCATGTATGAGGAACTGAGCCATAGGCCTTCTTATAGTCTATCCAACATGTCGACAGATCCTTTCGGAAACGCCGAACCTGTTGGCTAATGGTCATGTTTATGAGGAGAAGCTCCTTAGTACCGCGGGACCCATTCCTACATCCATTTTGAGAGGCAGACATGATACAGTTACTATCAATATGTGTGTTAATCTTAGCTCTCAAAATGGATGTAAGAACCTTATAGACTGTCGGTAAGCACGTGATCGGTCTATAATTTTTAGGTTCCGCAGTACTACCTGATTTATGGAGCAGGTGGGTTATTCCTGTAGTTAGAAATTGGGGTAGCGACCCTGACTCTAAGGCAGACTGGATCTGAGATGCCAAGCGGGTATGCGACCTTGTTAACCATTTTATCCAGAAGTTGTGCAGCCCGTCCGGCCCTGGAGATTTCCAGTTAGCTAACGGACGGACTGCACGAGCTACATCTTGGGGGCTGATGATAATTGCCCCCATTTCTGGTATTGGATCGCACGCGCGCTCAACATCCCGAATCCAATCGCCCTCGGTATGACAGACAGGCACCGACCAGATGCTGCGCCAGAACGAGTATAAGGCGTCATCATCTGGCAGGTGCGTATTAGTCACACCTTGGTCCGGTCGCTCCCAATCCCTATACACCCACCTTTCATTACTTCGGAATGTGCGATTCTGGGTGTATCGTTCCACTCGCCGCTTATACCTGCGAATACGGTTTGCCCATGCATATACTTTCTGCTTCAGGAAGTCGATGCGCTCTGTGACACGGGACATATAGTCTCGGGAGCTGACATCAGTCCCCGAAAACGCCCGTCTCACAAAGCGCATCACTCTTGGGCGAGTGTTGCCCTCCCTGAAACAGATTAGTTTGCCTATGAGTGCTCTGGCCCCACCAATACGACGCTCGATCCTGCACTGCCAAGCCGGCACGGCTGGCTTCGGTCGTGTAGCTCTGTCATTAGGAAATTTGACGTGAGCTACACGACATGCCGCTACAGCCGCGCAGTACAGTATCGAGTGTGTATCGGTGAGGTCTTCGCAGTCATCAAAATAATTTGACAACTGCGAATCCAGAGCAGCCACCAGCGCCCTATTTTTGTTATGCATGGGCAAACGAGGTAAGCGTGGCCTAAGTTCGAGCGGCATGCTGCGATATTCCCGAATAGCACACTCCAAAGCACTCCTCAATTCGTCATTGCAATGGGTACTTACGTTTGTAACCACGTCATTACACTCCTCGTCAGCGTGGCTGGAGATATGGTTGGATGGTGGTACCAACACTGGTACCACAGTCTGCGACGGAGGGGCAATGACATGGCTACCCATCTCAGATCGGAGGCGATCAAGTACAGTATCATCCAACATATGATTACGCTGGATGACCCGCACCTGATCCGAAAGTCGTTGGGCCGAAACGTTGACGGCTGGCTCAAGCACCTGGAACAGAGAGAGCATCCGAACACGGTACGCGGTCAGGTTGTTACCTCCCTCTGTAGCCCCATAGTATGAGCGCATGACGTTTTCATTGATGGATTGCGTCCATCGCATGCGCTGCACACTTCCGCCGGGAGCTGGGACCCTATCAGAGGCCGGTGGGCCTCGAGGTCCTAAGCCGCTCGGCGGCCGGCGTCCTCCCCGTCGACGCGCAGGTGGTGGTGTCGTCGGCGGAGTGGTGTATTCGTCGCTCGAGCTCGACGCAACTGCAGCGGCCGGAATCACTGGACTCACGGCAGGCGCGGGTCCCGGCGGCTGCGAGGCGGAGCTGAGCGACGAACCCGAAGATGTTGGTTGTGCTTTTTGGCAACGTGCCCGGCTTCTTGTCAGCATTTTTTTGTTCGGTACATTATGTTATATGCATGTTGTTGTTTGGGTTTTCGGTAAGTATATGTAAGTTATTATTATTATTATTATTGGCCACCATGCATTATCAAAAGCCCCAGAAAAATCCCGATAACGTATTTATGTTCGGAAAGATTAACAATTTTACGAACAGAGAGTGCTGCATCAACGGTAGATTTTCCAACAGTAAAACCGAATTGGTTATTATGAAATTTAGGTCCGTTCGGTAGCAAGCGCGGAACGATTAGTCGCTCTCGAGCTTACCCAAAAATGGATATAGTGTTATGGGCCGGTACGACTTAGGGTCGTCAGGAGGCTTGTCACCATTCTTCAGAATTATGCGTATATAGCCCTGTCGCCATTTCCGAGGAAAATACCATCCGCTATGCATCGGTTATAGACAGTTGAAATCGCGTCTTCCGCTGTTTTACACGCTTCTATAATCATTCTGTTAGATATTTTATCTTCACCTGCTGATTTGTTAAGAGGTAGTCTCCTGACAACATTCGTGAATTCGTCAGTGGATGGAAGGTCTGACCCTGGTGACTCAGGTGGTACAGCTGCCCACGCTCTAATCTGTTGGTGGTATTCAGTGTCATTTACTAATGTATCATCAGGTATAAGAGAATTAAGCAGAACTTCCGTTGTTTCTTCGATACCGGTAGTATGTTCATTGTTTACTTTGATGTTTTGGACATACGCAAAGTCCACTGATCTATTGGCCTTGAACTCATGATATAAAGGAGATCACGAACCCTCCTTATCTAGTTTTTCGACAATTTTCCGCAATAGGTTACCCTTAGACTTTTCCACCGATGCTCTATAGCGTGACTTGGCAACTTTAAACGTATTTAAAGCACGAGTAAGCTGGTCCCCGGTGATATTACGGTTTTTCAGCTTATTAAGATGTCTGCGCGCTTTGCGATAACTTTTGCGTTTTTCAACTAGGTAGTCACTCCACCAATCTTCATCATTCTCCTGCCCTTATCCATAATTTATTTGGGGTCGGCGCAACATGTCTTTTTCTTTCATACTCCTCTATTTGTTTTATTGGACTCTTTACGAGACGCGAGACTAAGCGGACGTGTGTATTTACTAAATATAATGAAATAAACAATGACGGAAAATATATAATTTTTGCGCCGTCAGTATAAAAGTAAAGTGTGTCGTTTATGACTTGTAGGTTTTTATTGACTTTCAAGATTGTTTTTTTTTGTTTTTGTTACCGAAGTTGCAAGATGAATTAAGTAATTTTTAAAAATAATATATAAAGTGTTTTGGGTAGTATGCCTAACCCAGTATCGAGCCCGTTTGCTGGCCGTAGCCAATTACTACGGCGAAGTCCTCCACCAACGCCTGCTGAACCATTACCTCCGGCCGACTCAAATCCACCAGCACCAGAAGAGAATGAATTGCCGAGTGAAGTCATCAGCACGACGGAGGTACAGAAATGGTTAGGATCTATAGATGCCATTCTGAATGAGGTTTGTACTATTGTCGGTGACGGTAAAATGAACTCAGACCAGAAGCTTCGTGTGTCCAATCTTTGCCGGAAGGTCTCGAGTGGGACTTCTCAGATGGCTGTATTATATCAATCATTGAAGCAGAAAACGATCCAGGCCCATACCACAATCCAGCACCTACTCTCTCCAGCAGTTCAAAGAGGTCGTAGAAACAAAGCTGAATCCAGAAATTAATTCTTATGCTAGCATGGTGAAGAAAGGTTCCGATAACTTCATCCGTCCTGCAAATTTGAGATCAGTCGCCATCTATCCCAGCGATAAGACCCAAACAAGCGATGAGACCAAGTCACTTGTTCAAAATATTATCTCCCCGGAAGAACTTAAGCTTCATGCTCGTGGAATGAGAAAAGTAAAAAATGGGGGCGTACTGATTATCACCGAAAACAAAGGTGATATTGATAAACTTAGAAATTCCAAGAAATTAATATCATCAGGCCTTACAATAGAAGAACCTTCTAAACGCCGCCCTAGGGTCGTTGTAATTGGTGTTCCCGTTGCCCTTACAGAGAAGGAGGTATTTGACTGCATTTACGAGCAGAACCTTTCAGACAAGTTGCCGAATATAACACGTGAGTCTTTCCTTGAGAGCATCAAATTGAGCCATAAATCGGGTAAGAAAAACCTTCCTACATGTAACTACATCTTGGAACTACCCCCTAGCATAAGAAAAATTATCATAAATCAAAGCCGAGTTTTTATAAATTGGACATCATGCCCTGTGAGAAATTTCACAATAGTCACCAGGTGCTTCAATTGCCAGCAGTTCGGACATGCAGCCAAGTTTTGCCGGGAAACTAGTCCTACTTGCAACCACTGTGGAGATACTGGACACTCCGTCAAGGAATGCAGCAGCAAATCTTCTGCCGCTCAATGTGCGAAGTGCAAACGCTTTAAAAGGAAATGTGACCATCCAACTGGTGATATAAGTTGCCCGGCGCGAAAATTTGCAGAGCTCAATTACATCAACTCTATAGACTATGAAGGCGCCTAAGAGCGTCACCGAATACTATATTTGGTTAGCACATAAACAGGTAGTTTGTCCTCTATTTAATTTTCACTAAGTTTGTAACTATTAATGACAAATCAGCTAATTTGTGATCTAGATAGTTTTTCTGTGTCTGAATCTAAAGTCTGTAATGTTGAGGACTGTAAGCACCTTCTTCCTTCTGGTGACAAAACGTTGACCCTGCTCACACAGAATATTCGCAGCATTAATCGAAACATGAACGGATTTGAAGTATTATTACAGAATCTTGACATAAGCTGTGATATTATCGTCCTAACGGAATGTTGGTTGTCAAAACAGACAGTCAGTTTACCATCTCTCAACGGTTATCATTCTTATAAAACTGACAGAAACATAAACCAAAACGATGGAGTAGTAGTTTATATTAAAAATAACTTACGAACAATCAAAGAAGAACCTATATTCCAAAACAGTAATTGCTTAATATTCAAAATTATTCCCGATACGGTAGTTATGGCTATTTACAGGCCTCCGTCTCAAAATATGGACAGATTTTTAGACGCACTTGACACAAACTTAAAAAACATAACATCTTTTAACATTTTTTTTTATTATTATTTTTTTTTTTTTTTTTTTTTTTTTTTTTTTTTCTTCCCTAAGGTTGACTGGTAGAAAATGCCTGAGGCATTAAGTCCGCCTCTGTACTTGTATGTGCGTAAAGTGTTAAATAAATAAATAAATAAATAATACTTTTAGGCGATATTAACATTAACATTTCTCCTGAGAAATCCGATACCCATGTACATAATTATCTGAATATTTGCTCATTTCATGGACTTCTACCAGCTCACTATCACCCAACGCACCAGAGCGGCTCATGCTTGGACCACATTATTCTAAAATCAAAAAATCCATCCATAACATTGGTTACTAATTCTTCGCTTACCGATCATCAAGCTGTTTTACTAACATTACAAATAAGTTCACCTAGAAAAAACTGCACGCGTAGCTACACTCAAGTCAATATGACAAACCTTGAAAATGACATACGCGGTATAAATTTTGACCCAGTTTATAATTCAAACGATGCAAATATTTCTTTAAAGGATTTCATAAATTCGCTACAAAATGAAATACGGAAAAACACAATCACTAAGACAATGCCTAGAAAGTATAGCTGTATTAAGCCCTGGATCACACCCGGTCTCGTTCGTTGTATAAGACAAAGAGACAAACTTCATCTGAAATTGAAGCTCGCACCTGATAACGAAATACTTTCTGTTACATATAAAAGGTATCGAAACTTCTGTAATAATCTTTTGAAAAAACTAAAAATCAGTATGATAAAAATGAATTGCAGAAGGCGGGGAAAAATAGTAAACTTGTGTGGAAATTTATAAAAACTAATACATTTAGATCGAAAACTTCCGAACCTTCGTTTGATCTACTATTAACAGAGGCAAACCCATCCGAAGCAATAAATAAAGTAAACTATTTTTTTACCAACGTTGGTAAAAACTTGGCGGAAAAAACATTAAATGCTAGTGCTTTTTCCAGTCAAAACCCGACTACAACATCCTCTTCACTAAATTCTTTTGTGTTATTAGACACCGACGTTTTCGAAGTAGTAAGCATAATAAACGGGTTAAAAGATGTTTGTGCTACTGGGTGGGATGACATACCTAATAATATACTTAAAAAGTTTAAATATCTACTTGCCCCTCCGTTAACCCACATTTTTCAGCTATGTTTATCTAATGGAATATTCCCTAAACTGCTTAAAAAAGCTGTGGTCACACCTGTTTTCAAGTCTGGAGACAAAAACTGTGTAAATAACTACAGACCTATTTCAGTGTTAACAGGCCTTTCAAAAATTTTAGAAAAAATAATTAACAGTAGATTAATAAAATATCTGGAAGATAACAGACTTCTTTCAGATAGTCAATTTGGTTTTAGGCCCAAAAGATCAACTAGCCAAGCAGTACACAAATTGACTAATTATATTACTACCAATCTAGATAATGGTATGCACACCATTGGGATCTTTCTGGACCTTGCCAAGGCCTTCGACACAATTTCTTGTTCATTACTTTTGCAGAAGCTTGAAACACTAGGAATAAGAGGAGCACAACTACTACTATTTTCTGATTATCTCAGTGAACGTCATCAATGTATAAAAATTGATCAGTATACAAGTTCTGAACTGAAAAATAGTGGTTTTGGAATCCCACAAGGAAGCATTTTGGGCCCTACATTATTTTTAATTTACATAAATGAACTGTGCAGCCTGTTACTCCAAAATAGTGTCATAATTTCGTATGCGGATGATACCGCTCTATTGTTCTCAGCAAAATCAAAGGTTGAGGTCTTTGAACATGCTCAGAAGGGTTTTAACATTGTGTCTAATTGGCTTCATAATAACCTCCTAACATTAAATGCAGATAAAACAAAATACATTTTATTTACAATGAGAAATACTAACATACCGCTTACTAATCTAAACATTTACGCTCATTTGTAATTCGTTCGCTGACACTGCATGTACTTGCCCCACTTTGGCACACAATAGCCGACTATAAATTAATTAAACAGGTTTATTTAGCTCTGTGTCAATCCATTCTTACCTATTGCATAACTTCATGGGGTGGTGCTGCAATAACAATTTTACTTCCTCTAGAGCGTGCTCAAGGAGCAATACTAAAAGTTGCTACCTTTCGCCCTTTTAGATTTCCTACGCATCAGCTCTACATTGCATGTAATGTACTAACAGTACGGCAATTATTTATTGTAAGCATAGTACTACACCAGCACACTGCACTTCCTTTTGATCCAGTACCTTCCGACAAGAGAAGGAAGGACTTGGTTTGCATAAAGCCTCAAACTAAACATGCATTTGCTAGTCGATTTTATGTGTTTTTAGGACCTTTTCTGTATAATAGGCTCAACAAGTTACTAGGATTCTATAGTGTTAGTTATAAAAAATGTAGTATTATGCTATCCGAGTATTTAGCGATACTAAATTACACAGACACTGAAAAGCTTCTAGAAATTTTGGCTTAATGATAATTTATTTCCTCGTAAGTATTTACTTTTGTATATTTACATAGGTTTAGTTTAAGATAATAATGTACAAATATGCTTTTTCTCATAGTTGTTAATAGATTATTTTGTATCAGTTTACCTTAAATTTTTACTGTCCCAAATTTTAATTATACTGTAAAGTGATGGCCTGAAACACAGGTTTGAATGAACCTAGTTCGGGCGGGTCGCTATCTAACATTGTAATTCCTAACCATCATCTTATTTTGAACCAGTAATGTACCATATTTTAGTTTTAGTTTATTTTTAAGCACTATAATTGTATAGGAAATGTTACTCCTGTAGACTAAATGTAAACTTTTTGTATACCATAATTCAATAAATAAATATTCTATTCTATTCTATTCTATTAGTCGTCTTCTCTGTAGTCACCCACCAATCTTACCTACGAATATTGGTCATAGATGTGCGACCAATGGCAATGTCAGCACAGTAAGTGAAGGTTTCTGACATAATTTTGGCACTTTCTTCAGTTAACAGCCTGTCGCGAGTGAAGTCTTTGGCATGACACGCAAAAAGTGAGCTAAATAATTCCCAATTCGCTCCTTTACATTTGTATCTAAAAATACCATCTATGTGTGTAGGACCGTGAGTAAACATAGAAACGAATTCTAACACAATCAGGCGATGATCACTACAAGACGCGTCAGGTAGGACACGCCACTTATCTAAGCGTACGTCTGCACTAGAAAGTGTGACGTCAATAAAAGATTCGCCCATTTGGCTGCAAAAAGTACTCGTAGGTGGTGCGTCAGGGGTATAATAATAATAATAAGCCTGATTTAGTGGTGGTGGACCGAATCGACAGGCGTGCAATGATTGTTGACATTGGTGTTGATTCTGTTATGCACAAACTAAACTTAATTTAGGCTATTGCTGTCTTTTTCTCTGTAATACAACAAGAAAGAGACGGACGTAAATTAGAACTGTCAAATTTAGTTTGAACTAATATTTCCATACAAATTAAGGGTACACGTAAAAACATGTCGTCTAAAAACACGGCGAAGCGCAAGGCGTAAACTAGTTTGACATCTCTAACTTAGTGCATAGCTATAGCCGTCCTTTTCTCGCACTGCCTTTTAGTAAAAGATAGCAATTCTCTAATTTTAGTTTAGATATTGAACAAGAGAATCCGTGCCATTACCGTCCCACATGACGAGAACCTCGTGAAAGCCGAGAAAGATAAACAAATCAAGTATATTGACTTGGCTCGCGAGGTTGTCGACATGTGGGATGTGGACTCAGCGATCATTGTACCGATAGTCGTGTCAGCCAATGGCTTAATAGCCACGAGCCTCGACCAACACCTCAGGAGGCTCTCGTTAGGCGGCTGGATCAAGGGCTTGATTCAGAAAGCAGTACTTCTGGACACGGCTCGCATTGTCAGGCGGTTTCTCTCTCTGGAGCCCTGACCGCCGCCGGTAGCTTGGACCCTGTTCCCGATAGCGGTGGGATACTATTTTTTATATTTTTAAATGTTTTTTTTTATCTTTTGTATTTAATTATTTAAAAATGTAAATAATATGCCTATAAAAATTAATAATAATAATAATGTTTTATTGACATAAAGGTGTTACATTTTCACTTGAAGCCCTGACTCCTGTGCTAGGTAGTACCTGTGTTACAGGAGTCAGTGTCTTCACCCGTTTGTGGAACATTAACAATTTACAATAATTTACAATTACTATGGGGTATATAGGGTATTATGAATTGATAGGTTCATTTCAGCAATGAAGTCTTCAACAGCGCAATGTCGTTCGGAGTCCGTAAACCGAACCTTGCCATACCACAGGGAAGAAGATGCGGTAACGTCCGCACCGACTATAACTTTGCAGCCCGCGAGCGACTGCAAGACATGACGGAGGTTATGTATATGAGGTCCTACAGGCTCTGAATATTGAAAGTAGCAGCTCACAACATAGATCTTAAAGTTAGCCGATGAGACCTCCGCAACGGCACAGTGGGGCGTCATGAGGTTACATAAAGACGTAACAGTAAAGTTCGAAGAACGTGCTACATAAATCCCGGCACGCGAGTTGCGATCAAGCTGAACAATTCTATGACGCAAGTGCGAGTATTGGTATTGTACTAGAACAAGTACTATGTCTAAATTATAATCGATAATTAATTTATCCAGCTCAGATCCTATCATTATGGAGATTTAATTGTCCTATGATTAAACTATCAATTATTAATTTAGTAGTTAGTGTTCAGAATAAGTTGTTCGAGTTTAAGTTTATATGTGGTAGTGTTCATGAGATCCGCAGCGATGATTAAACGATTTTTTTAAACGTTTACACGTCCCGCAAGTCGGTGTAAAATTCAAGTCGTCCTTGTGCAGACAATCTTTTGTTTCATGTGCCTTAGCACAATTAGCACAGGTAGGAGTTTTATTAACGCAGTGTTTCTTAGGGCCGGCGTTCACTGCCGCCATGGCATGGCATGGCACGGCAGATTGTGCTGTGGCATCCCGCGGCGTTCCGTGGCATGGCAGGTTGTGCTTCAGCATGCCGCGGCGTGCCGTGGCATCCCGTGGTATCCCGTGGCATGCCGTGGCATTCTGCTGAAAGCCGAGTCACTCTGGCATGAATCAGTTTTGCTCCACGCGGATTCGAAGTTGGTTGTGTCGTTATGGTTGACTGGGATTTAGTATTAATAGCACTAGTTGCTGAAGATGGAGAGACAAATGAGAACGGCTAATTTGACGAAAATACATTTCTGGGTGCAATTTGTGGAGAACAAGATCTACAAATGGTGAATTCAGCAACTTGTTTAATGATTTGAGATACGACATGCGAAAATTCTACGATTATTACAGAATGGACTATGATAATTTTGAAAAGTTAAGTGATTTGCTAAAATCGCATGTAAAGAAAACCAATAGCTGTTACCTACGGAGTACCAGAAGGCAGCATTCTTGGTCCCAGTCTCTTCCTGCACAAGCTACAACCTTATTTCAAGGCAAGGAAGATGGCGCTAGCTGTCATGTAAACATTGTACTCCCGTTATAAAATTCTTTAAAATTATCATTTGAAAAGTATCTACCTAAATACGTCATAAAAGTCAAGAAAATAGTACAATACGTGTGTGAAAGTGTTATCCTGACAAATTATTTACTGTGAAATAAGTTAGCAAAACTTATAATTGTGAACAAAATTTTGTGATCTAAACAGTTTCGTGTGTGGTAATCATGATCTTTATGAAATATATACCGCCAAATACTTAGCTAACAAACGTGTGACAAACAAAATATAAACAAGAAGAACGATAAAAAGTGATTCAACAAATAGTGACACAGTGAAAAAAAATATTCAAATCGCTCAAATTACAACTAAAAGTTCGTTAAAGATGTCTTTAACGAACTTTTTTTTTTTTGTTGGAGGAGCCTAGCATTCAACAATTTCGACTGGAACTTAACAGTCACAGTGGCGAGTACGTCTACCGGCCTACATGTTACTCGAGTAGCCTGTGACTCGAGTTCGATTCCCGCAAATGGTTTCACTTTTTGGAATGTCTGCAATTAGATAAAAATAATTCATCGGAGAAACAGGACAAAATCAACTTTGCACGTCCGTTGTTATAAATTAAATAACTTGTCTATTCAGAACTGAACTTTTTCGAAAATATAACGTTTCGTCGTACAAGAACTACATCTGACTCCAACACAAATATTATCGAAGTATTGAACGAGACCCAGTTTAAAAACATTTGGTTGGTACCTACTTCAATCTAAAAAAAGGAAAAAATAGTTTTTGATTGAAATTTCCTGAATCGTCAATATGGACAATTTTGGAAACGAAAATGTTACTGTCCGTAAAGCATCAAGAGCAAAGTCAGTGGACAATATTTTAAATAATAATTTAAGCACTAGCTCTACGTTACTAGACGCCACAATGATGAGCTTACCAAATGCTTCACTAAATGACAGTGACTCTTCAAGCCTTAAAGATGAAATAAAAAGGCTAACAATGGACTTGGAAAGTGCTCATCTAGAGCGCGAAAACTTGAATAGCGAAAATTTTCGTTTAAAAATGGATATAGGCCAATACCAGAAAATTATCGAAACCTATAAAAAGGTGAATTTACTAGAAACAAAAAAGTTCTCGCCGATTTCTGCACGAAAAAAAAATAATCTAAAAACAGGTTGTTTTTCTACCCCGACTAAGAGTTTTTCACCTAGGACTCATCAACCGGAAAATGTCACGACCGCAATAGACGTGGGAGACAGTTCGTTTAACACAGTCGGATCGATCTGCAGTACTGATGGAATACTCCATACAAAATCGATACCAATTAATAACGTTCAAAATTCCAGCACGGGTATGAATCGAATTGACCACCACGCCGACGACAACGATGGAACTAAACAGACAACCTCCGACCGCTGATAAGAAGTTGGAAATAAGCAATATACAGGCAACTAACGAAGGGCAAGAAACACTTAAACACCAAACTCAGTCAAGTGATATCCAAAGAGTTAAGATCTTTGCCGACCAATCTGGACATGGTGTCCGAAACATTCTGCAGGACCATCTTGGTGAGAAATTTGCAGTGACATCATTTGTAAAACCGAATGCAACTACTGAAGAAGTACTAAAAACCTGTGCAAATACGTGTAAGGACTTTAACGAATCTGATTTCGTCATAATATTAGCAGGTTCAAATGACATAAACCCTATGAACATTATTCAGACGTATTTACACCATACATTATGTCAACTAAAATTCACAAATGTGTTAGTCGGACAAATTTACAAAAATAAGACCCTAAATGAAAATAATGTTAATAGTTTACTAAAGTTGGTGTGTAGTAATTGTAGGAATTCATCTTTTGTACATTTACTTAATGATATTAATATGTCAACAAAATATATGGCAAAGTTGAATGCTTGTAGGTTAATTCACAGGCAAATTTTGCATATAAATTATAAAACTGTATTTAAAAAATATACCGAAAATTTAATTATTAAAAATAGGCAAAAATGCACCAAGGATGTCGCTGTGCAGACCTGTAGTTTAAACGATGTTAGTGTACAAACGGATAATATTAATGCAGTTACTCAAAATCTAGATGACTTTTTTCGTGACTAAAAATGAGCCACGCTTAACAGTTCTACATCAAAATATAGCCGGGGCCTTAGGCAAACGTGACGAAATTTCATTTGCCATATTAGAATTGCTAAATAATGAGATCAGCGTAGATGTACTATGTCTTACTGAAACATTCTTGCTTCAAGGTACTGAAAAAGACTTTCGCTTAAAAGGCTTTACGACAGCAGCTTACTGTTCAAGGAGAACTTCAAAAAGGGGGGGTGCTATTATTCTTATAAAAAACGAAATTGAATTTAAAATTATCCAGGAAATACAAAAAATAAGCGAAACATTTGTATTTGAATGTTGTGGTTTAGAACTAACTAAATACGGTACATTAATAATATGTGTTTATAGAAACCCGTCGTCGAATGTAACGATACTCGTATTTCTTAATAAACTCAACACTCTATTGGGGACATTGTGTCGTCGTTATACAAGAAAGAAAATTATTATATGTGGGGATACAAATATCGATATTTTAAAACAGTCCAAGGAAAGTAAGGAATATAATTACATGCTAAAGAGTTACAACATAAAACTTGTTATCTTGACGCCTACTAGAGTAACAAAAAAGACACAAACTTGCATTGATCACATCATAACTAGCATAGAAAAAGGGTGTGCAAAAGTACATAATTTAGGTTTATCTGATCACTCAGCCCAATCATATTCTTGGGCTGTTAAAAAAATACATCAACCAGTTTTAAAATGGTGGTATCAATTTAAACGAGACTATAGTAATGACAATAAAGAAACCTTTTTAAACTCAATCTCATGTCTGTCTTTTAGTGACGTATTTGAAGAAAACTCAACAAATGAAGCATTTCACAAATTTATCGATACATTTCTACTATTTTATAACTTATGTTTTCCCACCATTCGCGTAAAAGTTACGAATAAAGCATTAAATAAATTAAACTGGCTTTCTAAAGGTATAAAAATAAGCTGTAAAAATAAAAGTAAATTACATTATAAATTAAAATATAAAAATAATGAAACTCGTAAAAACAAGTACAAAAGATATTGTAATTTATTGAAAAAGTGCATTTTAGCGTCTCGGAAAAATAATAATACCAAATACATAAATAAATCTCAAAATAAGTGTAAGGCAGCGTGGAATGTAATAAAAAAGCATACCGGTACAGATTTAAAACGCTCCTGTATTTCAAAAATTACTATTGATAACAGTGACTGTATAAGTCCTGATTATATTGCAAATCATTTTAATAATTTTTTCATTAGCACGGTTACCAATAATAGCCTTGATAATAAAGAGGATTCTAGATTAAAACAAATGGATCATATTGAGACAATCAGTAATTCAATATTTTTGCACCCACTGGATAGTAGAGACCTTAAAAAAATAGTGATGTCTCTAAATGATTCCAAAGCTAGTGGTTATGATGAAATTCGCACTGACGTCTTAAAAATGTCAGTCAATATAATTCTGGAGCCACTTCTACATGTAGTTAACCTCTCACTAGAACAAGGAATATTTCCCGATTTATTAAAGAGATCAGTAGTAAAACCAATATTTAAAAAAGGTGATAGCACTCAGATGGACAATTACAGACCCGTGACTTTAATACCAATATTTTCTAAAATTTTTGAAAAAGCTTTTCATAACAAATTATCAAACTTCATTGAAAAGCACAAGATTATCAAGGACGAACAAAATGGGTTTCGTAAAAATAGAAGTACATCTTTGGCAGCCTTTCAATTAATAAAAGAAATAACAGACTGTATTGACAAGAAAGTACCTGTTACAGTTTTGTTCATGGATATGAGTAAAGCGTTTGATCACGTTTCTCATGAACGATTATTTTAAAAGGTCTCCAGATATGGAATTAGAGGAACAGCATATAACTGGCTGGAGTCTTATTTGTCTGACAGAGTGCAATCAGTAGAAGTAACAAATTATAATGACCAAACTAAAACGTTTGAATCATTTCAATCTCCGCTTATGTTTAATAGATATGGCGTGCCACAAGGTAGTATTTTAGGCCCACCAATGTTCTTACTCTACATAAATGATTTCCCCAACGTTTTAAATCACAAATGTGTACTGTTTGCTGACGATACTACAATTATAATAAAGGGGCAGGATACAAGTTCGTACGAACAAGAAATTAATACTGCTATCCAGAGAACTATTGAGTGGCTAGAGGCTAACAACTTAAAAGTTAATATTAATAAAACGAAATTTATGCAATTTCATACCTATCGATCAAAACCGGTGGCTCTAAATATATCTTATAAGGGGGTTGCCCTGGCAGAAACTGACTCAGTTAAATTTCTTGGGATAACTTTAGATAAATTTTGCTCATGGAAGAATCATATAAATGACATCTGTGTTAAAATAAACAATTTTATATACCCCTTGAGGCGTATTAGCTGCGAGGTATCTAGAAATGCCGCAATAACGGCTTTCCATGGTTATATAACCTCCACTCTAAGGTATGGTATTATTCTGTGGGGCCGTTGTGTGGAGATTGATAAAGCATTCGTAATGCAAAAAAAGTGTATAAGAGCTATATTTGGGCTGAAACAGGCAGAGTCATGTCGTCCATTCTTTAGAAGATATAAAATATTAACACTACCATGTCTTTATGTCTGCCCGGGGGTGGAGGATAAATTCGAAAGAGTTACCTCGCCCCCGGGCACTCGAGGCAGGGAGGAACAGGGGTGGGTTTTAGTCAGTAAGAGTCTGACACACCCTTCCGCTCCACCCTAGAGCGGAAGAAGTCATAGGATGATTTCCCACCCCCCAAAAAAAAAAAAAAAAAAAAAAACAAAAACCATGTCTTTATGTACTACAATCCTGTATATTTGTATTCAAACATAAGAGTCTTTTTCAGCAAGCGACCAGCTACTACGCCCCACGATCTATGTATACTAATAAGTTATATCAACCTAGGACGAATCTCACATTTACTGGTAACAACAGCTATATTATGTGCATAAAACTGTATAACAAAATACCAAATTCCATAAAAACGTTACCATTTTATAGATTTAAAAGTAATTTGACGAGGTTTTTAATTGAAAAATGCTTTTATAGTGTACATGAGTTTCTAGATTATAAATTGTAAGTTTTGTAAATTGCACGGCCATTTTTAATTATTATTAATACTGTGTATAGGTCGAATCTCTCCCATTAATTGACATGACTATTATTGACATTTATGATTATTATTTTTATTATTTTTCATTATTATATTGACATTAATTTAATTCAATAATACATTTTTAATTTTAATGGAATTATCTGTGTAATGACTGCATGATTATGATCAGTAAATAGTTTAAGTACCTACAATATATTAAGTACTTTAATTTACTTATATTTGCACGCCGAAATTAAAGGCAGAATAAGAGATCAATTTTGTCCATTTTGTCAACCTTCTGTACCTTATTTATGCAAATAAATGATTTTAGATTTTTTTCAATTAGCTTAGCAATCATAACTCCTCGACACAAAGTGACCCATACGTCTCGCGAGATGCATTGGCGTGCCGCGGCAACCCGTGGAATGAAACGGCATGACTCGTCATGCCGCAGCATCCCGCGGCACGTCGCAGCATCGTGGTATCGAAATAAAGTGACATGAACTCTATACTCATTGAAATAAGATTCAAAATAACTTGAGTAGTAATTAAATCCTTTGCCATGCAATGACGTGCCGTGCCGGCATGGCACGGCAGATTGTGCTGCGGCATCCCGCGGCGTTCCGTGGCATGCTGTGGCATGGCAGGTTGTGCTTCGGCATGCCGCGGCGTGCCGTGGCATGCCGTGGCATCCCGTGGTATCCCGTAGCATGCCGTGGCATTCTGCTGAAAGCCCAGCCACTCTGGCATCAATCAGTTTTGCTCCGCGCGGATTCGAAGTTGGTTGTGTCGTTATGGTTGACTGGGATTTAGTATTAATAGCACTTCTAGCTGAAGATGAAGAGAGACAAATGAAAACGGCTAATTTGACGAAAAGACATTTCTGGGTGCATAATTACAAATGGTGAATTCAGCAACTTGTTTAATGATTTGAGATACAACATGCGAAAATTCCCGCCCCATTAACCGAAATGACCGCTGCACAAGTTACAACCTTATTTCAACTAGCTTAGCAATCATAATTCCTCGACACAAAGTAACCCATACGTCTCGCGAGATGCAATGGCGTGCCGCGGCAACCCGTGTAATGAAACGGCATGACTCGTCATGCCGCAGCATCCCGTGGCATGCCGGGGCGCGTCGCGTCATGCCACAGCATCCCGCGGCACGTCGCGGCATCGTGGTATCGAAATAAAGTAACATGAACTCTAAACTCATTCAAATAAGATTCAAAATAACTTGATTAGTAATAAAATCCTTTGCCGTGCCGTACCGTGCCGTGCCGGCAGTGAGCGCTGGCCCTAACGTGACCGAACTGTTGGCAATGTAAGCAGCGGACCACTTCAATATCATCAATAAAACGGCAAGTGGCCCAATCAATAAATAATTTATCCTTTGTAGATGTCAGGTGCTTACGTATCTCAGATTTAACATCAATGCCTATCCATTTCCGACCATTTTCTAAAGAACGCCTACGGATAATTTTGGTCGATTTAAGAAAATCTTCCTCTTTAATTGGAAGCTCATTTTTAATGTTTTTGCTGTATAAGACATAAAGAAAAGCATTGTCTTCCATTGAGGATGGAATGTCCTGAATTAATATTCGAAGGCGCCTACCGTTTGGTTTTTCTAGCCGTAAACCGAGGCGGCCTTGATTGCATCCACAGATTCCAACTTTTTTAATTGATTTTCATTAGCGACACGCAGTACAACACCGGACTTCGCTGTTTTTTGTCACGCCTACTATTTGGAAACCGTCATCACAAGGTTTAATCGCCTTCATAAGAGCTTGCTTAGTCGCCGACGAAGTGTTAAAATCAGCTGACCGGGCCGCTGTCGGATAAGCTACTAAACATGGCAACGGGGCCCGGGACCCACAGATGGCAGGAGTTACTTTTGACAAACGGAGATTTAACGAGTCCGCATACGAAACTTTGCTATTATTATTGACATTGCTATGTTTGACACTATTTTGCAATTTAATATTATCCAATTCGCGTTCCGTATTGTCTAACTTCGTTTCGTTAACTGACGATTTGATTGCTAGTAAAGAGACGATGGCCGTTATTCGCTGAGTCATGTCCATAATTGGCGATTTATTTGCAACGTTAATGCGAGATTCTTGGTCATTGACTAAATCGTTAATCTTAGTTAAAAATGTGGATGCCTCCATGACCAAATCGCAATAATCAGAATTGCTCGCATTACTGACATTTAAAATTGGAGAGGACTTATCCGCGGATTCAAAAATTTGGGGCTATTTTGACCTATCGTTTGGCGAAATGTATGAAGGCGACAATTCACTGAACAAACGTTTAGAGCTAGCGGTGTAAGCCGTCGTCGGTGGCGACCGGAAAAAACATCTAAGAAAATTAACGAACAATAAAAATTATTTCACGATACCCACACACTAAAGAAAAGTAAATGTACTTACCGAAAGCTGGAGAAATGAACTAATAACAGTAAAAACAGATATTAACACTTATAAAAACTTACGATACCAGCACTTGACTCAATAATGCACAACCTGAAACAACTTACGTCCGAATAACCCGGGCTAAAATAAAATTTCGGAATTTAAATTGAGGAGCACACGTCCGCACTGTTACCGAACGGGGAGGGCAAGCTCGAGCGAGTGTTACGAGGGGCGGCCGTTCGTGCTCGCGGTAGACATTAGTGCGTATGGGCTAGGCGCAGTGTTAGCTCACCGCTATTCCGATGGCAGTGAGCGCCCGGTTAGCTGTGAGTCCCGCACGCTAAATTACAAGCGAAATTACAGTCAACTCAATAAGGAGGCGTTTGCTATATTTTTTGGGATAAAAAAGCACCACCAATACTTGTTCGGTAGAAGTTTTAAACTACGCACTGGTCATCAGCCGTTGACGTACGTTTTCGGTGCTAAGGGTGGCATTCCACATACCGCTGCCAGCCGGCTACAGCGGTGAGCGGCACGCCTGGCCGCATACGACTTCACTGTAGAACTCGTCCGCTCGGCTGACAATGGGCCGGCCGATGCTTTATTGAGGCTACCGCTACCTAAGGAGGGTCGCTTACGGCCTGGCCACAGCTTTTGGCGGCGGCGAAGGCAACGGCGGCGATGGGGTACCACAGCTCGACTAGTTACGACCACGGCGGCGTCAGCGGTGGACGTATTTAGAACATAAAAAAATGCCGCTATCTAAAGTGGCACGCACGGTATTGCCTTGAAACAATTGCGTTCTTCGCTCAAGATATCATTCAACCAAATGTAACTTAGATAGGTAATAAATACTTACTTACTTGCCACTACTACTAGGAAAATGTTGTTTGTTTTCGTCATTCAACATGTCTGTACTTATGTTGAGGACGTTTCAACATCCGTGTAGCAGGTTTACTAAGTATTTCACTTATAAATTGTTCCATATTCATTATTATAAATGACATAACGTGCGATAAAAATAAAATATTTTGTATCGGTCGCGCGATGTTGAAAGCGTCCACCGCGCCGCTCTTGGGCTGTGGCCGCCTCTATACTCGTTAGTACATTTGTTTCATTCATCATCGCACACTCCCCAAAATGTAACCGATAGAAAACCGACAGGCTAGCAACTCGGCGTCCTATGCTCAAGACTTTGGAGCTTCGACTCGACGAGCCTATCATTGCCGATGATCCTCTTGGCTCGTTTCTCAATTGTCTCGAAAGGCATCAAGCTGGCATCTGGCAGATCCGTCCCAAAAATGAGAGTAGTACGTTATACACTATCGAACTTGCGCTTGATAAAGTTTGAGCAGCTGTTCCGGCGTGAAATACCGTCTCATCTTTGCGAGGATCCCCAACTTTTAGCCAGCCACTTGAGCCTTTGCCTTTATGAAGGGATCAAAATTGAGGGTAGATGTTAACGTAACATCAAGAAGAGCAAGTTGGTCGGTTATTGGCACGGTTACACCTCGTAAAGATGGAGCCGGTTGAAATTGACTAATTTTAGCGGAAAAAAGACACTCCTGGGTCTTAGCAGCAGTGAACTTGACCAGATTGGCATCGCCCCATTCTCAGACAGCCTGTAAGGACAAGTTCAAGCATCCATAAACTATGAAAACACTGAAAAAATACTTAAAAGTACAAAATAAAATACAATGGAATAAACCCACTCAGGCCCAATGACACGCATAATACATACACAAACACTCGACACAACACAACTTCATAAACACACCACACCACAAACCACAATCACAATCACACGCTCGCTCACACACACACACGTTTCTACACACATGCACACTCACGCTTGATAGTAATCTAATATATTTGTAATATTAGATGTATTATAGTACGTAATACTTACCTTTGCACCGAACCATATTTGTAATGGCAGCTCGATCACAGTGGTGACGGAAGTAACTGGTGCTTATAGCACAGGAATCCTCCTTGTTAAAGCCCAGTTGCACATGTTTTGTATTTTGCCAATAAGCCTAACTTTTTAAGATCATTGTAAATAGGTTTAGGTCTTGAACAAATAAATATTATTATTATTATACCCAACCATAGCCTCTCGGAGAGAGCGGATCTGAGACCCAGCTCGTGTGTCGGACTCGTATCTCTCGGCAACAGTGCTGTCGTCTGCATACCCAAAGGTACCGGGTTTTAGCAGATCGTCAATGTGCAGCAAAAACAGTGTTGTCGAGAGCACCAACTCTGAGGATGACGGCATTAATAGTCAGCAGTTCGGACGAGCAGCCATCTAGGACCACTCGGATAGACCGATCCCTCAGGAAATATGCAATCCAATCACACAATCCGGCGGGCAGACCGAAGGATGGAAGCTTGCCAATCAGGCTATCATGCCAGACCCTGTCGAAAGCCTTCGAGATGTCAAGGGAGACCGCAAGGGCTTCCCCGTGTTTCTCGATGGCCTCACTCCAGATTTGAATGGCATACGCTAGAAGATTCCTAGTCGACCGATTTCGGCGGAAGCCGTATTGGTCACTGAGGATAGGATATAAAAAGAATCGCCACTCGTTATCTCGGACTGGCATAGTTTCCAAAAGTAAAGATTTATCATCAGAACGAGAGGTTCCTTCGGTCCGTGAGGAGGCGGGGGACACATTCGAGGACTCGTCTGACGGCATTGGTGAGAAGTCACAGACCTGACCTAGTTCTGAAGCGGCATCTGGGCTGGAGCCACCACTATTACCGTCAGGTGCATCTGCTCGTGCTCTGCGAGCTTTTAATCGGGCTCGACCAGGAGTCACTAAATAACGTGCTTTGTTATAGGTATTTTTAGGTTTTAGCATTCGTGTGTATATTTTGGATTATGCTATAGTTTAAAGGGGAGAAGTTTACCGTTGTTATCATGACTGCGAGTATGATATTTGTATGGTGGTGGGTAGATTGATATCTTGTTCAATAAATCAGTCTGCCGCTAATGCTCGCCTTTCATTGACGCGGCAAAAACTATACAAGTATTATACCATTCCAGAAAGCTTATAATACAGGCTGTAAGGAACGAGATAACGCAAACTTCGCGAAAAGGTTACACCTAATGTCAGTAACAAAATTATGATAGTCATTATTTAGTTAGTTGACGGCACGGTTGGCGCAGTGGTTGAGCGTTCGGCTGCTGCGCTGCGTGTCGCGGGTTCGATTCCCGCACGGAACAAATATTTGTATGACCTGCAGATAGTTGTTCCGGGTCTGGGTGTCTTGTGTATGTGAATTTACATGTTTGTGAACGCACCCACGATACAGGAATATTCCTAGTGTGGGGCAACGTTTTTTTAAAAAAGAAAGAAGAAGAAGATTAATCTTGGTAATGATCGATTACAGAAATCGACATTTTCAAGCACGCAATGTATTGTGAACAATGCGATCTCAACGCTTCGCAATTAATGTTGGCGCACGCGAGCGCGTATTACGTGGTAGTGCGTAGTTGCCTACCACGTCTTATACACACAGACACACCCGTGTCTGTGTGTATAAGCGTTGCGGCGCGACCACCTGATCGCGCCGCTACGCGCTTGTACCTAAATACAATTTCTACTTTGTGATAAAAATACAGTTACGTCCATGTTTCCGATCGATGTGATAAACAACTAGATCAGATAGGTACTTAATAGACAGAAGCGCATACGTGCGTTAACCGTTTAAAACGACAAATGCGTATAATGTTCCGTGGCACCTTTAACTGTCTATTCTAATGACGACAACATGATATCACATACATTTTTAATCCCTCAAGAATACTGAAGATAAGGTTAGATTAAGATAAGGATAGATAATAATAATGAAGCTTGTAAGTACCTACATTGCGCTCCAGGAATGTAGGTATAAAGCGCCTGCTACACGGTCGCCAATCGCGTCCCTACAGAAGTGGCCTTGGTGATTTTGAATTTTGAAATTTCGTAGGTACAGCTCTGCCGCTCGCCAACCATGAACACCTCTGACAGGGACGCGGTTATTAACCGTGTACTTAACTAATGAACAAACTCACCTTAAAGTTCGTTCATTTCTTACGAGGGAGGCGCCTACGTGCTTCATGCATGAACATTTTCCTGGGCACTGAGGTGTTGTTTCAAAATCACTCAAAAAGCAAATTTATTTATTTATATTTTATTTTCAGGTATTAACCCATAGCAACATTACATACTTAAAATTAAATTATTAAAATTAAATTAAATTTCATTATTAAAAATAAATATTAAATAAAATTACATTGATTAAATAAAATTACATTGTTAAAAACATACATTATTAAAATTAGATTATGTTAAATTAAATTAAATTAAAATTACAATCAAAAGTATTATCATCTTTGCAGGTACACACAGCGAAATATTATAGTTACTATTTGATTAGTACATGTACATAATCTAGTCAGAAAAGATGCCTTGAGTCTTCTAAAGAGCCCGTAAAAATCAGTAACTCTGTTCTCTACGAACATGCCAGTCGCACTACACCGCCAGGGCAGCTTTAATATACTCGTAGCTCTAAATGCGTTATTATATTGCACACGAAGAGTGTTATAAGCACTCTTCGTGTACTTGTACCAGAGTTGACTGGTGTAGAACGACTGACAGTAAGCTTTGAACAGAGTTATTTTAACTTGGTTGGAGCAGTAAGAAAAACGTCTAGCCAACATATTGCTTCGACATGCGATACTGCGCCTCTGTCGTTCCAAATCTGCATCATCTACTAAATCTTCCTTAATTATGTGTCCAAGATATTTAAACTTACGGACAATTTTTAGGGCAGTGCCACACAAGTTAATCGGTAATATATAATCAGGACCTTTACCGTATTTAAATATCATAACCTCCGATTTCTCAACATTATAGGTGAGATAATGTGCAGCTGCGTATTTCTCGCAGATCGCAACAAGTCTCCTCAAACCGTTGGCTGAGGGACTGAGCAGCACCATGTCATCTGCATAGCTAAGGTTGTTCAGACATACATCACCAATACGACAACCGGCTCGGGTACTGCTCAATTCCTCAATCAACTCGTTAGTATACATGTTAAATAAAATCGGCGAGGTAAGTCCACCCTGTCTCACGCCACAAGTCAACTTATATGTATCCGACAGGACATTATTCCATTTCACTTGATTACATTGATTTGCATACCAGTATTCTAAAATGTCAATAATTTTTGATGGCACCTTAGAACTTCTCAACTTTTGCCATAATAATTCATAATTGATACTATCGAAGGCGCGGCTTATATCTAGGAAACACGCATACACACTAGTATTTCTTTGTATGTATTTATATACTGTGTTCTTCAAGGCAAAGATAGCCAAATCAGTTGACAAGCCCTTTCGAAAACCAAATTGTGCGTTGTTTATTGGGAAATTATTTTCACTTAAATGAGCAATAATTAAACGTTCAAACACTTTAGAAAAAATGGTCGCTAAAGATATAGGCCGGTAATTTGACATACTGGACACATCGCCAGTTCTATTCTTTATAATTGGTACAACTACAGTCCTCATGAAATTTTCAGGTAAATAACTATGGTCGATACATGCATTAAACAATTGAGAAATTCTGACAACTAACAATTCTGGCGCGTATATAATGTGCTCAACACTGAGCCCTTCGTGGCCCGGCGACTTGCCGCGTGTCATATCTATTACACAACGATACAGCTCGTCCGCAGTGATGTGCAATACGCTGGTATCGTCGTTACGTGTTTCACGCAACCGCGGTGGAGGCGTCGCCGGCACACCATGGGCCCCGTGCGCAACAGTCGCCCTGTTTGCCGGCGTTATGTGCGACAGGGATGTATGGTTAAATTGTTTTGCAAACATATTTGCAATAATATCTGGGTCGTCGCTACCATTTACATTAATGGGCACACTAGCTTTATAATTCAATTTATTTGTCTCCTTCCAAAATTTTGCGAAATCTTTATTGTTGTTGTTGCAAAACAAAAAACACACTAACAAACACAAAAAATAACTTATGTTTTTGGTAACTCTACGATAACAACCTAAATTCGCGACCAACTGCACATCCGTTTGCGATGAACGACAAAAATTCGTCGTCGGCGAAATGCTAAAGAAATAAATACAAATACAAATATTTTATTTGTTGAACATAGGTAGGTTAGGTACAGATGTTGTAATAATTAAAGAACGCTATGTCTAGCCGCTATGCGAGCGGCGTACAAATACTGTCGTGGTTAAACATGTTTCAACACACATCATTAAATTATTCTAATTTAAATAGTCAACATAATTAAAAATAAAACATTCCATTATAATATAATAATAATAATAAACTCTAGCATAAAATGTCAAATCAATAAATAATAAATTATAATAAAAATGTGTCCGTTAGGTATTCGTTCACCGTATAATATGTTTTGGCTGGGGCCTTCATATTCACTAGAGTTATTAATTTCGTTTAGTAATTGTTTTATGAATAACGCGTTATCATTTCCTTTTATTAAGCAAATTTCGTTTGCTTTAATTGATTTACAAAAATCACACAATTCTTTCACAAATTCGGCTCGCGTAAATTGTGAATGAAAATCATGGTTAATGTAAATAATATTTGTACTTGGTACAAATATGAAGCATTCATGTTCAATTATCTCTTTATTTTTCTTTAATCGTTGTATTTCATTTCCCTTAACAAAAGACATTTCCACTGAACCATTTGGTATCCTTAATATTTCCACGACTCTGGGCTGATCATTCAGCCTGCTCTTGGGCAGCTCTTGGGCTGAGTATTCTATTCTATTCTATTCTGATCACACCTTTTATCTGTGGCTTTACTAGAGATAACCCGTTCCTTATTCTTCTCTCTTTCAATCATCTTTTGTTCTTTTAACTTTTGTCCTCTCGTCATCACATTCATTTTCTTTTCATTCATCTCTTTTAATTCCTCTGAAGTGATTATTATACGTGAAAGGGCATCCGCAACAACGTTATTTTTCCCTTTTATATAAGAAATACTAAAATCATACTCCTCTAAGGTTAATCTGAATTTTAAAAGTCTACTTGAAGAATCTTTCATTCCGAATAGATATATTAAAGGTTTGTGATCTGTCATAATAGTGAATTTTCTTCCAAATAGATATGGTCTAAAGTACATATTTTACTCCCCATACTATAGGAACTAGCTCTTTTTGTATGGTTGGGTAATTTTTCTCTGCTTTGTTCAAAGGCCTACTTGCGTAGGCTACGGTCTCATATTTTTATTACATAAGACTGCTCCTACTGATATACTTGATGCATCTGTTTGTAATATAAATTCGTTTTCTTTTAAAATATCTGGGTATTGCAAAATTGGAGGTGACATCAGTGCGTTTTTGAGAATTTGAAATGATTGCACGCATTCTGATGTCCATTCAAAAGGTACGTTTTTGCGTAAGAGATTATTCAATGGTATAGTAATATCTGCAAATTTATCTACGAATTTTCTGTAATAATTACAAAATGCGACAAATCGTCTAAGTTCATCTACATTTTTTCGATTATTTTTGTTTTTTCTGGGTCAGGTGAAACTCCTTCTTTCGATACTACATGACCTAAATATAAAAGCTCTGTCTGTAGAAAATTACATTTTTCTGGATTTAACTTTAAGTTAACTTTACGAAGCCTTTCAAATATGTCAATGAGATTTTTGTTATGTTGTTCTATAGACCTACCAAAAACCACAAGGTCATCTAAATAAATGAAACATTTATTCAAATTAAGACCTGTCATCGCTATAGTCATAATACGAGAAAAAGAACTTGGACTAATTTTCAAGCCCATGGGTAAGCGTTTCATTTGGTATTGGCCGGAGTTTGTACTGAAACTAATTACTCGTCGGCTGTCTTTTGACAAAATTACCTGGTAATATGAGCTACTTAGATCTAAATGTGTAAAATATACTGCACCAGACAGCGAATCTAATATCTCAACTATGTTTGGTAGTGGGAACTTGTCATCCTGAATTTGTTCGTTGAGCTTTCGATAGTCTACTACTAATCTCCAACTTTTATTTCCTGTTTCTGTCTGCTTTTTAGGTACTAATAAGATTGGGCTTGACCACTCACTACTAGTTTCTTCAATTATGTCATCGTCTAATAATTTGCTGATTTGCTTATCCATTTCTGGCTTTAAGCTGTTCGGCATTCGATAAGGTTTTACATACAGGATTTGCGTTTCGCTTTAAGTGTATGGATTGTTCACATATGTTTGTAGCTGTTAGCTTATCGCCTGGTAAATGAAATATGTCACTGTACTTGGAACATAATGACGTAATGCTGTTTCGTTCACTGGAAGGTAAGTGATCGAGTTTCAGCAATTGTAGCAATGTTCGAGCTCTTTCTACATTCGAGTTACTTTTATTAAATGAACATAAATTATAATCTTTTAAAGGATGAACTTCTGGTTGAAATGTTGGTATTTCTACTGTTTGTTCACTTGTGTTAAGTATTTGTATAGGAATTTAAACATTATTTTCTGGTCTAACTATTAGTCCTGCTAAAAATATATTTTCTTGCAACTCTAGGATAAATGACACAGTCATCTACAACTTTAATTTGTAACTGGATGTAATGTATTGATTCACTTCGCGCTGGTATAGTGATATAACCCGTGGATACCCTTGGTGACGTATACAGGGGTAAATCACAATGAGTATTAAAATAATTTAATCTTATACATGAATTCTGCAAGTCAATGTTTGTATTGTACTTTGTCAAAAAATCTAATCCTATAATTCCATCTCCTTTACAAGGCAGTTTATCAAATAAATAAAATTTATGCTGGTAAACCGAACCATCTTTTGCTTTTAGGTCGAGATAAACATAGCCTTTTGAATAAATCTTACCACCTATACCGTTTATAACAATATTATCGCAGTGTACTTCTACGGTTCCTGATAACGCGTGTGACCGGACAGCGGAAATAGATGCTCCCGTATCAAGTAAACGTCCAGAGGACACGGTGGAGCATACGGTGGAGGTTTGTCCCGCTTGGGCAGAGCACCGCCGTGTCCTCGTGGATGCGATAGGCGGCAGCGACCTCTCGCGCCGTGCCCTGGTTCAGGCCATGGTACGGAGCGAGAGGGAATGGGGAGCCGTCTCCTCCTTCTGCGAAGCAGTAATGCTCGCGAAGAGGGAGGCGGCACACGTTAGGGAGACTGAACAGCGGCAGAGTCGACCTAACGCCCTCAGCAGCAGCCGCCGCAGGAGACGCCAGGGGCTGCGAGACGATCTCCGGCCACCGTAAACCCGGGCCTGCGAGTGCGGACGGCGAGTAGTGGGTAACTCGCCAGCCGATCAGCACCAGGCCCGAGAGTCGACGGCGCGTAGTGTTCCACGCGCGCCTCAAAGAGTTGTCAGCAAAGGACGGGGCCTGTCACGGCCAATGCCTGCCCGGGGGTTGAGGATAAATTCGAAAGAGTTACCTCGCCCCTGGGCATGTAGGGCAGGGAGGAACAGGGGTGGGTTTTAGTCAGTAAGAGTCTGACACGCCCTTCCGCTCCACCCTAGAGCGGAAGAAGTCATAAGATGATTTCCCACGCCCCAAAAAAAAAAAAAAACATTAATAGAAACGTACTTTCAGCTAATGTTAAAATGTATTCTTTATTCACGAAAAAACGTTTTATTTTCTGGCTCAGATTTATTTTGTTGTGTATCGTCCTGTTTTAAGGGTTGAACAGAATAAACATTCTGTCGGCCTTGTTGGTTTTGATTAAAATTACCTCGAAACGAACGACTACCCCGTCTTCCTCTCACATTAGCCTGAGCACGATTATTATAAAATCCTTGATTATAATAAGTTCCTCTATAAGATCGGCTGAAACGATTTTGATGAAACTTTGCACGTGTACCTTGCTGATTAATGCCTCGGTTCTCTCGTGGAGGTCTTCCTCTGTAATAATTTCTAGTCTTACCTTGCATGTTAAACACAGCGTGAGATGCCTGGGGCTGCGCCAACTCCTCATCCTCTGCTGCGCGCACGGCATCTCTCAGATTTGAGTAATTTCTAGCTGCAATAATAGTACTTAGTCGTCTGTTTCGCAACCCGTCGGCGAATTTCTTTATTGCCAACTGTTCATTTATGGTTCTTAAAATCTCGTTTGCTTTCTCATTTGAATTCGCCTGCGAGATTGTAAGGCTCACAAAAAGGTCTTCAAACATTTCACCTAATTGTGGAATCGATAATTGTTCCTGAGTAATATTATTTAATTGAGTTAACAATGAAATTGCTGACTTTTTTGGCATCAAATATTGTTTTATATCGTTAATTAAATCACTGCAAGATGCATAACTAGATTTTAGTTTTAATTTTGCATTTCTAGTCAACCTAGTCTTAAGCACAAATGTAATTAAATGATTTTTACAATCCTTATTTTTAAGAAAACTTTCGTACATCTCTATTCCTTCAATAATTTTTTCAACCGTCTCGTCTTTATCGTCCATCACCGGCACTAAGGTAGCAGCCGTTTTTTTTTTTTTTTTTTTTTATGTTTGATAGGCTCGCGTTTGACCACTATCTCACCTGATGTTAAGCGATGATGTGGTCGAAGATGGAGCACGCTTGCCTAGAAGTAACCTATTCACTCTTGACTTAAAGACTCCCAGGTTGTATCTTACAGGAAACACAGACTCCGGTAGAGAATTCCACTCTCTAGCTGTACGTGCAATGAATGTTTTCTCAAAACGCTTTGTGCGTATGGATGGGATGTCCACCATGAACCGATGGCACTTCGCCGTACGTCTTGTGGTCCTTAGATGAAACGGGCTTGGCGGAATCAGATCATGCAATTCCGTCGCACACTCCCCAAAATGTAATCGATAGAAAACCGACAGGCTAGCAACTCGGCGTCTATGTTCAAGACTTTGGAGTTTTGACTCAACGAGTCTATCATTGCCGATGATCCGCTTGGCTCGTTTCTCAATTGACTCAAGGGCATCAAGCTGGTATCTTGCAGATCCGTCCCAAAGATGAGAGCAGTACTCCATACACGATCGGACTTGCGCTTGATAGAGTTGGAGCAGCTGTTCCGGCGTGAAGTATCGTCTCACCTTTGCGAGGACCCCCAACTTTTTGGCAGCCACTTGAGCCTTAGCCTCTATGAAGGGACCAAAATTGAGGGTAGATGTTAAAGTAACACCAAGAAGATCAAGTCGGTCGGTTATCGGCACGGTTACACCTCGGAAAGATGGAGCCGGGTGAAATTGGCTCCTTTTAGCAGAAAAAAGACACGCCTGGGTCTTAGCAGCATTGAACTTAACCAGATTGGCATCGCCCCATTCTGAGACAGCCTGCAAGGACAAGTTCAAGCGCCCAACCATATCCTCTCGGAGAGACCGGACCTGAGACCCACTAACTCGTGCGTCCGGCACGTATCTCTCGGCAACAGTGCTGTCGTCTGCATACCCAAAGGTACCGGGTTTTAGCAGATCGTTAATATGCAGCAAAAACAATGTTGCCGAGAGCACCGACCCCTGAGGAACACCGGCATTAATAGCCAGCAGTCCGGACGAGCAGCCATCTATGACTACTCGGATAGACCGATCCCTCAGGAAATCTGCTATCCAATCACACAATCCAGCGGGCAGACCGAAGGAAGGAAGCTTGCCAATTAAGCTGTCGTGCCAGACCCGGTCGAAGGCCTTCGAGATATCAAGGGAGACCGCAAGGGCTTCCCCTTGTTTGTCGATGGCCTCACTCCAGATGTGAATGGCATACGCTAGAAGATCTCCTGTTGACCGATTTCGGCGGAAGCCGTATTGTCGGTCACTTAGGATATCGTTAGCTTCTAGGTATGCTAGGAGCTTACCATTCAGTATACGTTCCATACTCTTACAGAGAACGGAAGTTACCGAGATGGGCCTATAATTTGCTGGGTCAGCTCGACTACCCTTCTTGGGTACGGGTTGCACGTTAGCTTGCTTCCAAGCCATCGGCACTTTTCCAGTCTCAAACGAAAGGCGATATAGGCGTGTCAAGATCGGAGACAACTCAGGCGCACAAGTCCTCAGTACAATTGCCGGTATCCCGTCGGGACCACTAGCCTTGTTCACGTCCAGGTTACGCAGTACCCTCCGGACATCCTTCTGATGAATGCGAATGTCTGACATAATCGACTCGCATCCACCAAGAGTACCAGGGGGCCTCGCGCCACCAGGATCTAGACGCGAAGATTCCGCAAACAGAGAGGCAAACAAGCTTGCTTTCTCCTCAGCGGAGTGGGCCAGCGACCCGTCGGGTTTCAGCAGTGGAGGTAGTGAGGGGCGGCAGAAGTTCGATTCAACCGACTTAGCCAGGGACCAAAACGCCTTACTACCAGCTGGGTAAGAAGCAAGTTTGTTCCCAATTCGGCCAATGTGCTCAAACCGAGCCTTCTGCAACACCTTCTTGCAGAACTTGGCAGCCCTGTTGAAGGCTCTCTTCTTCTGACTCACGTCACTCGCTTTACGCGTCCGAGCGTCGACCCATGCTAGGTAGGCCGCGTGTTTAAGCGCATCAGCGCGATTGCACTCGGCACCAAACCATGGTCGAGCCCCGCCAGACATTGTTACGTCAGAGAATGGAATGTAGTACTCCATTCCCCGCCGCAACACATCCGTCACGGCGTCCGCGCACGACGAAACATCAGTCGAAGAAAAGCAAGTGGGCCCCCAAGGATAACATGCGAAGAAAGATCGCATGCCATCCCAATCTGCTGACCTGTATCGCCAAACCCGCCTGGTGCCTCTAGGGCTAGGATCGGGCGGGGAGTAGACGGATACAGATTTCACCAGACAGTGGTCGGAAGTACCTAATGGTGAAGAAATCGACACTGAGTAACGGTCTGGATCTGTTGTCAGCAGAAGGTCCAAGCAATTGGCTGTGTGCGAATCAACATCCGGCACCCTCGTTGCCCCCTGGACCAGCTGGGTAAGATTTAACGCCAGCGCTAGCTTATACGTCTCTTGTCCAGCATGGTCTGTGTACTGGTATGGGAAGAGCCACTCCTGATGGTGGGCGTTGAAGTCCCCCAGTAACACCAATTGGGCAGAAGGGTACCGTTGCTGAGCCACATCCGCCGCTTTACTCAGGTGTTGTGTGAGCCCAGTTGTCTCCAGATCACCGCTGTGCGAACGGTAGACACAGGCGTAGACAATTTTATCTAGGCCTGTGTCCACTAGGACCCAAAGAGTTGAGAACCTGGAGTCCTCAAGGTTACGGAGACGCCGATAGCAGATGTCGTCCCGGGCGTACATGCATATACCAGCGCGTGGCTTAAAATTGTGCTCCAGGGTAAACCCTGGGTAAGATAGGTACGCCACGTCAGACGGACATCCGATCTGCGTCTCCGAAAGGAATAAGAGAGCTGGTTTCTCAGTCTCTAGGTGGTGGTGGACTGCGGCGAGATTTGAGTGCAGACCTCGAATGTTAGAGAGGTGCACTTTATGTGAGAGGGAGTGCTGCCGCTGTACAGCTTTTTTCTTTTTAGTTCCTTTTTTCATTAATAAAAGAGTGAAGGAAGGAAGGAGAGGAGAAGGAAGTGAAATGAGGTTCCATGCTGACTACCTTCAGGCACGCACTGACAGGACGGTATCATTGGGGGACTAGTCTGGAGACTGCGGGGACGCCCGAGCCCCCCCGGGAATGTCCATCGGGCCCTCTCATCTGGTCGCCAACCAGCACGATGGTGCATTCCGGGATTTTTCGTCAGTTGGCGGGGCAGCCTTTCGTGTGTGGCTAGTACACTACTTGGGCCCCCAACTAACTGCGGTCGGCCAGCGGCGCACCGTGCCTCGGATCCCGCTACCCTCCGCGACTAGTCTCCCGATACATTCATATCAGCGCGAGCCCGGTTGGTCTGCCTGCAATGGAACAACTATTTCGACCCAACTCCTCTGGATTGGCTACACTGAGCATCGTACCGGAACACGGCCAGGCCGCTTGGCGGTACGTCTTTGCCCAGTGGGTGGTCGCAAGCCATCGGTCGAAACCTACCACCAGTTTGTCACCTGATTAGCACCACCCGGGGACCACGTGTAGGGACTCAATGGGTATACTCCTACGGACGCGGGTGACTCGGCCCCCAAAAGCCGTCTTAAAATCAAATGTTTCCATTTTTGCTACAAAGTATACCACCTCTTTAGAACTTGTCTCCGGTAAACCTTTACCTAATTCCGTATTACTTGGTGTATTTGTAATTATTTTATCATATATTAACAATATTTTATCAGTTAGACATTCCTTAACACGTACTGATATATAATTAGGACTGTTTTCCTGCTCACTTGCTAGGATTATTAACTGCTTAAATTCCTCATAATATTGTTTCGCTAATGCTAATTTACTTAACGTAGTATCCCTAGATTTTTCTCTTCTTTCACTTCCCAATTTTCTTAAATCTATTTGTATGTTTTCTAATTTGGTGTAAATATTTTCCAATTGCTGTTCCATAGGATACTAATGCTTACAAAAATAAAAATAATATACGTATGTACGCATGCTACCAAGACTAAATTTTAATTATATTAAACTAATGTCTATAGGTGGTTTAACCTCTTTTTTTTGTACGTAATTTAAACACAATTTAATTTGACTTCGCGAAGACGCTTAACACTTTTCAACACTTTCACTGTACTCACTCGTTTTGAGGTTCGATGCCGGCTTCAACACCTCCAGAAAACATATCTCTCCCTGCGGTAGATTTCTTAGTAGAGAGTCTGGACACCATTCGCCTCCAAAATTCGTTGCTAATCTGGCGTCGTATCCACTTCTGCTGATTCCTCCTGTACCGGCTCCACATCAGGTACAGCACGCCCGCAGCTACAGCGGTCAAAATAATACCCAAGAGTATGGTATTAATTTGCAATGTCGTATGTTGTTCTGATTCTTGAGTACTCGCATGGTTTTGCTCACTTTGTGTGATTATAATTTACTTTTCTTCTTGTTTTGAATATGTTTTTCCCATTGCGTTTTTTTTTTACCATACTTTTCCGAACTTTATTGTAATAATTACAGTCATTTACTTGGACGCGCTATTGTCTTCACACAGTAACAATCGTGAACCATTGTATCACCCACAGGGCCTCAGTGTCTACGTGCAAGAATTTGCAGTATAGGCAAAAATGCCCGCGCCCGACACGGCACGGCTGGCAGGGTCGCCATGTATTGTGCCGGGAGACTTTTTATAAAATAATACACGAGTGTCTTATTCAACGTCCCGTTTATTACTACTAATACTTACTTACTACTACAGTATAATCATCACCACACCACAGTGTGCTTATTAGGCCTTCGCACCGCTCCCCCTCGCCTTTGACTGGTGGGGATCTTGGGAGGCGGGGCCATCACCTCTACATCGGAGGATGACTCCCCGCCATCCCCCGACTTGGAGCGCTTTAGGTTCCGGAAGAATCGCGAGCACCCACTCGCGACTCCTCCGGAAGCGCTCTCCTCCTCACGCTCCAGGCTACAAACAGAGCCCAGAGCGGTGAGGAGTTGTGTTGCGTTGGACTCTGACACCGCACCACTCCCCGCCTCTTTGCCCCGTATTTTCCTTGGAATCCGTCAATCAATTATTTAACCTGTTTGTTTTCCTGGTATCAAATATTTGATAATTTTGCTGCTTCGGTCATTCTGTGTTGTACATTGTTTGCCCATCTCTAATTTTTACAGAAATAGCCGACATCAATTGTTTATACTTGGAGCATATTACAATAATTTGATGATCTCTATTAAGTGTTTTTATGATAGTCACAGGTGTAACGAAGATGATAGCTTTGACTGCTGCATGTGTTCATTTACATTCCATCATTATTTGTTACAATTCCAATTGTATAGTAGTATAGACGAGAATACAGCCAACTTCCAGGCTACTTGTGTCAGAATAGAGTTTTACGTGCGTTTTCATAGGTTGTCGACCGTGGACAGTTGCACGAAATTCTTTGGATGTCCGGCATTCATAGCATGATCTGATAACCAGGCCTCAGTACTCAGATCACTCGTACTAAGGTGCTTCCGGTACAATTTCGCATTGTTGATATGAATGGTGGTTCAACTTCAATTAAACACAACACTTGACTGAAACTCATGGGTTTTATTTCATTTAAACCATATACATGTGTATGTATATGGTTTAAATGAAATCAAACCCAACTCTTATGCAGTTCCACAAGTGTTTGTGGAACTGCATAAGAGTTGATCAGCCATCTGAAGCTAACAAACCACATAATACGAGTATGTGGCCTGCCAGTTCCAAGGCATTGTTCTCTCAGAGAAGAACTGACAGAAAAGAAACTCTGGAGACATTCTTTTAAATATTACAACACTTGTTGAGAAACACAATCTATCACGATTCCTTTTTCTTTATAGTCTACACAAAACTACTGCAAGTGCATACTCTCTAGTCCCGCGCACAGCACACACGCGTCCAATTAAAGTGGGCGGAAACACCCCATATTCCAATACAGAATTTCATTACTTATTTAAGAAAAGTTACAAACAATACTAAAACACTTATTAATTAATTATGTAATCAATAAACAATAGCTATTAATTACTAATGCTGAAACATTTTTCATAACTTAAGTTTAAATTAGTGGCTTCATTACTTCTTCCAACATTTCCCGGCAATTTAAGTAATTTAAACAAACAAAGGTTTTCATTAGAACTTGTTGTGTTAAATAGTCATATGAATTTATAGTTCGGGATATAATACTGAAACCAATTTAGCTTCCATTTTAAATTTGTACTGATCATTTTAAATCTCCCTCAAACCAGGCCATCTTTGGCAATGTAAGACATAGACGAAACTTTACTCATTGCAGTTGTTAAAATGACCAACAATCCAGAAGCTATTAAATAAATGCTTCCTTGTGTTTTATTTAACCCTTATTTTCAATTAAAACATAACAATTAGTTTAATAATCGATCCTCGCAACTTATTAAATGTTTGATTCCATCAAGACGCCAATAGATGGCGCTGAATCAAAATAGGAACCAACACCCAGTGTCATAGTTGAAGATGTATCCGATAGAGGGCAGAATTAACCAAACTAACTTTAAATCCCAAATATTAGCTAAAGAAAAAATAACTAAAAAAATAGCTAAATATTAGCTAATTAGTAATGATTGCCATCTTAGCAGCCAGACGGCGGCATATATATCAAGCGCGAAAAACAAGAAACAACGCTCAACACCCACTCTCTTGTTGCAGTTTGACATGCTTACGACCCAGCTCACAAAAAACAGTTTGCTGAGGTTTCTATTGGAGCGAGGCACTTAAAGTACACTTTTTTGGGATGTTGAATAAACAGACCTTAGAATAATATGTAAACAATAATTGTAATACGAGAGTTGAATTCTAATCAAATGCTGTTATCAACGATTTGTCGGGAATAGTGTGTGTTCACGTGTTAAGTAAAGGACTGTGGTGGCCCAGTGGTAACGGCCGCGACTTGTAAGTTGTAGGTCGTGAGTTCAAACCCAGGCAGGCGCTTTACTTTGTGTAAATTATTTCATCATCACCACTGCTCTCAAAACGGTGAAGGAAAACATCGTGAGGAGACCGGCATGTCCTAGAACCAAAAATTCGAAGACATGTGACATCCACCAATCCGCATTGGGACAGCGTGGAGGATTACGGCCCAAACCCTCTTACAGAGAGGAGGCCTGTGCCCCAGCAGTGGGGACATTAAAAAGGCTCATGATGATGATGACGTGTTAAGTTGGTAGTTGACAAAACCACTGTATCAATTTACACGAAATTTTGCATGTTACACTATGAATAGACAACTAATCTAATAACAGTGTTTTTTTGTAGAGTCCGATATAATATTTTGCTATTATTCATACTCAAACTTCATAATACGAAATCAAAACAAAATAACGGCTTTTTCAAATAGCGTTTCTGCGTTTGCGTTGCGTTTTGTGTTGCGTTTTTTTTTTCTAATATTATGTAATAACTACCTTAGAATAAATACATATCCTCAAACCTTGATTAAAACCCAAAAAGTCACATCATTCACGTTCACAATAACAATACCAACAAAACCAACCGTTACGCAAAATATGCGCCTTGTGCGTGGAGTTGCGGAAACCAGCCCGACATACATACATACATGCGTACAACCAACCGGTAGGTCAACCGACCTTGACAAAGAATGTTACTAAGTATTATTTCTTCAAAACTTTTATCTAAAACGATGTTATAACGACGTAATAATAACATAGCAATGAATATATGAACTCAACATATCACATAAACAAACACAAAACTATTTAAAACACACATTTTAACAAATTTTCGTTCGTCATTGACAAACGTACGTATTTTTCGGAACTGTATTTATCTATGGAAAGATTTGTCAAAGTACGATACTATCACGCCCCGAGCCTGTGAAACTTGCCACAGCATATAAGATCTTTAGTTATTTAATAATAGAGGTTTAAGCCGCGTGATCTGCGGTCGGGCGTTGACGGAGGATTACATATACGGCATACGGGCATACCGTCGACCTTATCGACATGTGGTGCCTCCACATGTACAAAATTGTAATAAACACAAAAACAGAGAAGACAAAAATAAATAGACGTGAAAATATATCACTGAAGATAGATAACGAAGTAAAATGCGGTAGGGCAAAATAAAATTACAAACTCGACCAATAACATGGGAAAACCCGTGGTCAACCCCTCTACTTGTATAATGTTTTTACGCCCCGTAGACTTTAAAGAAATAGTAAATATAATAAGGTCAACTAAAAATAAACATAGCTGCGGTATCGACGAAATTCCACCAATTTTATTAAAGCAATACGCAATCGAACTTTCCATGCCTCTAATGTTTTTAATAAATCAGAGCTTCCAAGACGGCCAATTTCCAGACGCTCTAAAGTAGCTTAAGTAAAACCAGTACATAAAAAGGTGTCATGAAGCATATCCCAAGCAATTATAGACCCATAGCACTACTACCAACCTTTTCCAAAATATTTGAAAAGGCTGTGGGCAATCAGCTATATATGTTCTTGGAAAAGTTTAATATTCTTGACGACGCACAAAATGGGTTTAGAAAATGTAGATCAACAACATTAGCAGTATATAAATATGTTCAACGAGCGCTACAACACATAAACGACAAACAATATGTAATTGGACTACTACTAGACATGACAAAAGCATACGACAAGGTCCTTTGGTTGCGGCGTAAGAGGACCAGCTTATTCGTGGTTCAAATCATATTTACATAATAGGACGCAAATAGTACCAATTGAAAATTACGATCACGATAAAAATGATATCAAAACCATTAGATCACAAGAAAAACAAATAACTTGCTCAATCCCACAAGGAAGTGTGTTAGATGCCAACTATTTCTAATATATATTAATGACCTGCCCAAAATATTAGATAACGAAAACGCTTTACCAGTATTATTTGCAGACGATATTTCAATATTGATCAAGTGTGAAAATGTGAATAACCCTAGTCTACAAATACAAGATACCCTCCGAACTATAGATACTTGGCTCCAGATCCACAATTTGGAAATTAATAAAACTAAAATAATACAATTTAGGTCATATAAAAAACCACCTCTAAATCTAAAAACTACATTCAGAAACACGCAAATAGAAGAAGTTAATACATTTAGCCTACTTGGCATAAATATTGACACACACATTAACTGCAAGTCACACATAGAACATATAAAAACAAAACTCTCCAGATTCTCTTACGCTCTATTTCCAATTTAACAAAGCACTAACACACAAACAGCTATGGCTTCTTACTACGCATACGCGTATTCATGGCTACGATATGGCGTCATGCTATGGGGAAATAGTGTTAACGTAGATGAACTATTCATAATGCAAAAGAAATGTATAAGAATTCTAGCCCAAATAGATAATACGGAGAGCTGCAAACCATACTTTATAAAATACCAGATTCTAACTTTGACATCAATATACATACTTGACACATGAATGCAATAAAGAGATTTGATTTGATTTGATTTTGATTTGCGTATTTGTTTTTAAAAATATCGACAAGTTCACGAAAGTAGAAGATACACACAACGTCAACACTCTCCATAAAAAGAGGTTATGCGCTCCACCCTCAAGAATTAAAAAGTTAAGCAATAGCCCATATTACATGGCAATACAAATATATAATAAGTTGCCCAACATGTTTAAAAGTGAAAAATCACTAACAATATTTCAAAAAAGGCTAAAGCTATACCTAATTCAAAAAATTTTCTACTCAAGAAAAGAATATTTAGAGTCTAGCCAAAAATAACAAATTTCTCTCATGTACAGACTGTTGTCAGCATTATCTGACCCACCCTAAAATCAAACGACTTTGGACCCTCTGCATGTAACATTAAGGTTTATTTAATTTATATGAGCTTATCAGACAACTGCTCGAGAATTTTATGAACAAATACAATAATAATATAGACACGCGAATTTGATCTTTAAAACGTTAGCATTAGGTTATATTTTATAACTATTTGTTATAATATGATAAGTGTAATAGCTTATTTTAATGATTGAGTTCAAGTAATTCTGGTCTCGTGGTCTGTGTATAAGACTGAGAAAAACAAGGTTCGAGATCAAATCCTGCGACAAAGATATTGTTTTGCTTTCAATATAGAATTTATATTTCAAAACTATTTCTTGTATTATTGTAAAGAACTACAGACTATACATAAACTTTTTAAAATGGTAATATTTTCACAACTTGTAATAAGTGGGTAGTTGAAAAATAAATATTCGTATTCATTATAAAGAACTGAGAACTTAAAGTTTTTTAAATTACCCACCCGTTTACAAGATAAGTTATTAGGCGAAAATCATATTGGTCGTTCTTTAATATTGCAAGCAATATTGTAGAAATGAAAACAAATTAAAAAAGGAACTGATGTATAGGTGGACTGTGTTTTCGAACCCACATGCTGTTCGTCGTCAATCCAGCATCAAACCGCTAAGCCACAAGAACTTGTTGGGAATACGCGAAATTAAAGATTGGGTTGTAATTATGTAGTGTGACTTAAAGCTTTTCAACTTTAATGTTAACGATATAATGATTAAAATAGCTTAACAAAAACATATATAATGCCGATGGCTCCGACTATGTTGGGTTGAGTGTCTGTGTTATTATTGTATTTTTGTTCATCGAGTCCTCGTGCACTTGTGTGATAAGCTCATATAAATTAAATAAACCTTAATGTTACAGGCAGAGGGTCCAAAGTCGTTTGATTATAGGGTGGGTCAGATAATGTTGACAACAGTCTGTACTAAAGTGGTGATCTGACCTAGATAAACAATAAGATCTAATCTATTCTATTTAACTTCATCTATGATTATAATTTTTTATATTGTACTGCCTGAAAAGGATGACATTAATATTGCTGTTTATTTGTATTAAATTAATTATTATTGACATTTAATTTTGACATAACGATTTTTTCTCAATTTAATTGTATTAATAAAAAGAAAATAATAAGTATTAATAATGTTTAATGCATGCTAATTTAGGATAATAAAGGCAGGTGAATAAAAATTGCAATGCTTGCAAAAGGCTGCTAAGTCATAAGTACTAACATATTATAACACCAACATTGTACACTTAGTTTGCAATAAACGTTTTGACTTTGACTTTGAAATTGTACATATCGACTCACGCGTTTTAAACCTTTATTATTACCATTAACGCAAGGTCTTTTAGACTGTGGAAAGTTTCAATCACTCGGGGCATGATATAGTCTGTAGTTACCATAGATTTTCAACCAAAAATATACATTGAGAGTATTTTAAAAAAAGATTTAATACCTACAAATGTCGCCCGTGGTGCTTGACGGGTTTTGCCGAATTGACGTTTTTTGCGCCCGGTGCCTCACAGGTTAAATATATATTTACTCGTATATCCATAAACATCATTATTTTAAAGGATATTTATTCAAGATTATCTTTAAAAAAATTAGCTGTGTATCTAATAAAACGTATGTTTGTATGACGGCACGGTTGGTGCAGTGTCTGAGCGACCGGCTGCTGCGCTGCGTGTTTCGGGGGTCGATCCCAGCACGGATCAAATATTTGTATGGCCTTCAGATATTTCCAGGTCTGCGTGTTTTGTGGATGTGAGTTTGTTTGTGAACGCACCCACGATACATGAATAATTCCTATTGCGGAGCAAAGTTTTTTGAAAAAAAAAAAGATGCACATTGTGTTCTTGGTATTTTTATTATTTTTAACGCGATTTTTATCAATTAAATTATACATAGAATTTAAAATAAGAGCTGTTTTTTTCTGAAGTTAATCTTACAATTGCCCCACAAGCTACTAAAATTAATATGACTGATATATACGTTTTTCTTAAAATAGGTGCTCCCACTTCAAAGAAACCGAAACTGGTTCTACAAAAGGAAGACACGGAAAAGTCAGTATCAGTCAAGCATAAGAACAATGGACAAGAGCATTCAAAGAATACTGAAAATAAAGATGCCATAGGAACCAAAAGTAAAGAAAATACTGCATCATTGCAGTGTGATAAAATAAACAGAGATGAATTCAAATGTAAGATATGTAAATACAAAGGTCTTAACAGTAGTGATATAAAGAGACATAGCTCAAGACACATTAACGTATATGCTAAAGATAGACCATATAAATGTGATATTTGTCAGAATAGTTATACTATGAAACAAAGTTTGAAGATTCATATTCGTACACACACTGGCGAGAAACCTTATAAATGTGGTATTTGTCAGAAAAGATTTAATGAGAACGGTAATTTGAAAACTCATATACGTACACACACTGGCGAGAAACCTTATAAATGTGATATTTGTCAGAGTAGTTTTAATAAGAGTGGTGCATTGAAAATTCATATACGCACACACACTGGCGAGAAACCTTATAAATGTGATATTTGTCAGAAAAGTTTTAATGGGAGCGGTGTATTGAAAACTCATATACGTACACACACTGGCGAGAAACCTTATAAATGTGATATTTGTCAGAGAAGTTTTAATAAGAATGTAGCAATGAAAACTCATAGACGTATACACACTGGTGAGAAACCTTATAAATGTGAAATTTGTCAGAGTAGTTTTAATCAGAATGTAGCAATGAAAACTCATAGACTTATACACACTGGTGAGAAACCTTATAAATGTGATATTTGTCAGAGAAGTTTTAATAAGAATGTAGCAATGAAAACTCATAGACGTATACACACTGGTGAGAAACCTTATAAATGTGAAATTTGTCAGAGTAGTTTTAATCAGAATGAAGCATTGAAAACTCATATACGTACACACACTGGTGAGAAACCTTATAAATGTGATATTTGTCAGAGTAGTTTTAATTATAATAGTACATTGAAAACTCACATACGTACACACACGGGCGAGAAACCTTATAAATGTGATATTTGTCAGAGTAGTTTTAATACGAATGTAGCATTGAAAACTCATATACGTAAACACACTGGTGAGAAACCTTATATATGTGATATTTGTCAGAGTAGTTTTAATACGAATGTAGCATTGAAAACTCATATACGTACACACACTGGTGAAAAACCTTATAAATGTGATATTTGTCAGAGTAGTTTTAGTGCGAGCGGTACATTGAAAATTCATATACGTACACACACTGGCGAGAAACCATTTAAATGTAATATTTGTCAGAGTAGTTTTAATAATAGTTTTGCATTGAAAACTCATATACGTACACACACTGGCGAGAAACCTTATAAATGTGATATTTGTCAGAGTAGTTTTAATGCGAGCGGTACATTGAAAATTCATATACGTACACACACTGGCGAGAAACCTTATAAATGTGATATTTGTCAGAGTAGTTTTAATGCGAGCGGTACATTGAAAATTCATATACGTACACACACTGGCGAGAAACCATTTAAATGTAATATTTGTCAGAGTAGTTTTAATAATAGTTTTGCATTGAAAACTCATATACGTACACACACTGGCGAGAAACCTTACAAATGTGATATTTGTCAGAGTAGTTTTTATATATCAGGAAATTTAAAACGACACATTCGTACACACACAGGCGAGAAACCTTATAAATGTGATATTTGTCAGAGAAGTTTTAGTAAGAGCGGTACATTGAAAATTCATATACGTACTCACACTGCCGAGAAACCATATAAATGTGATATTTGTCAGAGTAGTTTTACTGTACTAGAACATTTAAAACGACACATTTGTACACACTGGCGAGAAACCACTTAAATGTGATATTTGTCAGAGTAGTTTTAATGATAGTGGTGCATTGTAAACTCTTATACGTACACATACAGGTGAGAAACCTTATAAATGTCTCTCTCATTGGAGAATAAACCAAATAAATGTAATAAACGTCTGTTTAGTTTTTCCGATCTAATTCCTTTGAAATATCATCTATTCAGATATCATAAATGTATCACACACATAACACTCGTTGCACGTGTTATGAGGCACACCAGTTATGTATGGAGGCTTATTCAATTTGGTTTAGTGTTTATGCTTGAGTTCATTTTTAATGGCATAATTGAGTGCGCTAGCTAACAAGTACTGGTAGTGGTGGTAGTGTCTATTCTATTATTTAATTTTATGATTATATTTTGGACGATATATCTTTATTTTTCTGTTTAACATACGATACATACAAATATGCTAAATAGAAAAATATAAAAATATCTTAAATAGGACGGTAAAGCCGGGTATTCATTAGGCAACATTTGTTTATAAACAGTGTTTCACAATGTTTCATCATCTCTGTAAACAGTTTATATACAAAGGTGATGCAACATTGTTTATTAAACATGTTGCCATGCTCCCCACTTCGAGTGGAGAGCAAGACGAAACGTCTAGTTTATAAGCAAAAGTCAATAGGTGTGGACGTGTGTTGCGCGAGTTTATAAACATGGAAGTAGTGTGGTCCAACAACCAGGTTTCGATGCTCATAGAGCTTTACCAACAGCGTAATATACTTTGGGATGCTTCAAATAAAGATTATAAAGATAAATTAAAAAAAAATGATGCTTGGGCCGACATTGCTGCAGAATTGAATATGTCGCAAAAGGAAGTGGAAACAAAGATGCATATTCTACGCTCACAATTTTCTCGTGAAAAGAAAAAACTTAAGTCATCAAAAAGAACTGGAAGCGGTGCCGAGGAAGTGATTAAAAGCAGATGGCAGTGATATGATCCGCTACAATTTTTATTACGTGGTGCAACGACATCTGGAACATCGGAGACAATGGGAACGGTGAGTACCTACATTTTTATATTATTTGCTAAGTTGATAATATTAATGTAATTTTTTCATCTTTTCAAGGTAACGGGTTAGTAAATTTTAAATCAAACACAAAACTCTAAATTATAATCAGAACTTTATTTGGAAAAAAACAGGTAGGTACATAGGTACCTACTATTTTAAGTATTATGCATGAGAATTTTGCCACGGCACACTACCTTCTGGACTAATGAAATATTCAGCAAATTGATCTCTTACAACCGTAGCAGCTAGTGGGGGATGTCTTGCAATAGGTTGTAAATCCAACATGCTGTTGTGAGGGCCGATTTCTCTTCGCCAAAAACCTTCTATAATGTTATATTCTGAGTCTTCATAATCGAATGTTCCTGGTGGAGTATATATAGCCCGAGACTGTTTATTGCGCCTCAAAAAGTTATGCAAATATACACATGTCATTGTTACAATTTCACAAGTAGCAGGCTTAAGAGGTATGGCTTTTCTGAAAACGCGAAAGACAGCACATAATATGCCAAACACATTTTCTACTATCCTTCTTGATCTGGAAAGACGGTAGTTGTAAATGCGCTTTATAGTTCCACGATTGTGAATACCAGGATAAGGCTTCATAATATTTTCGGATAAGGCAAATGCGCTGTCCCCTACTATTACATAAGGTAGATTCGGACCATTTGGTAAAATTGGTTGTGGCTGTGGAATATTCAAATTGTTTTGAGTAATTGCATCGTAAAATGGAGTTTCTTGAAATACTCCACTGTCGGAAGATCTGCCTTTAGCACCACAATTCGCATATATAAAGTTGTAATCTGCATCAACTATTGCCAGTAGTACAATGCTGAATTGTTCTTTATAGTTGAAAAAATCACTGCCAGAGTTAAATGGTGCTTCAATAACAATATGTTTTCCATCAATGGAGCCGATACAATGAGGGAAATTCCATAATAATTCGAACTGGCGAGCCTTGTTTTTCCATTCTTGTTCAGTACTTGGAACCTGTAACCAATTTAAAACAATGATTTACAGGATGGCAGTGCCTCAACGCAGCCGTCAAATACACCGCCAACTGTGCCGCCGCCACCGCCAACATCACAACTGCCACTGCCACCGCCGCCACCGCCACCGCCACTTCCACAGTCAAACAACTCCAAAAAGAGGAAGTGTGACGAGAATCTCAATGAAATGTATGAAATTATGAAAAGTGCCAAAAAGAAGATGGAGGAACCTAAAGACGAATTTGAAATTTATGGCCAGTATGTGGCATCTGAATTGAAAAATGTGAAAAACCAAAGAACACTGTTACAGGCCAAGTATTACTTAAATAATATATTGCTACAAGCGAGAATGGGCAATTTCGATAGTAATTATTTTGGTGGATATCAAGGCTATGGAGATGGATGGCTCGGCTATGGCGACGGATACCGCACCACATCATCAACGTCGACATATGCTGATGCATCTACACCAACGCAGACACCAGAACCCCAAGTCCATACTGCTACTGGTGACGAGTTGCGCTTTAGTAATCTTGACGAAATAGTTTCCCAGTTGGAAGATGACACAATAAATAAATTGATGTGATTTGATTTAAATATTTGATAAATACCTACTTGAGTGATTTGAATTTATTTTATTTTACTCACCTTTACATAGTCCTTTAAAACTTTTGTCAATTCCTGACAAACTTCTCGTATAATCTTGCTGATTAATTGTTTTGATACTTTAAAAGTATATGACAGTGAGCCATATGAGTCACCTGTTGCAAGAAACCTTAAAGTTATAGCTAGTCTTCTCTGGGGCTCAATAGGATGCCTAAATTTCGTTTCCTGTTTTGTTATGGCTGGTCCAATCAATCTCAGTAAAATTTCAAAATCTGATGTTGACATTCTCGTGAAATTTTGAAAAGACCCATCAAATCCACGAAGGTCATGAAATACATAACTTCTATTTAAAAGATAATTTCGAATCCACCACCTTTTCTTCTTTTTTTTTCTAGTAGCACTCTTATGTAATATTATATAAGCAGCACAGAGCATCACTACCTCCTCGGGCGACATCCTGGCAACAACTGAGAAGTGTGGACTGCCAAGTTTCAGAAACAGTGTTTACGGTAAACTTGTTAATAAACCCGTCATAAACAGTTTATTAACAAATGTTGCCTAATGAATACCCGGCTTTATGAGTGAGGTGAAAATTCAGAAGGCAAGGGTGTTATATACAATGAGTATTTACAAAAGGAACAATCTACCACTTCCATATTACCTTCCATACTTCGTTCATTCATAGTTATGTTCGCATATAGGTAAGTGCAGAACATAACGCAAAGTCAAAAAGAGTTTATCCTATTATTAGGCATAACTCGTTAGATTGCCCTTCAATAGTGTAGGCTAATTTTATCAGTCACCAACCGCTGATGTTAAATTATATGTTGAAAGAAGCTATGATACAAGTTTAATTACCTGCTGTAACAAGTACGAGTAGTAAACAAGGCGAAGCACGTTAAGTAATTATTAAGGGAATAACCTTAATAAAATATACCTATGTATATATGTAACGGACCTGAGGCTTATTTAAAGAGTAGCTAGCCGCTCTAAATAATGAAGTGGCAAAAATATTCCCATAAGTAGTGTGATTATGGCTTATTTATGGAGTAATCACCCGCTCCATAGAATACTTGAACTAAATAACCACCGATGTAGCAATCGTGTGTAATGTAATTGAAAGGGGAAAATTATGAATGAATGAAGTTCGTAAACCTAATAGGTTTAGAAAAAATAATATAATATCAAAAGAAATAATAATACAAAAGAGTTCTAATTCTGTATTGTACGGAGGTTGCGTCTTGGTCGCTGAAGCAGCTGGACCGGGAGCTACTCCTGGAGGCCTCGATCGTGCAGGCCTGGGTGACATCACCGAACAGGCCTGCCGACATAGACGACGAGGCAGAGTGGTTCCAGGAGGCCATGTCCGAGATATGTGACGTGGCAATGCCCCGGGTCCAGCCTTCTGCTCGGCGACAGGTGTACTGGTGGTCGCCGGCGCTTACGGCTTTACGCCAAGGGTGTATTGCCGCGCGACGCCGGTACACCAGGTACCGCAGACGGCTCCGTAACCGCACGCCGGAAACGGAAGCCGTCGAGGCGGAGCTATACGAGGGGTACAGAGCTGCGAGGATCGCCCTCCGAACGGAGATCTTGCGGGCCAAGAGATCGGCCCGCGAGGAGTCGCTGGAGACTCTGAACAGAGACCCATGGGGGCGCCCGTATCTAGCGGTGCGGGGGAAACTCCGCCCATGGACCCCCCCACTGACGCAGAGTCTCCGGCCACAGATCGTGGAGGGCGTGGTGAGCGCTCTGTTCCCCTCGCGAGGGGAACATACTCCTCCGCCTATGGCTCCGTCTCCTGCGGTATCTGACGCGGACCAGGACGACGACGACGACGACGACGATGCTCCCGAGGTGACCGAGGTAGAGCTGAGAGCGGCGGTGCGTAGGCTGAATGCCAAAAACACCGCCCCAGGACCCGATGGCTTTCATGGGAAAGCCTGGGTCCTGGCCTTGCAAGAGGCTCTCGGGCCTCGACTCAGAGGGCTTTTAAGCGCATGCTTAGAGAGGGGCCAGTTTCCACGTCGGTGGAAGACGGGGAAGCTGGTCCTGATCAAGAAGGTGGGGCGCCCTGCGGACTCTCCGTCCGCTTACCGGCCCATTGTGCTGCTCGACGAGGTGGGCAAGCTCTTTGAAAGAGTAATTGCAGACCGCCTCGTCGGGCAGCTGGTGCGGGTGGGGCCGGACCTGGCGGAGAGCCAGTACGGCTTCCGCAGGGGGCGCTCCACGGTGGACGCAGTCATGCGCGTAAGAGCCCTCACGACGGGGGATGCAGTGGCCCGGGGTAGGGTCGTCTTGGCGGTGTCTCTGGACATCGCCAATGCCTTCAACACCCTGCCCTGGAGTTGTATAGTGGAGGCACTCCGGTATCACCGGGTGCCGCCCTACCTCCGTCGCGTAGTCGAGGCGTATCTGACGGACAGAGCCGTCATCTACCCCGGTCATCAGGGAGTATGGAACCGGCGAGAGATGTCGTGCGGTGTTCCACAGGGATCGGTCCTGGGGCCGCCCTTGTGGAACATCGGATACGACTGGGTGCTGCGCGCCGACCTCCCCGCTGGCGTCAGCGTAGTGTGCTACGCTGACGACACGCTGGTCTTAGCGCAGGGGAGGTCGCACGAGGCGGCGGCCGAACTTATGACACGCGGGGTTGCGACAGTCATAGAGAGGATCCGGCAACTGGGACTCGAGGTGGCATTGCACAAGTCCGAGGCCATGTGTTTTCATGGTCGTCGGAACGCGCCACCTGCGGGTTCCCAGATCACGGTAGGAGGGGTTCGCATCGGCGTCGAGGGTACGATGAAGTACCTGGGACTCGTCCTCGACAGCCGGTGGAACTTTGTCGAACATTTTCGACGTTTGGCTCCCAGATTGGACAGGGCCGGGGCCGCCTTGAAGCGGCTCCTACCCAATCTGAGGGGGCCAAATGCCTCCTGCCGGAGGCTCTACGCGGGGATCGTGCGGTCCATGGCCCTCTACGGGGCACCGGTGTGGGCGCGTTCGCTGAGGCAGCGATCAGCTCGCCTGATGAACGCGTCCCAGAGGGTCATGGCGATCCGTATCATCCGCGGATACCGCACGATCTCCCGTGAGGCGGCGAGCCTCCTTGCCGGACTGTCACCGTGGGATCTGGAGGCAAAAATCCTCGCGCACCTGTACGAGTGGCGCGAGGAGGCCAAACGCCGGGGCGAAACTCCGCTGCCGCGACAACTCGCGGCTCGGCGGACCGAGCTCCGGCAGGATCTCATGGTGACATGGAGAGAGCGACTGTCGCAACCCAGCGCTGGGCACGCCACCATCGAGGCGGTAGTGCCCCTCTTTGAGGAGTGGCTGGAGAGGCGTCACGGCGCCCTCACCTTCCGCCTGACGCAGGTGCTCACCGGACACGGCTGTTTCGGGAGGTACCTGTGTCGGATCAGGGCGGAGGAGACCCCTGAGTGTTTCCACTGCGAGGATCGCCCAGAGGACACGGTGGAGCATACGGTGGAGGTTTGCCCCGCTTGGGCAGAGCACCGCCGTGTCCTCGTGGATGCGATAGGCGACAGCGACCTCTCGCGCCGTGCCCTGGTTCAGGCCATGGTACGGAGCGAGAGGGAATGGGAGGCCGTCTCCTCCTTCTGCGAAGCAGTAATGCTCGCGAAGAGGGAGGCGGCACACGTTAGGGAGGCTCAGCAACGGCCGAGTCGCCCTAGCGCCCCCAGCCGCGACCGCCGCAGGAGACGCCAGGGGCCGAGAGACGATCTCCGGCCACCGTAGACCCGGGCCTGCGGACGGCGAGTAGTGGGTAACTCGCCGTCCGATCAGCATCAGGCCCGAGAGTCGACGGCGCGCAGTGTTCCACGCGCGCCTCAAAGAGTTGTCAGCCAAGGGAAGGGGCCTGCCACGGCCGGTGCCTGCCCGGGGGTGGAGGATAAATTCGAAAGAGTTACCTCGCCCCCGGGCACTCGAGGCAGGGAGGAACAGGGGTGGGTTTTAGTCAGTAAGAGTCTGACACACCCTTCCGCTCCACCCTAGAGCGGAAGAAGTCATTGGATGATTTCCCACCCCCAAAAAAAAAAAAAAAAAAAAAAAAAAAAAAAAAAAAAAAAAAAAAAAAAAAAAAAAAAAAAAACGGAGGTTGCGTCATGAAAATTAAAAGAAAGATTTGATATTTTGTCAAATTCTGTCTGACGTTTGAAATTTTTTTGCAGACAGATTTGAATGAAATAATTATTTAGTTAAATATTCAGTAGCAGGTTTAAATAACTAAGTAATTTATCTTTATGCATACTATTTAAGGTGCATAGTGAGAATATGTGAAAACACCATAGTAATGCATGCCTACGGAGTTCTTCAGAGGTTGAGGAGGAAAGAGGGGAAATTAATACGTCAAAGCTATAACTCTTCTATGAGCTTTGGTTTATTATAAAATTGGAATTCAAAATGGATTTTAAATTTATTAATGGGTTGGTATGTTTATAACTATGTAATATGTTTAAATAAATTTGAAAGTGAAGTGTTACGTTATTTATTAAAATTGTACTATGTGCTGTGTATGTAAAGTAGCCAACTTTGACTATACAGTGACCCCTAGTATGTCGGCAGGATGCCCTAGAAGAGACCTTCTAATCAATAGTTGGTATGTAGGATACGCTGAGGATATTCTCCAACAGCACTCCCGTTAGTCAGGACTGGTCACAAACACAAGTGTCTCCGAGGAGTTTAGCACAAGTGAATGCTACCAGCTTATGAGGGTTCACGCTCACTACGGGCGATCACGTTGAGGGCGCCAGTGTCAAGGTACGGAGGAGTGTCACGTTGCAGGACCGGAGTATTGGTGACTCTTAGAGGAGGTCGTAGGAGTGACACGCAGAGGAGGATGTAGGAGTTTCTTTTTCTTTTTTAATTAGAACTGATTTTTAATATAAAAACAGAGGCTTGACAGAGAAAACAAGTAATTTTTGAATTTGAAATTAAAAAAAGGTAGCAAAGAACGTAATTTTGGAATAGAGGTCAAAAAATAAACAAGGCTTTAACACTGCCTTGTTACAGGATATCGTGTCCTTCACCACACAATCCTCACTTTTGAAAACTTGATGAAAATCAATTTTGAGTACGCAGAAAAATAGTCAATAAATGTGTCCTTCACCACACAATCCTCACTTTTGAAAACTTGATGAAAATCAATTTTGAGTACGCAGAAAAGTAGTCAATAAATAGTCATAAATAGTCACCAAGGTTAAAAAAATAGTCGCATTATGAATCCGAAGTTATAGCTATATGTTGGTGAGGATTGTGTGGTGAAGGTCTCCACACAATCCTCACCTCGGTGCAGACAAACGGCTGGGAGTATTGTCTTGGTTCCAATTCCAAAAAATAGTCAAAAAATAGTCGTAACGCTATGCCGAATCTCGAAAATAGTCATTAAGGCATTCCAAAGATATAAAGGTGTCTTGGTGAGGATTGCGTGGTGAGCCTTTCTCGCCACAATCCTCACCTGATTACCGCGGAACGCTTACGTTTTTGAAGTTGATTTTAGTGTCAAAAAATAGTCAAGAAATAGTCGTCTCCAACCATGATAATTTCGACCTGGTTTACGATGTAGAGGCAAGTTAAACTTTCATGTAAACTTCTACGTACATTATGTTTTGGTACAGTCGCAAACACTACACCGTGAAATTGAAATGGTTGTTTTCCCGCAGCGAAATGGTTTTGTCTATGTAATACAATCGTTTCGTAGTTATATAAAATATTAGAAACAAAAACTGGCATATTTAACATTGTGAAAAACTAAACTCGAAAGCGATCACGAACCAATAGTGATACCTTCCGATATCTACGGCCGAACGACAGCGGGGCGTTGACCCGGGGGCTAAGTAGGTCAGGGTCACCGTCGAAAGGATTAGGTTCGAAGGCGGCTCCGTTTGATATGGTTGCGCGCGGGCTAATTTATGCCGTATCACTACACGCGAGAGCTTATTTTACTTTGAACATTTCTAAATCGGTCTTTCCTTTGTCGGCTTCGCGGTGATTTTTTGTACTGTTCCGTGCAAACTATTTTATGCCGTATCACTACACGCGAGAGCTTATTTTACTTTAAACATTTAATAAATCGGTCTTTGCTTTGTCGGCTTAGCGGTGGATTCTCAAGTATTTTTGCGTGCAAACTATTATGCCGTATCACCACGTGCGAGAGCTTATTTTGGTTTGACCATTTATGCATCGCTTTTCTTTGACGGCGGCGGCGCGTGTGACGCCAGTAGTACCTACAATACATGTTACGTCTAGTGTTACTATTAAAGACCAATACCCACGTGCTTTTCAATCACCTGTTATCCAACATGTTATTCAAATTTTCCCTTCATACTTTTACGGGCTTAGGACCGTCATAAATACTTTTTTATCTGCAATTTATTGAACACAAAATTAAATTAAAAAAGAAAAATTAACTAAGAAAACGAATTTTCTGAATTAGATACTTAAAAAAGTATTTGAGGCGTATAAAAATTTGAATCAACTTACATATTTACAATAATTTTAATCAGCTAAACTACTTTTAAATGTTTACTATTTACAAAAGTACGAGTAGGTACTTACACTTCCCGGTAACGGAGTAATTGTTCGAAGTGTAAGCCATTCCGTTGTACACACAATCGCGCACGTTTTAATTGGTTTTCTTTCAATTTAAATAAGGTGTCTCTGTCCCTACGTACGATATCAAAAGCGTCCACTATCGCAGCTACTAACGCGTCGGGAGTTTCGTGTTCCTCACGATACACTAGGCGCTTGAGCTCAGACCACAAGTAAAAGTCTAACGGAGTTAGGTCCGGGCTTCTTGGTGGCCAAGGCACTGGCCCGCCGCGTCCGATCCAGCGCTGGGGAAACACCAAGTTCAAGTGCTCTCGCACGGCGCGGTGATAATGAGCCGAGCACCCGTCATGCTGATAGTACAGATTGTCCATGGGCACCGTTATCGGAAGGTCGTCCAATAAGTCCGGGATAATGTTGCTTATCATTTCCAGGTAGGTTCCACCTGTTAAGTGTCCTGCCACGAAATGCGGTCCTATGAGGTGGCCATTAATTATGCCGGCCCACACATTAACACTAAAACGCACTTGATGCGCACACTCGCGAATAACATGTGGGTTATTAAAAGCCCAAAAATGTTCGTTACGCTGGTTGAAGATTCCAACTCGCGTGAAAGTTGCTTCATCCGTCCACAAAATGTTCTTATCTTGGTTGTCGATCAACCACTGACAAAACGCAATTCTGTTCTGGGGGTCATTTTCGTGGAGAGCGTGAACTCCGCGATAATGATAAGGATGCTGTCCTTCAGAGTTCAGTAGTTTCCAGACGTAGTACTGGCTTACGCCAAACCTAGCCTCGGCCTGGCGCGTACTTCGACGAGGATCCCGTTCGAAGTACTCGATAATCTCCTCGTCGAGCGCTGGCAAAATAACGGCCGGTCGACCTCTGCCCTGTGCATGTGCCGGTGTATGGAACTGTCCATGATCTAGTAGCCGCTGTGTCGCCGCTACGATCGTCCGTGGCGATGGGACTTGGGGGTTCAGAACCCCGCGAAGACGGAGCGACTCCAAGTGGTGCCGCTCTGCGTAAAATCGCCGGGCAGCATGGGAGTCATAATCAGCCCTAGCATACAGCTGCACCATAGCGACGTACTCCACATTGCTGTAATTGTAATGTCGATCCATTGCAGTTTACAGTGATGACGCGTGCTGCGCGTACGACATTCGCGGGAAAACTAAGTAGGTCAGGGTCACAGCCGCGCGCGCCGCACGGGTAAAATAGGCGCTGGCGGCTTCGTTTGATATTGTTGCGCGCGGGCTAGTTTATGCCGTATCACTACACGCGAGAGCTAATTTTACTTTGAACATTTCTAAATCGGTCTTTCCTTTGTCGGCTTCGCGGTGATTTTTTGTATTGTTCTATGCAAACTATTTTATGCCGTATCACTACGTGCGAGAGTTTATTTTGGTTTGAACATTATTTTGTGCATCGCTTTTCTTTGTCGGTGGTGACGCGAGTAGTACCTAGTACCTACAATTACGTTTAGTGTTACTATTGTAACTCACTTTTTCGAGTTGATGAATATTTTTTTAATTATTTTAAAACAAAAACATCGTTATTTTTTTACTTTAACTCTATGCTTCGAAAGTACTCCTTAAGGCAAGTCGTTCTGCCGCGGGAAAACAACCAATTAAATTTCACGGTGTATATTTTGCAAAACTATTTTATTTAGTATTGTTGTCTATTAATTTAAAACGGTAATAAAATATTATAGTTACTTACATTATGTTTCTGGCTTTGGCAGAACTGAATAACCTTCCATAATATGGAAAATACATACAGTGTGTAAGGTACATGAACGCACATACGTGTTCCAGTGATTCAGTACATGATTCTGGACCCCCTAGCGTTGGAATTTTTCGCCGGCTTTTTCCTAATTTTTGAAAAAAAAAAATGCGTTTTTTACATTAAACTGTTTAAAATTGTTATACCTATCTACCTCAATGAAATTTTTAATTAAAAAATAATTAGTTCGCTTTTTTCGCAAAAAAACGCAATGTAAATAAAATTACAAGAAGCTCCCTGCTCAGCTGATTTCCTAAGTTCACCGGAGGACATCGCGGGCCCAGTAGGTACGCACGCAACATCGGCCAAAGACCGCCGACGTTACTTGGTCGGCAAATGCTCACACAGACCTATGAATCTAACAGACGCGACACGTTAGGCATTATTGTAGTAGCATTATTTAAGTGTCTACAAAAATTGATATATATCCCATTGACTACTTTTATTTGAACTAAGATTGATTTTGATTTATATTAAGGATTTAACTTATTTTAAGGATTTCTGTACTGATTATTATTATTATTTATTAAGCCTTTATTGCCAACATAATTGGACATATTCAATATTAAATAATTAATTATTTAGCATGCAATTGAATATATTAACATTATAATTAACACAACATATTTTTTTTTTTTTATAAAAAAATATTAAATAATGTTAAGTACATAATTTGTTGGATTTATCTCAATTGGTATTATATAATAGATATGCCGCAGTTACTGGGCGTCAGCGTGTCCTTGTGACACAAAAGCCTCCTCCAGATCTTTCCATTCTGCTCTTGTTTGAGTTATTCTGTGCCATAGTGGACCCGCGTTCTTTTTTATGTCATCAGATCAACGTTTTCTTTGTCTTCCTCGTTTCCTTTTAGTTTGAAATCTTGGGGTCCATTCTGTTATATCTTTCGTCCATTTATTCCCACTCTCTCTCATCATGTGGCCCACCCATGTCCACTTAAGTTTTTTGGTTTTGACAACGACATCTTCGATTTTCGTAATTTGCCTTAAATCTATAGCTCTCTTTCTGTCTTTTTTTGTGTAACCCAGCATACTCCTCTCCATGGCTCTTTGACATGTAGTCAGTTTTTGATTTTGTTTTTGTGTGTTGGCCCATGTCTGGCATCCATAAGTGAGAATTGGTAATATGCATGGGTTGTACACTTTCCTTTTCATAGCAATAGTATATTGTTTACTTTTTAGCACTTCTTTGAGAGACCAAAACCTTTTCCATGCATTGGCTGCCCGCCTTTCTATTTCTGAATCCATACGATTGTTGAAAGTTATAAGTTGGCCTAGATATACGTAGGAATTTACATATTCTATTTCTTTCTGATCTACTGAGATGCTTATTAGGGATCTATTTGTTATTATTTTAGTCTTCGTTTTGTTTATTGTTAGGCCCACCTGTCTGCTTTCACTTGACAAATCTTGGATAGATAACCCAGAAAGCCCTAAAAACATGCTCAAAGATTTGTACTGATAATAAGTAGGTATTAATTAGTGTTTTAGAGAATATAAGCAGATTATTTTTAAATTTTTACTTATATAAAATATTTATACTTGTTAATTATTGTTGTTAATTATTATCAGATACTAACTGTGTAATTATTGTGATAAACACAAATTACGTAACAGTAGTGTTAGTTTGTAAGTTTTATTCAACTTTTAAATTAAAAGTTATTTTGTTCCTTAAATTGTATATACTTTTCTGATCACAGCCCCTACACTCCAAAACAGTAATTAATCTTGTATATTTGGTAAGTATTCATTCTTAGATAAAGATAGAAAACCCTCCCGACACCATCGCACGCACCGCAGTGGCAATGAGAAGGTCAAAATGTCGAACATTCAGCCGCCGAATATTCAGCGCGTCGACAGAGAGCGTGACTGAGTATTTGGTATTCGACTGAATCAAAATTCATGGCATTATTTATTATTGAAGATAATAAGTTACTCTTTGAAGTGTCTACTAGCTAAGGAACTGCTGTGCCTGAAACAGGTTTAATTTAGCTTATGACTTTGTTTTATAATATGTCAGGATAATGATATACATTTTATATGTATAAAACATACTTAAAATACCTACCTGCAATAGCTACATAACTAAAAATAATTTACACTCATTTTAATACAACCAAAAAAGATGGTCACCATTAAAATACGTACTTAATAATTTTTTGCTCGACTGTACTCGACTCGAAAATGTACGTAGAAGTTTACATGAAAGTTTAACTTACTTCTACACAGTAAACCAGGTCGAAATTATCATGGTTGGAGACGACTATTTTTTGACACTAAAATCAACTTCAAAAACGTAAGCGTTCCGCGGTAATCAGGTGAGGATTGTGGCGAGAAAGGCTCACCACGCAATCCACACCAAGACACCTTTATATCTCTGGAATGCCTTAATGACTATTTTCGAGATTTGGCATAGCGTTACGACTATTCTTTGACTATTTTTTGGAATTGAAACCAAGTCAATACTCCCAGCCGTTTGCTTGCACTGAGGTGAGGATTGTGTGGAGACCTTCACCACACAATCCTCACCAACATATAGCTATAACTTCGGATTCATAATGCGACTATTTTTTAACCTTGGTGACTATTTATGACTATTTATTGACTATTTTTCTGCGTATTCAAAATTGATTTTCATCAAGTTTTCAAAAGTGAGGATTGTTTGGTGAAGAACACACTAGATCTGGGGTAAGCCAGGGAACTAATCTAGGGCCTCTGGAATTTCTCTTGATGATAAATGACCTACCAAACGTTGTGCAAGAATGTGTATAACTCCAGCTTCCTCATATGTGATAGAATAATCTTGCCCGGGGGTTGAGGATAAATTCGAAAGAGTTACCTCGCCCCCGGGCGCATAGGGCAGGGAGGAACAGGGGTGGGTTTTAGTCAGTAAGAGTCTGACACGCCCTTCCGCTCCACCCTAGAGCGGAAGAAGTCATGAGATGATTTCCCACCCCCCAAAAAAAAAAAAAACTATGCCAATATTTAAGATTTAGTTGTTAGATTAAAAATATTTTATGTCTCACCTCTTGCATATTAGAGTCAATACGTGGTTATGTGCTAGCTATCCTCTTCCCACTTTTATGATTGCGCATGCGCACTGCTTATCTTTATAGCTATTTCTCGTTAGTAACGGTCGCATCAGCTTTGCGCTAAAGTACTTACAACAGCTGACCGTCCGACCGCCATTGTGTCTAACGACTTCAAGGTCACACGTCTATTCATTAGCAATTTCTTTTTCCTTCACTTTTAAACGCAACTGACAATTAGACACATTTGAAAACCTTTGTTAAAGTTAATCACTGTTTTTTCCCCAACTTCTTTTCACCATGGCTTCCGAAGAATTATTAATTAGAAAGCGTAGTGCTATGAAAGCTAAGCTTACAAGTTTCGAGAATTATGTCAACGTGCTTCTTAGTTGTAAAACCTTGTCCGACTTGCAACGTATCGAGTTGGAGAGCCGCTTTAGTAAATTTGAAGCTATATACTCGTACGATCAATTTGATGACTTACAGGTGGAAATCGAGGTACTTTCGGATAAATCAGATGAGGCTTATGCGGAGCGAGCCAAGTTCGAGGAGCGGTATTGTAACGTAGTGGCGTTACAATCTCAATTAAAATTAAACATAAGGAAAAAACCACAGAGACCAAAAGCCATTATACCTAACAGTTTTGGAAAACAATAAACAATATTACTTTGCTGACGACACTATTGTCTTTGGATTTTTAAATTTTTACTTATATAAAATATTTAACCCGAATATCAAACTGTATTTCAAACTCTGTATGTTTTTTGGATAAATAAAGATTATTATTAGATTATTATTTCAAAATATTTATACTTGTTAATTATATTATTTTTGTTAATGAGTATACGAGTATGAAAGTCGAGGAAGTCTGAAAGTGACACCGCTGACTGAAAAGTTGTGTGGAAATCGGTTGTCGTGGTATGGGCATGTGATGCGGAGGAATGAAGAAAATGTCGTGAGGAAAGTCTTGTGTATGGATGTGGATGGCTATAAGAGTAGGGGAAGGCCAAAGAAACGATGGTTGGACTGTGTGAAAGAGGATATGGGTAAAAAAGGGGTGACTACAGAGATGACGACTAATAGAGGAGTATGAAAGAAAAAGACATGTTGCGCCGACCCCAAATAAATTGGGATAAGGGCAGGAGAATGATGAGACTTGTCATTAATCGAAAATCTAGTTGCCTGTTCACAATACCAGGTCTTCATGGAGAAGAACGGCAAGAAACTCCATGGAAGCTCGATTTTATTATTATACCGACACATCATAAATAATCGTTTATCACAATAAATCTAAATCTATGATTTATTAATTGTTCTATATTATACGATAAATATCTTGTCAGGCAAAGAGCACTAATAAGTATTCCTCAATACCATTTAACTTATGTAGAAACAATTGATATAACATTAAATAACTTTAAGTGAGCCTTGGTAAGCCTTGATAGTCGATCTTTCATAATATATAATTATAGCAACAACTAGCCAAAACACCGAACTATTTATGTAAATAATAGTCCATGATCATTATCTATTCAACATAATAGCAATAGCAATCAAACACAGCAAAACAACAAATATTTAAAAATAATAAACAAAAATATAATAATAACCGCAATAAAATGACTTAACTTTCAACTGTAGGCCAGAGCTCCGTTCTGGTCGATGTCTCCAACAAGAATCGTCTCTGTCACTCGGAGCTCCCTCTTTTATAGTCGTGTACAAACAACTTTGACGTTTCTATCTACCGTCATCCAAAATACCACGACATAAAAGGTAGATATCCGTTTGGAATATTTTCTATGTTTTGCTACATTATTCCTTAATATTTTAACTAGTTTATTTACTGAAATAATGTAAGAAATATTGTAAATTAGGTATTATATACTACTACTGTTACAAGTTTTAGGTTATGCCAAACATTACTATTTTATCAATATTTAACAGTAAAATTAATACTCATGATAATAACAATACCTATAATTAGGATAATCTATTACGTGCGTACCTACTGGGCCTGCGATGACCTACCGTGAACTTAGGAAAACAGCTGAGCAGGGAGCTTTTTTTAATTTCATTTACAATGCGTTTTTTTCGCCGAACTAATTATTTTTATTTAAAAATGTCATTGAGGTAGATAGGTTTAACGATTTTATACAGTATAATATAAAAAACATGAAGATTTTTTTTCAAAAATTAGGAAAAAGCCGACGAAAAATTCCAACGCTAGGGGGTCCAGAATCATATACTGAATCACTGGTACAAGTATGTGCGTTTATGTACCTTACACCCTGCATATAGATACCTACATATTCAAATATGATTAAATAACAGTAACTATAAAATATGATAGAATATAGAAATAGTCTCACTACGCTGGAATAAATGATTCTTAACAAACTGATGCCCGCATAAAACAGCCAAAACTCATCCATTCATTCACCATCACGGCCACCGATATTCACGCACATACCTACACTCTCCTTACTGATATTTAAAGCCAAAATGTAGTATAAACTACACTCATATTATTCAAGTATGAACTAATACTCTCGCCTTAACGAAGACTTAACACACACACATTTTATACTAAGTGGGTCCAGCCTGTACCTAAATACCTGTTATAATTAACTTGACATATTATTATATTACTTATTCTCCTACAAGTTATAACAGGGCATGGCTGATTAATCTGCCTAGCTTATTGTCTATACACACAGATTCCCCTACAAGAACAACAACACATCAGAATAGGTACACACATTTTAGGTCATAGACTAGTTAATTAACTTTGTTAACACTTACCAATTAGCTCCCTGAAGGGAATAAGTTTACAAACCATTTACAAAGTACTGTAAACTCTACCAGACTCGTACCCCAGCTCAGCAAGCACACCACCATCTTCAACCGCTTGCCACCACTGACTGTCCTCTCTCATTATCCTTTCACCACCTCTCCAAACCTACAGCTCCACCCTTCCACTTGCCTGCAAACCAATCACTGTCTTTCCCATTCCAGGCTCCGCTTTACATCGCACGCGCAAACAATATAGTTTTTTTTCCTTGTGACGCTCTTAAAACACTTTGTCTTCTCGACCTTTTCCCAAGCAGCGGGGATCGGTTGTGCGTCTCCAAGACCCTATTTTTTACTGCACTCATGTGCACTTCACATGTACTTTGCTCGAATAAGTCGCTCGTGTTTTCATTGAATTTGTAAAGGACGTGACATCTTAATTGACATGAATAATTGCTTTCAAACAGCGCAGGCAAAAGCATCAGACCTTTTCTCTTAAAACAATTCAATATATTTTTTTTTTATAATATTTGTTTCTCAAAGGGTCTTTATCTTGTAACGCTATTTTAAACGAATAGATATTTCATTTTTAATTGCGTTCCTCTGTCAATCCTAAAATTCAGATGGTAGTGTGTTTCTATAAAAACCTCGACCATGTGCGGGGCTTTGGTTTTGAAATAAATATATTTTTTATGAAATTAATTAAATAGGATTAAAGGTGGATGGAAACAATATCATTTATTTGTTAAAAAATATAATTCATAATTCACAATACTCAATCACAATCTACACTAAACTCTTCAGTGTGAGTAGGTACTCAATAACAACTATTCGTGTTATCTGTTATTTCTTCTTCGTATGTTTTAATCTGTCTCTCTCACACCCGCTTGATTAAATCTTGCTAAACCGAAAAGCACCTACCTAGTATTATTATCTGAAAATTCAAATTGTAGTGTTACAAGAAGATTTATCATCCTTAAAAATTTACAACTATTTCTAGTCGAATCATCTGTTCCTAACTTTAAGTTCGAAAACACTGCCAGAATAATGCTAACATTACTACGTACATTATTTTACAATGTTAAAGTATTACTACCTTTAGTAGATGTTGTATAAAAGCATAGGCTGTATTGATAGCGTTTTTTTTTTTTTTTTGGGGGGTGGTAAATCATCCTATGACTTCTTCCGCTCTAGGGTGGAGCGGAAGGGCGTGTCAGACTCTTACTGACTAAAACCCACCCCTGTTCCTCCCTGACTTGAGTGCCCAGGGGCGAGGTAACTCTTTCGAATTTATCCTCCACCCCCGGGCAGGCATCGGCCGTGGCAGGCCCCGTTCTTTTGCTGACAACTCTTTGAGGCGCGCGTGGAACACTACGCGCCGTCGACTCTCGGGCCTGGTGCTGATCGGACGGCGAGTTACCCACTACTCGCCGTCCGCAGGCCCGGGTGTATTGATAGCGTTGCGCGGCCATACGTACTGCCTGCGCAGTCGCACTGCGCATCGCCCCGCGCCCCCGTGCCCGTGCGACTTCCCGCGGTTATGGTCCTATGGAATATAGTCAGTGTGTCTCAAACCTAACGGCGTTTTACTTGTATGTGCCGGGTATAACAGTGGCGACGAGAGCGACTTACGCTAAATCACAATGGCTCAGTTTAGTTTTGGAATACTTAGTAACTACCCCACATGACCACGTCACAAAAAAATGATACGACTTACCTAAAGGCAGTAGCCATTTTTTATTTAAATACATTGAACCTATCACTTCAGCGGTCATGTCTCGTCTCGTTTGAATTTCCATTGAATTACCATAATTCTACGAAGCTTTAATATTTTACTATGGTAATTATATTTCAACCCTTTGTTTATTTCAGTGATCCGCCTACTAACTAACCTACCTGGAAATTCGCCGCATTGTTTAATTTTACTTTCGCAGTTCAACAAAAGGGTGAAGAATTCTTTGTGAGCTGATAGTCGCAAATAATCTATGTTGTCCTACAACCTTTTGTTCATTTCAGACATCCTTTAGCTGTCATTATGCCATACCCTAGACTCTTTTGTTTCATTTAATGGAACTTACGGAGCTACTGATCTTTACTGATAAGTTAAAAAATGCACAGGGGGAATAAGTTGTTGCTTATCAGTTCGTGATCCGATTTCCTCGTGTGCACACGGAACTCTCTCCACTCAGTCTGTGTCCGGAGTTCCTCGAGAACACACCTCTGTCTGTTAGTCTGTTTGACTGAAAAACTTTTAATTTCTGTCCGTGTTTCATAGTGGGATTTTGTAATAGTGTTGTATTGTGTACTGAAATTCTATACCAACCTGGTAAGTAGCTAGTTTTCATATTTAGCCCTTTTTGGTTTTTTTTATTATCAATACAATATTATTTCTCGACATCAAAACCATCTCGTGCAATGTTAATTTTCAGCAAAATTCATTGTTTAACTAAATCGTATCATGTTCATATTCATTTATTGCTTTCCATAGTATTTTTCATAAAATCTTATAGCTAACTACAATTATTAATGACCCTGTTAGTGCACAGCACATTTAATTTGAAACATACAAATTATTATTTATGCTTGACATGAACTAAATGTAAATTTAAAATAATTGAACAGTAGCATTGGTAATATAAAAAATTAAAAATGACATTAATTATACAGCGTGTCCTTGCATAAAGTGCATACACGAAAAAAGGTGAAAATAGAGCACAATTTTTTTAAATAATAATAATCTAAATAAGGGTTTATCCGTGCAATTATGGACGGAGTTATCATGACGAAAACTACTTTTTTTTACAAAAAATACAACCGACTCTTTAAAAAATTGCAAAATAACTTTAATTTGGGAAGTCGGTGTTTGTATTTTGTTTCGTCGTTGGACTCTTCCTTGCCTCCATGTAGTCAGCGTAGGTCTGAGTGTCTAGTTTTGCCATCAGGATATGCACCAAGACTGGGTCCATGTTGTCGTGTCAATGCCCAAGTTACGCATCTCGTGCGCGGTTTCAAGACTGGTGTTGCGTAGGCGCTTCAACTCGTAAGCGTTTAGAGGTTTAATCGTATGTTGACTCATCAAAACTTGCATTTGTTTGGTGAATCGGATCGGAAACAGGAAAATGTTGTAGAAGGCTCTCAGCGTCCCCTTTTAGGTGCTGCATCTTCTGCCCCTTTGAGAGGGAAGGGTCGTTGTGAATAGCCGCAGTGTACGAGGAATGTCGGCCACTGTGTGTAATTACCAGAGAATATTGGTATTTCGATCCTCGGTGCACTGTCACGTTGTTGGACGGCGAGATTGAGCTTGCGGCTAAGATCTTACTTCGTGCACTCGTACAGACTGTTGTCAACATTACCTGACCCACCCTAAATTCAAACGACTTTGGACCATCTGCCTGTAACATTAAGGTTTATTTAATTTATATGAGCTTATCACACAAGTGCACGAGGACTCGATGAACAAAAATACAATAATAACACAGACACTCAACCCAACATAGTCGGAGCCATCGGCATTATATATGTTTTTGTTAAGCTATTTTAATCATTATATCGTTAACATTAAAGTTGAAAAGCTTTTAAGTCACACTACATAATTACAACCCAATCTTTAATTTCGCGTATTCCCAACAAGTTCTTGTGGTTTAGCGGTTTGATGCTGGATTGACGACGAACAGCATGTGGGTTCGAAAACACAGTCCACCTTTACATCAGTTTCTTTTTTAATTAGTTTTCATGTCTACAATATTGCTTGCAATATTAAAGAACGACCAATATGATTTTCGCCTAATAACTTATCTTGCAAACGGGTGGGTAATTTAAAAAACTAAGTTCACAGTTCTTTAAAATGAATACGAATATTTATTTTTCAACTACCCACTTATTACATAATCATATAGTTATGTGAAAATATTACCATTTTAAAAAGTTTATGTATAGTCTGTAGTTCTTTACAATAATACAAGAAATAGTTTTGGAATATAAATTCTATATTGAAAGCAAAACAATATCTTTGTCGCAGGATTTGATCTCGAACCTTGTTTTTCTCAGTCTTACACACAGACCACGACACCAGAATTACTTGACCTCAATCATTAAAATAAGCTATTACACTTATCATATTATAACAAATAGTTATAAAATATAACCTAATGCTAACGTTTTAAAGATCAAATTTGCGTGTCTGTATTATTATTGTATTTATTCATCAAATCCTCGAGCAGTTGTCTGATAAGCTCATATAAATTAAATAAACCTTAATGTTACATGCAGAGGGTCCAAAGTCGTTTGATTTTAGGGTGGGTCAGGTAATGTTGACAACAGTCTGTACGTTTCTTCGTACTGCGAAAACTCAAGCTCGTAGTTAACGTCGCCACCGACGAGAATGTTGTCGAGCTGCCAGTGTACTTTATCAATCACCCTCCATCGAGATTCGAGGACCCTAAGCTTGTCTCACATATCCCATTTCTCGATAATGTCATCAGTACACAGGTTGAGGGTGAAACGGGAGAAGGCTCAGAAGTTGTTGGAGTGCTGGTTGAGTTTTAAACTCGTCAGATTTTGAAAGGACTCCTGTGTTCTTGTTCTTTTCACATACTCGCGGGTTCCGCAGTGCAGGTAGGCCATGTTTGCAGCTTATGTTGTATGCTTGAATATTCCGCCTTGACTCTGTCATACATCTTTGTTGTACAGTATATGTCGGTCCAGTCTGTGGCGCCCTGTAGTGCGCCATAGTTCATCTCGAACTCGTTCCAGTGCGCCTGGAGGGTATCCAGTCTACCCCTGACGTACTTTGCATTCTTGCGGTCAGGGCCATCCTTTCCGAAGTTGACTGTTGATGGACGTTAGTCCTGTTGACTTCACTGTTGAATTGTTAGGAGTTTCCGAACCACCATATGTTGATGTTTCCTGTTGTAACGTTGCGCTTTGCAAGTTACAAATTTAAAAGAGTTTAGCATATAAATCCATAATGATAAAAACGTATGTATACTTAAAACTATATTATTTATATATAACTATAAAAATTAACAAATAAATAACCTATTAAAATAAAATCCTAAATCCTTTTAAATAAAACCTAACACTTAAATATAGCATTTTAATTGAATAATATTATACGGAACCTACAAGTACGTTTTAACTCAAAGGGTTCTCGCTTCTATGCGCCCGCGCATCGCTAAAACGATCCGTGCCGACTTGCCGAGCGTCAACGAGTAGTGGCGATTCCTAACCGAATCGCCACTACTCGTTGACGCTCGGAAAGCACCGTGACGATTCGACTTTAAAGCATTGGAGGAGACGGCTGTGTCGCTCGCTCCGTCCGTATCTAAATAATTGTGCTAAAAACATCGCGAAATCCGTCTAGGGATTTATAATCTACCCTTTCAACGCTCTCGCCAGGTCGTGGTTCCGGCGTCGGAGAAGACGTTTGGTGAAGATCCCCTGCTGCAAGGAGATTTACAGCTACCCTACGCTGAGTTATCTACCACATAAGGAGTGGACTTGGAAGCCTGGTGGGAGCTGAGACGGAACCATCATCACCTTCGAAGACGGTTCAGGCCAGTGTTCGGCGGTTTTACTTGGGGATCGTGCGATCCATGGCCCTGTACGGGGCCCCGGCATGGGCTTCTGACCTGACGGCCGGCAGCATCGCGATATTGCGAAGACCGCAGAGGGCAATGGCCGTCAGGGCTATCAGGGGATATCGCACGATCTCCTACGAGGCGGGTTGTGCACTGGCCGGATCTCCGCCCTGGGACTTGGAGGCGAGCGTCCTCGGTTCGCTGTACCGGTGGCGCGAGGAGGTGCGGACGCGGGGCGGCGAACCGATGCAGCGCGAGATCGAGTTGCGTCGGTCACAGCTCCGGCAGGTCATGGTGGCGGAATGGCGGGACAGGCTTTCGCGCCCTACCGCCGGCCTCGCTACCGTCAACGCGATCCGACCAGTGCTCGACGAATGGCTTGGGAGGAAGCACGGCTCCCTGTCGTTTCGGGCGACGCAGGTGCTTTCGGGGCATGGCTGCTTCGGGAAGTACCTGTGTCGCATAAACAGGGAGCCGGACGCTCGGTGCCATCACTGCACCGACTGTCGGGAGGACACGGCGCAGCATACACTGGTGGAGTGTGCAGCATGGGAGGAGCAGCGCCGTGCCCTCGTATCCGAAGTGGGACCCGACCTGTCGCTGTCGGCCGTCGCTCGTTCGATGGTCGGGAGTGCCGAGTCGTGGAATGCGGTGATCTCCTTCTGTGAAGCCATAATTTCGCAGGAGTCTGCGGAGAGGGTGAGGGAGGCCATGGCCACTCTCCCGATCAGCAGCAGGCGTACCGGGCGTCGGCGGAGGGCGGACAACGCCCTCTTTCAGCCCCCCTAAACAGGTCCGGAGGGACGGCAGACTCGGGGTCATCCGCCGCCCCCCATCCAGCAGGACCCGAGGCGGCGGCGCGTAGTGTTCCACGCGCGCCCCTATTAGACGTCACGGGGAGAGGATACCTCACTCTCCCCGCGAGCCAGACGTGGCCCGCAAAGGCGGGCCGGCACTAGCCGGGGATCATGGAAGTCGTATTAGCTCTCACGATCCCCGGTCCAAGTGTGGGACGGAACACCGGGGTGGTTTTTAGTCAGTAAGAGTCCGACAGACCCCTTCGCCTGCCCCGGGCGAAGGACATCCATGAGGATTTTCCACCCCAGCAACAAAAAAAAAAAAAGGATAGTACCGTGCCATCTCCCAGGGAATACGAAATCTGTGACTGCAAACCTTCCCACGCCCTTTATCTATTTAATATATATTTTTAATATTGACCGAGGTACGTGTTGTCATTTTATTTCACTTCCCACGTAGCCCCCATACGTCACATCGGCTTGGTATATTCGTGGATTTGAGTAAGGCATTTGACACGGTCTCTGTTCCTATACTTTTGGCGAAGATGTGTAATATCGGGATTCGTGGGCATGCTTTGAAACTCTTTGAGAGCTATCTTCAAGATCGCTCTCAGTATGTAAAGTAAGAGAATATCACTAGTATAGAGTCTAAAGTAGAATACGGGGTGCCCCTTGCTTGCTTGCTTTTGTCATTCTCGGTCCAACATTATTTCTCATTTATATAAATGACCTCTGCCTCCTTTCCCTTAAAAATTGCTCAGTCTTTGCATATGCTGATGACACAGTCTTACTGATTCATGGAGATACCTGGAATGAAGTTGCACAATTAGCACAGACAGATCTCAATATAGTTAGTGATTGGTTCTCAAAAAACCTTCTTCTTTCTGATAAAGCTTTTGATAGTCACTGATAGCAATGCTCGAAGGACCAAAAAGATGTACGACTTACACCGTACTTCTTTTGCTGATTGATAGAGATGCTGAATGATATTAAATAAAACGATGTATTTCACTTGATACGTGTATTGAGTCCACGACCTTAACTAACGATTGATGAGGTGTTGCTATGACGCGGTCCGAATGTGAACTAAACTTGATGTAAAATGAATATAAATTTATTACAATTCAATTTTGATGAGACTGCAATTATGCAATGTGCGGTTGCACCGTACATACTCCCGGGCTTGAGATGACTGATGCTGACGATACTTAGAGATGCTGGTGTTAATATGGTCTGATGACACAAGGTGATAGAACAATTTTTACTTATGTTGCTAAATTGTTAGTTGATGTTTTAAAACTACATTTTTTGATAACGGGTGAAGTAGCTCTATCAATTACGGAAGCACTTGAATTGGATTCTACTATCGCGCACTGATCATTACGAAACACTTCACTCACGCACTGTACACTTTGATTTGGTACACCACTTGCACTAAGGTCACTGGTACTGGCTCGGTAGTGTACGGAGGGTTGCCCAGGTGTAGGCTCCAGGTGCACGGTGCGGCGCCTTCGCCAGCGTATGCATGTAAACACAGCGAAGACTAGCCCTGCCGCCCCCACGGAGTAGATGGCCACGTACTGATGTACATCGTGAACCGACACCCCGTCGGATAGGGTCACCTGTTCCGAGGCTGCTTTCATCTGTTCTATTTGCTTGGAGATACTTTGTATTGATGACTGATAATTTTCTTCTGTGTACTCGTAGTGTGGTACTGATAAATTGATTATGTTATTGACAGGAGCGATCTCTACGGCAATTACATCAGGCTTAACTTTCATGTCAATCGTTTGTTGTTTGTGTGCCGTAATAATAAAGGTCTCACCCTTGATGACACAGTTGTTTCCAAGCGCGATAGCATTGACTCCGGTCACCTGTTCAGTTGTAACTTGATCCCCACATATGATTCTTAGAGTGCATTGTTCGCAACATGTAATTATGAATACTACATTCAGTTCTGTCCATGTTGTTTTGCATGTTGCGCTGATTGTTGTACAGGTATCTCCTTTTTGATTTTTGATGCAAAAGTTGTTGTCTGTGTCTCGTCGATAGATTGGTTTTTGTAGTTGACATAGGTTTGTATTAGTATTTAACTGTATGCATTTTTGAAGTTCAATTGCGGAAATGGGTAAATATGTATCTCTTTTGATGTTTATTGCTATGAACTCAGATATTAGTACTACATTAATCATACGACTACTATCTTCGTGTTGAATAGGTATCATATGATAAATGTCGTAACTCTCTCTATTTCCTAATGGGATTTTTATTTCAAATATGAAATATTCACGTGTCATGCGTGCTCTTACTTGCATAATTTGATAGATCTTGTACATATCTGACACAATGCTGTTGATAGGCAATGACAGGTCTTTGGGCAACTGATTTGAAATAATATTTAGCTCATCTTGTAGTTGAGCCGGTGTTATAATGTGAACATTGAAATGTCGGACGTTAGTAATCGTATCCAGCAAATAATCTTGAATGTTCTTTAAACTGCTTAAAATGTTGTTTGCAATTAAAGTTGATAAGATGAAGTCTTCTGTGATTGCTGTTTTCTCAACCTCATTTTTTAATGTGATGATAGCTTGATCTATGTTTATTAAGTGCTGATTAAATATTTTATGCTGTTTTTCTATTGTCTGTTCAACTCGTTTGAGCAAGTTGTTTTCTGCTTCAATGATAGATGTTTGATTGCGCCAAAGATTCGCAAGATGTTTTTGATTTTGCCTGACTAAGGTAATGTCTCGTTGATATTGTTCGGCGAAATTTTCGTCTAGTACGCCGAAGAGACTGTTCGCAACGTATCCGATTCCGTTGATAAGACCTCGGCGCGTGCGCGGATGTGCTTCAAAGTGCTGACTAAGTAACATATGGTCGTAGTACTCCAGTTCCATGAATCCGTGACGTAGTTGTAACATGATAACGTCACAATGGGATTTGCTTTTAGTTTGTGTGCATAGGCTTTCAAGGTGTTTCATATAGATGTTAAATATTTTACACCCGTGCCAATACGGCTGCATGTCGTAATATACTACTATTTTCCATTGATCTTGTATTAGATTCATTTCTGATATTTTGTCGAAGTAAATTGCTTGTTTCCCTTGTAATTGTGTTATATTGTATGCAGCTTGTGCGTTGCATGTTAATGTCAATATCAGGAATAGTAAGGACAACATCATATTGAAAGTGTAACTAAGCCCTTTTCTCCGTTGGGTTCGGTTTAGTTGAGGTGATGGTATGGTATCCTGTTGGAGTGAAGCTGACACTTGTTTGTGGTCTTCTTGGTCTTCGCAATCTAGCAATGGAGTTAGCTTGACGATGGACCGTTTCATTGATCCATTTCTTGTTTGTAGTGTGACTACTCTGACGTACCCATCACTGCCTGGGTGAACTTGTATCACCCTTCCCATTGCCCATTTGCCTGGTGGTAGATTGGCGTCTTGAATTAACACCAAGTTACCGACTTTGATGTTTTCTTGAGGGCGTCTCCATTTAGTCCTTGTATTTAATTGTGTTATGTATCACTTCGCCAGCGTTTCCAAATATCTTGATAGATTCCATCTTGTGCGTAAATCTTTCTCTGTTTCGTACAGTGTTAAATTTGGACCACTTGATAAGAAGTGTGCGGGAGTAAGGAAGTTCAAATCTGATGAATTTTCGGTTAACGGACATAATGGCCTTGAATTTAGACAAGCTTCCAACTGATATAGTATTGTACTATACTCTTCAAACGTTAATTTTTGCTCCCCTACCACTCTCTTCAGATGATATTTTAGGCTTTTAACGGCAGCCTCCCATAATCCTCCTGCTGATGGCCATGAAGGTGCGTTAAAGTGCCATTCGATTCCCATTTTTGTTATTTCTGCCTGAAATTCTTGATTGAATGTGCTTCTTTTTTCATGATACTCGTCCTGTAGGACCTTGTTGGCTCCGATAAAGTTGGTACCTTGATCGCTGAATATGTTCCGTGGGACTCCTCTCCGAGCTATCATTCTGCGAAGAGCCGCGAGGAGTGATGATGATATCAAATCCGATACTAACTCCAAGCGGACAGCTATAGTTGCCATGCAAATAAATACGGCGACATAACCCTTGGAGGTTCTTATTCCACGACCCTTGTTGGCTTTGATAAAGACATGACCCGTATAGTCTACGCCTACATTTTGGAAAGGGCGTGACGGATTCGTCCTTTCAGGTGGTAGATCTCCCATAATTTGATGCTGATTACTTGGATTGTGGCGACGGCACTTAATGCAACGTCGAACTCGGAATTTAACTGCTCTGATTCCGCCTACAATCCAATACTTTTGGCGTATAAATGCTGAAGTTAGCTGAGGTCCACCATGAAATGCTAGAACGTGAGCCTCGTCAATCAGTATTTCCGTTACACGGCTGCTTTTTGATAGGATTATTGGATGTTTCATCTGATGATCTATGTTGGCATGTTTGAGCCTCCCGCCGACTCGAAGAATGCCGTCTTGATCAAGAAACGGATTTAAGTCCAGTATTTTGCTCTTGCTTGATATAGGTTTGCTCTGTTGCAATTTATGTATTTCCTGTGAGAAGTCGGTTTCTTGAACATACTTAATTAACTTTAATTTTGCGACTCTTATTTCTTGGAGAGTCAAATGTTTTGTTTGTGGTATTTCTTTAAATCGCAAACGTCTATACAATCGTAAAAGCATAGCGTAAACATTTATAAGTTGTGTGAATGAACTGTACTTTGATATCAGGTGACGTATTACACTGCTGCTGTCGTCACAGTGATGAGTTGCATTCACTAGTAATTTATTGTTGTTATTATTTTTGATTTCTTCATCTGTTGTGAAATTTGATTTTGGCTCTTTCTCTGCGATGATACTAGGAAGCCACGAAGGACCAATCCACCACAGAGTGTGCTCCTCAAGCTGACTCATGTTCAAGCCTCGACTGGCACAATCCGCTGGATTGTCTGCTGATTTAACGTAGTGCCAGCAATTGGCAGGCATGATAGTAGTTATCTGACGTACACGATTGGCAACAAATGTTTTCCACCTTGTTGGTTCACCATTAAGCCAGCCTAACACAATCATGGAGTCAGCCCATCCGTAAATGCTGAGGTTGTAATTTGATAGACACTGTTGGACCTTTGTCATTAGTTTTGATAGTAGGAGAGCTCCTGATAGCTCTAATCTTGGCAATGATACTGATTTGCTGGTCGGCACAAGTCTGGCCTTTCCAAATAGCAGTGTTGGTTTTGACTGCTCACTCCCCTTGATCCGAACGTATATTACACACGCGTAAGCCTTCAGTGACGCGTCGCAAAAACCATGTAATTCAATATTGTCATGTTCTCTTGTGTTTATCCAACGAGGCACTTGTAGTTGATTTACACGATTAATGTTGCTTTTAATGTCCATCCATTCATTTAGTATATCTTCGGGTAAGGGATCGTCCCAATTGAGGTTGCGGAGCCATAAGTTTTGAAAAATGATTTTAAGCCTTGTGGACAGTGGTGATAGCCATCCCAAGGGGTCGAATAACTTTGAGATATCGGACAGCAATGTTCTTTTAGTCACTTTTGTAGTTGTTTGTTCGATTTTCATTTTAAATTGGAAGGTGTCCTCCTTGGGGTCCCAGATGAGTCCTAAGGTCTTTGCTTGTTCTGATTGCTTGAAATTAAAACTATCTTGAGCGTTGTTCTCGGTTGGTATGTGATCTAATAACTCAGGAACATTTGATTTCTATTTCCTGAGGTTGAAGCCTCCCGACCTCAAAAGTTTGATTAAGTCCCTTGTAAGCTTTTGTGCAGATTCTGTTGAATGCGATCCGTGTACTAAGTCGTCGACGTAAAACGAGTTTTCTAGTACATCTGTCGCTAAACTGTTCGTGTAGTTGGATTTTTCGTCACGTGCAAGCTGTTTCAATGTCATTAATGATAAATATGGTGCGGCCTTGGTGCCATAGGTTACTGTAGTTAGTTGATATTCCTGTATGGGCTCTGTTATTGAGTTACGCCAAACTATCTTCTGTAATGCTTGATCATCTTCATGTATCTTAATTTGACGGAACATTTTTTCTATGTCTGCTGTGTATGCGTATTTGTACTGTCTCCATTTAAGAATCAGAGACAAGAGGTCTTGCTGTAAGTTTGGTCCTGCTTCCATGACGTCATTTAGGCTGTAGCCTGTTGATGTCTTAGCCGATGCATTGAACACTACCCTCAATTTGGTAGTGGTTGAATCGGGACGCAGTACACTGTGATGGGTCAAAAAACAATCGGGCTTTAAATTATTTCTTGAAATTTTCATGTGACCTAATTCTTGATATTCGGTCATGAATTTTTGATACTCTTCCTGGATGTTGGGATGCTGGTTATTCTTCCTCTCCAGCGATTTGAACTGCGCTACAGCTTTTGGTTTCGAAGCTCCCAGCATCTCTGCAAAATTTTGTTTCAGAGGTAATCTTACTTGATATCGACCATCCTCTTGTCGTGTTGTAGTTTCCTGATAGTAGTCAATTGTATGCTGATCTCCTGATGACAGTGTGGTCTTGTCTGAGATGTCTTCTATTTCCCAGAATTGCTGAATATCGTCCAAGTTATGTAAGATGACGTTACACTGAAACGTCTGTATGATATCTCCGCTTAATATCCAGCCTACTCGTGTATTTTGTGCTGATGCAGACTCCTCAGTCTCTCTGCAAACCCTTTCTAACAATAATTTTGAGTATACACTGCTGCCAAGAAGTAAGTCAACTGATCGACTTATGTTACTCGTAAAATCGCGGTCTGCTAAAGTGATATTGTCCAAAAATGACCATGTTGGTTTCTTGAACGTGCGATTAGGTAACTTTTTTATTAATTTGTTCATGATATAAGCCTCTACTTCAAACTCAAAGTTGTTGTGAACTGATGCACACTTAATATTTATTGATTGATTGATTGATTTTTAAAGGTCTTTATTAACAGAAATGTATAAAAAGTTAACAGAAAGATCTTATTCTAAATGTAAACAAACATAATCCAAGTCATGTTACGAGTAAGTAGGCTAAATCGCCTCTTTTAACATATATTTATATTAGAATGAACAACTTACTTTTAATAAATAAAAATTTAACAAAACATTATAATTTTTTTTTTTTATTATGTAGGGTTTGCAGACCCACGTTTTTAAAATTAAAGTAACACCCACCACCGCTTATTTTTTATAATAAAATAAAAATAAAAAAATGATTTTATAAAGAAAACGAATAAATAACATTATTGACAGGTCTTATAACTGGGGGCTTACTATGAACTCTTAAAGCAGGTCAATTTTAGACGAAAAATAAACTGTCGTGCTAGTTCGTACCATGAGCGCGCTAATTAGCAGGCGAGCCAGCGATCACGTGGCCTAAGCCGGTGAGTGACTACGTCACAGCATTTCAGCACTGACCTGCGACTTATCCTACCATCAAGTATTTTTTGACATTTATTTTAAACATCCAACAATTGAACTGCCCTGCTGTCATAATTTGCAGCCTTGGGGCCTACTATGAACTCTTAAAGCAGGTCAATTTTAGACGAAAAATAAACTGTCGTGCTAGTTCGTACCATGAGCGCACCAATTAGCAGGCGAGCCAGCGATCACGTGACCTAAGCCGGTGAGTGATTACGTCACAGCATTTCAGCAGACTGACCTGCGACTTATCCTACCATTAAGTATTTTTGACATTTAAACATCCAACAATTGAACTGCCCCGCCGTCATAATTTGCAGCCTTGTGAAACTAACTTAAATTGACCTGTTTCAATTAAAAAATACAACAAAAACCTATGTAATTGTAAAAATGTGCATAAAATATATTTCGGACGTTATTTCAAAGTATTGTTAAACATAGAAAATCCTCTATAAGCAGCTGTGTTATCCTTTATTTTAGATGTGTGATGAAGATGAAATTTTTGAGTTTCTCGAGGCAGATAATTGTTTCAATATTGTTAAACAAAACGCTAAAATTCAAAGAAATCTTATAGGAAACTCGATAAAACCATTTGCATGTCCTTTTGTTAAACGATATAGGCTCACTAAAGAGCTTGCACTTGAGCTCTGTAACGAGCTACGAACTTTCATGCCACGCCCTACGAAATCAACAGATTTGTCGATTGAAGTCAAGGTTGGTACATACTAATTTATTCTATTTATCCGGCTAATCATCGTAATCATATGTACCTAATTGATTCTGTTGCTATGTTTCAAGTTTTATTAGCATTATCTTTTTACGCGAATGGTTCGTATCAAAGACCAATAGGTGATATCGCTGCACATTCTGTTGCACAGCAAACAGTATCAACTGCAATCGCACAAATAACAGAATGCCTGAATCTACCACATTTTCGCCGAAAATATATAAAATTCCCAGCTAGTCCTAGTGAACGGCGAGTAAATGTGGGTAAATCCTGTAAAATTCTTTTGATTTTATAACTTTGTTTTACTTATTTCAGATTTTTAAACAAGTTTGGTATGCCTGGAGTTTTAGGTTGCATTGATGGATGTAGCAATAAAACAGCCAACACACCATGAAGAACGTTTTTACTGTAGAAAACAATATCATTCTTTAAATGTGCATGTGGTAGGTATCTTTATTAAGTAATTAGAATAATGTACATTGCAATCATTTTTTAATGTAACACACAGAGTAGACCAAAAACAAAATAGATTAAAAAAGCATGACAATATATTACAGCCAATTTACACAACAATGATTTATATTTTATACTTTAAAGGTCTACTAACGGTCCAGTGGCGCCCTCATTGAATAAAAAATCGTAGCATAACACAGAAAATAAATATTAAAGAATCCAACGTCACGTTTGTTACAAATAGGATAAGTATTTTTACGTTGTTAAAACAGGTCTCAGAATGTTTCGTATCCAAAGTAGTAGGCAAAAGTGCCAGAAACGGCTGTTTTTGGTCACTGGATCGTTAGCAGGGCCTTAACACTAAATACTTGATTCTCAACAAAACCAGTTCAAAATGATTGTCTTGAATTTCTATTTAAAATTGTATAAACATATTATTATATGTCAATATAAAAACAATCAACCTATTTGACTATAAGACTACTACTAAGTAATAATAATATACATATTATATGTAGGTACACAAATGAAATGATATCAAACAGTTTTTCTTGTTTGATATAAATATATAAGATAGATTATTATAAGATAAAGTTATTATCCTAGTTAGTGATATTGTGTAAATTAAAAAAATGACTACAATTCTAGATTTGCAACTCAGACATGGAAATTATTAGCGTAGATGCCAGCAATGGAGGAGCAACCCGATCATTCATATGGACCATCCATCCATTAAAAGTACATATGGAGGAGTTTATGTGGCTTTTAGGTATGTAAAAACAAAAAAATACAAAGATTGTCTGAGAACATCTGAGTCTATAATAAAATAAAGTAATGTTTAGATCACCAATTTGTTTATTTTTTCTAGGTGATTCTGGATATCCGTTAAGGAAGACCATGATGACTCCTATTATAGATGCTTCTCTAGATTCACCTGAGGCTTACTACACTGGATTGCATGTGAGAACTCGTAATGTGATAGAACGAACAATTGGACTTCTTAAAGCACGCTTTAGATGCCTACTAGTACATAGGGTTCTACATTATGAACCTCAAGTAGCGGCATCTATTGTAAATGCATGTGTTGTACTGCACAACATTTGCAATAGGGCCAATGTTCCTGTGCAGGAGATCGATTCTGAAGAAGTTTTAGAAGAAGCGCAATTGCAACCTTCTACTCAAAATATGACAAACAGCACTTCAGAGACGTGCAGACATTCTTCCAGGAGGGCCCAAAATCTTGAACTGCAATATGGCCTCTCTACTAGAAGAGAGCTTATTGCACATTTGTGGGAGCGCCGACATGTAACCTAGAATGTTAAAATAATTTAAGTACATACATAGCTAACACCTGTAAACAAGCAATTCTTGTTTAAATACATATAATGTGAATCTCAGACAAGGCTCCAACGATTTAATGAAATTTAGTATGCTAAAGTTTCGATCTAGCTAGGTTTCATTTTTATAAAACGTCGTTTTATCCATGTAAAAACCGAGCAAAGCTCGGTCATGCAGGTACTATATTTTTAAATCAGTTATATAATTATTATTAGGAGATTACTAAGTTAATATAATATTTGTCGTCATTAGTAAATTTATGTTTTAAAGTGTATTGTAAGTCAGGAACTAATTACCTATTGTTTATGCTGTCTAATGTAGCTGCTATATGAGAAAGTACATTGCAAATATTTCTTAGGCCTGTGCTTATTTTTTGTGTTGCCTCTTCTCGCACTTGGCTTGATTGGACGAGAGCTCTTCTTGCCATCTCTTGAGACATAGGTGCTGACCGACACCGCCGTCTCCGGGACTGAGTAGACGTCATAGCTTCTGCTGGCTGAGTGAGTTGGGTTGACGTGTTGCCTTGTTGATGCACAAGATCTTCTTGAGACGACTGTTGGACGTGTGGTTCTTGGAAGGACGGTCCAACAGAAATGTTTTCCCCCACAACTTCATCAGGCATTAACAAAATAGATGGGGAGGGTACATTTTGAGAAGCACTTAATGTTGATGCCTGAAATTAATTAATACAAAACTTAGTGACTCTATTATATAACAAGACTAAGAAGTTAGTACCTATGTCATTCTAAATAATAGATAATTAAGTTGATAGACTGAAAATGAAGTCTCAAAAAATTCACTCTTTACCTTTAGGTTTTGCAAATAAATATTTGATCACTCTTTATCAAGAGTGAATTTTAATTATATTTAGTATGCTTTTATAACTCTATGTCTAATAAGGATATTATAGTTAATTCTCTTACATATTGAGTGTCAAAACAAAAGTTCATGGCTACAAATTTTGAGTACTTTTAATTCTAATTTCTTCAACAAATTGGAGTACCTAATTACACCATTGCTATTTTAATAAAGTTGGAAATGTAAATCTATTTTTATTTACAAAAATTCTACTTACATGAGTGCTTTCTGTGTGAAATGGGTCCACTTGGATTCCTGGAAGACCCGCACCATAATCGTCACCAAGAATTGACAGATATTTTTTTTCTATATCTGTAAAAGCTGCCGGTTGATTCTGTTATCAGCTCACCGTGAAAACTTAGGTGGAGTGAGCGTTAAGTGAACTGTCATTCCACCTTGATTATATGGACTGACAGCCCACTTCACATTTACTTCACCTAAGTTTGCACGGTGAGATTTTACAGAATAGCACTGCAGGTATATAACATGGTCCCCCACCAGTGTGTAATTGGGACGTTCGGATAGTGGCACATTTTCTTTTTAATTTTGCCTTGTAATGTATCCAATACTGCAAAAACAAAATAGTACATGTAAAACCTATCTATTTAAGTAGTAAGTCAAAGGTTGATTAATAATTAACATAATTTTATTCATGTAATTAATAATTTAAATAATTGTAAAACTTACAGCCCAAGTTTTCCAATCCTTGTTAGCACCACCAACAACCGAATTTAGCTTTTCTGCCACCTCAGTCCACATTCTTCGGGACATTTCCCGAGCTTGAGCACATTTATTGTAGCCCATAGCGATCAATAGCGATGTCTTTGTGAGCATTCAAAAAATTCCACAAAGTTTCTAATTGTTCGTAAGAAACTCTTCTTGAAGACATGATCACAAACACTTGCCTGCCACTTACAGACACGGCCGCAAAACTAATTTCTATTCTACTTTCAGTTAATAATCTAAAGTTAAACTTGAAACTAGAGGTGTGTAACTCTTTACGGAACCGACTCACTGATCCGGATCTTTGAAGTGATTCAAAAGATTGGATCAGTAACTACGTTTCAAACGCATCATTTGGATCTGAATCATTACTTTGCTCCGTGCTCTTTCCGCGCGACGCGGCGCTGAGTGAGAGAGGGAGACTGAGACACACTGATTTACTTTACTACTGGACCGCGACTCGCGAGTGAGCGGGTGATATAATACAATAAGTAATAAATACAACAAGTCAGAAAGAGATACCAAATGACATGTGTATCACTCATACTTTCACAGTTTTTCGTTGTTGTTATCCATCCACGTAAAAATGACCATTATGGCGATTACATAGGTATCAAATACTATATGATTGTTATTTGCTTATTTTTAATGTTTGCACTAACAAGCGTTTTAGCCAGCTGGCCATAAATTATCGAATAGCCGCCAGTCCTAAGCCTGGATAAAGTAAGAAGGAAGATCGATTTTATTTATAATAGTAATTCTTACATTACATTCTTACATTTTAAAATGTACTATATTTTGTACACCTAGAAAAAAATACAATGCAACATTCGGCATTGTTTACATATAATTCTGAATCAGTAGTAAACGCTCTGTATTTCATATCATTATTGTTTCGTTCTGTATTTTATATCATTTGAGCCGATGATCCAAATGATCCAAATGAAACATATCAGTGATTCGGATCATTTCAGTGATCCAGATGCAAATGTTCCAATCGCAAAAATGATACACTTTGCCCACGCCTACTTGAAACAACAAAAACTAACTTACACCTAAATGCTCGTAATTTTTTTTTTATTTACCCTGAAGGGAAGGCTCAAGTCTTATGATCATATTGCCTAGTCTTACGTAGTGTATTTTTACTTTTTTTCCATGATAATGCAGATGTAACACATTTTAATGTTTTTTGCAGTCTTTGGCAACAAATGTGTTGAGTCAGCCTTCTCGGCAAACTTCGCTGAGGTAGTCGATACTACAATAAAATTCTCAGCTCCAATTTACCGACATCGCGCCTGTTTCAATGATTCCACATATTGTTCGATTGCGTATACACTTGAGACACAAAACTACACCAATTCGCTCTCACAAATAATGTCAAATTCCTTTTTTTGCCACGAAACAATGTTTCCTTCATCACTCTTTTTAACTGTTATCTTAGACACCTAATTAATTTGTATTAAAACCGTAAAACCGCTTATGTATTTTAGAACGTTTAATTATTATTAATCTTACTTAATCTGTGCTGCCAGCTTACTGAGCCGTATGTAGCAGGCCAATAGTTGACCTGCTGCAGGTCAAATATTGGCCTGCTGCAGGTCAGTGGGAAATGCTCATGGTACAAACACAAAACCTGTCAGGTTAACATGCTGTGTTGAACTGCCCTGCACTTGGCAAATATTTTTAAAGTTTATGGTAGGCCCCCTGAAATTTAATTACCAAATTATTCTGGGGATATATTATACAAAAACAATTTACACATTAATAAGTTAACAGCAATTACGCTGGTAAGGTGGTAAGTGAGCTAGCGTCAAGCAACTAGAAAATGATGATGAGGCAGTTTGTACCTTTTGTAAGTCCTGGCATAGGGCAACCTGGTGGATCTACTCTTACCTATGTCTGAGACCAGATAATTACGATGACGTGGATTGGTGAAAAGGAAGAATTTACGGGATATTTTCAGAATGAATTCTTTGATTGGTGGAAACTTGATGTGATGATGTAGTTTTGTAAGGTTTGTGTAGGGAGGTGTATTAAATGCTATTTTAAGTGCTTTGTTCTGCACAACCTGTAGTTTTTTGTAATTACTATCACTAATACTACTCCAGACAGGGGCTGCATAAGTCATACAAGGTCGCACCAGTGTGGAGTAAATGCGTAATTTTGTTTGTGGACTTAAATTAGATTTACGATTAAGGATTGGTTTTAAGCTGTTGAGAGACCTAACTCCTTTTAATCTTAGTTCTTCCAGGTTTTTCAACCAACTCACTTTATCATCCAAAATTGTCCCCAAGTACTTGACGGATCTTTTCCATGGAATATCATTCCCTTCAATTTTAACATAGCGAGTGGCAAGTGATCGCTTTCTTGTGAACATGATAATTTCCGTTTTTGTGGAATTCACCTTAAGCTTCCATTTAGTGAAGTAATCTAAAAGAAGATCAAGCGAAAGTTGTAGTCGATTAATTACCAAATCCAGGTCGTCAGATGAAGTGTATGTTGCAGTGTCATCTGCATACACAGCGAGATGCGTTAGCCTTTGCTTTGGGATATCATTAAGGTACAAAATGAAGAGGTACGGTCCTAATATTGATCCTTGTGGCACACCAGCAGAGACTCGTCTCTGACTGGAAGTCTGATCACCAATAGCAACAGAGAAGGTTCGTTCTGTTAAATACGACTGGAGAAGCTTTATGAGGCATAGAGGGACATGGTTCGCTATTAATTTATGAAGTAGGCCCGCGTGCCAAACTGTGTCGAAGGCCTTTTCAATGTCCAGCAGCACCAAGCCTGTGGATTTGTTTTGGTTGAGGTTGTCAACATTTATTACTCCTTTGCAGTTTGTCTCCTTTTCTCCTATTCTCCAGATTACGCCTGAGCTATTCTTGCGTGCTATGCCCAAAATATGTGCTGCGTTTTCGCTGATGAGGGACATTTGTGAGCCTTGATCTAACAGTGCTCGTAGTATCTGGAATGATCCATCCTCTGCTTGGACCTTGATCAGGGCCGTTGGTAAAAGTACTTCCAGCTTGTCTTGCTGTAGTGACGCGTGCGAGTTTCCACGTGACAGCTGCGGCTTCTCGGATTTCGAGGCACGTGTCGTGTTGTCGCTTGCTTTTGCTGTGCTGGCAACTGATGTCCGGTTCGATTGTGTAAATGCTGCATATAGTAGTGTGTTGTGATTTCCGTTGCATTCGCGACACCGTTTACTTGAAATGCAAGCCTTACCATTATGCCAGTAAAGGCAATTTTGGCATATATCGAGGTTCGACAGCGTTTTTCGTCTATTTTGTGGTGCCATTTCGAGGAATTGCTGACAATAATAAATGGCATGGTCATTTGTTTTGCAAATCGGGCACTTATAAATTATTTTCCTCGAATTGGTGTTTTTGCTGTTTGTCGATTGCGAAACGATTTCTCCATCCGCAGTCGTCGTTTTTTGATAATTGTAATTTGGTCTTGATGTTTTTCCAGAAAATTGCTTGTTTGATTTGTATGATTGATTGTTGTTTCCTACCTGCAGACTCCATTGCTGTGAACTTGCCTTCTAAGAACGATAGGAATTCTTGTAGTTTAGGTATTGCCCTGGGTTCTTTGATAGATGCCACGTAGTCGTCATAGGTTTCTGAATCCAATTTTGGAGACAATAGATGTATGAGTAAAGGGTCCCAGCCCCCGTAGCATGACCATTTCTATCTCTATTCTACCAAGAAAAGACAAAGTTCTTTCTATCCAATTTTGTCGAGTTCGAGTTGTCTTCTGCCCGAGCATGGGGCGCCGGGCGACCCGTAGACTGGTGTTTCAATGAAGACAAAGACATGTATTCATTCTTTCAATAATTATTAAAATATATTACTATTTATCGTCTGTCCGTCTGTCCGTCGTCTGACAAAAAAATTATTGCGTCTTATCGGAGCCTGTCCGTACGTCTGGCCGTTTGTCTGTCGTCCGTCTGTCCATCTGTACATCTTTTTGGCTGTCCGTCTGTCTGTCTGTCCATCTGTCCGTCATCCGTCTGTCAGTCTGATCTGTCCGTCTTCCGTCTGTCCGTCTGTCAGTCTGTCTGTCTGTCCGCCGTCCATCTGTCCGTCGGTCCGTCTGTCTGTTTGTCCAGCGTCCGTCTGTCCATCGTCCGTGTGTCCGTCTGTTGTCTGTCCATCTGTCCATCGTCCGTCTGTCAGTCTGTGAGACTGTCCGTCTGTCAGTCTGTGAGACTGTCCGTCTGTCAGTCTGTGAGACTGTCCATCTATCAGTCTGTGAGACTGTCCGTCTGTCAGTCTGATCTGTCCGTCTTCCGTCTGTCAGTCTATCTGTCTGTCCACCGTCCATCTGCCCGTCTGTCCGTCGGTCCATCTGTCCGTCTGTCTGTTTGTCCGGCGTCCGTCTGTCCATCGTCCGTGTGTCCGTCTGTTGTCTGTCCGTCTGTCCATCTGTCAGTCTGTGAGACTGTCCGTCTGTCAGTCTATGAGACTGTACGTCTGTCAGTCTGTGAGACTGCCCATCTATCAGTCTGTGAGACTGTCCGTCTGTCAGTCTGATCGGTCCGTCTTCCGTCTGTCAGTCTGTCTGTCCGCCGTCCGTGTGTCCGTCTGTCTGTCTGTCTGTCCATCGTCCATCTGTCCGTCTGTCAGTCTGTGAGACTGTCCGTCTGTCAGTCTGTGAGACTGTCCGTCTGTTATCTGTCCAGCTGTCCGTCTGTCTGTTTGTCCTACGAATTTTCAATTGAAATTTTTGAATTTTCAAGTATGTAATGAGTCACAAAATTGAGTTTTTTTTAAATCAGTAGAGAACTTGTCTACGTCTAATGTGATGTAGACTATTTGTCCCTGTTGAGAAGAAATGTTTCTACCCCCAACACGGCGTAGCATGAACATTTCTATCTCTATGTAGAATAGAGATAGAAATGGTCATGCTACGCCGTGTGTAAGGATAGACTAGATAGTTGGATACAAGTTCTTTCTATCCAACTATGTCGAGTTCGAGTTTTCTTCTGCCCGAGCACGGGGCGACGCGTAGACTCGCGTTTCTATGAAGACAAAGACATATTCATTCTTTCAATTTCGTCTGTCCATCGTCTGTCACAAAATTTTGTGCGACTAATCGGAGCCCAATTGCTGTCACTTACGTATCTGTCTATCCGTTTGTGCGTCTGTCCGTCGTCCATTTGTCTGTGCGTCTGTCCGTCTGTCTGTATGTCGGTCGTCCGTCTGTCCGTCTGTCTGTCTATTCCTCTGTCAGTATGTCCGTCTGTATATCTGTACGTCTGTCCGTCTGTCCGTCTGTCCATCTGTCTGTCTGTCCGTCTGTCGGTATGTCCGTCTGTAGGTACGTCTGTAAGTCCGTCCGTCTGTCCATTTGTCGGTCCGTCCGTCTGTCCGTCTGTCTGTCTGTCTTTCTGTTTGTCTGTGCGTCTGTCCGTCTGTCTGTATGTTTTCTGTTTGTCTGTGCGTCTGTCCGTCTGCCCGTCTATCTGTATGTCGGTCGTCCGTCTGTCCGTCTGTCCAACTGTCTGTCTGTCTATCCGTCTGTCAGTATATCCATCTGTATATCTGTACGTCTGTCCGTCTGTCCATTTGTCGGTCTGTCCGTCTGTCCGTCTGTCTGTCTGTCTTTCTGTGCGTCTGTCCGTCTGTCTGTATGTTTTCTGTTTGTCTGTGCGTCTGTCCGTCTGCCCGTCTATCTGTATGTCGGTCGTCCGTCTGTACGTCTGTCCAACTGTCTGTCTGTCTATCCGTCTGTCAGTATATCCATCTGTATATCTGTACGTCTGTCCGTCTGTCCATCTGTCTGTCTGTCCATCTGTCCGTCTGTCCGTCTGTAGGTATGTCCGTCTGTAGGTACGTCTGTAAGTCTGTCCGTCTGTCTGTTTATCTTTCTGTTTGTCTGTGCGTCTGTCCGTCTGCCCGTCTGTCTGTCTGTCTTTCTGTTTGTCTGTGCGTCTATCCGTCTGTCTGTCTATCCGTCTGTCAGTATGTCCGTCTGTATATCTGTACGTACGTCTGTCCATCTGTCCGTCTGTCCGTCTGTCCATCTGTCTGTCTGTCCACCTGGCCGTCTGTCCGTCTGTCGGTATGTCCGTCTGTAGGTACGTCTGTAAGTCTGTCCGTCTGTCCGTCTGTCAATCTGTCTGTCTGTCCATCTGTCGGTCTGTCCGTCTGTTCACCTGTCCGTCTGTCCGTCAAAGTTGAAAGTCTGCGTCTCGTACCTTTGAAACCCTCGCTTCGGTCATTGGTTCAATCCTAGAATCCTTTACTTGCTCAGGCTTCAATACAAGTACTCATTATATATCTTATCTAGGTCCAATGTGATGTAGACTATTTGACACTTGTTGAGAAGAAATGATTCTAACACTTAAAAAAAAAAGTGTTAAAAGTAGAGAAAAATTGGTGGTCATGCTTTGCATTGTAGACTTTTGTCGACTGAAGAAAAGAAACATTTCTTCTCGTCAGTTTTAACATCGCCATGCTTAGGACGGTAGAAATCTTTCTACAATCTGTAATTTTGTCTATTCTTCCGTCGACAAAACCCGTTTCTACGGTGGTCATGCTACGCGTGCAGGAACTAACTTCTACTCCTAAGTTCTTGATAGCATTTAAACTCTCGACGGTGGTGTCATGCAGACCCTTGATGTGGTTGATAGTTGCTTGCTGCGCCGCCGGGATGTTTGTTAATGTGGCTAAATGAGAACTACAAATTAAGTTGAGATTGTTGTAGCGATGATTTAGAATTTCCCAAGTAATGTTGTAATTATCCGATGATATTTGTAAATGTTGAATTAGTTTTTCTGGTTCTCCCCTTAACTTGCTTTTGAGGTACTGCATTTTTTGAGCGTTGGACAGAGAATAGTTACAGTGGATTGTTTCGGTAAATAAATCCTTGAAAGACGTCCATTGTTGATAGGATCCGCTAAAAATTGGAAGGTCTAATTTCGGTGTTGAGTGTGCTTTGTGGGCCACCGACCATAACTTACTATTTATTGCCCTTTTTATGTTGTTATAGATTTTTTCCTGCTTGGAATACGCTTGTTCGTAATGTTCATCCATGCTTTCCAGTTCTCCATCCAGTTCCCAATGCAATGTATCAACTACAGACCATCTCGAATGCAAAGTCTTCAGAGCATCTTCCATTTCCCACTTCTCGGAAATTACGTCTAAATTTAGACTAGCTATGGTTCGCTGTAATGCTCTGATGTTGCTTGATTGTTTTTTGAGCATATCATCCGTCTTGCTGGATGTTCCTCTTGAAAATAATTCTGGAGACGAATATTCTACTGTTTCTTCATCTCGCTTGCTTGTTAGAGACGTACCTGATTGTTGGCCTGCTTGCTGTTGAGGCTTTGTCTCAAACTCCGAAAATCCTGATTGCCCTGTTTTCATCAGTACTTGCTGCTGATTGATTAATGCTTTGACCGACCTGTACAACTCTGCTGCTCGCTCATAGTCATTCTGTGTAAAGTACGGGTGAGACCTACTTTCCTCAGTACTAAGTCGATCATGATTATATTGGAAGTCAGCCCAAAGCGCTTCCAAAGTTTCTAAACGCCTTTTAAAGTAATCACCTACCTTACGACTCGAACTGTCTTTCTTGAGGTTGGAGGCTAGCTTGTTCATAGCCTCGTAAAACTCAGCTTGGTTCGCGTGAATAGCTTCCATGGTGATGAAGTTTCTTCCTGAAGTGATAACTAAAACGGTCTTACTTGTATTTGCTGCTTAACTCTCGAATCCTCGACTCCCCGGATGATGCTCCTTTCTTGCTAGTAGCACTGTACGGTTTTAGAGTTATCGAACACGGCACTTGTCTGTTTTAAAGTTAAATATTTTACTGTTAAGTTTTTGATAATCACTGATAAAGCTTTTGATAGTCACTGATTTTTTTTTTTTTTTTTTTTTTTTGGGGGGTGGGAAATCATCCAATGACTTCTTCCGCTCTAGGGTGGAGCGGAAGGGTGTGTCAGACTCTTACTGACTAAAACCCACCCCTGTTCCTCCCTGCCTCGAGTGCCCGGGGGCGAGGTAACTCTTTCGAATTTATCCTCCACCCCCGGGCAGGCACTGGCCGTGGCAGGCCCCTTCCTTTGGCTGACAACTCTTTGAGGCGCGCGTGGAACACTACGCGCCGTCGACTCTCGGGGCTGGTGCTGATCGGACGGCGAGTTACCCATTACTCGCCGTCCGCAGGCCCGGGTCTACGGTGGCCGGAGATCGTCTCGCGGCCCCTGGCGTCTCCTGCGGCGGTCGCGGCTGGGGGCGCTAGGGCGACTCGGCCGTTGCTGAGCCTCCCTAACGTGTGCCGCCTCCCTCTTCGCGAGCATTACTGCTTCGCAGAAGGAGGAGACGGCCTCCCATTCCCTCTCGCTCCGTACCATGGCCTGAACCAGGGCACGGCGCGAGAGGTCGCTGTCGCCTATCGCATCCACGAGGACACGGCGGTGCTCTGCCCAAGCGGGGCAAACCTCCACCGTATGCTCCACCGTGTCCTCTGGGCGATCCTCGCAGTGGAAACACTCAGGGGTCACCTCCGCCCTGATCCGACACAGGTACCTCCCGAAACAGCCGTGTCCGGTGAGCACCTGCGTCAGGCGGAAGGTGAGGGCGCCGTGACGCCTCTCCAGCCACTCCTCAAAGAGGGGCACTACCGCCTCGATGGTGGCGTGCCCAGCGCTGGGTTGCGACAGTCGCTCTCTCCATGTCACCATGAGATCCTGCCGGAGCTCGGTCCGCCGAGCCGCGAGTTGTCGCGGCAGCGGAGTTTCGCCCCGGCGTTTGGCCTCCTCGCGCCACTCGTACAGGTGCGCGAGGATTTTTGCCTCCAGATCCCACGGTGACAGTCCGGCAAGGAGGCTCGCCGCCTCACGGGAGATCGTGCGGTATCCGCGGATGATACGGATCGCCATGACCCTCTGGGACGCGTTCATCAGGCGAGCTGATCGCTGCCTCAACGAACGCGCCCACACCGGTGCCCCGTAGAGGGCCATGGACCGCACGATCCCCGCGTAGAGCCTCCGGCAGGAGGCATTTGGCCCCCTCAGATTGGGTAGGAGCCGCTTCAAGGCGGCCCCGGCCCTGTCCAATCTGGGAGCCAAACGTCGAAAATGTTCGACAAAGTTCCACCGGCTGTCGAGGACGAGTCCCAGGTACTTCATCGTACCCTCGACGCCGATGCGAACCCCTCCTACCGTGATCTGGGAACCCGCAGGTGGCGCGTTCCGACGACCATGAAAACACATGGCCTCGGACTTGTGCAATGCCACCTCGAGTCCCAGTTGCCGGATCCTCTCTATGACTGTCGCAACCCCGCGTGTCATAAGTTCGGCCGCCGCCTCGTGCGACCTCCCCTGCGCTAAGACCAGCGTGTCGTCAGCGTAGCACACTACGCTGACGCCAGCGGGGAGGTCGGCGCGCAGCACCCAGTCGTATCCGATGTTCCACAAGGGCGGCCCCAGGACCGATCCCTGTGGAACACCGCACGACATCTCTCGCCGGTTCCATACTCCCTGATGACCGGGGTAGATGACGGCTCTGTCCGTCAGATACGCCTCGACTACGCGACGGAGGTAGGGCGGCACCCGGTGATACCGGAGTGCCTCCACTATACAACTCCAGGGCAGGGTGTTGAAGGCATTGGCGATGTCCAGAGACACCGCCAAGACGACCCTACCCCGGGCCACTGCATCCCCCGTCGTGAGGGCTCTTACGCGCATGACTGCGTCCACCGTGGAGCGCCCCCTGCGGAAGCCGTACTGGCTCTCCGCCAGGTCCGGCCCCACCCGCACCAACTGCCCGACGAGGCGGTCTGCAATTACTCTTTCAAAGAGCTTGCCCACCTCGTCGAGCAGCACAATGGGCCGGTAAGCGGACGGAGAGTCCGCAGGGCGCCCCACCTTCTTGATCAGGACCAGCTTCCCCGTCTTCCACCGACGTGGAAACTGGCCCCTCTCTAAGCATGCGCTTAAAAGCCCTCTGAGTCGAGGCCCGAGAGCCTCTTGCAAGGCCAGGACCCAGGCTTTCCCATGAAAGCCATCGGGTCCTGGGGCGGTGTTTTTGGCATTCAGCCTACGCACCGCCGCTCTCAGCTCTACCTCGGTCACCTCGGGAGCATCGTCGTCGTCGTCGTCGTCGTCCTGGTCCGCGTCAGATACCGCAGGAGACGGAGCCATAGGCGGAGGAGTATGTTCCCCTCGCGAGGGGAACAGAGCGCTCACCACGCCCTCCACGATCTGTGGCCGGAGACTCTGCGTCAGTGGGGGGGCCCATGGGCGGAGTTTCCCCCGCACCGCTAGATACGGGCGCCCCCATGGGTCTCTGTTCAGAGTCTCCAGCGACTTGATAGTCACTGATAGCAATGCTCGAAGGACCAAAAAGATGTACGACTTACACCGTACTTCTTTTGCTGATTGATAGAGATGCTGAATGATATTAAATAAAACGATGTATTTCACTTGATACGTGTATTGAGTCCACGACCTTAACTAACGATTGATGAGGTGTTGCTATGACGCGGTCCGAATGTGAACTAAACTTGATGTAAAGTGAATATAAATTTATTACAATTCAATTTTGATGAGACTGCAATTATGCAATGTGCGGTTGCACCGTACACCCTTCTTCCCATTGTTCCTGTCCATCTCTCTGTGTATCCACCTGCATTCGATACCTCGGTGTCTACATAGATCAATTTCTAAACTGGCATATGCAAATTGATTATTTAGTCAGGAGATTAAGGGTGCTTATCTATATTTTTAGAAACTTGAGGCAATCTGCCGATGTAACCACTCTTAAGCTGGTATACTACGCTCTGTGCCAGTCTTTACTTTCTTACTGTATAGTCTGTTGGGGGGGCGCTGATAAAACTTCACTTTTAAAGCTTGAAAGAGCACATAGAGCGGTTTTGAAAGTTATGTTTCATAAACCGTATAGGTACCCAATAACTCAACTGTTTTTAATAGTGAAGTATTGACTGTCCAGAAACTATTTGTGCTTCATACTATACTAAGGAAACATCGTAGTCCTCTTGTTACCACCGCGAAACGACGGGCTGACTTAGTATTTCGCTCAGAACCTCACAGCACTGCCTATGCGCGTAAACAATATCCTTTTGTCAGTACCAGATAATACAATAAAATAAATAAAATTCTTAACATCCATAAATTAAACAGACAGCAATGTAAAAGCAAGTTAAAGGCTTGGTTATTCACTTTGAACTGTACTGATACAGAGTTACTTCTAATATAATATTCCACATCTGTACCTATACACGAACCCACACAAACACACTACTCTCACGCACTGACACCCACACACATATACACACCATCACTCTCACGCACTGACACACACACACATATACCTTGCAAGTTGATAAATGGCCACCTATCTATTAGTGTAGTATTAAACTCATTTTTTATTTTAGTAGATATGTCTGTAAACCTTTTCTGTTTTTTTTTTTTACTTTTGATTATTAAATTTTTACTTATTTTTTCTTTAAGTCACGCCGTCTTACACGGGTTATAAACCAAAGAACGTATGTAATTTCCAATACTGCCTCCCAAGATACAGGTTTTTGCCTAGTTTGGGAGACAGTAGGCTAATGCAATTCTGTTAAATTAACCGTTCCTTGTTCTAGCTATTAAGACTCTGTAATTTATGGTTGTTCTAAATAAAAATTATTATTATTACATTTATTTATTTGTTTAAACATATTCTTTACATTTTTAAATATTAAAATAAAAAGTTGAAAAAAAAAAAATATATAAAAAATAGTATCCCACCGGTATCGGGAACAGGGTCCAAGCCACCGGCTGTCAGGGCTCCAGGGAGAGGAACCGCCTGACAATGCGAGCCGTGTCCAGAAGTACTGCTTTCTGAATCAAGCCCTTGATCCAGCCGCCTAACGAGAGCCTCCTGAGGTGTTGGTCGAGACTCGTGGCTATTAAGCCATTGGCTGACACGACTATCGGTACAATGATCGCTGAGTCCACATCCCACACACAATATACTTGATTAGTTTATCTTTCTCGGCTTTCACGAGGTTCTCGTCATGTGGGACGGTAATGTCAACAATCATTGCACGCCTCTCGATTCGGTCCACCACCACTATATCAGGCTTATTGGCTACAATAGTCCTGTCAGTGTTGATGGACCGATCCCAGTACAATGAGATATGACCATTATCGAGAACTGGGTCGGGCGCATATCTATAGTACGGCACTTCCGATTCCACAAGACAGTATTTCAGAGCAAGTTGCTGATGGATAATCCTGGCTACAAGGTTGTGCCTATGCAAGTACTCACCGTTAGCTAGACGAGAACAACCAAAGATTATGTGGCGGATTGATTCTCCCGGACGATGATGATTATTATTATTCCATTTATTTAACTTTATGTACATACTATTTACATTTTTAAATATTCAAATATAAAACAATATAAAAATTAAAAATATAAAAAATAGTATCTCACCGGTAACGGGATAGGGTCCAAGCTACCGGTGGTCAAGGCTCCTGAGAAAGGAATCTCCTAACAATACGCGCCGTGTCCAGGAGTACCGCTTTCTGTATCAAGCCCTTGTTCCAGCCGCCCAACGAGAGCCTACTGAGATGTTGGTCGAGGCTCTTGGCTATTAAGCCATTATTATTATTAGTTATATTTTTGTAATTGCCTCCTCAAGTACTTTATTTTGACATTCCACATGACCATACCACAAAAAAAACGAGCACACCTAATGAAGGCCGCCGTTCGTTTTTTTTTTACCAAATTCATATAACATATGTCACTTCGGCTGTCAAGACCAATCTAATGATACCTTGTTGATTAAAATTTATTCAGCCGTTAAGGCTACAGGGTGTGCCAAAGAATAAGACGTACTCCCATACATACATGGTCTTGAAAAACATTAGGGAATCTCCTTTTGGGGCAGTCAGGTATGAACAAATTATATCTCCTCTGGTCCCTAAACCAAGTCCTATTCTAGCGGTAATTATGTCACACACAAAAAATGACAATGGCTTTCATTTTGAAATGTCAACAGTATCCATTAACCCTGTTTCTAGGTGTAATAATACTAATCTTCTCACCTCCCAGTAATTCTTACAACTAATCTTTTATTTTTAGGTTCGAAAGTAGAAAGCATATTCCCGGACTTGTCACGCGTCAAGATTGAGCCGCCATCAGTAGAGGACATTGATGAAGAGGGCTATGTTGAAGGTATGGTACCTTGGTATGATGCTTTATATAGATGCTGCTGCATCTACAAAATGTAACTTAATTAACGCACATCCTGAAAATAGTTTGTTCACAATCGTTTACTGAATCGATTTATATCATTTTTAATATAGGTAATTTTTATCCCAAAAATAATTAAAACTACGGAAATTATTGTCATATTAACCCTGTACAGTCAAAACAAATTGAAATGGACCGTAATTCAAAGTAATAAGACTTTTAAAATCGCAGTTTTATTTGTATCCATACAAATTCGATACGAAATAAAGAAAAATAAACCTTATTCCAAGAACGTTAAGATCTTTACAAATGCATTGTAAACTTAGCAATTTGACCGCATGCACACACTAACAGGAACTGGACAAAGGACACCGATAAACCGCCTACTTACTTTCGTTCCCTTTCTCCTGCAAACTAAAAGCCCAGGATAGAGCGAGATAGCCACAATGAACCACCGCTGCCGCGCTGGCGCGGCTACGATGAAAGCTAACATAAATGTAAACATTAGTCACGCGCGGGCAATATTAGTGGAAAGAAGTTACGTAGTGTTATCAATATTCTTTCGCGCGCAATGTCTTTCCAATACACTAATGTTCAGTATACCGAAATGGTGAGGACTTTGGCAATGTGTGGTGATAATGTGGCTCTAGCTTGCAGAACATTTAACCAAAGGTATGGTACAAGAGTGGCCCGCAGGACAATGTTAGCTGCTACTCAGCGGCTTCGCGACCACGGAATGTTCCGTCCAAACACAGCCATCGACAGGGGAGCCAACGTGCGTATACGTACTCGTCTTCAAAACGAAATCCTGGACTATTTCGATGAGAATCCCCATGCCAGTACCCGAGAAGCAGCGCCACACTTTGAATGTAGTCATATGCATGTGTGGAGAACACTTCGTGGTGATAAAGAACACCCATTCCACCTCAGAAGATGCCAGGAGTTGACTCCAAACGGTTACGAACCACGTTTGCAGTTCAGCCACTGGTTATTAGAAAATTGGCAGCGGAACATAATTTGGACAGACGAAAGTACATTCACACGCGTGGGAATGTACAATCAACATAACACACATTTATGGATGCACGAAAATCCTCACGCATGCAGAGTGGATTCCTTCCAACACCGTTTCTCTGTTAACGTCTGGGCCGGTATCGTTGATACACACATACTGGGGCCAGTCTTCTTACAAAGATTAACAGGAGACGCATATTTACTGTTTTTACGAGAAACTCTACCTACGCTGCTAGAAGACATTCCTTTTCATAATTTACAAGAGGTATTCTACCAACACGATGGTGCCCCTGCCCATTTCACTAGAAGTGTTCGGCAGCACCTTGATGAAGAGTTCGGAGAGCGCTGGATCGGTCGCGGCGGCCCTGTCCAGTGGCCCCCCAGATCAGCTGATTTGACGCCACTTGACTTTTTTTTTGTGGGGACGAATTAAATCGTTAGTTTATTTTAATGATACAACAAGTGCCGAGGACCTAAAAAATAGGATAGTGAACGCTTTTGAAATAGTGAGAAATGACACTGAAGTGCTTTCTAAATTAAAACATCAATTAAGAAAACGGGCATTAAAATGTATTGAACAAGGTGGTGGACATTTTGAAAGTGTGCTAAAAAGACAACGTCGTATGAGTGTTTAGGCGATCAGTATGTAAGTTATTTGATTTTGTTAAATTACTGTAAATATTTTGATTCAATCTTTTAAACACGCCGTCTCTGAATAATGTTGTCGTATCGCCTCTTATTTTCAGCAGTTCATTACCGATTGGCATTGTATCTTAATCAATAAACGAAATTGTTGGTATTATGATACATTTATATTGGCAACACTGTAGTTTTACTTTTCTGTCTATGTCAGTGACAATATATCATTTGTGTTAATAAAAATGGCGTGTGAGAAATTTAAGATAGTTGTGTCGTATAACAAATTAAATATTACCTTGTACAAGTTTAACTAATAAATAAATACTAAGATGATTAATACAGTGGTATTCTTAATTCTAACATGGTAGCAGTCCATGGTTTAAAGAAAGAAAAGTTAAAATAATTATTTGGGATTTAAAATAACAAGACGAACAACTACGTAAAAATGGCGGCTAAAAACAGTGATATTAATATTCCGATATTTGATGGCTCAGATTATAGCAACTGGAAAATACGCATTCTAAAATTTCTGCAGTTCAAAAAGTGTAAAGATGTAACAATGCGAGCCAAAACAAATGCCGACGACGCCACATGGCGATCGTGATATTCAAGCTACTAACTACATTTACAGCGCAATAACGAACAGAATATTAGAATACATAAGTGATTTAGAAACGGCCTACGAGATCATCCAAAAGTTTGATGAAATGTATCTGAAAAAATCTACCGCATTGCAAATAGTGTGCAGACATAACCTAGAAAATGTCAAAATGAAAAACTACACAGAAGTGTCTCTGTACTTTGACGATTTCGAAAAATGTGTGAACGAATTAAAACAAGCCGGAGCGGCAATAACAGAACAAGAAAAACTTAATTACATGTTGAAATCTTTGCCGCAAAATTACAGTCATATTGGGGACTTGATTGACGTGCTCCCAGAAAGGGATAGAACTGTAGATTATTTAAAAAGCAAAATAAAATTAAAAAAGGCTGAAGAAGAATCTAATGAGACATCACATGACAGCTCAAATGTGTTTCGAGTGGAAGCTAAGAAGTTAAATTGTTTCAAGTGTGGTAAACCGGGTCATTTCCAAAAAGATTGTCGTACCCGTACTGTAAATACACAAAGAGGTCGAGGTCGTGAATATTTTATAAATAGAGGACGTGGTACATATAATGCAAGAAACTTTCAAGGACGAAGAAATTACAATGAGCGATCAAGGAATGATCATCAAGAGCAATATGGAAATAATTTTCACACAATTATTGCAAATAATTCTATGACAAGCGAGGACGGTCAGAAAAGAAAAGGAGAAATAGAATGGTTACTTGACAGCGGCTGCACCGACCATATCATTAATACAGATGAATACTTCGAATCTTGTGAGACGTTAAAGAAAACTTTGAAAGTTAAAGTTGGAGATGGAAGAATATTAGAAGCTACAAAAGTTGGAAATATTAAGGTATATTTTCTAGTTTATGGAGAAAAGTCTGAAGTGACATTGTCAAAGGTATTCTATGTTAAAGAAATGAAAGCAAATTTGTTAAGTTACTCAAGAGTCACAGACAAAAATTCAATTGTGTCAAGGGGCAGATTGTCAAAAATATATAATCCTTATGGAAAGGTTATAGGAGTTGCGATTAAAGATGAAAGATTATATAAAATGAAAAGTTATGTAAATGAAAATAAACTGGAAGCAAATTTAAGTAGAAGCAAGATGACTATGAAAGAAAAGCTACACCGTACACTGGGACATGTAAACTTTAATAATTTAGAAACGATGTGCAAGAATGCAATATTGGAAGGATTGCCTAAAGAGATAGAACAGGAATATTTTAAGTGTGTTACATGTCTAGAAAATAAAATGCACAACTTACCTTTCCACAATAACCGAAGAAGAGCAGATGATATATTACAAATAGTTCATACAGATTTGAATGGCCCACATCAAACAACAGGAAACCATGGTGAAAAATACTTTTTAAGTTTTATAGACGACTATAGTAAACTGATTAAAGTGTATTGTATCCAGACAAAAGAAGAAGTATATGATTGCCTAGTGCAATATGTTAATGAGGTACAAAATCTTACTGGTAAGATGATAAAAGAATTACGCTGTGACAATGGCAAGGAATATATAAATTCAAGAGTTTTTCAGTTTACAAAAGAGAAGGGAATCATAATAAAACCTTGTCCAGCATATGTTCATGAACTTAATGGAACGGCAGAAAGGTACAACCGGTCCTTAATGGATATGGCAAGATGTCTCTTATCAGAAGCAAAAGTTGAAAGAAAATTCTGGCCTGAAATAATTAAAACAGCTGCTTATCTTAAAAATAGAACTTTGACAAACACTATTGAAAGGAAAAGCCCATATGAAATATTTTTCAAAAAAAAGCCTACAGTAAAGTATCTGAAAATGTATGGCAGCAGAGTTTTTGTACGAATACCAGAAGTGAGAAGGAAATCTAAATGGGACAAGAAAGCAGAAATTGGAATCCTACTGGGTTATACAGACACTGGATATAGAGTATTAATGAATAACAAGGTTATAGTAGCTAGACATTGTGATATTATTGAGGAAGACATGATATTGTGTGGATTTCAAGATGAGAGAGATGATGACAGAGACGAAGATTTAGAAGATGAAAAAAGAGATATTCCAGAATATAAGGAAAACAACATTACAGTTGATAACGATTGTCTAAAAATTGATGAAGACATGATTAAGAGGAGACCACAAAGACAAGTTAAACCGCCAACGCGATTTGATGATGAGTTTGGCTATTATTGTATCACGGTAAACTATTGTGATGCTATGACCCCAGAAAATTTTCAGGAGGCAATGAACTGTGATGATGCAAATGAATGGAAAGCAGCCATGGACCGTGAGATGAACAGCCTAGTAGAAAACAAAACATGGACACTAGTTAATAAACCAGCCAAGGACAAAAAGGTGATTGATGTAAAATGGGTTTACAAACGGAAGAGTACAAGTGAGTATAAAGCCAGATTAGTAGTTAGAGGATTTCAGCAAATTGATTGTGTTGACGATACTTATTCTCCTGTGGCAAAAATGCCAACATTAAAACTGTTATTGTCATTTAGTTGTCAAAATTCTATGGAAATACATCAAATGGATGTGGAGACTGCATTTCTAAATGGTAAAATTGTATCTGAAGTTTATGTAAAACAGCCAATTGGTTATGAAGATAGTTCTGAAAAAGTTTATAAGTTAAATAAATCGTTGTACGGTCTAAAAGAGAGCCCACGTGCATGGTATGAATGTTTCAATAATTATTTAACTGAACTAGAGTTTCAAAGGTGCAAATTTGATTATTGTTTATATTTCAAAAAGGAAAATGATTTGTCTGTTTATATTTTGTTATTTGTTGATGATTTGTTGTAAAGACCAAAATGTTATTGAGGAAATTAAAAGCAAATTATCAGAAAAATTTAAAATGAAAAATTTAGGCAGAGTTAAAAATTACATTGGAATAGATATTGAATATAATTATGAAGAGAATAACAGTTTGACCTTAAGTCAGGAAAATTATATTGATTCTTTGGCAAAACGCTATAATATTGTAAATGCAAAATTATTTAAACCCCTATGGAAATTAATTTGAAATTGGAAAAATGTTTGTTAAATGAAAACATTAAGTATAGAAACTTGATTGGAGCATTATTGTATATTAGCTCTGGTACTAGACCAGATATTTCATTCTCAGTAAATTATTTGAGCCGTTTTCAAAATTGTTGTAATGAGACACATTTTAAATATGCTTTGAGGGTGTTGAAGTATTTGTTTTTGACTAAAACATTAAAACTAAAGTATTATAAAAATGATAATGCTGATGTCCTAGATTGCTTTGTTGATTCTGATTGGGCAGGAGATGTAGTAGACCGAAAATCTACCACCGGATATGTAATTAGATTGCATGGAAATGTTATTTTGTGGAAATCAAAGAAACAAAACTGTGTTACTAAATCGTCTACTTTTGCAGAATATGTTGCCTTATCTGAAGCTGTAACAGAAATAAATTTCTTAATAAGTCTAATAAATGATGTATTTACTAAAATTTGTAAGCCAGTGAAAATGTATGAAGACAATTCAGGCGCTGTAGCCATAGCTAAATATGGAAACTTTACCAAAAATTCAAAACACATAGAGGTGCATTATCATTATATTCATGAAAATGTCAAAGATAAGTTTATTGAAGTTGTTAAAATAGAGTCTGAAAACAATGTTGCAGATGTATTAACAAAAGCTTTGGGAAGTGTTAAATTTGTTAAATTCAGAGAATTCTTAAACATCGATTATTAGATAATATACTATGTATTAGTTATTTGCAATATAAATGTAAGGAGGCGTGTTGGTATTATGATACATTTATATTGGCAACACTGTAGTTTTACTTTTCTGTCTATGTCAGTGACAATATATCATTTGTGTTAATAAAAATGGCGTGTGAGCAATATAAGATAGTTGTGTCGTTTATCAAATTAAAGATTACCTTGTATAAGTTTAACTAATAAATAAATACTAAGATGATTAATACAGTGGTATTCTTAATTCTAACAGAAATTATTCAGAGTTTACAGTCCAAAGCCTGAAAAGTGTGATGGAAAGATGCAATCATAATGTTTACTAGACATAGACCGTAAATAAACAATTCTTTTATCGGACGTCGTCGGTTAATGTTTCATAATATTTCTTCAACGTAAACAATCGTGTATTGTCGGCTTTTTCCGTAGTTTCGTTATGTTGTGTCGAGTCGAGTGGCGCGATAACTGCTTGTGCGAATGTATGCGTTGCGTGCGTAGTAGTATGACCAAAAAGTTCTCCAAGAATTGGTATAACTAATTTAGTAAATAACAATGCATATACATGTTAAATTAAAAATTCAGTGTATGTATTATGATTATAACATAATATATTAATTGGGGTGTTTGAGGGTGTGCGTTAATTACGTTACATGTTGTATATAAAGCATCATAATCAGCCCACTTAATGCCAGCCAGTTTAATGATGCACTGCTGGAACATAGGCCTCCTCGCTGCGAGAGGGAGTGGGCTATACTAATCTATCTCGCATATCGTTTTACGGAACCATTCAAGTACCTGTGAGGCCTTTGTTACAATTTGCCCACCTCCCAGTAATTCTTACAACTAATCTTTTATTTTTAGGTTCGAAAGTAGAAATCATCTTCCCGGACTTGTCACGTCAAGATTGAGCCGCCACCAGAAGAGGACATTGATGAAGAGGGCTATGTTGAAGGTATGGTACCTTGGTAGCGGCATCTATATAAAGCATCATAATCAACCCACTTAATGCCAGCCAGTTTAATGATCCACTGCTGAAATATAGGCCTCATCGCTGGGAGAGGGAGTGGGCCATACTAATCTGTGTCGTACACCCCTTTATGGAACCATTCAAGTACCCGTGAGCCCTGAGTTACAATTTTCAAACTCATTATCTCTGGGCAGTGAGCTCCTAGTTTATTAAATAATACATATTATCAGAATTGTATAATTTGTTACACGCCTCTGTGTTATCAGGGACCCTTGTTTGAAGCATGGACCCAACATTCTTCGCTTGCAGACATGCCACAAGCACCGCCGCGGTACCTTCTGGATCGATCCAAAGAATGCGTCCAAGACTCATGACATCTCTTATAAATTTTGTATATATACAGAGTGGTGATGACAATACGACATTAAATTAAACCTCGCATACCTCAAGACGTTCTCAGTCTACATACAAAAAATCATTTGAATATATCCAGTAGTTTAGTAACAGGAAATTATTTTCGATTTTTAACATTTGCTACATGATGTATCTGATAATAGGGAAACACTGTCAGGTTAACGACCCACATCGGTATAAACATCAAAACATTAAAGCCACGTTGCCAACTCGCTACTTTAACACTTTCGCCAAATTAGTATTTTCATCTGATTTAGTGAAAATTATACCTTAACTCTGAGTAATAAGAGTCATAAAGCGTGTCATCAGAGTTGGATAAGAAAGTAACGAATGCGGAAATTGCAATGCACTCATAATATTAATAAAAAATTTAGTGTGTGCGAAAGAGATAAATCTAGTTTCGTTTGTTACTTCGCTTTCTTGAAGAAATTTGCTACAACAAATTTATGTTAGTGTGTCGCCGGCCGCCGCGATCCTGTGACGAGTCACGCGTCCTCAGATGCCGCTAACTTTCGTTCGCGCCGCGCGCCCGCCTTGTTGAGGGACTTCCCCGCCGCTCGTGTTTTTTGTAAATTCATTTACGACGGTATTAGTGCGAAATTGGACGCTTTATTTTGGTGACAGGACACGTAACGTTTTAATAGGTATTTAGTTAAACAGTGAGTGAATTGTGCGAAATTAGACGCTTAGTTTTTATTGTTTTCGTGTTTTTTTTTAACGCAACCCAACGTGTAGTTCAGGTGTTGACCATACAACTATTCTTAAATTTTAAAACGCGACAAACGGAAGCCGTATAAATACAAGAAATTGCATGCATTGTTACCTAGAGACAAACCAGTTAGGTAAAACTTCTGTCGCTGGATTGAAAATAAACATTTCGAGAATCCGGATTTCTTGTACAATGTGATGTGGACTGATGAAAGTACATTTACAAGGAACGGTTTATGGAACAGACAGAATATTCGTTACTGGAGCCGCGTGAATCCGCGTCTAGGACGGGAGACTTCGCACCAGTACAGATTTGCTGCCAATGTTTGGGCTGGCATTGGTTTGCAGCTGTGATTCTGTGCTAAATAATCTGTGATTTAGTGTAATTTTACTGAGCATTAATCCATAATTAAAAGCCAAAAAATCAAGTCACTACAGGACCGCGCGTTGTTGCCGCTCTTACGACAGGTTAGTGAACTCATATTTATAAGTGGTGTTCTATTTCGTTTCTAGTTTTATGCCATTTAGTTTGTTTGAAATTTTTATTTTTTTATTTTCGATGTTAGGATATTTTTGATAGCTTAAACTTATTCTTATAAACTAGTATTGTCCGTGTTTTCATTTATTGTCGTATTGTCTTCTCCACCCTGTATAGCGCACCAAGGAATAAAATCGTGCAAATGATTGTTAACACGATACTTATGGCCGACAAATGAAAATTGAATTCCTCCACGCGGTGTTTTTAGCGGCGTTATTTTGATTGAGTAATACCCTTCATTAGTTACTTTTAAGTTACACATGATTATGATTGAAAGTCACTTGCCGCGCAGAGCGAATTCTACACTAATCGCGCACGTGTTTCGAGCCCTGTTTAGTGGCAGGGTCGCCATGTCACCCCTGGGTACTCAGGCAGGGAAGGAACAGGGGTGGGTTTTAGTCAGTAAGAGTCTGACACGCCCTCCCGCTCCACCCAGAGCGGGAGAAGTCATTGGATGATTTCCCACCTCCCCAAAAAAATAAAAAAGGGTCGCCATGTAAGGTCGGGTGTCAAATTGAATGGAACATCACAAGATACTGCACAAGACTGCTGTTTATTATGTTAATACACGAGTTATATATTTGGTTTCACACATTGTATTAATAGGTTCATACATACTACATCACACCCAGTAGTTCTGTAATGTTTTAGTTATATTTATGATATTGCCTCCTTGAGCACTTTATTTTACATACCACAAAAAAAATCGACCACACCTAATGGCAGCCGCCGTTTCGTTTTCTTTTACCGTATTCATATAACCTTGTCACTTTGGCTGTCAAGAGTAATCTAATGATACCTTATTTGTTAAAATCTATTCAGTCATTAAGGCTACAGGGTGTGCCAAAGAAATAGACGTACAACCATACATACATACATAGTCTCGAAATAAATTAGGTAATTTTCTTTTGGGGCAGTCAGATATAAACAAATTATTTCTCCTCTGATCCCTGAACAAAGTCCTATTCTAGCGGTAATTATGTCACACACAAACAATGACAATGGTTTTCATGTGAAATGTCAACAGTATTCATTAACCCTGTTTGTAGGCGTCTTCTGAAAAAAATCACACTACATTTGCCTCATTGCTTCTCATAGCAATAATACCAATCTTCCCACTTCCCAGTAATTCTTACAACTAATCTTTTATTTTAAGGTTCAAAAGTAGAAAGCATCTTCCCGGACTTGTCAAGCGTCAAGATTGAGCCGCCATCAGAAGAAAACAATGATGAAGAGGGCTATGCTGAAGGTATGGTACCTTGGTAGCAGCATCTATATAAAGCATCATAATCAGCCCACTTAATTCCAGCCAGTTTAATGATCCGTCGCAATACCGGTCCCTCTCTCTGAAACCGGTATTCTCGGTATTGAGTCTAGGAGAATACCGGGATTCCGGTATTTTCGACATTTAAATAAATTACATTTATTTCATTAGTTTTTCTTTCCGTTGAAGTCATAATACGAGTAGTAAAGTGAAATCTCTAATTTAAAAGGTATTATAAGTTTAAGTATAAGTAAAACAATAAAATAGCATTCAAGAGAAAATCAACATTTAATCAAAGAAAACGAGTGTCTCCCTCCTATCAAAATTGCAACATTGCAACTTGCAACGGTTTTTATAACTTTTATAAAATTATCAAAAAAAAAACATATTAAAATAAAATTAAAAGTAGTCAACATTCTTGGTTTAATTAAATCTGTATAATCCTAAAGAAAAAGAGATCACACACAATTCACAAATAATAACAATCATATTCTGTAGTTTGCAGTAATAATATAATCCACATTCGTCTTACCTTAAATCATATTAGATTTACCAAAAAGAGATCACAAATAATCAAAATAATTTGTAGTTTGTAACATTAATAAAAAGATAATAAAATATTTCTTAGACTAATAATAAATCTTCAATCAACTTTAACGAAAAACTAAAATACTATTTTAGTTGTAAACAAAATACGTAAGTTTAAAATCTTAAACGCGTCAACGAAAGCAAATTAACAATGTAATTAAAATAATTCAGTCATTCTTTGTTTTTTTTTAAGTGATAAGATCGCAAAAAGGACAGTATGTCTAGTGTCTTATCACTTAATTTTGAGCGCAAATGGTTACAGAAATAGCCAGATGAGGAGAATGCTCTCTCTGACTCTACACTAGTCGGAGGAATGCTTTTCAGGCAATTGTACGCTAATTCTAAAAACTTTCCTCTAGTGCCTCCATTTTCATAGAGAGCCATCTCTATCCTGATTAATGTTTCTTTTTCCTCCGAGGAGATTGTAGAATTAGATGAATTGTCTTGAGCCTGTAGTCGCTTTTGAACCGCCATTTCCAACTGCTTCTTGAGCGGTAGTGAGTCCAATTCATTACTCGTCGTGCATGAAATGACCTCATCCGTCGTGCATGAAATGTCCTCATCCGGATCCGGAGGAACAGAATTTTCAACTGTCGAGATTTCCGAGTCAAGTCCAATTTTGTTTATGTCCAGTATATGTTTTTGCATCTCATTTCCATTTGGTTTCAAAAAGACGTCGGGGTATTCATTTGACGAGTCAAAAACAAAATATGCTTTTCAATTATGGAAATAGTGTAATTTTGAAGCCACCAACAGCCTTCGCTCTTTTATTCTTTGTTTTAAAGACGCAGCAAGATCACGAGCAACTGGTTCATGATGCATGGCGTCTTATTTCTTGAGCATAAATATTAAGGCCGCGTCAGAAGTCATTAGATAGGCGTTTCTCTTGCACAGTTCCTCGACAGTTGCTTTTAAGATTTGGAATATACCACTGAGATCGGGCGCGCGCGGAGTGTGTGAGCGTGACATGTGGCGCGCGTTCCGGCGCTCAGCATGATCCGGTCGGCCCGTCGGCTGCCATCATGCGAGTTCGGATGGACTCGTGCGTCACAAACCGCGCTCGCGATTACAGTTAGAGCTTGTACAGGAAAAGCGGCGGCGGTGTCACCACTCGCATGGAAGGATTTGCGATTTGCATCGTTATGTGATGAATACCGAAAATATCGTAAATCCCGGTATTCAAAAATTCAATACCGGTATTGTGTAGACATCTTTTCGGTCCGGTGTCCCGGTATTTTCGGTATCCGGGATCCCGGTTTGCGACCCCTACCCAGAAGCACTGTAATGTTTTAGTTTTATTTTTGAAATTGCCTCCTCGAGCACTTTATTTTTACATTTCACGTGACTAATGGCGATTTTTTTGTTTTTTACCAAATTCATATAGCCTATGTCACTTCGGCTGCAAGACCAATCTAATGATACCTAATTTGTATAAATCCATCCAGACGTTAAAGCTACAAGGCGTGCCAAAGAAATAGACTTGCAAACATACATACTTTCTACATATTCTCGATAAACATTAGGTACCCTCCATCGGGACAGTCTGGTATTTACACAAGTTCTTTTCTATTTTCCAGATCGATATGGCTTATGTAATATGCCACAATATGGCATGTGAATATCATATTATATTCCACCAGAGGAGCCTGAAGAAATACAACATCACTGGGATTATAACTCAATCCGTCAGGCCCCGCGCGTCTCACATCGGAGACGCGACATTAGGTTTTATATTGTGTCTGCTATTCCGGGACCTGACGGGACTACTCCTATTGTATATCATCATGAGCCTGAGAATAGAGATTTTGAAGTTTTAACTGGAAACAATGGCCGACGGAAGAGAAAATTTAATCATTCGGAAGAAAACTTTGCCTTGGCTAAGAAAGTAAGACAAAGGCTGAATGATCTAGATCTGATAGAGATGATAAAGCTTAATGAACTATCTGAGAGCGATTATGATTGGTTTAACACTGAGGTACATATATGTTGGATTTCGTATTCTATCATAATTTTCATTGCAGGGTAGAAGTAAAAATGACTTGCAAAATGCGTCACTATCCTATCATGTCCCATCCTTTTCCCACATGCACACCTGGACTATTGCTGTTCTTGTCACCGCCTACGGTGACGGTGTGAAGACCCTCGGTCACAATATCGAGAGGAGCGTTAATAAGAACATGTCCCCTTGTTAATTTATTAATAATTTACGGTTGCGAACTGCCGCAAGTGCATTTACGAACTATTGTCTAAAACACTACGAAAAGTGCGTGTTTATGTGCTGAAAGACGTTTGAGCACGCCCCCCTCGTGCGCTGCCCTGAATCCAGCAAGGACTTGAACCCTCTGCCGGCCGACGCGGATATTGAAGACGGCGAATCTACAGGTCAGTGGTGCTGCATGTTTTCCTGCAAAATTCCTTTGTCCATATTCACAGGTTCGTCGTCCTAATTCGTGTCGCACTTGCAAGGTTACCTACCTACGTACTTTTTTCAACCCTCGCATAATACAGTCCACTATTCTATCAAACCAGCTCCCCGCGTCTGGGATAAACGCAAAACCATTTTATTTTTCCGCCCACTTATTGGTGTTAGGCGCCACCATTAATTTTGGTCCTTCGAGCCGGATGAACTTTGGTCATTTTGGCCGCATTCTAAATTCAAACCGCATGGTCAGTTATAACTAAACAGTCACTGTACTATGTAATCAAGTAGATTGTCGTTTAAAATTCTTTGTATTTTCCCGCACCGACAACTATTTCTTTTTATTTCCGCACCCGCATTGCATAGTACAACGCAATGTAAAAGTTATTTCTTTCCAAATTCATTCCATTTTTGTGGTCCGCCATTTTATATCGTTTCCTATATGATCGTGTTTTAGATAACTTGTTCGTTATTGTTCGGTAAACTTCGGTTCGCTTCGTTAGCGCTCGTTCACATACCAGTTCTTTGAGATATTTTTCACTCACCCGCAATAATTTTATTTTATTTTCGCTACTAAAATCAATCGTTTTTACGTTAATAACCGCTTCTAAATATCTACTTTATTTACATATTCGTGTTACGTACTTATCGCCGCTATACTATTTACATTTATTCACAATGGTTAAGCCTAAGAGGAAGAGTAGTGATGCGGACATGTTCTTCGACACTACGAGTACTAATAAAAACCAGTTATCATTATACTTAGTCAAACGTGATGTTATTTACAAACGCGTAGAAAATATTTTTGAACTTGCACACAAAACAAATAATGATCGACAATATTTTAAATCGTTTTGTTCTAGTGCTTCAAATATTGATACATTGCGTAATGATTATCAACAAGCTTTAGATTACTATAATATATTAAATTTACTGTTGAACCCCGATTCGGAGGTCGAATATGATTCCTGGTTATCGTTTGAAGAAATGTTTTGTTTTATAAAACAGGTTTTGCTCGATAACAAAACCGAGTGTCCTGAACCTGAACCTCAACCTTCATTACAAAAATCTAATTCTCGCCTTCCGCCCATTGATTTGATGTCATTTGACGGTAATATCAAGAAATGGCCATTGTTTTATCAACAATTTAAAAGCATGATACACGATAACGCATCGCTCACTAATAGTGAAAAAGTATTTTACTTGGTAGGTAAATTAACTGGGCAGGCGTCGTGCGTTTGCGCAGGGTTGGCTCCAACCGCAGAAAATTATATTATTATTTGGGAGGCACTCGTGCAAAAGTATGACGATCCTCGCTCACTCGCATCCGCTTATTTAAACCAATTGTTACAGTTTAAACCGCTATCCATGGCTAGTTCTGATGGGTTAGATTCATTTATAAATAATTTTGATTCATCTGTAGCAGCGCTTAAGCAATTAAAGCTTAATGATTTAACCGAATTTATTTTCTTGCATTTGGCTCTGCAAAAGTTAGACGCAGACACAATTAAATTATTTGAAATTACCTTTCGTAAAGATAAAATACCTTCTTACCATAATTTAATTGAATTCATAAAAGAACAAAGTAAAGTTTTGTCTCGTTCTACGAACCTTAGCAAATCGATAGGTTATAATCATTCCCAGTCTAAACAGCAGCGTCAAACTAAGCACATCCCTAAACCGTCCAAGTCTTTCGTGAATACAGACATAGGGTGTGGTCCAAGTGTAAGCGATAAATGCGCTTTATGCAATGACAAACAACATGAACATTTATATTCTTGTTCATCGTTTAATAAATTAACCCCACGAGAAAGATATAATTTTATAAAACTTAATAATTTCTGTAACAATTGTTTAAGTATAAAACACAAGACTTTTTCTTGTACTTCGAAACATACTTGCTCTCATTGTTCAAAGCGACACCACACCTTGTTACATTTCAATCCAACTAAAAATGATAAAACAAATTGTAACGTTGGCTCCGTGGTTTCCAACACCAGTAACCATATTCCCGCTACCGCTCATGACGCGCCGCGCCCTACCCCGGCCAGCAGTCATGCAGAGTCCGCTATGACTCATTCGCTCGCCGCTTCTAATGACCCTACAACTATTGTAAATAATGCATCGGTCTGTACAGTTTCGTACGATCGAGCAGCTCGTTATCAAACGACTACGTTGTTAGGGACCGCAAAAGTAAAGTTTGTTGATTCTTTAAACCGCACTCACTTTTTGAGATGTCTAGTGGATCCTGGCTCTCAAAGTGATTATATTTCCGCATCTTGTTGTAAGCGACTATCGCTTCCTATTTATACTCAAACCCGCTATTCGGAAGTTCAAGGCATTGGAGGAGCTTCACAAAAGATTCTCGGTGTTACTTCAGTTAAATTCACGTCTCGCTTTGATAATAAGTGCGAATATTCTATAAGGCCGATGGTAGTAGGACAGATTACGTCACAGTTGCCGGACACCTGTGTTAATACCGCGTCTATTGGATTTATTCGTAACTTACCGCTCGCTGATGACGAGTTTTCGCAACCGCGATCTATAGATATACTTTTAGGTGTTAAACTTTATTGTGAAATTTTACTTTCTGGACAAATTAAAACCTCACATGATGGTATGCCCTCTGCCTTTGAAACGACTTTAGGTTACCTAATTTTAGGTGACGCTCCTATTATTTCCCCGCAAACCGCTACCCGCACATTGTGTGCTTTTACTTCTGATTCGCTACACCAGATTGTCGAAAGATTTTGGGCAGTCGAGGAATTACCTTCGCAGTCATTTTTAAGTCCCGACGAACGGCAGTGTGAAAACATTTATACTTCAACCACTGCTCGTAACTCCGACGGCAGTTATTCAGTTGACCTTCCTTTTAAAGAAGACCCAAATAATCTAGGCAATTCTTATACTACTGCTAAAAAACGCTTTCTACTTTTAGAAAAGAAATTTTCTAAGGATCCAAGTTTAAAATTAAAATATGACGAGGTTATTCGTGATTACCTAAATAAGGGTATACTGTCCCGCACCGCACCTGAGGCATTAGCCGCTCCAGGGTTTTATCTACCGCACCATCCTGTAGTTCGCAACGACAAGGCGACAACCAAGGTTCGTCCTGTGCTAGATGGCAGCGCCAAGACCGATACAGGCTTATCACTAAATGATGTCCTTTATACGGGTTGCAATCTACAGGCTGGTATATTTCAAATACTTCTGAATGTTCGTGTTTATTACATTGCCTTTTGTGCAGATGTGAAACAAATGTATTTATGCATTTATACGAATACTCCGCACCGCAAATATCAACGAATCTTATATAGGTTTTCAGAAACCGACCCACTCGAGGTTTTTGAGTTCACTCGAGTCACATTTGGGCTTCGTTCTTCACCATTTTTGGCGCTCCGCACGCTACGTCAACTCGCTAGCGATGAACGGCATAACTGGCCAACTGCGGCAGCCGTATTAGAGAGGGACATTTATATGGATGACGTAGCTGCATCTGCTTCCTCTCTCGAGGAAGCAGTCAAGACAGCTACCGATCTGATCCAGATCTTCAAAACTGGCGAGTTTGATTTAGTTAAATGGACGTCAAACTCGCTGGAATTGCTCGAACATATTCCCGAGTCGCACCGACAATCTGAATGCATTTCCTTCGACGATGGAAATACATTTAAGATATTAGGTTTGCGTTGGTTACCCGCTCAGGATACCTTTATTTTCGAAATATCAAGTCCCCCACCAGTTTGTACTAAACGCGCTATTTTATCCGCTACCGCTCGGTTGTACGACGTCTTAGGACTCGTCGGCCCTATAATTCTTTTCGCAAAATTAATCATTAAAGAACTCTGGCTTTTAAATCTCGATTGGGACGATGTACCCCCTTCTCGCATTGTTAAAATATGGCAACAATACTTAACAGAATTACCGCACATACTCGTATCTAATTTATCATTTCCACGCCATCTAGGTATAGAAACCGGTTCTATGGTTTCCTTAGTCGCATTTTCAGATGCAAGTGAATCCGCATACGGCTGTGTCATTTATTTACACGTCGTAAATGGCGATCAATCGCCTATTATTTCACTCGTGTGCTCCAAATCGCGTGTGGCATCCGCTAAACCTAAAATCACTCTCGCACGCTTGGAATTAAACGGAATACTTTTAATGTCGCGACTTCTTAAAACCGTTTATGACACTTTATCTAAGCGACATAAAATCGAAGATATTTATTCTTTCTCGGACTCTGAAGTAGCACTCTGTTGGTCTGTTGCTTCGCCACACAGATTCAAAACTTATATTGCCAACCGCATTTCTCAAATTCAGGAAAACATTTCACCTGAAAACTTATATCATATCGCTGGCTTACATAACCCCGCAGACTGTGTATCTCGTGGGCTCACGCCTTCACAGCTCATTCAACATGAGCTATGGTTTAAGGGTCCATCCTGGCTTTCTTTGCCTAGACAAGACTGGCCTATACAGCGATTTTTATCCAACCGGCCTTCATTACCGGAAGAAAAAACCGTTTCACACGTGACTAAAGTCACAGATAACGATAACCCGCTTTTAAAATTAGCTTCAGAGTGTTCCACTTGGGAAAAGCTGCTGGAAGCTACTGTTTTTTCGCTCCGTTTTATAAAAAAATTGTCGCAAAACGATACAATCACCGCTGAAGATTTAAACACAGCTGATTTGGAAATAATTCGCACGATCCAGTCTAAATACTTTTCTGAAGACATTAAGAATATTTCTAAAAGTCAACCGTGTTCGGCCAAGTTACGGAAATTGTTTCCATTTTTATGCAACGGACTTTTACGTGTCGGAGGTCGCTTATCGAATTCAACACTAGAATATTCTTCTAAACATCCGATTTTACTGCCCGGGCAAGGACATGTTGTTAAATTATTAATTGAATTTTATCACCGCGACAATTGTCACACCGGGCCGCAGTTACTAATTTCGATATTAAGATCCAAATATTGGATTATTTCCGCTAGGCGTGTGGTTCGACAGTACATACACAAATGCAATGATTGTTTTCGAGTTAATCCTAAGCCTACATTTCCGCCTATGGCCGATTTGCCTAAATGTAGATTAGAGCAATGCAAAGCGTTCTTACATACGGGCGTCGATTACGCAGGGCCGCTTTATATTACTCCTTACCGCAAACGGGGCGTACGAATTGTAAAAGCTTATATTTGTATTTTTATTTGTCTCGTAACTAAAGCGGTGCATATCGAATTAGTATCTAACTTAACTTCTGCTTCGTTTATCGACGCATTTAAACGATTCATATCGCGAAGAGGTCCTTGTAATTTCTTATATAGCGATAACGGGACTAATTTTGTCACTTCTAAAAAATATTTCAATGAGCTTCATGAGTTTTTACAAACCGCTGATTACTATCAAAGTTTTAGTCATGAACTCGCGAAGAACCGTATCACATGGCGAATGAACCCTCCTACCGCAAGTCACTTCGGAGGGATATGGGAAGCGAACGTTAAGAGCACCAAGTCGCTTTTATTTCGTACAATCGGCGATCAAGTTCTCACCTTTGAGGAGATGTCGACCATTCTTATTCAAATTGAGGCAGTGCTAAATAGCCGTCCTCTTTATATTTTGAGCCCTGACCCATCAGAGCCATTAGCACTTACTCCCGCGCATTTTTTTTCTACTTCTCCGCTAGAATGTTTACCCGCGGCCGACTTATCCGAAGAACGAACACATCTGTTGTCTCGTTTCTCCTTAATGGATTCGATAGTTCAATCATATTGGAAACGATTTAAGTCGGAATATTTACATAATTTACAATACTCCGTGTAACCCGATCACAGTCGGTACCGTAGTGTTATTAAATGTAGACAACGCTCCACCCTTGCAGTGGCCATTGGGAATTGTTACCAATGTATACCCTGGTAAGGATGGTGTTGTTCGCGTAGCGGAAGTAATAACTAAGACCGGTACTTATAAACGACCAGTAGTGCGGTTATGCCCGCTTCCGACTCAATAGTCAATATATTTATATACTTATACATATTTTCGCTCATAAGTATTAATTAGTTTACGTTAGATAAGTTTAGTTTAGAAATTTCATTATATTAATCCGCTCTAATTACTAAATATTCACTACTTGAGGTTGCTGAATTTAGCGATTCTCTTACTTTTCTAACCTTTTTGAAGGGTTTCTTCAAAAGCTGGGAGGATGTTGGATTTCGTATTCTATCATAATTTTCATTGCAGGATAGAAGTAAAAATGACTTGCAAACTGCGTCACTATCCTATCATGTCCCTTTTCCCACATGCACACCTGGACTATTGCTGTTCTTGTCACCGCCTACGGTGACGGTGTGAAGACCCTCGGTCACAATATCGAGAGGAGCGTTAATAAGAACATGTCCCCTTGTTAATTTATTAATAATTTACGGTTGCGAACTGCCGCAAGTGCATTTACGAACTATTGTCTAAAACACTACGAAAAGTGCGTGTTTATGTGCTGAAATACGTTTGAGCACACCCCCCTCGTGCGCTGCCTTGAATCCAGCAAGGACTTGAACCCTCTGCCGGCCGACGCGGATATTGAAGACGGCGAATCTACAGGTCAGTGGTGCTGCATGTTTTACTGCAAAATTCCTTTGTCCATATTCACAGGTTCGTCGTCCTAATTCGTGTCGCACTTGCAAGGTTACCTACCTACGTACTTTTTTCAACCCTCGCATAATACAGTCCACTATTCTATCAAACCAGCTCCCCGCGTCTGGGATAAACGCAAACAATTTTATTTTTCCGCCCACTTATTGGTGTTAGGCGCCACCAATATATGTCCTACATAGAGTTTAATTTGAAGGATGAGACATATATATGATAAGTATTTTTGAATTGTTTACTTATGAGATAATTTTCTTTTGAATATTTTTGTATCAATGTGTTATTGAAAATAAATGATGTGATATTTGTATTTTCTGATTTTAATCTGGATTCCTATTTTTCTACCACCTACATATTATATAATTGAATATATGACCGGGTTTTCAATTCAGAATGAAAACTTAGGATTTCTCAAACTCCACTAACTTGAAAAAATGTCAAATATTGGCGTTGAAAGAAGGGTTTATTATTAATAATAATAATCATATTAGTGGTGGCTGCACAACACTCACGCAGCCGACTATACTCACAGGCATTGTATTTTCAAACTTCACTTAGAAGGGTCCAATTACGGCGAGGAATAAATAATACAGCACTATATCGGTATAATAGCGTATATTAAATCCCAAGAACACAATAGGTTCACCCACAAAAAATAAAATTCTGACCTCTTATACTTTTCGCGGTAACGAAACCATAGCGCGATCTAATTCGACGCCAACGCCATCTATCGAGCGCGGTGACAACTCTTGACAAAAATTAATATTAGATCACGCTATGATTTTGTTCCAAACCCCAACATACCGCCCACCAAGGACATGTTGACAAAATGTCCTTAATTACCGCCCACCGTGCCAAACGTCCGGCTTATATCAAGCCTGACCATGGCCGGAAACCTTTAAATAAAAAGTTTGCGTCCTTGGTAGTAGGTTTTTTAACACAATATAGGGTTTATCAGAACAAATTTCATACCCTTGTTTTTACATTATAATAAACAAGAAAAATAACAAATAAAACAAAATCTTAAGTACAACAAAATTTAAACTTAACCTGACTGATTACTGGCAAATAGGTAACACACACAATTTAGAGGTAGGTCTCTTAATGACTGAAGCCTGTGTGCGTATGGTTACGACCCCAGTAATTCCGTCAGGACCCGGATGCGTCTGCTCAACCTTACCCAATAACCACTTGCCTGGAGGCAAACCGTCTTCCTTTACTAACACGACCTCCCCCAACGGATGGTTCTGGATTTTTATTGGCCCATTTATGGCGTTGCAGGAATTGATTTAAATAATCCTGCGACCAACGACGCCAAAAATCCATTATAATAGACCGGATATAACCTTACTAGATTAAGTAAATAAAGTTACCTACCTGATAGACATCGCAGTCTCAAACACACATAACATACAGAAGACCATCACTGAAAAAATAAGTAAATACGAACTCAAAGATGAAATTACGAGGATATGGCGACACGAAAAAGTTAATGTTGTCCCGATAGTCCTCGGACGTTATCTCAAACTATCTCCTGCTTAGTTTAAAATTATTAGATTTTAAGGAATATAACATTGCAAAAGGCTGCAATTTTAAAAACATGTAGAATTGACAGGTAATTCATGCAGATAGAAGAAAACAAAATAGGATCGCATCATACAACTCACGAACAATAAAATTTTACACACCACACACTACATTTACTTGACTTAGCCCATAAATGTGGTCAAGATAATACACTTACTCGATAATATTAATAATAAAGTTAATTTACCAAAATAATTACAGAAATGTATACTAATGACTTATTGTAGGCATTACAGTGTTGCAAAATTTAAAACTAAACAGATATTTATAAGATTTATTCTCCAATGTGATTACGAATATGATTTTTGAATTGACCACTTTGATTAAAACTTCTCTGACAAATATCACATGTATAAGGTTTCTCGCCAGTGTGTGTACGAACATGAACATTCAAATTAGACTTCACAGTGAAACTACTCTGACAAATATCACATTTATAAGGTTTCTCACCAGTGTATATACGTATATGAGTTTTCAATACACCGCTCTCATTAAAACTTTTCTGAAAAATATCACATTTATAAGGTTTTTCACCAGTATGTGTACGTATATGAGTTTTCAATAAACCACTCTCATTAAAACTTTTCTGACAAATATCACATTTATAATGTTTTTCACCAGTGTGTGTACGTATATGAGTTTTCAATGCACAACTGTCATTAAACCTACTCTGACAAATATCACATTTATAACTCGCCAGCGTGTTTACGAATGTGTCGTTTTAAATTTTCTCGTACAGTAAAACTACTCTGACAAATATCACATTTATAAGGTTTCTCGCCAGTGTGTTTACGAATGTGTCGTTTTAAATCTTTTTGTTCATTAAAACTACTCTGGCAAATATCACATTTATAAGGTTTCTCGCCAGTGTGAGTACGAATATGAACATTCAAATTGCACTTCAAAGAAAAACTACTCTGACAAATATCACATTTATATGGTTTCTCGCCAGTGTGTTTACGAATGTGTCGTTTTAAATGTCCTCGTACATTAAAATCACTCTGACAAATATCACATTTATAAGGTTTTACGCCAGTGTGTGCACGTATATGAGTTTTCAATGCATAACTGTCACTAAACCTACTCTGACAAATATCACATTTATAAGGTTTCTCGCCAGTGTGTTTACGAATGTGTCGTTTTAAATTTTCTCGTACAGTAAAACTACTCTGACAAATATCACATTTATAAGGTTTCTCGCCAGTGTGTTTACGAATGTGTCGTTTTAAATTTTTTTGTTCATTAAAACTACTCTGGCAAATATCACATTTATAAGGTTTCTCGCCAGTGTGAGTACGAATATGAACATTCAAATTGCACTTCAAAGAAAAACTACTCTGACAAATATCACATTTATATGGTTTCTCGCCAGTGTGTTTACGAATGTGTCGTTTTAAATGTCCTTGTTCATTAAAACTACTCTGACAAATTTTACATTTATAAGGTTTCTCGCCAGTGTGTATACGAATATGAGTTTTCAAAGATATATTCTGATTAAAACTTTTCAGACAAATATCACATTTATAAGGTTTCTCGCCAGTGTGTATACGAATATGAGTTTTCAAAGATATATTCTGATTAAAACTTTTCAGACAAATATCACATTTATATGGTTTCTCGTGTTTACGAATGTGTCGTTTTAAATGTCCTCGTACATTAAAATCACTCTGACAAATATCACATTTATATGGTCTATCTTTAGCACATACGTTAGTGTGTCTTAAGCTATGTCTCTTTATATCACTACTGTTAATACATTTGAATTCATCTTTGTTTATTTTATTACACTGCAATGATGCAGTATTCTCTTTACTTTTGGTTCCTATAGCATCTTTATTTTCAGTATCGTTTGAATTTTTTTGTCCATTGTTCTCATGCTTGAGTGATGCTGAATTTTCCGTGTCGTCATTTTGTGGGACCAGTTTTGGTTTCTTTGAAGCGTGTGCACCTATTGTAATAAAAACGTATTTATCAGTCATAATAATTTTGTAAATTGTGGGCAATTGTAACAGTCACTATAAGAAAAATAGCCCTTATTTTAAATTCGATGTATATTAATTGATAACTAACGCGTGAAAAATAATAAAAAAAAACAAACACAATGTGCATTTCTTTTTTTCTTTTTTTTTTTTTTTTTCAAAAATTTTGCCCCACACAAGGAATTATTCCTGTATCGTGGATGAGTTCAGAAACATATAAACTCACCTACACAAGTTACGCAGACTCGGAAAACCTATCTGTAAGCCATAAAAATATTTTTTTCCGTCCCGGGATTGAACCCGCGACACGCAGCGCAGCAGCCGAACGCTCAACCACTGCGCCAACCGTGCCTTCACATAAACGTTACGTGACAATGGCGGCCCAATAAGTGGAGATTGAGTCGGTTTCGGGTCATAAATCCATATCTTCCATATTTTATTAGTCATACAGCTGATTTTTATTTATGATATTGAATAAATATTCCTTAAAATAATTTGATGTTTATGAATATAAATATATACAAAATAGTCATTACAAAATAGAAAATATGAAATGTTGAAAAATGATCAGAAAGGACATTGAGCAACTATATATCGGAGCTGGTCCAAATGCTGTCCAGACGGATCCGCTTAAGTTTATCGGCTGCGTACGAACTACCTTCGAGTTACGAAAGACCAGCCAGTCGCGCGAACCTACCCTACGGTGCCTCTTTGTGTCGGCGTAAGTGTGGACTCGCGTCCGCATTTATGACGACATTGAGGGGTACCCAAAAACTCTAACTACCCGGTTTCTCCGAAAAACTGCTACGGGTTGCGAAAAACTTAGAAAAGAGTAACGCCATGTCATCAGCGCCGAGAAGGAGTCCGGCGGACTCCTGGAGGAGTCAGGATCCCCGGCGCACCAGGCACATCACCGAGCCTACATCAGAGCAAGACGCCGCGCGCTCACACTCCGCGTCGCGACCCCCTACCCGGAGGGTAGAAGGAGAAAAACCGCCGCCATCGCGAGTCAACGAAAAACATAACGAAAAAGATAACGTAAGCCACCAGCGTACAACACCAGGAGCTCAGAGGACGACCAGTCTGGAACACCTCGCGTCGCAACCACGAAATATCATAACGGCGACGACGTACCTCGCGGCCGCGTCATCGCAGGCGCGTGCCACACCGCCCACTGCGCGCCCCGTGGCGCCGCCACCGCCGCGTACCGCCGCGCATACCTCGCGCCCCGCTGCCGCACACCCGAAAGTGCACGCGCAGGCGCTCGGTCCCACGCCCCTAGGGGTCACGCGCGCGCAGGCCGCCTCGAAACCGGCAAGCACGCCATGTGCGACGCCACCCACGCCGGCCTCACCCGCTCCCCCGCGAAACGCCGCACGCGACTCACCCGCGACGCGGACGTCGCGCGCAGGGTCGCCGCTTACGTCCAGCGGCAGCGAGAGCGAAAGTGGCGAAGAAAACGAGGGGTCTCAAGAATGCCAAAGAGCGCAACGCAGAAGAAGAAGCACGGACGAGGAGACGGAGGACGCGAAGAGGCACCGCCTCTACCCGCCAAGCCAGCACTCACCCGTCGACATGGAATTGGACATAGGGGTAAGTACCTGTCCGACACTTACCCCCACCACCGAAGCAGCCCCCAAAACTAGTGCCACCGATTTGAATTCGGAGGCAGCAAACAGGAAGGCGAAAAAGCCACGCTACCCTCCACTGATCGTGGAAAAGATGCCAAACTGGACGCGACACTTTGGCATACTTACTGCCAAGTTGGGCCGGCCTCCCCAAGCTCGCCCGTACGGCTCCGGTATCCGTTTCACACCGGAGTCGGAGGAGGAGTATAGGTTGGTCCAACGTTACCTGACCGACCTAGAGAAGGAATGTAACATCAGCTGGTTTGCATACTCGCTACCAGCTGACAAGAAGTTCAAGGTGGCCATAAGGGGGCTGCCGGCGGACACTGACCCCACGGAGATAGAGAAGGAGCTCCGCGACCTAGGCTTCGAGCCGGAGTACGTCCGCCATATTAATGGGCGCCAGGGAAGACCCGGCTGCGTCTTCCACGCCGTGCTGCAGCGCACTGCGGACGTGCGCCGCATATATGACACAACCGTATTTCTCCACATGCGGGGTGTCCGGATTGAGGCATGGCGTGGTAAGCGTGGACCCGCGCAGTGCCACCGGTGCCAGAAATTCAGGCACTCGTCGCACCAGTGCCACCGTCCGCTCGCCTGTGTCCGATGCGGGGGCGAGCACACCGCAAGAGACTGCCCGCGGCCGAGGGATCAACCTGCCACCTGCGCGAACTGCGGGGGCGATCACCCGGCCTGTGACATTAAGTGCCCCATATTTCAGAGGGAAATACGGAACAGGCGAGCGGGGACTGTCGCCATCACGACCACCTCGACGCGCAGGCCACCGCAGACTGCTGGCAGGGATGTCCAGCAATTCGAGAAAACCCAAGGTGAGTCACTGATGGCGGCAGCCAACGGGCCCACAAGTCGCGGAGAAGCCACCTTCTCAGGGCGGAGGAAGAGGAAGCGAGGGGGCAGGGGGAGGAAGACTCTGCCCCCAGCGGCCCAGGAAGAGGTCCCAAAGGCCATACCTGTCCCCAAAAAGACAAAATCACAGGCTGCTAAAGGCAGCAACGAGGGAGCGCAAGCGACTAAACGCCTGCCAAAAAGAGGAGAGCAACAAGTTGTTGGCAAACCATACAGCGCCACAACTAATGTAAAGGCCAACAAACTTTACAATAAAGTAGTCCGGTTCTTAGAGAACATTATAAGAGCCCATGATAGGGGACAGGATATAACCCCCATGGTTATCAGGGGCATCTTGAATATGCTTGCCAACGCAACAATCACCGATATTCGCACCATCATCAACGATGACTAAGCCACTGAGAATGCTAAATTGGAATGCCCGCGGCCTAAGGGACAAGGTCGCCCCACTCCGCCACCTCCTACGGGATCAGGATATCGACGTGGCGCTTATAAATGAGACGCTACTGGGACCTGAGGACAGGATCAGGTTCCCGGGATACCTCATTTATAGAAAGGATGAAAGGTCGGCATTAAATATCCGATATCGTGGTCTGGCAGTGTTGGTGAGGCGAAGAGTCGTCCACCAAGAACTTCCACCGCCGCCGCTGCAGACGCTGTACGCGTTGGGCGTGCAGCTGCATGTCGCCGGTGAGGATATCAAGATATATGCTACCTACAAACCTCCCGGAAGCCACCTGGACCTGCAAGAATTGCGGGGCATACTAACATCATCTGTGCCCACTCTCCTCGCCGGCGACCTGAATTGTAAGCACCCGGCATGGAATGCAGTCAAGATAAACACAGGAGGAAGCCGGCTCTTCGCGGACGCGGAAGCCTTTGGGTACACAGTGTCCGGCCCTGAGACGCCCACACACTACCCAGAAAACATAAACCACATACCCGACGTGCTGGACATTGTCGTCCACAGAGGTCTAAACTGCCAGATCACCCAACAGGTGATCATCGACGAGTTGAAATCAGATCACCTCCCTGTACTCGTCGAATTATCGGGAATGCCGACCACACTGAGACCACCGGCGCCACGTCGATTAGTGGATTGGAACAAATTCTCGGAAAGGATTGATATCACCACGCCGACTCGGCCTGTCGCTACCGCCGCGGACGTAGACTTGTTAGCGGAGGAAGTCACTGCTTGCGTACAGAACGCATTGAAAGAGGCAACCACGACGCCGCAGATGCAGGGTGGAGTGCTGCGCCCCCCCCTGCCTCTCCGTATCAGAGCAATGATAACCGAGAAGAGGCGACTGCGCAAGCAGTGGCAGCAGTCAAGATGCCCAGCATTAAAGTCGCAACTGAACCGTCTCGCGGAGAAGGTAAAGGCCGAGCTTAAGGCTATGGCCGCCGCGAGCTGGGAGGAACGTATAGAGGACGCAGAGGGTGACTGGCCCTCTATACACAGATTGTGCCGCCAACTCACCAACACCCCAGCTCCGGTGCGCCCCCTACTGGCGAGCGACGGGGCGCTGAAATACATGGCTGAGGACCGCGCGGAGGTCTTCGCAGAGCACCTGGAGCGTCAGTTCCGCCCTAACCCAACCACCGAGCATGAACATGTCGCAGCGGTCGAACAACACCTCAGGGACTATTTCGCCGCGCCGATAGCTCCCGAGGAGGACCCCATCTTCTTCTCGCCCAGCGCAGTCAGACGCGCCATACTCAGGACCAAGCCGCGGAAGGCACCTGGAGGCGACGGTATTACGAACACAGCGCTGCGTCACCTGCCGCACCGTATGGTCGCGGCCCTGGCGCGCCTGTACACGGCGATGCTGCGCACGGGGGTCTTCCCAGCGGCATGGAAGGAGGGGCGCGTCATCCTGCTGCCCAAGGTAGGGAAGAACATATTGAAGCCGGAGAGCTATCGGCCCATCAAAATCAAAATCAAAATCAAAAGTCATTTATTCAAACTAGGCTGAGAACCAGCACTTTTTGAACGTCAAAGTTCTACATAAAGACAGTCCCCCAAAAAACGCCCGCCCGTCACCACTTCCTAGTGTTTTAGCTGTGAAGAAGAAGTGGCCAACAAACTCCCCAGCAACACATCTGTCTGTTAAGTTTTAAGAACTTGAATCTATATAATTCTAAGCAACATCACGCTGCTACCCACCATGTCCAAGGTGTTCGAGGTACTCCTGCTGCGACACCTCAATCCACACATCACGCCAAGACCAGAGCAGTTTGGTTTTAGGGCGGAACACAGCACGACGCTTCAGTTGTCGAGGGTGCTGCACCTGCTGTCAGCAGCATATAACAAGAAGGAATACGCGGTCGCAGTATTCCTCGACATGGAGAAGGCCTTCGACCGCGTGTGGCATGAGGGCCTGGTTTACAAGCTGGCCACGTCCGACACGCCTCGTCGCATTGTTAAAGTGATTCAATCCTTTCTGACCCACAGGACTTTCCGGGTGGTGGTCGACGGCGCCCTGTCCGCCCCCCGCCCCATCATGGCGGGCGTGCCCCAGGGCAGCTGCGTGTCGCCGGCGTGTTACACGCGTTACACCGACGACATCCCCACGACGCCAGACTCGACGCTTGCGCTGTATGCCGACGACGCCGCGTACATCACCGTTTCTATGAACGCAAAGTTCGCGGCGGTCAAGATGCAGCGCGCACTGAATTTACTTCCCGACTGGCTAGCCAAGTGGAGACTGTCGGTCAACGTGGGTAAGACGCAGGCGATGATCACCGGCTCTGCGCCTGTCCCGCCACCCCTTAAACTTCAGGGAATTGACGTCGATTGGGCGCCCCAGGCCAAATACCTGGGTGTGACCATCGACCGCCGGCTCACGATGGGACCGCACGTCCGCAGGGTCGCCGCGCAAGGTAAGGCAGTCCGTCACCTGCTCAAACCAGTGCTCTCATCCCGCCTCCAGGAGCGCGCTAAGCTGGGCGTGTACAAGTCGTACATTCGGCCCGTGCTGACGTACGCCGCCCCGGCCTGATTCGCCCTCGTCGCCGAGACCAATAAGAAGAAGCTTCGTGCGCAGCAACATTTGACGCTGCGCACAATACTGGATGCCCCGTACGTCGTGAGGAACGACGTCATACAGCGCGACACCGGGATTGAGAGCCTGGATGAGTTTGTGGGCCGCCTCGCGAAGGGAATGTTCGCGCGTGCCGACGCAAGCGCCTGGCCCCACGTCAAGCAGCTGGCGCCCTGCCATGCGCGCCCCCCCGACGCGAAACGCCTGCCCCGCGACCTGTTGGTGGGCGCTGGCGCTCCCATCCCCCCCCCCCCCCCCCACCCCACCGGACTGACGCCTGGGTAGGCCGCTGACACCAACACGCGGCCTAGCCACACAATAAGACTCCACAATCACAACATACACCCGTTGCGTGTCATGCACTAAGTTAATATAGGCATTTCACGCAACAAAAAGCAGACATACACGACTCCACACTCAGGTGTACTCACGGGCTGGGATGCGCGGCTTGCCGCGCACCACAGCTGCACACATGGGCGGTGTTACACATACATTACCGACCTCACACACATAAACGGCTCCGCGGTCCGGGTCGCGACCGGCTAGCTCTGGAAACGGGTCGGACGGGAGCCATACACCCAAAATACTGCAGGTTTGTAATAAAGTCGGCAGCTTGTCGCTGGTCGTCATCCGCCGGGCCTCCCCTGGGCAACTGGGGGTCTCACCTGGCGGTGACGGACCGCCGAGCTGTCGTGAAGATGCGGCGCTGCAAGGCAGTACCGCCTATGAACCTGCAGTAAAACGATGCAAAATACACACGAGGGGCGTGCTATGAGAATTCTGGCAGGCGTTAACCTAGCCAGTTTCTTGTAGGCGCGGTCCCCAAACTTCTACGCCTGAATAGGCACCACAACGACGGGCCCGTCTTAACGGGCCGAGGTACAGACCCCGCGGCCAGAGGGCTTAGCCCTGAAGCCGCCTGCCACGCTCCCCTGCGGGAACGTTGCGAAGACCCACGAGTGCTGTCCAGACATGGGAGTGCTTTCAAATGTTGCGTGGCATCAATATACACATAAAAAAAAAATCCGTTCCAGGGTTAAAAAGTTGTGGTCAGATGAGATGTATACCTAAACGTGACAAATTCGAAAGGTTCTTTTAATAAAACTCCACAAGATGATGGTGTCCAAGGACTATCAAATATGTGTTGTTTTATTACGTTGAATGGTTTGGTTAGTCCAAGATCCCAGAACCTTCAGACATTACTTATTTGTTCCGGCACATAATGTTTGGGAATGAGTATTGTAAGTATGACTTCGAACATACGCATGTTATCAATCTTGGATCGACGGCCGCTTACAGGTAACGGAGGCGCTAAGGGTACGCAAAAAACCACTTTTCTTAAAGTCTAAGTGAAATTTACGTGCGATTTACAGAATATTGTTTAATAACTTGTTACGCGCCGGCCTTATACCTATACCGCTGACGGTGCGTCAACGGTGGAAATGTACCACATACAACGAATTGGCAAACTGACGGAAACGCTGACTGTGCGGCACGTGTAAGCGACGCGCGACGCGGTGGCCTACGTGACCATGAAGCTCGTTCATTCCGATTCCTACTTCGAATCTGGACACTAGATTTTTTATTTTAATTTTAAGTAAAATTTGTAATACTTATTTTAATTAAATCTTTATAAGAAATTTCGGTTTTTTTTGAGTCCTCCGACAGCGTTCGACATAATTGGCGCAGTCGCAGTTTTTGGGGGCCGAGTCACCCGCGTCCGTAGGAGTATACCCATTGAGTCCCTACACGTGGTCCCCGGGTGGTGCTAATCAGGTGACACAAACTGGTGGTAGGTTTCGGCCGATGGCTTGCGACCACCCACTGGGCAAAGACGTACCGCCAAGCGGCCTGGCCGTGTTCCGGTACGATGCTCAGTGTAGCCAATCCAGAGGAGTTGGGTCGAAATAGTTGTTCCATTGCAGGCAGACCAACCGGGCTCGCGCTGATATGGATGTATCGGGAGACTAGTCGCGGAGGGTAGCGGGATCCGAGGCACGGTGCGCCGCTGGCCGACCGCAGTTAGTAGGGGGCCCAAGTAGTGTACTAGCCACACACGAAAGGCTGCCCCGCCAACTGACGAAAAATCCCGGAATGCACCATCGTGCTGGTTGGCGACCAGACGAGAGGGCCCGATGGACATTCCCGGGGGGGCTCGGGCGTCCCCGCAGTCTCCAGACTAGTCCCCCAATGATACCGTCCTGTCAGTGCGTACCTGAAGGTAGCCAGCATGGAACCTCATTTCACTTCCTTCTCCTCTCCTTCCTTCACTCTTCAATAATGAAAGGTAATAGAAAGAAAAAAGCTGTACAGCGGCAGCACTCCCTCTCACACAAAGTGCACCTATCCAACATTCGAGGTCTGCACTCAAATCTCGCCGCAGTCCACCACCACCTAGAGACTGAGAAACCAGCTCTCTTATTCCTTTCGGAGACGCAGATCGGACGTCCGTCTGACGTGGCGTACCTATCTTACCCAGGGTTTACCCTGGAACACAATTTTAAGCCACGCGCTGGTATATGCATGTACGCCCGGGACGACATCTGCTATCGGCGTCTCCGTAACCTTGAGGACTCCAGGTTCTCAACTCTTTGGGTCCTAGTGGACACAGGCCTAGATAAAATTGTCTACGCCTGTGTCTACCGTTCGCACAGCGGTGATCTGGAGACAACTGGGCTCACACAACACCTGAGTAAAGCGGCGGATGTGGCTCAGCAACGGTACCCTTCAGCCCAATTGGTGTTACTGGGGGACTTCAACGCCCACCATCGGGAGTGGCTCTTCCCATACCAGTACACAGACCATGCTGGACAAGAGACGTATAAGCTAGCGCTGGCGTTAAATCTTACCCAGCTGGTCCAGGGGCAACGAGGGTGCCGGATGTTGATTCGCACACAGCCAATTGCTTGGACCTTCTGCTGACGACAGATCCAGACCGTTACTCAGTGTCGATTTCGTCACCATTAGGTACTTCCGATCACTGTCTGGTGAAATCTGTATCCGTCTACTCCCCGCCCGATACTAGCCCTAGAGGCACCAGGCGGGTTTGGCGATACAGGTCAGCAGATTGGAATGGCATGCGATCTTTCTTCGCATGTTATCCTTGGCGGCCCACTTGCTTTTCTTCGACTGATGTTTCGTCGTGCGCGGACGCCGTGACGGATGTGTTGCGGCGGGGAATGGAGTACTACATTCCATTCTCTGACGTAACAATGTCTGGCAGGGCTCGACCATGGTTTGGTGCCGAGTGCAATCGCGCTGATGCGCTTAAACACGCGGCCTACCTGGCATGGGTCGACGCTCGGACGCGTAAAGCGAGTGACGTGAGTCAGAAGAAGAGAGCCTTCAACAGGGCTGCCAAGTTCTGCAAGAAGGTGTTGCGGAGGGCTCGGTTTGACCACATTGGCCGAATTGGGAACAAACTTGCTTCTTACCCAGCTGGTAGTAAGGCGTTTTGGTCCCTGGCTAAGTCGGTTGAATCGAACTTCTGCCGCCCCTCACTACCTCCACTGCTGAAACCCGACGGGTCGCTGGCCCACTCCGCTGAGGAGAAAGCAAGCTTGTTTGCCTCTCTGTTTGCGGAATCTTCGCGTCTAGATCCTGGTGGCGCGAGGCCCCCTGGTACTCTTGGTGGATGCGAGTCGATTATGTCAGACATTCGCATTCATCAGAAGGATGTCCGGAGGGTACTGCGTAACCTGGACGTGAACAAGGCTAGTGGTCCCGACGGGATACCGGCAATTGTACTGAGGACGTGTGCGCCTGAGTTGTCTCCGATCTTGACACGCCTATATCGCCTTTCGTTTGAGACTGGAAAAGTGCCGATGGCTTGGAAGCAAGCTAACGTGCAACCCGTACCCAAGAAGGGTAGTCGAGCTGACCCAGCAAATTATAGGCCCATCTCGGTAACTTCCGTTCTCTGTAAGAGTATGGAACGTATACTGAATGGTAAGCTCCTAGCATACCTAGAAGCTAACGATATCCTAAGTGACCGACAATACGGCTTCCGCCGAAATCGGTCAACGGGAGATCTTCTAGCGTATGCCATTCACATCTGGAGTGAGGCCATCGACAAACAAGGGGAAGCCCTTGCGGTCTCCCTTGATATCTCGAAGGCCTTCGACCGGGTCTGGCACGACAGCTTAATTGGCAAGCTTCCTTCCTTCGGTCTGCCCGCTGGATTGTGTGATTGGATAGCAGATTTCCTGAGGGATCGGTCTATCCGAGTAGTCATAGATGGCTGCTCGTCCGGACTTCTGGCTATTAATGCCGGTGTTCCTCAGGGGTCGGTGCTCTCGGCAACATTGTTTTTGCTGCATATTAACGATCTGCTAAAACCCGGTACCTTTGGGTATGCAGACGACAGCACTGTTGCCGAGAGATACGTGCCGGACGCACGAGTTAGTGGGTCTCAGGTCCGGTCTCTCCGAGAGGCTATGGTTGGGCGCTTGAACTTGTCCTTGCAGGCTGTCTCAGATTGGGGCGATGCCAATCTGGTTAAGTTCAATGCTGCTAAGACCCAGGCGTGTCTTTTTTCTGCTAAAAGGAGCCAATTTCACCCGGCTCCATGTTTCCGAGGTGTAACCGTGCCGATAACCGACCGACTTGATCTTCTTGGTGTTACTTTAACATCTACCCTCAATTTTGGCCCCTTCATAGAGGCTAAGGCTCAAGTGGCTGCCAAAAAGTTGGGGGTCCTCGCAAAGGTGAGACGATACTTCACGCCGGAACAGCTGCTCCAACTCTATCAAGCGCAAGTCCGATCGTGTATGGAGTACTGCTCTCATCTTTGGGACGGATCTGCAAGATACCAGCTTGATGCCCTTGAGTCAATTGAGAAACGAGCCAGGAGGATCATCGGCAATGATAGACTCCTTGAGTCAAAACTCCAAAGTCTTGAACATAGACGCCGAGTTGCTGGCCTGTCGGTTTTCTATCGATTACATTTTGGGGAGTGTGCGACGGAATTGCATGATTTGATTCCGCCAAGCCCGTTTCATCTAAGGACCACAAGACGTACGGCGAAGTGCCACCGGTTCATGGTGGACATCCCATCCATACGCACAAAGCGTTTTGAGAAAACATTCATTGCACGTACAGCTAGAGAGTGGAATTCTCTACCGGAGTCTGTGTTTCCTGTAAGATACAACCTGGGAGTCTTTAAGTCAAGAGTGAATAGGTTACTTCTAGGCAAGCGTGCTCCATCTTCGACCACATCATCGCTTACCATCAGGTGAGATAGTGGTCAAACGCGAGCCTATCAAACATAAAAAAAAAAAAAAAAAAAAAAGTCGGTAGGATACTCGCGGGCCGGTTCGCGATATAAATTCCCGAATATCGAGACTAGGCGAGCCGCCCGGGTGGCCTTAGGCACCTCCAACGAGTATCCCGAATCGTCGAAGAGCTGCGGAGATCCAGACATTGATACTGCTCAGGAGAAGCCGGGATGAACAAGTGCACAAGCTTTTAGTGTCGCTTTCTCTTATCCTTAACCTTTGATACCATACTTCAAGATTTTCCACCCTAGGAATTTAGGGACCCGCCAGACTGTTTCTTATAGGCAGTTGAGACAGGGGCACTTAGTGGATAGTAATAGGAACGTAGATATAGATAATATAATGGCACACGACCCCGACAGCATTTTGAAGGCCATCCGCCTGGTCCCGGAATTTGATGGGAACCCCTATATCTTGACTCGATTCATTAGAATCTGCGATAAGTTAGTGAATACTTATGTACGTGAGGGGCCTGACCATGAGTTAAATAATTTATCCTTAATTAGTGGCATATTAAATAAAGTAACAGGCAATGCTGCACGAACGGTTAACTCTAACGGTATCCCCGAGAACTGGAATGGCATCAGAAGTGTGTTAATAAATAATTTTGCTGATCGTAGGGATGAAACCACCCTCTATAATGACCTCTCGTTGCAAACACAGGGGAACGACACGCCGCAAGAATTTTATGATAGGTGCCAGACTTTATTCAGCACCATCATGACATATATTACACTTCATGAAACTGTGGCTACGACTATTAACGCTAAGCGCGACTTATATAAAAAAATAACAATGCAGGCCTTTGTGCGCGGGCTCAAAGAACCTTTAGGTTCGCGCATACGATGCATGCGACCAGATTCTATTGAAACAGCATTGGAGTACGTACAAGGGGAACTGAATGTAATGTATTTGCAACAGAGAAACGACGGTTTACCTAAACTCACTAACGCCCATCCCAAGTCCACGACCCAGCCTAACCCGTCACCTATGCATGCAGGCAACTCCATCTCACGCAATAATAACGTTATGCCCGTACCTAACCCAGTCATGCCCGCTTATACGCAACTACGGCCACCAAATAACTATAGGTTTAATGCAGGTTTTAATGCTTTTAATGCACCCTATAATCAACCCCGTATGCCTTCGCATACGCAGCGATTGTTTGGCGCCCCACCTCCAAACTACAATCCGCGAGGTAATACGTTCGGTATGGCTCCAAGACCCCCATTACAAAATCAAGGGCCCAAGCCTATGAGTGGTGTGAGCAACTTCGTTGCCAAGCCACTACCTCCTACTCGTAGTAATTGGGATTGGTCTAGGCAAGGCAATCCGCCACCTATTAATTACTTCAGAACGCGCGATGTAAATGTCAACGAATGTTCGAGTTTCGAAGACTTTTACTATCCCGAGTATTACGGGTATGAGCAGGAGCCTAACTACTACGAAAATTATTATCCTATGAATTACTACGGTAGTTATCCATGCATGTACGATGGCATTCTGCAGACTGAGGTGACGGCAGCACTCAGGTAAGTGAACAGCACCAGCCTTCCACCAGCAAGGAGGATTTTCAGGGGGGCACGAAATCAAAAAAATCAAAATAGAGCTAAACCTTCAAACACAACGGCAATTACCGTACGTTCAAATTGCTAACCCTAAACTAAATTTATTAATAGACACTGGCGCTAATCAATCCTTCATAAGCCCAGATGCTATGGAGAGATATTTTGCACATTTACCATTGAAACATGACCCATTCGAGGTCACTAACGTACATGCAACGAGTAGGCATAGTTACTCCATTAATATACCATGCTTCTCTGAATTCAACGAGCCAGAGCCCATAAAACTATTTGTGTATAAATTTCATAATAATTTTGATGGACTTATAGGATTCGACCTACTTGCAAAATGGCATGCTAAATTGGACCTTAAAGATTTGACAATGACCACGAAATCTGCGGTAAATCATATTAGTATATATAACTCCAGCAACTTAAATTTGTATGAAAATATCATCCCAGCACAAAGCAAAAAATTACTTAGATTACCAATTAACGCACAAGACGGACAAGTTTTAGTTAACGAACAGATAATTTGTAACTGTATTATTAATGAATGCCTAACAACTGTTATAAGTAACCGTGGAATGAAGTTGAGAACCCAACTCCTAACGACATAATATTCTCATTAGACCATCCGGCACAGGCATCGGTGTGGGGCAGGGTCGTCTTGGCGGTGTCTTTGGACATCTCCAACGCCTTCAACACCCTGCCCTGGAGTTGCATAGTGGAGGCACTCCGGTATCACCGGGTGCCGCCCTACCTCCGTCGCGTAGTCGAGGCGTATTTGACGGACAGAGCCGTCATCTACCCCGGTCATCAGGGAGAATGGAACCGGCGAGAGATGTCGTGCGGTGTTCCACAGGGATCGGTCCTGGGGCCGCCTTTGTGGAACATCGGATACGACTGGGTGCTGCGCTGCGACCTCCCCATTGGCGTCAGCGTAGTGTGCTACGCTGACGACACGCTAGTCTTAGCGCAGGGGTGGTCGCACGAGGCGGCGGCCGACCGTATGACACGCGGGGTTGCGACAGTCATAGGGAGGATCCGGCAACTGGGACTCGAGGTGGCTTTGCACAAGTCCGAGGCCATGTGCTTTCATGGCTATCGGAACGAGCCACCGGAGGGTTCCCAGATCACGGTAGGAGGGGTTCGCATCGGCGTCGAGGGTACGATGAAGTACCTGGGACTCGTCCTCGACAGCCGGTGGAACTTCGTCGAGCATTTTCGACGTTTGGCTCCCAGATTGGACAGGGCCGGGGCCGCCTTGAAGCGGCTCCTACCCAATCTGAAGGGGCCAAACGCCTCCTGCCGGAGGCTCTACGCGGGGATCGTGCGGTCCATGGCCCTCTACGGGGCACCGGTGTGGGCGCGTTCATTGACGCAGCGTTCAACGCGCCAGATGAACGCGGCCCAGAGGGTCATGGCCATCCGCATCATCCGCGGATACTGCACGATCTCCCGTGAGGCGGCGAGCCTCCTTGCCGGACTGTCACCGTGGGATCTGGAGGCAAAAATCCTCGCGCACCTGTACGAGTGGCGCGAGGAGGCTAAACGCCGGGGCGAAACTCCGCTGCCGCGACAACTCGCGGCTCGGCGGACAGAGCTCCGGCAGGATCTCATGGTGACATGGAGAGAGCGACTGTCGCAACCCAGCGCTGGGCACGCCACCATCGAGGCGGTAGTGCCCCTCTTTGAGGAGTGGCTGGAGAGGCGCCATGGCGCCCTCACCTTCCGCCTGACGCAGGTGCTCACCGGACATGGCTGTTTCGGGAGGTACCTGTGTCGGATCAAGGCGGAGGTGACCCCTGCGTGTTTCCACTGAGAGGATCGCCCCGTGGACACGGTGGAGCATACGGTGGAGGTTTGCCCCGCCTGGGCAGAACACCGCCGTGTCCTCGATGCGATAGGCGGCAGCGAACTCTCGCGCCGTGCTCTGGTTCAAGCCATGGTACGGAGTGAGAGGGAATGGGGGGCCGTCTCCAACTTCTGCGAAGCAGTAATGCTCGCGAAGAGGGAGGCGGCACACGTTAGGGAGATTCAACAGAGACCGAATCGCCCTAGCGCCCCCAGCAGCAGCCGTCGCAGGAGACGCCGGGGGCTGCGAGACGATCTCCGGCCACCGTAGACCCGGGCCTGCGGACGGCGAGTAGCGGGTAACTCGCCGTCCGATCAGCACCAGGCCCGAGAGTCGACGGCGCGTAGTGTTCCACGCGCGCCTCAAAGAGTTGTCAGCAAAGGACGGGGCCTGCCACGGCCAGTGCCTGCCCGGGGGTGGAGGATAAATTCGAAAGAGTTACCTCGCCCCCGGGCGCGTAGGGCAGGGAGGAACAGGGGTGGGTTTTAGTCAGTAAGAGTCTGACACGCCCTTCCGCTCCACCCCAGAGCGGAAAGAGTCATTAGATGATTTCCCACCCCCCAAAAAAAAAAAAAAAAAAACAGGCATCGGTGTTTAATATTGAGTGCACTCATTCGACACAATCGTCACCCCGTGTAAAAGAAATTATATCAAAGTTGCGCACTAGTCATTTAAATTTAGAAGAGAAGGCCAATCTGGAATCACTGTGCGCTAAATACGCTGACATTTTTTATATCGAAGGGGAACCTTTCACCAATAAAATAAAACATTGCATTAGAACAACGGATGATAACCCCGTATATACTAAAAGTTACAGATATCCATTTATTCATAGAGAAGAAGTCACTAGCCAAATAACAAAAATGTTAGAACAAGGAATAATTAGACCATCGGAGTCAGCATGGAGCTCACCCATTTGGGTAGTACCAAAAAAAGTTGACGCTTCAGGGAAACAAAAGTGGCGTCTCGTCATCGACTTTCGTAAATTAAACGAAAAGACGATCGACGACAAGTACCCAATACCGAATATAAATGATGTACTCGATAAATTAGGAAAATGCCAATATTTTACAACCCTTGATTTAGCCTCAGGATTTTATCAAGTGGAAATGCACCCCAATGACATCCCCAAGACCGCTTTCAACGTAGAACATGGGCACTTCGAATTTTTACGAATGCCCATGGGACTTAAAAATACACCCTCCACGTTCCAGCGTGTGATGGACAATGTCCTCAGAGGGCTCCAGAATGTTAGCTGCCTTGTCTACTTGGACGATATCATAGTATTCAGCACGTCATTACAAGAGCATATGGATAACCTAGAGAAAGTCTTCCAAAGGTTGAGTGAATTCCAAAAAAATTCTAGCTGAATTTTAAAGTTGGACTTTAAAATTCAGCTAGACAAATCGGTATTTTAAAAATTAGAAACCGCCTATCTCGGTCACGTAATAAGCAGTGAAGGCATCAAACCCAATCCCGATAAGATAGCAGCCGTATTGAAATATCCCCTACCGGAAACCCCTAAACAGATAAAGCAATTTTTAGGACCTTTAGGATATTACAGGAAGTTTATTCCCGACTTCGCCCGGATTACGAAACCCCTAACGCAGTGCCTAAAGAAAGGAAAGAAAATTACATTTGACCCCGACTACGTTAACAGCTTCGAGAAATGCAAGACGTTACTTACTAATGACCCCATCTTGAGATACCCTGACTTCACGAAAGAATTCGTACTGACGACTGACGCTTCTAACTATGCAATAGGCGCGGTGCTATCACAAGGACCCATAGGATCAGATAGACCCGTATCGTACGCTTCACGTACTCTTAATGAGAGCGAAATTAACTACAGCACGATAGAGAAAGAACTATTAGCGATTGTCTGGGCCACTAAATACTTTCGGCCATATCTTTTTGGGCGCAAATTTAAAATCGTAACGGATCATAAACCCCTCCAGTGGGTTATGAATATTAAGGAACCAAACTCAAGGTTAACTCGATGGCGGCTAAAATTAAGCGAATACGATTTTTTAGTCGTCTATAAAAAGGGCAAAAACAACACCAATGCCGACGCCCTATCCCGCATTGAGTTGAACAATGAGGAGACTAACTCAATGATAGCCAATCCGACTGACAAACCCCCAACCTTAGATAACTCAAATACTCTCACAGCACATACCGACAATGAAAACCCTATACTAAAGATACCTATTGTTGACGATCCACTTAACAAATTCCACCGTCAATTATGTTTGACCATTGTAGGGGACATTAAAAGACGACCGACAGTGACTAAACCCTTCGACACCCACGTCCGAACATCTGTGCAGCTATCCGAGTCAAACCTAGAAGAAGAACTAGTTAATGCAATAAAAGAATATGTTAACCCTAAAATTAAAACAGCCTTCTTGATAAATCCGCCCCTAGGCATGTACAAAATTGTGCCCATCCTACAGGAAAAATTCAGGAGTTCAGCCATGAATCTAGTAATAGCCAAAACGAAAATCGAAAATGTCAAGGAGTACCTTAGACAACAAGAGATCATCCGTCATTACCACAATGGGAAAACCAACCATCGTGGTATTAACGAGTGTTACTTGGCCTTATCAAGTAGGTATTACTGGCCAAAAATGAGGGAGCATACGAGTATCTCTAAATATATCAATGACTGTACCATATGTGGGCAGGCAAAATACGACAGGAACCCAGTTAAACCTATGTTCAATATAGTTCCACCAGCCACAAAACCGTTCGAAATTGTCCATATGGACTTATTCACAGCACAAAATGAAAAGTATATAACTCTTATAGATGTATTTTCTAAGTAAACTGTGAACTGCAATAATATATAATAGGAACAAAAGTCGTGAATCAGACGTAGAATACCAGCCACAACAGCAGATATTCGTCACAAACCCAAGTGCTAGCCGTCAAAAGCCCGCACCGAGATATACCCAAGATACGGTCCTGGCAGACCTCCCAATCCACATATACACCTCTAAAAAACGTGGTCCAGTAGCAAAATCGAGACCCAAACGAGTCCCTAACAGTGCCAAATTGTTACAGGATTCCACTACTGATGGTTATCCTCCGCCTGATGCAGGCGCAAGAAATAAAACTTGAGGGACTCAACGATGGACCAGAGATCCTACTTTTTAAATTAGGACATATGAGGCTCACAACTCACTATCATATATTTCTACAATACATTGAACTTAAAGACATAAATAATAAAATTAGCTCCGTACAAACACAACTAATTGAAATCAAAGACACACTAGATAACTATACTTACGCCCTGTACGAGTTGCAGATCGATCATTTAGCAAGTAAACTAAATAAGGCTTCGCTTCAACTAAGTAGCCTAGGGCCCAATCGCCCTAAAAGAGGTTTTATAGACGGTCTAGGATCCGTAGTAAAAAGCATAACCGGAAATCTGGACTATACAGATGCCCTGAGGTACAATGATGCCATTAAAATTCTCAAGGATAATCAGGATAAAGTAATTGCTGAACAAAACCATCATATCAGTCTCAGCAAAGACTGGATGGGCCACCACACCGAAATCATAACCAAAATTGTTGAAAATCAGTCCCGAATTAATAACACTCTGCATGATTTACTGGACAAACAAAAGTATACTCAATACAGTCTATTAAAATTTGCGAAGTTCTCGCAAATCCTAAGTATAGTTAGCGATAACGTAGATAAGTTACTAGAATTGAAGATGCAATAGCCTTCAGTCGTGCCGGAAGCACGCACCATTCTATGATAAAGTTAGAGACAATGAATAGTATGTTAGGAAAACTTAGTAGTATCTACGATAAGGACCAGCTTTTAGATCTGGAAACTAGGGAATATTATAACGTCATAAAACCAGGATCATTTTATAACGGTCAACATATTGTCATAGCATTCCAATTCCCCGTCCTATCTCCCCTCAAATATACTCTATATAGACTAGCCATAATACCGAATGAAAGAAAGCAGATCATAGTTCCCCCTTACCCCTTTATAGCTATCACTAGAAATTTTCACGTGTACATAGAGGCTGAATGCCCGAAGTTAACCGAGCAGTACCTATGCGAAGAAAAACTTAATCATCAACCAGATTGTATACAACGTATAATAGATGGCAAAACAACGGATGACTCCTGCGTGAAGACAACCATTTCACTCTCAAGACAAGCCATGGACAAGCTGGACGACCGCCACTACGTAGTCGTCTTCCCAAAACCCACGAAACTACAACTCACCTGCGAACGAGATGAATTTAACACATTAACCGGCAGCTTCCTGGTTACCATCCCGCTTAACTGTCTGCTACGAACACATGAATTCACCATAGTTAACATCGATGATCGAGTGAATGGCCAGCCAGTGAAGATAACCGAAATTACCACAAAAATATATGAAGATCACGTTCCTCTACGCCCGCTTAAGATAAACGCAATCAACTTAATAAATCTACATAACTTACAAGATGAGATTAACCTTCAAACACCCGTTCAACTGGAAAATTTGGAGACACCATCAGCATCACTTTACCATACAACCATACCATTCTACGTGATCTTATTTGGTGCACTTGTACAGACCACCACCATAGTGTTGCGTCACCGCTGCTACACTGACTCTTGGAGACTCAAGCCACCTACAGAGCAATCATTACCCAACGCTGCTGCTGCAAACCAAGACCATCCTTATGAAGATACAGAACCATCGCAGCGCCAGGGAAAAACTCAGATGCCAGCAACATTTTCACTAAACGTCTTAAAATAGTTACCGAGCTACGGGGGGACGTGTTACGCGCCGGCCTTATACCTATATCGCTGACGGTGCGTCAACGGTGGAAATGTACCACATACAACGAATTGGCAAACTGACGGAAACGCTGACTGTGCGGCACGTGTAAGCGACGCGCGGCGCGGTGGCCTACGTGACCATGAAGCTCGTTCATTCTGATTCCTACTTCGAATCTGAACACTAGATTTTTTATTTTAAGTAAAATTTGTAATACTTATTTTAATTAAATCTTTATACGAAATTTCGGTTTTTTTTGAGTCCTCCGACAGCGTTCGATATAGTTAACTGAATAATATTATGCGTCTTATTAGTAAACACAACAGTCTAAGAGCTGGCCGCCGTCTCGAGTGAGGTCCTATTCACAAGGCGGAAAGGACATTTGACTGGGTTTGGACCAAATGCCCCGACACGGGAGTACTTTCAACTGTTTCTTGGCATCAATCTATAAATAAAAAAATAAAAACAAAAAACCCGACTGATAAAAAACAGCTAAAAAGTTCCAAACAAGTTACTTTTTAGGCACTCTGATGCAGTTGGTGGAATTTATTTTAGTTCAACTCACTAAAATCTAGGAAATAATAGATTTTAGTGAGATATGTTTTTGGAATCGTTTCTTCGATCTTTTTATTTTGATACCCTACATGACCAGGTCGCAAAAAAATACGACTCCATTTACCTAATGGTGGTCGCCATTTTTCTTTTTTTTTTTTTCAAAATTCATATAGCCTATGTCACTTCGGTGGTCAAGACCAATCTAATGATTTGTTAAAATCCATGAAACCTTTTAAAAAGGCTTTAGCGCGCCAAACAATGATAATCAATTTAACACTCTCGCATGACGAGAATCTCGTGAAAGCTGAGAAAGAAAAACAAATCAAGTATCTTTTTTTTATGTGGGGTGGGCAATCATCCAATAACTTCTCCCGCACTGGGTGGAGCGGCAGGGCGTGTCAGACTCTTACTGACTAAAACCCACCCCTGTTCCTTCCCTGCCTGAGTGCCCAGGGGTGCGGTAACTCATTTTCAGAATTTATCCACAACCCCGTTAATGATATCTAACAACATCTCTTTGAGGCGCGCGTGGAAAACTACGCGCCGTCGATTCACGGGCCTGATGCTGATCGGACGGCGAGCTACCCATTGCTCGCCGTCCGCAGGCCTGAGTCTACGGTGGCCGGAGATCGACTCGCGACGTCCTACGCCCAGTGCCTCTCCTGCGGTGGTAGCGGCCGGGGCCGTGAGCGGCACTTCGTTGAGCTTCCCTGACGAGTCCCGCCTCCGCCTTCGCGAGCATTACTGCTTCGCAGAAGGCGGAGACTGCTTCCCATTCCCTCTCGCTCCGTACCATGGCCTGAACCAGGGCCGGGCGCGAGAGATCGCCAAATCAAGTATCTGGACTTAGCACATGAGGTTGTCGACATGTAGAATGTGGACTCGGCAATCATTGTGCCAATTGTTGTTACGGCCAACGGTTTGATGGCCAATAGCTCGACAACCATCTCTCGAGGCTGCCGTTGCGCCGTTGGATCAAACGCCTAATACAAAAAACAATACTCCTAGATACAGCTCGTATTGTGTGGATGTTCCTCTCTGGATCCCTTACCACCAGTAGCTTGGACCCTCCTCCCCATACCGGTGGATAACAATTTTAATATTTTATAATGTTTTTGTTTTGAATGATTTTTAAGAGTCAATGTTATAGTACTAAGAGTAAATAAATGAGACAATAATATGTGTGGCATTGTTGAAAAAATTACCGTCATTAATTAATAAAATGCGCCATTGTTTGTAAGTATTCATCAATTAATAAGCTCAATAAAAAAATACTTTATCTCGAAACTCCTCGGACAGGTTTTGAAGAGCTTTGGTTTACAGAATAGTACTAGCCCAAGAAGCATAACGCATTCTGTGTCCATTTTGGACAGTACTTAATCCAACTACCATGCATGGTTGGTCAGTGTTATTTCTTTTTCTTAAGATTTTTTTAAACTATAAAGTGATGCTAATAAAAATTTGAAAGCACTCCCGTGTCTGAGCATTTGGTTTAAACCCAGTCAAATGTCCTTTCAGCCTTGTGAATAGAACCTCATTCGAGATGGCGACCAGCTATTAGACTGTTGTGTTTACTAATAAGACGCATAATATTATTCGGTTATTAAACAATATTCTGTAAATCGTACATAAAAGTTACACTTAGACTTTACGAAAAGTGAGTTAATGTTTTTGCGTACCCTAAGCGACCGGTACCTTTTTTTTTGCGGGTAGGGAATCATCCTATGACTTCTCCTGCTCTCGGTCGAGCGGGAGGGCGTGTCAGACTCTTACTGATTAAAACCCACCCCAGTTCCTTCCTTGCCTGAGTGCTCAGGGGCGCGATAACTCTTTTACGAATTCATCCGCGCCCCTTGGCATGCAGGCATAGGCCATGATGGGCCCCGTCAGTGGTGGCTGTAATTTTTTTTTTTTTTTATTTATTTATTTTCGCCTTACATCTATCTTTACAGGTCTTTTTTTCCCCCAATACGATAAATGCGCTTATCCTAAATTATGTATTAATATGACAAATTAAATAATATGTCTAATTATGACATCTATTCCTCTTTGAGGCGCGCGTGGAACACTACGCGCCGTCGACTCTCGGGCCTGGTGCTGATCGGACGGTGAGCTCCCCATTATTCTCCGTCCGCATGCCTGCGTCTACGGTGGCCGGAGATCGTCCTGCGACTTCCGACGCCCAGGGCGTCTCCTGCGAAGGCTGCGTGCGGCTAGGGGCGTTAGGGCCACCGTTCCGGTCCGTAGAGTCTCCCTCACCCGTTCCGCCTCCTCCTTCGCGAGCATTACTGCTTCGCAGAAGGAGGAGACTGCTACCCATTCCCTCTCGCTCCGTACCATGACCTGGACCAGGACCGAGCGCGAGAGGTCGCTGCCACCTATCGCATTCACGAGGACACGGCGGTGCTCCGCCCAAGCGGGGCAGATCTCCACGTTGTCCTCTGGGCGATCCGCACAATGGTGACAGGTGACACCCGGGCGTTTCCTCCCTCCTTATCCGACACAGGAACCTTCCGAAACAACCGTGTCCGGTGATGACCTCCATCAGGCGGAAGATGAGGACGCCACAGCCACTCCTCACCTTCTCCTATCGCCGCAATGGTGGCGTGCCCAGCGCTGGGTTGCGACAGTCGCTCTCTCCATGTAGCCATGAGATCCTGCCGGAGCTCTGACCGCCGAGCCGCGAAATGTCGCGGCAGCAGAGTTTCACCCCGGCGTTTCGCCTCCTCACGCCACTCTCAGAGGAGCGCGAGGAACTTGTCCTCCAGATCCCATGGCGACAGGCCCGCATAGAGCCTACGGTAGGAGGCGTTTGGACCTCCTAGATTGGGCAAGAGCCGCTTTAAAGCAGCCCCGGCCCGCTCCAGTCTGGAAGCCAAACGTCGGAAGTGCTCCACGAAGTTCCACCGGCTGTCGAGGATGAGTCCCAGGTACTTTATCGTCCCCTCGACGCCAATGTGAACCCCTACTACCGTTATCTGGTAACCCGACAGTGGCGCGTTCCGAGGACCATGAAAACACATGGCCTCGGACTTGTGCAGTGTCACCTCGAGTCCCAGTTGCCGGATCCTCTCTACGACTGGTGCGACCTCTCCTGCGCCAGGACCAGCGTTTCGTCAGCGTAGCATAGTACGCTAACGCCGCTAGGGAGGTCGTCGCGCAGCACCCAGTCGTAGCCGATGTTCCACAGAGGCGGCCCCAAGACCGACCCCTGTGGGAGACCGCACATCTGTCGCCGGTTCCACTCTCCATGGTGACAGGGGTAGTGACATGGTGACGGCCCTGTCTTTCAAATAGGCCTCGACCACGCGACGGAGGTAGGGCGACACCCGGTGATACCGGAGTGCCTCGACTATGCAACTCCAGAGCAGGGTGTTGAAGGCATTAGCGCCTGGTACCTGTAATCGGCCGTCGATCCAAGATAGAAGGCATGCGTATGGTCGAAGTACGGTCTTACACTACTCATCCCCAAAGATTATGTACAGAAACAAATAAGTAACGTCTGGAGGTTCTGGGATCTTGGACTTGGAAACCATTCAATGTAATAAAACAACGGCTATTTGAAAGTGCTGTCCTTGGACACCATCATCTTGTAAAGTTTTATTAAAAAACCTTTCGAATTCGTCACGTTTAGGTTTCACACATCTGATCTGACCGTAACTTTTTAACCCATGAACCGATTTTTTAACTTTTTTTTTCATTATAAAAAGTGTGTCATTCTACTAGTTCCAAAGCTTCATCTATAAGTTCCATAGACTTTATAGTGGAAGGTTTTCTTAAACTTGTTATGTAAGGGTCCGAAGTGTACAAAAGTGTATGTAGAACATTTTCATTTGTGGGTTGCTCTAGAGTACTTTTTTTCAAACTGTGGGTCGCGACCCCCAGGGGGGTCCCGAAGTCTTGCTTGGGAGGTCGCGGTCGCAAGCCAGGTAAAAAAGTAAGAAGCGAGGATTGCTAGTCCTACACTAGAAGAAGGCTATACCTGCTTATTCTTGAATATTTTTTAAAATCTTGGTTCTATTTTTGTCACGCAAATAGTGTGTGATTTGAAACATATTCGACTTAGACGTTTAGGTTCAAAACAGAACACAAGACCGCATTGCGCCCGCCCGCTCAGCCGCTCACCGCATTGTTACGGTCCTGGGTCCTGGGGGGTCGCCACTATTTTTTTTACTTAACAAGGGGCCGCGTATTCAAAAAGATTGAAAACACTGCTCTAGAGCATTTTCTAGCATGATGAAGTACGAATCGTTTATAGTCTTTGTTCCTTGATTCCTGGACATCTTCGGAGAACTGTTCAAGAGGTACCTAACACTGAATAATGCCGAATGAAGCTTTCCTCTTGAATTAGGACAGATGATGGACCAAATTTAACATATCGTTGTGCTGTATCGAAGCATTCTGTGCCAATTTCGTAGCATTAATTACTTTTCCGCTTGACATAACTGGAAGTAAAACATAAATTAGTTTTTTCTCATCTACACCAGTAATTTCTCTACAACACTGATAATTTTGAAAAAATCGTCTAGCTGTATTACCATTATTGCTGTTACCAGTACTTTCTTAGGTTTATCTACGTTTAAACCAAGTTCTTCTCTGAACTTTCTTTGTACATATGTCTTCTTTTGTTTTTTCAGATTTTGTAGGCAAAAGAAAATAAAGATTTGAAACTAAGGTTTGAAAAATGGAGAGAACCATTTTCTAAGACCATTTTTCAAATGCACCTGACGTGGTGTCTCAGCCCGGATGCCGCATCAGAACCAGTGGTCTGTGACTTCTCACCAATGCCATCAGACGAGTCTTCCAATGTGTCCCCCGCCTCCTCACGGACCGAAGGGACCTCTCGTTCTGATGATAAATCTTTACTTTCGGAAACCATGCTAGTCCGAGATAACGAGTGGTAATTATTGTTATGTACGGGAATAATTTGATCGACATGTCTACGCCACCCGACTCTACGACCAACGTCTACTTTGTACGAGACCGGTCCAGTCTGGTCGATTATTGTTCCCGACAACCACTCGTCCCCCCTCGCGCTGTAGTCGCGGGCCCGCCCGGCGCCAGCGCGCGCCTTACCGCCCGCAGCGGCCACTTGCCTACCGCCGACACGTGGAGCCCGTGGAGCTTACGCCCTTGCAACGCCACCGCAGGGGAGACATCGGTGGTGGCATGTTGGCAGTTACGATACTGGAATATAAACTTAATAAATGCCGTGGCGACGTCCTCGCCCTCGTACAAAGCACGTCAAATCGCTTTCTTAACGGTTTTTACCGCATTTTCTGCTGCACCGTTTCCTTGCGGTCGGTAAGAAGCTGTGGTCACGTGTTTTATACAATTTTTCTTACAATACGATTTAAATTCCTGTGAGAAAAATGGTGGGCCGTTGTCTGTAACGACTAATGACGATAAGCCAAACCGGGCAGAAATTGTTCTCATTGTTGTGATAGTCGCCTTCGCGTCCGTCCTACTCATTGCTATAGCTTCTATCCATTTCGAATTTGCGTCCACCACAGTTAAAATATCGTTTTCCCCCACAATCCTCAGTCTCCATGTACTATCAACAATGTCTGTCCGTGACCACCATAAGGGTGAATTTTGGTGTGCAGTGACCGACGGCTACCTGCGGCTAGCTTGGTTTCGTCCACCAATAGTATTGCAGTAACACATTGGTAAAGATTTTTTGTTTGTTCAAAAATATAATAATAAGACCAACCATAAATGTTACAAAAAGGGTTTTACAAAAAAGGGTTTTGTCTCAACAAATGGTGTTCGTGAGACAAAGCCCAATTTTGTAAAGCTATTGGACAACAACGTAATGGGCGGGGCGAATATGCTTCACAACTTGCAAGCAAAAATTTTTCATGCGAAACTGTTCATGCAGACATTGATGATAGTACTCGCTGCCACGGATACAGTGGGAACTCCCAGGGATGTAGCGGCGCGTCGCTCACTGTACTCGCTGCCACGGATACAGTGGGAACTCCCAGGGATGTAGCGGCGCGTCGCTCACTGTACTCGCTGCCACGGATACAGTGGGAACTCCCAGGGATGTAGCGGCGCGTCGCTCACTGTACTCGCTGCCACGGATACAGTGGGAACTCCCAGGGATGTAGCGGCGCGTCGCTCACTGCGCGGCACGCTGTGCACGCGCGACATATCTACCCTATGTCCCTATCTAGACTGGGGCAATATATTTAATTCGTTAACAAATTCTTCATTTTATTAATTCCCAAGTGCCCATCGTGATTTTCTTTTAATATTTGTTTTTGTAATGCGTTCGGTGTAACGATCCTGTATTTATAGATGAGACAACCCAATTATTTGTAGCTAAATCCTGTTTCCTTTCAAAATACGGTTTCCTTGCAAAATACGGTTTCTCTGTATCCGACACTGTCAACGGCCAACCAAATGTGACATAACCTTTAACTTTGCATATTAATATATCTTTCTCCGTCTCCTTAGCAATATCCTTAAAGCTAATTGGAATTGGTTCCTCCTCCTTTTTCGAAGTCGGTTAAAAATACACAATATCATGGCGGCACTTAGCAGGCATTACGCAATAACATGATGTTAGTGGTAGTAAAGTACTTACTTTTAGTCACACTGGCTCTTCTTTTCTTCTTTGACACTTCTTGACCTTCCTCAGCTTTAGTTTTAATTACAATCAAAGGTACATCATTTTCTGAATCCGACTCGTAGTTGGGTGCTGGTACATCTGCTACATCTGGATAGCTTTTGTCTGGGTTTTCCAGTTCTAGCTCTGGAAGCAAACGAAAACGCTGATTTCTTTATGCCATAGTGTTGAACAAGCGACTCAGCTAATTAATAACCTTAACATTCCAAAAAGCGATCCGGCGCGGCCCGCTCGGTCGAAATCGAACACAATACTTACTCTGCGTCTCCCTGACTGTTTGTTTCTGCTCAGATAACTCTTGTTCTTCTTCTCCCTCTATTTTAACCACCATTACAAGTTCACCATCTTCCGAGTCAGATTCAGAATGGTGGCCTGGTACATTTTCTACTTCTGGATGGCAGATGTCTAGGTTTTCTGGGTCATGCTCTGTAAATAAATAGTTACACGATTTGAGATCGCTTGTTTGTAAGGGATGATCACTGGCAGACCAGTGGGCGTCGCCATAATAGAGACTATCATCGCGCGAACACCAGATAGTTAGTAATAGACGGCACGGTTGGTGCAGTTGTTAAACGATTGGCTGCTGCGCTGCTTGTCGCGGTTCTATTCCCACACGGAACAATTATTTGTATGGTCAACAGATAGTCGTTCCGGGTCCGAGTGTCTTGTGTATGTGAGTTTACATTTTTGTAATCGCACCCACGATACAGGAGTAATTCCTAGTGTGGCACAACGTATTTTGAAATAGAAAACCGGCCAAGTGTCTGTCGGACTTCGCACATTTAGGGTTCCGTACCAAATGAGGGAATTTCAAAGAAAAATCTGATTTATCAGTATATTGGTATTCTTTAGTAACATTTATGTAATAATAAATATTATCAACAAAACAATGTCTTAACAGTCGCGCATTTAATTTTTTAATCATCAGACTCTGCACCAGAGTAGTTGTCAATACGAATTAAACGAGCCCATACTCGATGAGGTTGTGTCGTTTTATTACAGAGTTCCTATGGCAACCTATCGGCTCCATCATCAGATCAGTTCCATGTCATAATAACATTGTACTGTCATTCACAGTGGTGGATATGGCTAGCTCAGGATCTAGCCCGTTTGGCCGTAGCCAATTGCTGCGACGTAGTCCTCCACCGACGCCAACTGAACGAGACAAGCCTCCAATTCCACCAGCACCCACGGAACATGGGTTACCCTCGGAAGTGATACCTACGTCGGAAATTCAGAAATGGATGAGCACAATAGAGTGCATCTTGAGCGAAGTGAGTAGTATAGTAGCAGAGGGCAAAATGAACTCCGAGCAGAAGATCCGTGTGACCAATTTATGCCGTAAGGTGACTAATGGGACACCTCAGATGGCTGTTATGTATCAGTCCTTGACACATAAAACTACTCAAGCGTACACCACTATTGAACACCTACAAGAGCAGCAGAGCATTGCGAATTCACTTCGGCAATTCAAAGAGGACTTAGAAAGTAAAATGAAGGAAGCAGAAACTACTTCCTTCGCGAATATGGTCAAGAAGGGCTCCGACAACTACATCCGCCCTGCAAATTTAAGCTCCGTTGCTATTTATCCTAGCGATAAATATAAAACCAGCGACGACACTAAGTCCCTCGTCCAGAAAATCATCTCTCCCAAACTCCATGTTCGAGGCGTCAGAAAAGTGAGAAACGGAGGGGCCATCATCAGCACGGCCAAGAGAGCAGACATAGAAAAATTACGGAAGTCGGAGAAACTAGCTTCATCGGGCTTTACCGTTGAAGAACCAACAAAGCGCCGTCCTAGGATTGCAATTATTGGTGTCCCCGTAGCCCTAACTGAACAGGAGGTATTTGATTGTATTTTCGAGAAAACCTCTCTGAAAAGCTGCCGAACACAACCCGTGAGTCCCTCTTAGCTACAATAAAATTAAGCCATAAATCAGGTAAGAAAAATCTGAGTACCTGTAATTATATTATAGAATTACCAGCTAATTTCAGGAGAATTCTTATTGACCAAGGGCGAATTTTCATCAATTGGACGTCCTGCCCCGTGAGAGATTTCACGATAGTCACCAGGTGTTTCAATTGTCAGCAATTTGGACATGCTGCCAAGTATGTCGAGAAACTAGCACAACTTGTAACCACTGTGGAGAGACGGGTCATTCCTTCAAGGATTGCAGCAATAAAAACGCTCCCCCCAAATGTGCGACGTGCAATCGCTTCAAGCGCAAATGTGACCATCAAACTGGGGATGCTAATTGCCCGGCACGCAAGTTCGCAGAGGAAAACTATAATAATTCTATAGATTATGTACACGGAACTTGCTCATACTGCTCTAACAAATAACCGCTCCCTCAGATTAGCCATGCGCGGTATGGAAGTAGGCAAATCAACAATAACACACATAAGGGACAGTAACGGTGTGAGACAAGGCAATAAGACCAAAATAAATCAAATATGCACACATTTTTATAAATCCTTATACACCGACAGTAATGCTCCCCAGCTCGTAGCCGAAACCTACACATGCCCTGACGACATACCAATAATAAATGGTTACGAAGTCCACCGAGCTCTTAGTGGCATGAAATACAACCGAAGCCCCGGTGAAGACGGTATCACTACTGAAGCATTGCGAATTGGAGAACCAACCTTATTACCACATATCTGTAACCTTTTCAACACTATTCTTAAAACAGGCGCCTTTCCCAGTAACTTTTGTCACTCAAATATAATCTTGCTTCACAAGAAAGGAGATAAATCAGATATCGGGAATTATCGACCCATTAGCTTAGTTTCTCATCTGTACAAAATATTTATTAAAACATTAGAAAATCGCATATCGGACACGCTGGACCTCCACCAACCTCCCGAACAGGCTGGATTTCGCCGCAACCTTTCGACTGCTGACCATCTACAGTCTTTAAATCAGGTGATTGAAAAACACCAAGAGTTTAATCTGCCCCTATACCTCGCGTTCGTGGATTACTCAAAGGCTTTCGATAGTCTAGCCCACGACTCTATATTTTCTGCGCTCAAAAAACATGAGATACATCCCACATATGTACATCTGATACAAAAAATATACCACAATAGCACAGCAGCCATACGCACATATACCACCGGACCACCCTTTCCTATTCAGAGAGGAGTCAAACAGGGCGACCCGCTATCTCCCAAACTCTTCACTGCCACCCTCGAAGAAATCTTTCAAGAACTACATCCACACTGGGAGGATAAAGGAATTGTCGTCGGCGGAAGGAGATTAACTAATCTACGTTTCGCCGACGATATTGTCCTCTTTTCCTCCTCAGCAGCTGAGTTAGGCCTCATGCTCGACCAACTGAGCAATGCCAGTCTCCGGGTGAATATGACCAAAACAAAACTGATGACGAACAATATCGAGCGCCGCATAGAAATTGGGGGGGTGAGGATTGAATATGTCCATGAATACATTTATCTCGGCCAAATAGTCTCCTTCCAGGCAAGACAAGACAAAGAGATCGCGCGACGCACTGAAAATGCCTGGAAGAACTATTGGTCGATGAAGCACTTAATGAAGGGACCTCTCCCTCTTTCTCTAAAACGAAAGCTTATGGACATGTGCATTCTTCCCACCCTCACCTATGGGGCGCAAACGTGGTCTCTTACCAATCGTCAAAAGTCTGCACTTGGAGTCTGCCAACGCGCTATGGAACGAAGTATACTGGGTGTCAAACTCACAGACCGAATTAGAAACTCTATACTTCGTTCTAAAATACAAATTGCGGACGTTAGCCACACAGCTGCGAGATTAAAGTGGAACTGGGCTGGTCACATCTGCCGCATGTCGGAAGAGCAGTGGGCAAAGATTAGCACACAGTGGATCCCGAACGAAAAGAAACGACAACGCGGCAGGCCCAGAAAGAGATGGTGGGATGAGTTGGATTCCTTCTCAAAGGACTGGCTCAAAATTGCAGAAGACTGGGAAAAGTGGAAGGAGGGAAGGGAGGCCTTTGCCCTGCAGTGGGACAGCACAAGCTCATAATAATTGTAATAATTATGTAGGCACCTAAGAGCGCTACAGATTTTATATCTTTTTAAGCATGCAAACAGGAGTTCAATTTTATTTTTACATTTTTAAATAGTAACTTTACTTATATTATGATCGATAATTTGCTTTGTGACCTAGATAGCTTTTCTGTGTCTAAAACTAAAATCTGTAATGTTGAAGACTGTAAACATTTTATTCCCGCTGTGGGTAAAACATTAACTTTGCTCACCCAAAATATTCGCAGCATAAACAAAAACATGAACGGTTTCGAGTTGTTGTTACAGAATCTTGGCATAAGCTGTGATATAATTGTCCTGACAGAATGTTGGTTGTCCAACCAGACACACAATTTACCGCCCCTGGATGGTTATTATTCCCACAAAACCAATCGACACATCAATCAAAATGACGGCTTAGTCATTTATATCAAGAAAAATCTGAAAGCAACCGTAGAGGAACCGATAGTTCAGGATAGTAATTGCTTGATCATTAAAATTAGCCCCGATATAGTGGTAATGGCTGTATACAGACCTCCTTCTCAAGATATATAGCAATTTTTAGACTTTCTTGACACACTTCTACAAAAGTAGTGTAATTTTAAAAACATTATACTTATAGGCGACATAAATATTAACATTGTTTCCGGGAACATCGATAATCATGCACATAATTACCTAAACATTTGCTCATATCACGGTCTATTGCCCGCTTATCATTACCCCACGCATCAAAGTGGGTCATGCTTAGATCATATTATTATGAAAATAAAAACACCAACCAAAACATTCATTACTAATTCTTCACTAACTAATCATAATGCAATTTTACTAACATTACAAATATCTTTACCTAGAAAAAACTGCATGCGCGCAACTATACTAAAGTCAATATGGCAAAACTTGAAAATGACATACGCAGCATAAATTTTGACCCAGTTTACAACTCATGCGACGCTAATACTTCCCTAAACTACTTCATAGGCTCACTGCAACATGCAATAATTAAAAACACATTCACTACTAAAATGCCTAGGAAATATAGTAATGTCAAACCCTGGATTACACCAGGTCTCGTCCGTTGTATAAGACACAGACAAATTGCACCTAAAATCTAAACTCGCACCTGACAACGAGGTTCTTAGCATAACGTACAAAAGGTACAGGAACTTGTATTTATTTTTATTGAACTGTAATAACCTTCTGAAGAAAATAAAAATACAGCATGATAAATATGAGCTGCAATCAGCAGGCAAAAATAGTAAACTTGTCTGGAAATTCATAAGAACAAATACTTTTAGGGCAAAAAACTCCGAACCTCCACTTGATTTACTATCAACAGATATTAGCCCATCTGTCGCAGCAGATAAAGTAAATAATTTTTTTTTCAACGTTGGTAAAAATTTGGCTGAAAAAACACCTGAAACTAGAACTCACCCTTGCCAAAACCAGACTAGGGTAACTGTAAATCCAGTTAATTCCTTTCCGTATTCTATTTCTTACTCTTCCGAGAATTTCCGTAAACACATTGATTTGCAATGTACTCGAGTTCGTAAATTAATACAGGGTGTAACGGAAAGGTGTGGTCATATTTTAAGGACTGCATCTGCCCATCCATATGAACAACTTTCTTCAAGAAAAATTTAGGAAATTCTCAAAAAAAAAAATACCACCCATACAAATATTGATCAGCTGACGATAACTTTGTATGGAAAGGCCAATAATTTTTTTGTTAATTTTCTATTTTTTTCTTAGAGAAAATTGTTCATTTCCATGGGCAGAACCGGTTCTTAAAATATGACCACACCTTTCCGTTACACCCTGTATATGTATATCTTTAAAAAAAACAACCGACTTCCAAAAAAAAATTTGTGCCAATCTGTTCTTATATACTGCATAACTTCATGGGGCGGTGCTGCGAAATCAATTTTACTCCCTCTAGAACGCGCTCAAAGAGCGATTCTAAAGGTGGTAAAATTTCAGTTCAAACGGAAACCGGAAAAAGGGTCAAATTTAACTTGCAACATTTGAATTTGATTATGGACAGACAGACAGAAACAGGGACCGGTGCAACTCAATAAATTAAGTTTATTTTTTAACAAGCTTTAGACCCCCGTCGTCATGTGTACTTTAATGGAAATTACTCATTACAACAAAACACACTAGCCCAAATTCTACTGTCCTACCATTTGCCATCAGGGAGTTCCAGTCCCTACATCTCGGCGCCATCATCAGATCAGCTCGATGGTATCATAATATTGCATTATCACCGGACTTACATAAGTATGCACCATTTCAGCTCTATCGGAAACCAACAAGTGGTCGAAAAATGGTTTGCACATTTTGAAACGGACAACTTACATACGAACATTGCAAGGGAAATAAAAGTTTGTAAAACAAAATCGTGCTAATCCACAGAAACAAAGAAGTTAAGTTAAGTAAGTTACCTTCACTCATATGTTCCACCTTTACCTCAACATCATATTCTTCCTCACTGACAGCTGCTAGTTCTTGTTTGACAGCATCGCTACTTATTTGACAATCATCTACTATACTTATGTTCTCTATTGGCGTTATAATAAAGCTGTCCACGAATTTTTGGTGCCCTTGGAGAAACCAAAAATGTTTGTGCTGTAACAAAATAAATTAAAAGTAAAAATAAAATATTGTCAACAATCTTTATACCCTCATCATCATTTGTAATGTAAAGTACTCATGATAAAAGGTTTGTGCTGTAACAAAATTTATTTTGAATAAGAACAAAATAGACTAAAAGTTAAAAAAAAATATTGGCAACCGTCTTTATACCCTCGTCGTCATTTGTAATGTAAAGTACTCACGATAGCAATGCATACTAGCCCAAATTATACTGTCCTACCATTAACAATCAGTTAGTTCCAGTACCTACATCCCAGGACCATCGTCAGATCAGCTCGATGGTATCATGATATTGCATTGTCACAGGACTTTCATAAGTATGCCAAATTACAGCTCCGTTGGAAACTAACAAGTGGTCGAGAGGTTTGAGTCTGCCATATTCGATTTAGAATGACGTTACTTAGCTAACCGTGCATTGTCATTCAACATAGTAAGTTTCAGGTGAAGTTTATAAAAGCATAGACATTTATTTATTACCCATAGACATTTTTATTTATTTAAATATTTATTATAAAAAAAAAAATCATTTATAAACATTCAAACTCGCATATACAGACCAGCCCGGAACATCTATCTGTAGGCCATAAAAATATTTGTTCCGAGCGGGAATCGAACTCGTGACACGTAGCGCAGCAGCCGATAGCTCAACCAGTGCGCCAACCGTGCCGTTGAAATACACACATCAACACTGTCTAGGGATATTTTGGATTTACTCAATTTACTCAAAATGTATTAAAAATAGCATACAACATGTATATATTTTTATAAAGCCCATTTATCAGACTACACTCCAGAATAAAAGAAAACAATGTTTTTTTGCGTAAACAAATTTTTATTCAAATAAAGAAAAAACATGAAATAATGGTAAACTAACAACGAATGTGTTTCTCAAGAAAAATTTACAAATAAGGAAAAAATAATTTGTTTTTAACAGTTCTGTAAAAAATCAATAGTCAGTAAAACCACCCATGACGTTAATAACGGTCCTGCAACGGTTTTTCATACTTTGGATTAAGTTATCCAAGTCTTGCTGCGGAATATGTCCCAGGTCCGGCTAAGATGCAAAAAAAGTTGCTCTTCCGTCGCAACGTTTGCAGGGAAATTCCTCAAAGCCCTTCTTTGGAGCATGTCCCACGCGTGTTCTATGGGGTTTAGGTCAGGCGATTGAGCGGGCCAGCCTAAGACCGATACGTCGTGCTCCTGCAACCAGCTCGTCACCACTCTCGCTGTGTGCGGACGGGCGTTATCGTGCATGAGCGAGAATTCTTGGCCCATTTGTAGTCGATGGGGGTAGATTATTGGTACTAGCACCTCGTTACGGTATTTTTCAGCCGTCATGGTGTTTCTGATCCAAACGAGGTCTGTTCTTCCACCAACACGAATTCCCGCCCAAACCATAATTGTCCCGCCGTGGTATAAATGGACTTCCTGAGGATGTTGCAGACGGCTCTCACGACCAGGAACTCGCCAAACACGCACTCTACGTGTATCGGGATGGAAACCGAACCGGGACTCATCGGTAAACAGCACTACAGACCACTGGTTTTCTTCCCAGAGCAAATGTTCACGAGCCCACTCTAGTCGTCGTCCACGATTTCCTCGGCGTAGTGCTGGAGTACGAAGCGGTCTGCGAGCATGAAGGTTAGCTTCATGCAGCCTTCTCCTCTGGGGTAGTTGGGTAAAAATAAATCTTTTTGATCACAAACTTTGCCAAAATGGCCTGGTCAGCACAAAGCCTTCAGAAGTCAAGAGGCAGAGTAGTAGGTAGCATTACCGTCACTAAGTCCCAAGATGCCACATTACTTTCTTTGACCCTAAATACATATCTAGACCAACAAATGTATCAATTTCCTTCAAATGAAAACCATACAATTTTAATTTCAGTTAGAGAATGAAAGAAAAAATTTGATATTTTCAAAAAAGGCCACTTCAAAAATAAAAAGTTGCAAACAAGTCACTTTTCAAGCAGTCTGATGCAGTTGGTGGTAGTTATTTCAGTTTGTTTTTTTTTTTCTTGATAGGCACGCATTGAACACTATTTCACCTGACGGTAAGCGATGATGTGGTCGAAGATGAAGCATGCTTGCCTAGAAGTAACCTATTCACTCTTGACTTAAGGATAGGTCGTAGCTATCAGGAAACACAGACTCCGGTAGGGAATTCCACTCCCTAGCTGCACGCACAATGAATGTGTTCACAAAACGTTTTGTGCGTGTGGATGAGATGTTCACCATGTACCGGTGATGCATCGCCGTACGTCTTGTGGTCCGAAGATGGAACAGGTTTGGCTGAATAAATTATGCAATTCCATCGCACACTCCCCAAATTGTAACCGATAGAAAACCGACAGGCTAGCAACTCGGCGTCTATGCTCAAGACTTTGGAGCTTCGACTCGACGAGCCTATCATTGCCGATGGTCCTCTTGGCTCGTTTCTCAATTGTCTCAAGGGCATCAAGCTATAGCGTATCTGGCAGATCCGTCCAAAAGATGAGAGCAGTACTCCATACACGATCGAACTAGCGCTTGATAAACGCTGTCGAAGGCCTTCGAGATGTCAAGGGAGACCGCAACCGGGCTTCCCCTTGCTTCTCGATAGTCTCACTCCAAATGTGAATGGTATACGCTAGAAGATCCCCAGTTGACCGATTTCGGCGGAAGCCGTATTGCCGATCACTGAGGATATCGTTAGCTTCTAGGTATACCAGGAGGTTACTATTCAGTATACGTTCCAAATTCTTACAGAGTAGTGGAAGTTACCGAGATGGGCCTATAATTTGCTGGGGCAGTTCTTGGGCACGGGTTGCACGTTAGCTTGCTTCCAATCCATCGGCACTTTTCCAGTCTCAAACGAAAAGTGAAATAGGCGTGTCAACATCGGAGACAACTCAGCACAAGCGCACAAGTCCTCAGTACAATTGCCGGTATCCCGTCTGGGCCACTAGCCTTGTTCACGTCTAGGTTACGCAGAACACTTCGCACATCCTTCTGATGAATGCGAATGTCCAACATAATCAACTCGCATCCACCAAGAGTAACAGGGAGTCTCGCGCCACCAGGATGATTGATGACACACCCGTGAAGATTCCACAAACAGAGAGGCAAACAAGTTTGCTTTCTCCTCAGACGAGTGGGCCAGCGAGCTGTCGGGTTTCAGCAGAGGAGGTAGTGAGGGGCGACAGAAGTTCGATTCAACCGACTTAACCAGGGACCAAAACGCCTAACTACCAGCTGGGTAAGAAGCAAGTTTGTTCCCAATTCGGCTAATGTGGTCAAACCGAGCCCTCCGCAACACCTTCTTGCAGGACTTGGCAGCCTTGTTGAAGGCTCTCTTCTTCTGACTCACGTCATTTGTTTTGCGCGTCTGAGCGTCGACCCTGGCTAGTTACGCCACGTGTTTAAGCGCAACAGCGTGACATTATATATATAACATATATTAATTATAGATTTCACAACACCAACTGCATCAGCATGTATCTGTATTTGCTAGTCAAGTTACTTAAATTGTTTTTTTTTTTAATTTTCTATGTTTTAGTGAGTTATAGTTTTGAAATCACCTCCTCCAGCCCTATATTTTGATACCCAACATGATCTTGTCACAAAAACATATGACCTCACTAATATGGTGGCAGGCATTTTGTTATTTTTTCCTAAGTCATAATATTATAGCCTATGTCATTTCAGCAGTCAAACCCAAATGCAATGTCAAAGAAGTAGAAATACATACATACTCTCCAAAAACATTACCCTCCTTCTAGGACAGTCAGGTAAATACAGGAGTTGCTTCTATAAACTTAAGTTATATGTTTAGAGAATAGTTGTCCATTCATGAATATCTCACCTCATATTCCTCATTCAACATCTGAGCTAACACCTCCTCAGCTTCCACACACTTTCTCTGCAGTTGGCAACATTGCTTTAGTTTACTGCAGCAGTAGAAACAAGCCAGCATAGGTCTTCTGTCTTCAGTTACAAACTGCAAAAAATAAACTTGCATTGCATACTATTTTGTATCTGCCCAAGAATTCTAGGTTATTATAGCTTTGTTGTTCCAACACTGCGCTCAAGTTCATAGTCGAGGTTCACCATTATAGGAAGGCATGCAGAACAGAGTGTAAAGTCCCGCAGACCTCCATTGAAAAGGGAGGATCCTCCGACCAGACGGGTGTTGTGTCTGGTCCGGGCAACTGCCCAATGGTTGATTTCGGACTGTTGTATATGTTCAAATCCCACGGAGAACTCTGCTTGCACGATGTAGGAATTTGCTGTTTTAGTTTGTAGCATCATAGATGTTGCTACACATTGTTTACTTTCCAAGGAAGTCATACATAATTCTAGGTAAAATACTTACAAGGGTAGTTTCCCAAAAAAAAATTATTAGTCCATCATAGTTTTTCTTTTCATCACATAAACAAAAAATAAGGATGATGCAGTGCGTTGAAATTTTGCATGACGTCATACCATGGTGCACTTTTAACAATGAAGTGGCGTAACAAGCCTCCACACCCGAACTTTGATCCATTTCATTTTTGTAATTTGTTATTAGTTTAGTAAAGAAAAAAAAATGTGTTCAATAATTTTTGATAATCTAACTGACAGTCTAAATAAAATTTATTATTTTTCAGGAAACATCCCAATTTATTGAGTTAAATTGTTTGATTATCTACTTACAGGAATATCAGTCAGCTTCTTGTACATCTCCTGTAGACTCTTGTTGGTAACCACATACATGCGAACATCCTCCACTAAACATATTCTACATATCAACAGTTTTTCCATCTTGGTTTCTAAACTGAATTATGTACTTAGATCTGTACGCAAAATACGCGCCTTAAGCTTGAAGTTGTGGAAACCAGGCCGACATCGGATATACTTAGTAAGATCAGTAATTTTGTTTACAATAAACCTTTTGGCTTAAAAATAAAACTATTTTAATTGACTTTCCTTGTCGATCTTGCGAGCTTGCTTGTAACGTGAGCAGTCTTCCTTCGTGGACCTCAAAAGGACAGTGCTTGGCTTATGTTGCTACGAAATTATATTCTCTTTGGTTGCTACAACTTGACTACAACATGGCTACGCTACAACCTACAATACAACAGCTTGCAAATGGCTTGCAAAGAGTATAATAATAATACCAAATAATACGGGACACAGCTTGCCTGCTGTGCAACTCATTGACATATAAATGTCAATGTCAAAAAGACATTTTTTTTTCTTTTTTTTATGTACCCCGAAGGGAATGCTATAGTCTTTTGACCATATTGTCTAGTCTTACGTAGGGTATTTTTTAATTTTTTCCATTAGTGAAAATGTAACCCTTTCTAATGTTTTTTGCAGTATTTGGCAACAAATGTGTCGAGTCAGCCTTCTCGGCAAACTTTGCTGGGGTAATCAATACCACAATTAAATTTTCAGCTCCATTTTACCGAGATCGCTCCTGTTTCAATGATTCCACATTTCGCTGCCTTAGTTCAACCGTAAAATATCTTGACCGAAGTATGTTTTGAATTATTCATACTTTTATGATTTTACTGTCAATAGATTACTTGTTGTTAATTGAAATGTGGTAGATTTTTAAAACGATAACTTAATTTAATGTGTTTGGGTGTTATTTATATTTCGATAAGAATAAAATATTTTTTATAAAGTTTTATGGCTTTTAATAGTAAGGTAACCTCATATTGAACTCAGATGTTTTGAGATTTTAATGTTGTCTCTAAAATTGTACCACTCGAACGTCCCAGCGGCCTAGTTGGTTCAAAAAATTGTTGTCAGGATCGCCAAAGCTACTAAACTGGTTCACGCGGTATGTTCGCTTCAAACCATTTTTTTCTGTGGGGGCGATGCTAGTGTGTTCTTACTTTATTGTGGTACTCGACTAAATTCCGCGTCTTTTTGTTCTTGGGCACCCCGCACTATGAAATAGGCAAAAAAAATAATTTTTGAAATGTCTTCCGTCAACAATGTGTCAACAGTCGGTTTATGTCACATTTGTGATTTAATTGGAATTTTCGTAAAATCCAATGTAATTATGTTATTTACCCATAAAATCGGCAAAAATTCAAGGATTACGAATAAATTAACTTCTCAGAGGTTCCGTGTGTATTGAAAATGGTAAAATTGAAAAAAGGAGCATGGAAATGGTGGAATGTTTACGTAATTATATAATTAAACTTTTTTTTTTAGTATTACTTCATAATCTCTTATAACATCGCTCGTAACGTGCTAAGTAGTTAATTATTAGTATTTACAAACACATAAAAAAGAAAATACAACGATAAAGTAGGTCAATATTCCATCTTGCCTTAACTTGACTCGATTTTGGCGGGAAAATAACGAGAGAAAAGGGTGTTTTGTTTGGGTGTGGTACTTAGAACATTTCACCTAGTGAGTTATGGGTATCAAAAAATAGGTTCTATAGTTTAGTTTAATTTAATGATGATGTTTAGTTTAGTTTAATTTAGTATAGTTTAGTTTAATGATAAATAGGTTTTAAAGATACAAACTACAATATTATTGTTAAAAACATAGGTTAAAAATATTAACGGTTACTGCTAACGTTACATTTACATTTCATTTGAAGTACTTAGAACACGTTCTCGTACTTTAGTTTTCACATTAGGTCGATTCTCTATATTATCAGCAATACACACGTGCTTTTTAACCGACTTCAAAAAAAGGAGGAGGTTCTCAATTCGACTGTATTTTTTTTTTTTTTTTTTGTGTTACCTCATATCTTTTCACTACGTGAACCGATTTTAAAGATTTTTTTTTATTTGAAAGCTGTTGCTTTACATGTGGTCCCATTTTAATTTAGTGAAGATCTGATGAAGAACTTCGGAGATACACAATGGAACTCTTCAATAAATGATAGCAAACCTTCCAGAATTGTTGCAATCGCATGTCTGTATATTGTTTTCACCACTTCACAACATTACGTCACGCTGATACGCTCTGAAGGGGTATACAGATTTGTATAGTTCACCCTGATACACCCTAATTTCACCAACTATGTTCAAATTCCCTATTTTTGGGGCTATCAATTCGGGCATAACTTAACTATTAATTTAGTTTTAGAATGGGGTACAACAACTAAAAAGTGAAAAATAAAAAACTTTTTACAAAAAGTTTTTTTATTTGCATATAGCTCGAGTAGTTTACGAGATATTAGGCTTTAATTTGGCAACCGGACGGGTGCTTGCGCGGCGCGAGCGAGCGAGCGGGAGGCTGGCGCTAGAGAGTTTTGCGCGGCGCAAAATGGGCATTTGTGTGGTATGTCTATATTGTAACTTTTGTAGTTAGTATTTTTTTGTTTTGTTAAAGAGCTGAAGATTTATCCAACCAAACTTCCATTTGGTCAATGCCTAAGTATTAGAACAACCGTGGCCCACAGTGAACACTGATAAATAGTTTATGGAATCATAGTTGTTGTTGTTTTTTTTTTCGAACTATTGTAAGTATATTATTGTTATTCGAACACCTTCTGGTAGTTGTCAGTTAAGAAAATAAGTTGTCATTTGGAATTGTAACAGTTTTTTTTTTTTTTTGTAAAATTTGTTTTTTCATAAGCACAGACTTATTCTATACACTAACAATTAGTTTTGTAATAGTTAGTGTACAGTAATTTATTCTCTCCTTTTAAACTTTTGAATATTAGTCACCTTCTAAGTTTAAATAGTTATGATTCCATTTAATACAGTAAAAATTGGCACTGTTATATCTTATCGAAAGCTCAAAATATTTTGGAGTTATTGTATTTTTTAATTCATTAATGAATGCTTATCATTTGTCTCGAACACCACCACCATCACAACTAACAATACCACTATCAGTTAAAAAAAAACCTAATGAAATGATGCTGATGAAGCGGCAATAGCCAAACGGCGAAAGCGTCAGACTGACGAGCGAGAGAATGATTGATCGAGATGAGTTCGAATGTGTGGAGTTGCACTAACAATAGTATAAGACAACTTGGATCCACTCCTAACAAAAATATATTTAGTTTAGCTGGAAAGGTCAACAAGGCGTCTTGTCGATGTGCCGGGCACAGCGCGTCGTCATTTCCATTAGGGACACACTGCGTTTTCACCTCCTGCTGACTTGTTTCTAACCATATCTCCACTCGTGAACCCACTTCACTTTCAGCAGGCTCCATATCTGCCAGTAACTGTGAGCAGTTGCTGTCCAGCTCCGCCAGGTCAACGGCTAGTTTTTTGTCGATCAAATCCATTTGAAGCTGCGCTTTTTCTCGTGCAGCATCTAAAAGCAGCTGCGCCCTCCTTGCCTTGGTAGATGTGCTCGCAGAAGGAGATTTTACCTTTATGTTGGCGCTGCCAGGTTTTTCCTCTTCGCGTTCCCGTCGCACCGTGCTTCGCGTGCCCACCATCTTGTTTTTCGCGAGCGGCGTGCGATACATGCGTCGTGCGAGTTAGTTGAAGCAAATAAACAGATAAAGCTTGACTATAGTGTTTCTGATTTCCGACCCAGCTCGAAGGACCATTAATGTAGAGGGTGGACTAAGTAAAAACGAGTACAAGCTTGATTTTGGTGCGAGCGGGGTGAAAAGGGCGCGTACGTACTCGTACTTTCTGATGCTTTCTAGTCGACTGCATGCGCCGCCACGCGCGCGGCCGCGTCTCCCATGGCGCGAGCGATGCGAACCCCGAATGCCCCGCGCCCCTCTCGCGTGTACGCCCCTTTGACCTCGCTCCACAGATTTATTAAAAAAATCAATTTACAATTATTAGGTATTACTCGCGTCGCCTACAGACCGGTTACTAGAACTGATAGAACGTGAACGTGTAATTGCTCTATCACGTAGCTCAGCAACTGAAACAAAGTAATATAAGTAATATAATATCTCCTGTCTTTTCGGTACAGCTACCAATCAGCTTAAAATGTGTAACTGCTTTTTTTTAATTTTTTTTTATACTTTTTCAATAATCCAGAGAGGTAATCAAGCTATACATCTTAGTCTAGTAAGTAAGATCACTACAGACTAGACCAATGAATTATTGAATAATATCATACATCTAAATATTTAATACCAAAACCATGAATAGGAATGATTTAATAATAATAATAATTTATTTATGAAAATTTGACAACACAAGCCCAATTGTTAGTAAAAAACTTAATCTACGGGTTAGTAACTTAACCTACACAACAAAACACCTGACATTAACAATACAAACACATCATGAGCGACAAGGTTGCCCTTGTCGCACCAGTACACTCACAAAATTTCTCAGCAGGGGAGAATCCAGCTGTTCACACAGGGCTTTCAGAATGCTATTGGAACTGCCACGCACTCTTGTCAGAAGTGAAGCGGTTCTTTTCCTTCTTAAAGCGTAAAAGTCATCTACTCTCGCTTCCGCGAACATTGTAGATGCACTACAGTAACGCGGCAACCCCAACAGCACCCTGAAAGCATTATTATATTGCACCCGCAGCACGTCTAGCGCCTTCCGTGTGTAGTTAACCCATAGGCTGTCCGTGTAAAAAGTCTGACAGTAGGATTTAAAAAGAGTTATTTTGACCTCTGTGCTACAGCGGGCAAACTTATGCGCCAACATGTTACACTTAGCAGCTAGCGCTCTGCGTTCGAGTTCAATATCTACCTGATCTCCAACAAGGTCCTCAGTTACATAATGGCCAAGATACTTAAACTGAGACACTCTTCTCAGCGGCTCACCGTTGAGAGTCAGCACAGGCTCATACACAACTGGCTTCCCAGGAACCTTGAAAATCATGTATTCAGTTTTCTTTACATTATATACCAGGCCGTGTCTGGCTGCATACCCTTCACAGATACGCAACATCTCTCTTATTGAGCCAGCTGTTGGACCCAGCAACACCATGTCATCAGCATAGCTTATATTGTTAACACTAACTTTACCCAATTTGCATCCAACAGGTTTGCTGCTAAGCCCAGCAACGCTTTTTAACCTCTACAGAGCTCAGCCCTCCCTGCCTCACCCCGCACTCTAGCCTGTACGCGTCTGAAAGTACATCACCCCACCGATAATTGTTTACCTGATTTGAGTACCAGTACTGAAACAGGCACAGCAACTCCCGAGGTACACCCGCCTCCCCGAGTTTATCCCAAAGGACTATAGATGACACTAGGTCAAAAGCCCTTGAGAGATCAAGGAAGCAGGCATATACTGGAGTACGTCTATCCTTATAATATTGAACGGTCTGCTTGAGGCTGAGTATAGCGCTATCTGTAGACAACTCGGGCCTAAACCCGAACTGTGCGTCGTGAATATTCAGCCACTTATCTAACTGCTTATCAAGCATACCGTCCAACACTTTCGCAATGACAGTTGCTAGAGAAATATGTCTGTTGTTCGTCTGATCCGATATATCACCAGTTCTATTTTTCAATATCGGCACCACCACTGTCTTTAACATTTCCAAGGTTAGGAATGAGTGACTAACACATAATGAAAAAAATAAAGCAAGCACCCTTGGAAGAAGTATCCCTGCATAGCGTAGGTGCTCGATACTGAGGCCGTCATGACCAGGAGATTTACCTCTAGCCATATTTTGTTTAATTCCTTTCACTTCCTTGGCTGAGAATCAAATTGGCTCCTGATCACAGGCCCCAACATCGACTACACTCTCGCTCGGACCCGGTGGTGACGATACCCTAAAAATATTCTTAAAAGGATTGGCTATTTCTACAGGCGAACCACATTCCGCAACACTTACAGGGCGACTCGGCTCAATGTTTACCTTGTTGGTTGATTTCCAAAACTTAGAGAAATCTTTAGATGATCTATGCGACGCTATTATATCCATTTTGATTTGGTCCTGATGATTTTGACACCATTTTAACCGGGCTCTGAAAATCTTTTGGCTAGCGCGCATCTCTTCCCATATTGTACCAGCGTTGGGTTTATTGTGAACCAACCAAGCTTAATACTTAAGCCGAGCCTCCTCGTGTACGCTACGTACGTGCCTGTTCCATCCTATGACTCGCCTCATGGGACGGGGTGACTTCTCCTCACAAGTCTGTTCAGCCGCCTCAGTCAAAATAGTTATGATCTCCCTATATATGCAGACCAGAGCACGCCTTTGTTCTTCATTTTGACACATTTTATCACCACATGAGTTAGGTTGTGGGCTGAGACGAAAGGCTTTTTAAAAAGGAACGAGAGGTGTGTTCCGCTTGAAGAGCAGTCCAAGACTAACTTTATTTAATCTCAAATATTATAATCCAAGTATATAAAACAAAGGGTATGTATTATAATCTAATTGCTTCCTGTTTTCGCAGTACCAGGAAGTTACTCGTAATGTAATCTTATTACCTAAGTACAGTGAAGGTTATTGTGTTATAACCTTGTTACGCTTATATAACTCATGTCTGAAATAATTCCGGATAATTAATATTTTAAAATCTGTTATTACATAAATAATGATAACATCAATTTGTGATTTACTTCTTTTCTTTCACAATATTTCATTTTGACTTTTTCCCAACAGTGTTAATTTAGATGGAACAATACTGAGATTACATTCAATAAAGAAAGAAAAAGGTCAGACTAATACGTGTCATGACCCACGTAAACATTTGTTATGGTTTGCCACGCTGACTCTGTCACAACGCAGTGATCCAACCATCTTTGACTACCATTAATTTCACTAATATAAGTAAATCAGCCGGAGTCTATACCCAACCGTTCTACATCAGCACACATCCAAAGTTGATCTACACAGTATTGATCTAATTCGTTCCAGAATGGTTGGTGTGGATGCGAATTAAAATCACCTAACACGTAAATGGCTTCTATATCATTGCACCAATTTCACTCATACAGTTTGTGAACTCAACTAAATTATCCGAGCAATCTGTCGGCATATAGACACTGAACAACATGATAGATCGGTTTTCCAAACAGGCTTTTAGACATGTTAACCTAACACTATAACAATTGACAACTGATACAGTTCTAAATATTCCTTTCCGCCATAATAAGGATCACCCCCATAAGGACGCCCCTTGAGAATGCCCATGGATGTATCAACAGCAGATTTTCCCGTATACTCAAAATAATCATGAATAGTTCCCAGAAAATGCAAATCATGAGGCAGAAGCCATGTCTCTTGGAGCGCCACCACGTCTGCAATATTACATAGGTCCCTAATACTATCTAGTGACCTTTTCACTGACTTACAATTAAACGTCACAAACTTACTTGGATTTACAACATTAACCAGCATTATTATTTTGTTTATTATCCGAGACAGAGATATTTCTGCCCTTTGATCCAAACAACACGAACTGCCGGAACCGAATACCATTTGGCCATAGAGAATCACCTAAAAACAATTGTAACTTGTTTTTATCTACATAAAACATATACGAATTATAATCACGCTCCTTCTTCGCAATTATCTTTTCTAGCTTCACTGACGTTTGCGTTTTATTCCAAATATAATCCATTATATCCTGTTTTTTCGTATCCTTACAGACATTCGAGATATAAAGCGGTATTTGGTATAATGCAGCCCAAAATTTGGAGGTAGAATCATTATTTGCACTTCCCGTGTTACTTTGGAACTTATTTCGGAATCTCTTTTTGTTATATGTCACTGTTGTCCAACCATCATTATTTTCCTCTACTACTTGCTTACAAGTCACGCTCATTCTCGAACCAGGTTCATTAGGTGTTACGGGCGAGGCGGCTTCGGTGACGGCGGCATACGTGACTTGCGAGTTTTGGTAACTCACATTCTGCTTTGGCTTAGGCGCACATACAGTGGTAGGGGTTTGGCTACCAGTGGTATCTATAGCTATGCGTGTATAGCTTACAGCTGGTACGATGTTCGTCACCGTTGGGCAGGCCATCACGTGACTAAGCGATGCGTTGACTTGATCTTGATTAGTACCCACATTATCATTTTTTTTTCTTTGTTTGGCGTTTTTGCACGAAAGATATTTTTTCACTTTCACTGCAGTGTATGGTGTTATTCAACTCACTTGTTACATGTTGTAGGCCTATAGGCCCACTATAGCATTCATAACTATTCAGTAAACATGCACGGTCTCTCCTCCTATTGATGGGGTTAAACTCCTTTTGCGTCGTAGGATATCTCTCAAGACGTTCATTTAGCTGCTGGTGTGTTACGAATTCCTTTTTCAGGCCATCCATCTCTTCATGCAAATTCACAATTTTGCCTTGTACCAATAACAAATCTTTAAGCAGGCGGGTTGCATCCAAATGGTCAAAGGTCACAGGAGGTAATCGACGTAATTCTTTAGCCACCAAGAAGGGTAATCTCTCAGGATCCGTAGCATCGACATGTTTCAACAGATCTATTATGTCTTCTATATCCTTGTGTGATTTATCATCCTTTTTTCTGTTCACTATTTTCTTTAGTGGCACAGCTTCAAATAATAACCGTTTGCTAAACGGTTATTTCTTCGGGTTCAAACGCCGTCACACATATTCTTATTAAACTGTTTTCGTCCATCACATTTATTTTATCTATAATATAAAAATGAATCGCAAAATGTGTTGGTAAGCGCATAACTCAACAACGCCTGGACCAATTTGGCCAGTTCTTTTTTTTAAATGTTCGTTGAAGTTCAAAGATGGTTTTTACGGCGAGAAAAATTTTAATAATTGCCGGACAAACCCTTAAAACAGCCCTTTTCTTTTTCCCATACAAACGTTTTCTAACTAAAACGTAGAGTCAATTTGAGCTTTATTGCTATTGTATAAAGTTCATATTAAATTACAAGCACTCACTGTTGATTAAACAATGTAGGTATGTTCCTAACGTCAAAGAGTCAATTTGCACTTTATTACCGCTGTACAAAGTTCAAATTCAATCAATCAATTTGGTCGACTTCGCGATATTATTTCATTTGTTTTACTTTAAAATGCATAAGAAGGAAGGATCTCTTGAAGGATTTGACTTCAAGTCATTACAAATTTAAAAAAAGTTGAAACAACAACAAACTGTCAATGTCAGTGTTGTTTTTCTTGGATTTTCGGTTACCTACTCTACTGAGTTTGGTTTTGTCAACTGATACACGAAACAAATTTGTACCTATATCGTGTTTTGTGCAGTGTTTAGTCACCTATGATCACTAATTATTGCATGTGATACAATAATCTATAATATAGATATGCCTCCTATTAGACGAAGCAATTTAGGTAGAAGAACCCGAAATGCTACAAACCATGCTAATTACCGACTGTCAACGTTTGCAATTGCTAGAAAATGACGCTCATTGGGATCAAACTCTCAATGATGCTGTAATATCATCACACGCTCATCAAATACGAACAGTGTTTTCTATAATCATATCTACATGCTTCCCATCAAACCTAATTGATTTGTGGATCAAGTACAAAGATTATATGTGTGATGATATGTATCAAATACGAAATAGAATGGGAAATCCAAATATACAAATCAGTGAAGAAATTTACAACGAAGCATTGATTTCAATGAATGACATGTGCTTGATGATGTCAAACAAACTATTAATTCAATTAGGCCTGGCCGCGCCCAATCGTCCAATGCATGATGCTTTTAACCAAGAGTTGAATCGAGAAAAACTGTATGATCTCAACACTTTGAAAGAATTTATTCAAACAAATCTTCCACTGTTGAATGAACAACAGAAGTATGTATTTGATACTCTTATGAAAGTAATTAGATGATGAAACTGGAGGGATTTACTTCTTGGATGCACCTGGTGGTACAGGAAAAACTTTTTTGATTTCATTAATATAGCAACGATTCGCTCACAAAATAAAATTGCACTTGCACCCGCTTCGTCGGGAATCGCAGCAACTTTGCTTGAAGGTGGTCGAACAGCCCATTCAGCATTAAAATTGCCATTAATATGCAAAGCAATGAAACTCCGACCTGCAACATTTCGAAGAACTCTGCAATGGCAAAGGTCTTGCAGCAATGTAAATTAATTATTTGGGATGAATGCACGATGGCACATAAAAAAACTTTGGAGGCTTTAGACAGAACCTTAAAAGATCTATGGAGCAATCATAACCAATTTGGTGGTGCAATGATTTTATTAGCAAGAGATTTTCGTCAAACATTGCCAGTGATTCCACGATCAACACCAGCTGATGAACTCAATGCATGTCTAAAGTCCTTCAATTTGTGGAAACATGTCAAAGTACTTCATTTAAGCAAGAATATGCGTGTAGAGTTGCAAAATGACCAATCTGGAAACATATTCTCTAAACAACTCATTGACATTGGTAATGGCAAATTTCCTATAGACATGTTGACTGGCTGCATTAACTTTCCTCAAAGTTTTTGTCAGTTAACTCGATCAAAAGATGAACTTATTCAGAAGGTGTTTCCAGATGTTTCTCAAAATTACAGAAGCTATGATTGGTTGAGCGAACGAGCTATATTGGCTGCAAAAAACATAGATGTAAATGAATTAAATTTAAAAATTCAAGAACAAATTACAGGCGAATCAAGGATATAAATAAATCAGTTGATTCGGCTACTAACCAAGATGATGTAGTGAACTATCCACCAGAATTTTTAAACTCGCTGGATTTGCCAGGATTGCCACCTCACAATCTTCAATTAAAGGTTGGATCGGTAGTTATTATGTTGCGAAATATCAACAAACCGCGTCTTTGCAACGGCACACGGTTAGCGATAAAAAAATTACTAAACAACGTGATAGAAGCAACTATACTGAAAGGTAAGTATAAAGGAGTAGACGTTCTCATACCGCGCATCCCAATGCTTCCGACTGATGTGCCGTTTGACTTTAAACGACTACAGTTTCCTATTATTATTATTATTATTAATCATTAAGTGTTTGTGGTATTAATCTGGAAAACCCATGTTTCTCACATGGTCAATTGTATGTTGCCTGTTCCCGTGTTGGATAACCATCAGATTTGTTTGTCTATGCGCCAGGTAATCAAACAAAAAACATCGTATCACAAAGCACTACAATGAAAATTAAACTGATTTTTGTTAATAATTATGATTCACATGATTAACAATAAAGCGATTACTTATTTTTAAATGTTTTATTTAATTATATTTCTTATTCACAACGCCCTATCACCAGGGTGACGGTTCTGTTCAGGAGATTTTTTTGCCCCGACTATAAAATATGTAGGAACAAAAAAAATCACAAATCATTTTGACAGGACTTTATTGCAATTTAATTAGGCAGTACGAAGTCTGCCGGGTCAGCTAGTTATATATAAATGCAACCACTTCATTTCTAACAATATTGCATGTATTTATTTTTTAATATATTTGTTTGAAACTTTAACGTGGAGCAATTTGTCTAGAAATATTTTCCCTTATATGATCATCTCGTGGAGAATCACAGAGTACATTATGTGGAGAATCCTGAGACAACAGTTGACTTCTTTGTCTACGTAGTGAGCGACCACAACCAACACAAATGAGGCGAGCAGCGGTAGGTGAGAAGCTTTCTGCCGGATGTCTTATTTCATTCCAAGCTGCAGTCCAGCATGAATGACAAATAAAATCATTGCTTGACCCAAGCAAACTAATTTATCAGTTTAAGACTAATTTTCCTATCCTTTTACCAAACATTTCCGCGGACTTAGTCGGACAACTTACATTCTCAAATATTGATGTGCTGTAATACTACGCTTAAAATTATGTCGATGTCTGTATAATTTCCATAAAGAACAATGCCCGGATATGGCCCAACTCGAACACATTTTAAACGATAATTAAAAACTATAAGTTTTTTAAATAGGAATTATCCGTTTAAGTACTATCTCTAAATAAGTCGCCGTGATCTTATCAAATAAATAAGTAATTCATCTGATTATCAATGCGAGTTTGACTTTTAGGCGAAGTTTAGGGCTGCCATTATGTGGTCAATTTAATTTCGATTCACATTTAAAATAAATCAAATCGTTAATAATAATATTCGTATAAAATAAAAATATTCTTAAAAACTAAATCCTGCCAGCAAAAAAATTACAAAGATAGTTATCGGTTACTATTTAAATTAAAACTTGAGAATTTATGCTTCGGGAAGCTCTTGTAATATTGCTCGGCATTAATATTGATTGCATTAGTCGGGTTTCAGTTTTATAAACAGATTTTATGTATTTATAGGGCTTTCGAAAAGTTTTTCTGATGTCACGACCATTTTAGTTTCATTGAACGAAACCTACTCGACAAACAATTATTTTCATAAGCACCTCAGACTAGAGATCCTATAGGCAACGTGCATGGCGTAGTCTGTGCCATCCATCATGGGAGTCTTTAAGTCAAGAGTGAATAGGTTACTTCTAGGCAAGCGTGCTCCATCTTCGACCGCATCATCGCTTAACATCAGGTGAGATAGTGGTCAAACGCGAGCCTATCAAACATAAAAAAAAAAAAATCTAGTGGAGTAAATTCGAAACTTTTAGCCTATAAAAACTTGTCATTGCGATTTCCGTGTCTTATATGTATACACACACGCATCATGCACACATGCAGCACGCGTAACGTAGACTGCCATCTATTGAGTGAAATCCGCAACTTGTACTGTAGAAATACTTGACATTGACATTTATGTGGCGCCCTCTATAGTTCCTGCACGCTCCCTATAGTCCACATATACATAAACATAGAATGTAAAATGATTGTATTCTTTCTGGCTTTGCCGTAGTTAGATAAAAATTCAATTGATCAAGACCAACAATCGATGCAACTAATCGATTACATTTTAGGATATGGCAACATTATCCTTCGATTGACAGGTGATGGATTTGACAGTAAACTGTAGTGCGATTCTGTAAACAACTCACCGTGAAAACTTAGGTGACGTGAACATGAAGTGAGCTGTCAATCCATACAATCAATTTGGAATGACAGATCACTTCACGCTCACTTCACCTAAGTTTTCACGGTGAGATGTTAACAGAATCGACCGGCTGTAAATACCAATCCTCGCGAACTTGGACCCTGGCTCCTCTTTAAATGACAACCGTGATGTGAATGTGGAATATGGCCCCGTATGTAATGAAGATCCTCGCACTCATTTGGACTCTCGGCCTACTGTTCCGAGTAAATCGTTGCAGGGATTAACCGGCGGCGGCGCAAGTAATGTTCGCTGTGCGAATTGTAGAGTAGATATGAACCGCTTGTAATCTCATTAATTAGAAACAAAAAAAAAATATTTAAGTGAAAAAAAAAAAAATATCGGCTGGGTTGTCGTCGGGATTCAATTTGACAACCCGGGTTTTTCCGCTGGGCCTGATTAGAAAACTATTATAATAATAGCCAGTAGGTGTAAGCTTTTAATAATTTCACATAATCGAAAAGTACGTTAAGCTGTTGGTCCCGACTGTTAATCGTGGATCTTTGGCAGTTGTTACGGGTCTTCAGAAGCCCTTAAGTCTGACAACTAGTCTTACCAAGGGGTATCGAATTAACCAGTACATTACTAGGTTGTGGAGGTCAGATAGGCAGTCGCTCCAGGTAAAATACTGGTTTTAAGCTGCATCCGGTTAGACTGGAAGCCGAACACAAGATAGTTGGGAAAAGACTAGACAGATTGATTAAACATTTTCGTAATAAAGAATATTTGTAACTAAATACTTTTATTTGAATGAGAAACTTAAGAAAATTTTACAGCATAATTATGTATTTTTTACTGTGTAATTAATATTAAATAATCAGTTGCATTTTCAGATGCGTAATGTATTATTTATTACCTTGTATTATAATGTCACAAATCAGTTAAAATTAAGTTCTTATTAATTATTATTGCACAAGTCAGTCTAACCACTTATTATAATCAGTCAGTTGAGTGCTATAATACTATTTATGTATGTATTTTAAACTGAGTACTTAGAGTACTCAGTTTAATTATTTTTTGTTCACTTTTTTGGTATTTCCTATCAATTTTACGCCATTTTAATTACACATGAGTAGAATTACAAAAAAAGCATGTTAATAAAAAACTCATTTTTACTATATCACTTTTAGATAATAGTTCCAGATTCGGATAAGATTTAATTTTAATAATAATTTATAAATATTTTACAATTTATTAGAGGATAATAATGAAAATATGAATAAAAAATATATTTTTTAAAGTATTTTTTTGTTGACAGCTATCGTGTGTAGTTTGCCCGCATAGTATTCTTCTGTCTCAAGTGTCTACACAACTGGAAAATATGTAGAATCATTGAAACAGTCGCGATCTTGGTAAAATGCAGCTGAGAATTTTATTGTAGTATTGACTACCTCAGCAAAGTTTACCAAGAAGGTTGACTCGACACATTTGTTGCTGAATACTGCAAAATACATTAGAATGTTTTACATTTGTATTCTAATTGGAAAATTACGATTTAAAACTAACTGATGACTAGGCAGCATGGTCTCTGATTTTAGCCTGTTCCACAAGGTAGAAATGCAAAAAAAAGGGGATTTTTGGCGGGATTTCTTCGAGTGAAGTGCAGTGGCTGTAGTATTGACTACCTCAGTAAAACTTGCCGAGATGGCTGATTTGATACATTTGCTGCGAAATACTGTAAAACATTAGAATGTGTTACATCTGCATAACTATATGGAAAATACGATTCAAAACTAACTGATGACTAGACAGCATGGTATCTGACCTTAGCCTGTTCCAAAGGGTACAAAAAAAAGTCAGTCTCTTTGACATTTGTAGCAACAACAAAACTTACTTTGGTAAAGATTTTGCATCCAGAAACAGAAATAAAAATAAATATTTCGCTACTGATAAGTATATAGACTAATACGGAATTACTACGAGGAATAAAATACGAATAGCAGAGTTCGCTATCTGGGAGCGTCACGCTTGAGTCGTAGCACGTCGCTGACCACCGACTGTTTGGAAGTTGATTATCAGATAAGCACCGGCTATGCTGTATCGAAGGGTTGTGATTAAGCCAAGCAAGCTGTCCTTTTGAGGTCCACGAAGGTAGACTGCTCACGTTACAAGCAAGATCGACAAGGAAAGTCATTTAAAATAGTTTTATTTGTCAACGTGTCGAAGCCAAAAGGTTTATTGTAAACAAAATTACTGATCTTTCTAAGTATATATGCATGTCGGCCTGGTTTCCACAACTTCAAGCTTAAGGCGCGTATTTTGCGTACAGATCTTACTATCTAATTCAATTTAGAAACCAAGATGGAGAAACTGTTGATGTGTAGAATATGTTTAGTGGAGGATGTTCGCATGTATGTGGTTACCAACAAGAGTCTACAGGAGATGTACAAGAAGCTGACTGATATTCCTGTAAGTAGATAATCAAACAATTTAACTCATTAAATTAAGATGTTTCCTGAAAAATAATAATTTTATTTAGACTGTCAGTTAGATTATCAAAAATTATTGAACACATTATTTTTTTTCTTTACCAAACCAATAAAAAATGACAAAAATAAAATGGATCAAAGTTCGGGTGTGGAGGCTTGTTACGCCACTTCATTGTTAAAAGTGCACTATGGTATGACATCACGCAAAATTTCAACGCACTGCATCATCCTCATTTTTTGTTTATGTGACAAAAGAAAATATATGATGGACTAATTAATTTTTTATAGGAAACTACCCTTTTAAGTATTTTACCTAGAATGATGTATGACTTCCTTGGAAAGTAAACAATGTGTTGGAAAACAAAAGCTAAAATAACCTAGAATTCTTGAACAGATACAAAATAGTATGCAATGCAAGTGTATTTGTTGCAGTTTGTAACTGAAGACAGAAGACCGATGTTGGCTTGTTTCTACTGCTGCACTAAACTAAAGCAGTGCTGCCAACTGCAGAGAAAGTGTGTGGAAGCTGAGGAGGTGTTAGCTCAGATGTTGAATGAGGCATATGAGGTGAGATATTCATGAATGCATAACTAATCTCTAAACATATAACTTAAGTTTATAGAAGTGACTCCTGTATTTACCTGACTGCACTAGAGGGAGGGTAATGTTTTTGGACAGTATGTATGTATTTCTACTTCTTTGGCATGGCATTTGGGTTTGACTGCTGAAATATGACTTTTCACTTTTCACTAAGTATATTATTAGTGTGGTCATATTTTTTTTGTGTTAAGATCATGTTGGGTATCATAGTAAAGAGCTCGAGGAGGTGATTTCAAAACTATAACTCACCGAAACATAGAAAATAAAAATATAAAAATATTTTAAAATAACCTGACTATCAAATACCGCTAAAAAGTTCCAAACAAGTCACTTTTCAACCAGACTGATGCAGTTGGTGCCATGAAATACAGCTAAAAAGTTCCAAACAAGTCACTTTTCAAGCAGTCTGATGCAGTTGGTGCCTTGAAATGTATAATTAAACTAAAAAACTGCCACCAACTGCATCAGACTGCTTGAAAAGTGACTTGTTTGCTTTTTGTAAAATGTATGGTTTTCATTTGAAGGAAATTCATACACTTCCTGGTAGATATGTATTTAGGGTCAAATAAAGTAATGCAGCGTCTTGGGTCTTAGTGATGGTAATGCTACCTACTACTCAGCCTCTTGACTTCTGAAGGCTCGTGCTGACCAGGGCATTTTGAAAAAGTTTGTGATCAGAGATTTATTTTTACCCGAATGCCCCAGAAGGAGAAGTAATGTTTATTTATTTATAACTAGCTTCCGCCCGCGGCTTCGCCCGCGTAAAAAGTGTAAGGAATACGCATAATAAGTCTAAGTGGTATTTCCAGAGAGTAGCACTTTAAATAAATCCTGTAGAAATCATAATCAAAAGTTATTTAAATTAGGCTGAAAGCCAGATTTTTTTGAACGTCAAATTTCTACATAAAGACAGTAGGGGCACACACACTCACTCAGTGTGTCGGGGTACCTATCTTGTTACTCTTACCGTATTAAATATAATAGTTTACCATTTCGAAACTGTTTCATTTATTGGGTCCCGAACATATCCTAAATTGGTGCTTAGCTTCTTGCCCGTGGCTCCGTCCGCGTAGACATTTACCGTGTTAAATATAATAGTTTACCATATCGAAACTGTTTCATTTATTAGGTCCCGAACATATCCTAAATTGGTGCTTAGCTTCTTGCCCGTGGCTCCGTCCGCGTAGACATTTACCGTGTTAAATATAATAGTTTACCATATCGAAACTGTTTCATTTATTGGGTCCCGAACATATCCTAAATTGGTGCTTAGCTTCTTGCTCGTGGCTCCGTCCGCTTAGACATTTATATTAAATTAACTTTTTCACGATTTTGGCACCCTGGTAGAGTTTACCTGTGGTTGCATCCGCGTGCAGGTCTGAAATTTCTCTTCGTCATGATTCTGTTTCCTGGTTGTCTATACGCCTGGGAATGTATACCGCTCAGGATTCCAGCCCCGAAAATGCTTATTCAAGATGTTACCTCTCCTAATACCAACCTCATAATATGTTTTGTGATTCTGATATCCTAGTTGGTTGTGAACTGGTAGTTTGAGAGTCTATACCGTTTATGATTTCAGCCCTGGAACACTCTTTGTATTTCTGGTCTCCTGGTATTTTGTGAATCTATACCGCTTAGGATTCCAGCCCCAAAAATACTTATTCATGACTCTGGTCTCCTGGTAATTTATGAATCTCTACCTTCTATTTATAACCAAATACTTAAAAAAAAAAAAAATCTTTAAGCCTCAGAAAATGTTTTGTGATTCTGATCTCCTGTTAGGTTGTGAATCTATACCGCTCAGGATTCAAGCCCCGGAAACACTTCTTCTTCTTGATTCTGGGCTCCTGGCGGGGTGTGTGAAGCTGAAAAAAATAAAAAAAAAAGCTGTACAGCTTAGGATTGTAGCCCCGAAAATACGTATTCATGATTCTGGTCTCCTGGTACTTTGTGAGTCTTTACCGGTCATGATTTCAGCACTGGAAATACTTCTCATTTTTCTGGTCTCCTGGTAATTTGTAAATCTCTACCTCTCCTAATACCAGCCTCGGAATATGTTTTGTGATTCTGATCTCCTGGTAGTTTGTGAATCCACACCGCTCAGGATTATAGCCCCGGAAACACTTCTTCTTGATTCTGATATCCTGGTGGTTTGTGAAGCTATACAGCTTGGGATTGTAGCCCCGAAAACACCTATTCATGATTCTGGTCTCCTGGTACTTTGTGAGTCTTTATCTCTCATGATTTCAGCCCTGGAAATAATTCTCATGTTTCTGGTGTCCTAGTACTTTTTGAGCGTGTGCGCTCGTTCAGCCTGACTTTGGATTTCTACTTCCACCTCAGCCTTCGCTACGTCTTGTCATTTACCGGGATAAAAAGTAGCCTATGTGTTAATCCAGGTTATGACCTACGTGTGTGCAAAATTTCATTGTAATCCCTTCAGCCGTTTTTGCGATACCTTCAGCCAAACATACAAACATACAAACATACAAACAAACAAACATACAAACTTTCGCATTTATAATATTAGTAGGATTAATTTTCTCATGCGGCTCATGGATAAATAAATACAGCAACATGGGTCGATATTTAAGAGGAAGCTACGCTTACCGAGGTTGCTCTGTGAATGGGTCACCATCTATTACATATTGAGACCCCACCAAGTCTCAGAAAGTATGTTTAAGCTTTGGTCCTGGCTGTCATCTTTGACAGTCTTTACTGGTAGTCAGAGCTTCAGAAAATTGGACACCGTCTTCCCAAAGGCTACCGGTTACTGGGTTATGGTCTTATATACAAGAACAGATGTTCAACACTGGCATCCAGTGTAACTGGATGCAGACCACGACATTGTTGGTAAAAGGTTAGGTAGATTGATTGTACACCAAAATTTGTATATTATTTCGACGGCACGGTTGGCACAGTGGTTGAGCGATCGACTGCTTCGCTACGTGTCACGGGTTTGATTCCTGCTCTTAACAAATATTTTTATGGCCTACCGATAGATGTTCCGGGTCTGGGTGTCTTGTACTCGTATATGCGAGTGTAAATGTTTATGAATGATTATTTTTTTTTAAATAAATAAAAATGTCTATGGGTAAAAAAGAATATAGATGTCTATGCTTTTATAAACTTCACCTGGAACTAACTATGTTGGATGACAATGCACGGTTAGCTAAGTAACGTCATTCTAAATCCAATATGGCAGACTCAAACCTCTCGACCACTTCTCGTTAGTTTCCAACGGAGCTGTAATTTGGCATACTTATGAAAGTCCAAAGACAATGCAATATCATGATACCATCGAGCTGATCTGATGATGGTCCTGGGATGTAGGGACTGGAACTACCTGATTGTAAATGGTAGGACAGTTGATTTTGGGCTAGTATGCATTGCTATCATGAGTACTTTACATTACAAATGATGACGAGGGTATAAAGATTGTTGCCAATATTTTTTTTTACTTTTCATCTATTTTGTTCTTAATTAAAATAAATTTTGTTACAGCAAAAACCTTTTTGGCTTCTCCTAGGACACCAAAAATTCGTAAATGGGCTTATTATAACGCCAATAGAGAACATAAGTATAGTAGATAATTGTCAAATAAGAAGCGATGCTGTCAAACATGAACTAGCAGCTGTCAGTGAGGATGAATATGGTGTTGAGCTAAAGCTGGAACATATGAGTGAAGGTAAATATTCTTAACTTCCTTGTTTCTGTGGATTAGCACGATTTTATTTTACAAACTTTTATTTCTCTTGCATTGTTAGTATGTAAGTTTTCCGCTTCAAAATGTACAAACAATTTCGACCACTTGTTGGTTTCCGGTAGAGCTGAAATGGGACATACTTATGTAAGTCAGGTGATCAAAGTCTAGAACATAGACGCCGAGTTGCTAGCCTGGCGGTTTTCTATCGGTTACCAATGGGAGAGTGTGCGACGGAATTGCATAATTTGATTCCACCAAGCCCGTTTCATCAACGGACCACAAGACGTACGGCGAAGTGCCACCGGTTCATGGTGGACATCCCATCCATATGCACAAAGCGTTTTGAGAAAACATTCATTGTGCGTACAGCTAGGGAGTGGAATTCCCTACCGGAGTCTGTGTTTCCTGATAGCTACAACCTGGGAGTCTTTAAGTCAAGAGTGAATAGGTTACTTCTAGGCAAGCGTGTTCCATCTTCGACCACATCATCGCTTACCATCAGGTGAGATGGTGGTCAAACGCGTGCCTATCAACAATAATAAAAAAAAAAAGTGAATGCCACTAAGTACACATGACGACGAGGGTCTAATAATAATAATAATAAGGTAACACTACTGAAGGTAACTGAAACTTTCAGTAGTGCCATCAGGATGGAGTTTGGTGTGGACAAATGTGCGTTCATGCATGTAAAGCGAGGGGAGATTGTGGAATCCGTGGGAACTCAACTCTCGGATTCCATAAACCTGAGATCCCTCTCTCCAACCGAAACCTATAAGTATTTGGGTATGTCGGAAGCGTTAGGTATCAATGTTACTGACATGAAGCAATCGTTGAAGGAGCGCTTTTTTGGCCGCCTGAAGAAGGTATTTAATAGCCTTCTATAGGGCGGAAACAAGGTGCGCGCCTTCAACGGTTGGGTCATGCCGGTATTGATGTACTCTTTCGGCGTACTCAAACAGAACTTGACGCCCTGGATAGGCGTGTCCGTACACTGCTGATTGCATTTCGAATGCATCACCCACGTTCGTCGGTGATGAGACTGTATATCCCGCGGAAGTGTGGAGGCCGAGGCTTTTTAAATGCTAAGACCCTCCACAACCGCGACGTATGCAGTCTAAGGGAATATTTCCTAGCTGCTGACGTGGGTATGCATCGAGATGTAGTGGCGGTGGACAAGGGCCTTACTCCACTCTCCTTGGCTAACGAGAACTGGTGCAAACCTCTAGTGCTTGAGACTAACGATCGCAGAGAAGTATAGCAGAGTAAGGAACTTCACGGACGCTTTTTCCGGGCCCTAAATAGGCCCGATGTAGACTAACTAGCGTCCGTAGCCTGGTTGCGTGTCGGTGACCTCTTTGGGGAAACCGAAGGTTTTGTCTGTGCAATAATGGACGAAGTTATCATGACGAAAAATTACCGGAGATTTATTGTGCAGGACGGCACGGTTGACATATGTCGGGCATGTCATCGTCCGGGAGAATCAATCCGCCACATAATCTCTGGTTGTTCTCGTCTAGCTAACGGTGAGTACTTGCATACGCACAACCTTGTAGCTAGGATTATCCATCAGCAACTTGCTCTGAAATACTCTCTTGTGGAATCGAAAGTGCCGTACTACAGATATGCGCCCGACCCAGTTCTCGATAATGGTCATATCTCATTGTACTGGGATCGGTCCATCATCACTGACAGGACTATTGTAGCCAATAAGCCTGATATAGTGGTGGTGGACCGAATCGAGAGGCGTGCAATGATTGTTGACATTACCGTCCCACATGACGAGAACCTCGTGAAAGCCGAGAAAGATAAACAAATCAAGTATATTGACTTGGCTCGCGAGGTTGTCGACATGTGGGATGTGGACTCAGCGATCATTGTACTGATAGTCGTGTCAGCCAATGGCTTAATTATTATTAGCTTATTAGCCACGAGCCTCGACCAACACCTCAAGAGGCTCTCGTTAGGCGGCTGGATCAAGGGCTTGATTCAGAAAGCAGTACTTCTGGACACGGCTCGCATTGTCAGGCGGTTCCTCTCTCTGGAGCCCTGACCGCCGGTAGCTTGGACCCTGTTCCCGATACCGGTGGGATACTATTTTTTATATTTTTTAAATGTTTTTTTTTTATTTTTTCATTGAAATATTTAAAAATATAATTTATATGTATTTACAAATGAATAAACGAGATAATAATAACCTGGCAACCCACTGGCAACACAAGTCATATTTTTTCTATTCCATTTATAATCGCAAAACCCATTTTTTTAACCCAAAATCGGACTTAATATTACCGTACAGGAAGCCTAAACTACAAATACCTAAATTACAACAAAACCAAACTGGTTTTTTTTGGCGGGATTTGGTCGAGTGAAGTTCAGTGGCTGTTTTAATTATTCGTTTATTGATTCCTAGTGGATATTGTGATGTAAATTGGTGTAGTTTTGTGTCTCAAGTGTCAACGGAAATGGACAATATATGGAATCATTGAAACCGCGCCTGTTTCGGGAAAATGGAGCTGAAAATTGTATTGTAGTATTGACTACCTCAGCGAAGTATGCCGAGAAGGCTGACCCGACACATTTGTTGCCAAATACTGCAAAAAACATTAGATTGTGTTACATCTGCATTCTAATGAAAAAAAAAGTATAAATACACTACGTAAGACTAGGCAATATGGTCAAGAGACTTTCGCCTTCCCTTCGGGGATAATAATAATAAAAAAACAAAACCAAACAAATAAAGTAAACAAAAAAGAAGAAAATTAAAATCAAGAAATCAGAGAATGACGTCTGTCAACGACGGCATACTATGCTTACAGGAAAACAATGAAAATGGAATGAAATAAATAAAATGTTGACCAGAGCAGCTGCGCGTCGCGCACGCCTTTCACCCCCGGACTCGCCGCTCAGCTCCGCTTCGCCGCCGCCGGACCTTGGATCACCAGTGTTACCGGCGGCTGCAGCCGCGTCGAGCTCAAGCGACGAGTATTTCTCCCCGCCGACGTCGCCAACACTTGTACGTCGGCAGGGGAGAGGCCGGCCACCGAACAGCTTGGGACTTAGGGGCCAACCGGCCCCGAGCCGGGTCCCCGCTGCCGGTGGTTGTGTGTAGCGCATGAAATGGACTCAGTCCATGAACGAGAACGTCATGCACGCATATTATGGGTCTACAGAGGGGGGAACTAACCTCACTGCGTACCGTGTCAGGATGCTGTCTCTGTTCCAGGACCTAGAACCAACCGTCGACGTCTCGGTACAACGATTGTCGGATCAGGTGCGGGTCATCCAACGTAACCACAAGTTGGACGATGCTGCACTGGATAGGCTGCGCTCAGAGGTACTGAACAACCCTATCATCTCGACCCCGACACAGACCGCGGTACAAGAGCCCGCTAGGGGCGCAATCCCAGCGCGGGCCATTAACGTAAGTGATGAGGGAGATGATAGGGTTGTTACGGTAAGTAGCCAGTGCAACGATCGACTGAGGAGCGCACTGGAGGATGCGCTTCGCGAGTATATATCCACTCCGACCGAACTTAGGCCCCGTTTACCACGGTTACCCATGTACCAAAAAAAAATAGAGCGTTGGTGTGTGCTTTGGACTCGCTGCTTAAAAACATCTTTGAAAGCAGCGAGAACCTCGTTGATACGCACTCAATCTTGTATTGCGGGGCTGTTGCAGCATGTCGTTTGGCCAGCGTGAAGTTTCCGAATAGTGAAGGAACTATTCGGCCAAAGCCTGCTACACCAGCCTGGCAATGCAGGATCGAGAGGCGTATCGATGGGGCCAGGGTACTCCTCGGCAAACTACTCTGCTTCAGGGAGGGCAATACACGACCACGTGCGCTTTGTGAGGCGGGCATTTTCGGGGACTGAAATTAGTCTTTGAGAATACATGTCCCGTGTCACAGAGCGCATCGACTTCCTGAAGCAGAAAGTTTGTGCATGGGCAAACCGTATTCGGCGGTATAAGCGGCGAGTTGACCGGTACTCGCAGAATCGCATGTTCCAGAGCGATGAGAGGTGGGTATATAGAGCTTGGGAGCGACCTGAACAAAATGTGACTGACGGGTGCCGTTCGGATGATGTTACCACGAGTACATTCCGGCGCAGCATTTGGTCCGTGCCCGTCTGTCACACTGAGGGTGGTTGGAAGCGTGATGTCGAGCGCGCGTGTGACGCTATACCAGAAATGAATAAGATCACCATTAATCCATCAGATGTAGCCAAAGCGGTTCGTCCGTTACCGAACTGGAAATCTCCGGGACCGGACGGACTGCACAACTTTTGGCTGAAATGGTACAGCAGCTCACACGCGCTCCTGGCATCTCAATTCCAGTCATCCTTAGAGTCTGGGTCGCTGCCTCAGTTTCTAACAACCGGTGTCACCCACCTGCTCCATAAGACAGGTAGTCCCGCGGGACCCAAGAATTATAGGCCGATTACATGTTTGTCAACGGTCTATAAACTTCTTACATCCATCCTGAGAGCAAAAATTAATTTGCACATTGAGAATAATTCAATTATGTCTGCCTCTCAGAATGGATGTAGGAACGGGTCCCGCGGTACTAAGGTGCTCCTCATAGACATGACCATAAGCCAGCAGGTTCGTCGATACCACAAGGATTTGTCGACATGCTGGATAGATTATAAGAAGGCTTACGACTCTGTTCCACATACATGGCTCATGAGGGTGTTGGAGTTGTACAAAATAGATGCAACCCTCCGCACCTTCCTTGGGTCATTTATGGGGCAATGCAAGACAGTCCTTCGCTATCCAGGATGTCGACCAATCCAGGGGAATGATGAGCCTATATGGATTAAACGGGGAATATTTCAGGGCGACAGTTTGAGTCCACTTTGGTTCTGCTTAGCCCTGAATCCTCTAAGCACATTGCTGGAGGATTCAGGCCTGGGCTATCGGTTGAGAAGAGGTGGTCAGGCCATATCTCACCTTCTTTACATGGATGATCTGAAACTCGTTGCCCCCAACAATTTGCGACTGATGGAGTTACTGAAGGTAACTGAAACTTTCAGTAGCGCTATCAAGATGGAATTTGGTGTGGACAAATGTGCAGTCATGCATGTAAAGCGAGGAGGGATTATGGAATCCGAAGGGATTCAACTCTCGGATTCCATAAACCTTAGATCCCTCTCCTCGACCGAAACATACAAATATTTGGGTATGTCGGAAGCGTTAGGCATTAACGTTACTGACATGAAGCAATCGCTGAAGGAGCACTTCTTTGGCCGCCTGAAAAAGCTATTTAATAGCCTTTTGTGAGGCGGAAATAAGGTGCGCGCGCCTTCATCGGTTGGGTCATGCCGGTTTTGATGTACTCTTTCGGCATACTCAAATGGTTTCAGACCGAGCTAGACGCCCTGGATGGCAGGAGGGTCCGTACGCTGCTGACCGCAAACCGGATGCATCACCCACGATCATCGGTGATGAGACTATACATCCCGCGAAGAGGTTTTTTAAATGCGAACACAGCCTCAGAGAATATTTTCTTGAAACCGACGTGGGTATGCACCGCGATGTGGTCGCAGTAGACAAGGGACTCACCCCGTTGTCCATGGCTAAAGAGAACTGGCGCAAACCTGTAATACTCACTACTGATGATCGCAAGGAGGTATGGAAAGGCAAGGACCTTCACGGGCGCTTTTATCGGGCCCTTCATGGGCCTGATGTAGATTTCTTGGCGTCTGTGGCCTGGCTACGTTTCAGTGACCTCTTCGAGGAAACTGAAGGCTTTGTCTGTGCGATTATGGACGAAGTTATCTTGACGAATAAGTACCGGAGGCATATCATGAAGGACGGGACCGTTGACGTGTGTCGGGCATGCCACCGTCCGGGTGAGTCCATCAGACATAATTATCTCTGGTTGTTCTCGTCTTGCTAACAGCGAGAATTTGCACAGGCATAACCAAGTGGCCAGGATTATTCATCAGCAGCTTGCTTTAAAATACAAACTTGTGGATTCTGAGGTGCCGTATTACAAGTATGTGCCCGACCCAGTTCTCGTAAATGACCATGTCACGTTGTACTGGGATCGGTCTATCATCACTGACAGGACTATTGTTGCCAATAAGCCGGATGTAGTGGTGATAGACCGATTAGCGCGCCCCACAATGATAATCGATGCGCATCCCACATGACGAGAACCTCGTGAAAACTGAGAAAGAGAAACAAATTAATTATCTTGACTTGGCACACGAGGTTGTCGATATGTGGAATGTGGACTCGGCTGTCATTGTGGCGATAGTCGTTACCGCCAATGGGCTGATGGCCAAAAGCCTCGACGACCACCTGTCGAAGCTGTCGTTGCGCGGTTGGATCAAAGGCCTGATTCAGAAGGCAGTACTCCTTGATACGGCTCGCATTGTGAGGAGGTCCCTGTCTCTGGAGCCCTGACCACCGGTAGCTTGGACCCTGCTCCCGATACCGGTGGACTACTATTTTTTTATATTTTTGAATGTTTTTTTATATGTTTTCTTTTAAAAATATTTAAAAATGTAAATAATATGTGTAAAAATAAATATACGAAATAACAATAACAGCTTTATTTATTCCACACATAATAATAACAATAGAAATTTGTAATAAAATTATTTAAACAATTACAATAATAATCTTTGTTTACACTATTCACATTAATTAGAATAAAAATAAATTACATTGTTTACATTGATTTAGTAATTCAGATAATTGATTAAAATAGAAATGAAAAAATTGTTTAAATAATAAAAAAATAAAGATGATTAACATTATACATTAATAACATCGCAGAAAATTCATAAAAATATTTTGATAATTTAACATAAATCTACTCGTACTAGTTATAACGTGAAACATCAGAGATCATTCTTAATGTGGACCCCCTTCGGGTAAAAGCCTCCTCCAAAGAATTCCACTTTTCTCTATCTAAAGCGATGGCAATCCAGTTACAACCAGCATTTTCCACAATCTCATCTTGCCACCGGGCACATGGCCGACCTCTACTTCTGGACCCTTTTGGACCTTTCCATTTGGTTATCCAGAATGCCCATCGCTCATCGGGATACCTCGCAACGTCCCCGGCCCATCTCCATTTAAGACTTTGCGAAAACGTAAGAGCGTCAGTGACTTTGGTTTTGTTACGAATATCTGTGTTTCTTACTCGGTCACGCAGTTTGATATTTAGGCAGCTCCTCTCCATAGCTCTTTGAGTTGTTTGGATCTTATTTCTTACTTTGGTTTCAAAACATCCAGTTCTGGCAGCTATAAGTAAGACATGGTAAGATAGCTGAGTCTAGTACTGTTTTCTTTATTTTAATAGGAAGTGGCGATTTGAATATCTCTTTATGAGCCCAATACTTTTTCCAGGTTATAGCTATCCTTCGGTCTATTTCCTCTATATTCCTAGTTTTTTTAAAAGAGATTTGCTTACCCAAGTAGATGTAGTCTTTGACGTATTCTAGTGGCATGTCATTAACTAAGATAGGCGTCATCCTACTATTGGTCATGACTTTTGTCTTGCTGAGATTCATTTCTAAGCCCACGTATTCGCTCACTACTTGTAAATCGTTGACCATAGTGTTTAGTTCCTTGGGACTTTCTGAAAGTACGACAATGTCATCCGCAAATCGTAAGTGACTGAGATGTTTTCCATTGACATTAATACCTCGCTTTGACCAAGGAAGGTCAGCCATTATATTCTGTAAGACGGCAATGAATAACTTAGGAAATATACGATCACCTTGTCGCACTCCTCTGTTTATGTTAATTTTATCGCCGACTCTATCTAGCCTGAACCGACTTGTGCTTTTTGAATAGATATTTTTAATAATATTTATGTATTTTTTGTTGATATTTTGATTTTGTAGTGCGTCCTAGATGCCGTTATGCGAGATAGAGTCAAAAGCTTTTTTGTAATCAATAAAAGCTACGTAAAGTGGCTTTCGGTATTCCAGATATTTTTGAATGACCTGATCCAAGGTATGAATGTGATCAGTAGTGCTATATCCCTTTCTGAAACCTGCCTGTTCTACCGGTTGAAATGACTCGATTTCCAAAGATATTCTGTCGAGTAAACATGATGCGAATAACTTATAAAAACATGGCATAAGACTTATCGGGCGGTAGTTACCTATGTCTGCTGGGTCACCTTTTTTATAAAGTAAAATTATTTCGGATTCAGTCCATTGTTGGGGCACTACTTCTTCGTCTAAGATCTTATTCTTGAATTTCGAAAATAAATGTGGTTTGGTAGTTGTTATGAAATCAATCTCATTTCTCGTCTTTTTATCTGGTGATATCCATGTCCATCTGTTTTCCTCTTTTGTTTTAAACATAGTATTTATAATTTTGAGATTATGTTCATGCGCGTACTGGATGAGTCTGTCTCCTCTTTGGCTTCTTTTACCGTAACCATATTTACCCATCACTCTGTGTTCGTAGGTTTTAGGTTTTCCAATTTGTGCGTTGAAGTCGCCCATGGATATAATATATTGTGTAGAGATCATTTCACGGGCTGTTTCGAGGTCTCTATAGAAAAGCTCTATATCAGCTTGTGAGGAGCATTCGGTTGGTGCATATACTTGAATAATTGCAAAATGCAAGTTTTTTAATTTGATTTCAAGCAAACAGACTCTCTTTGATATTCCAGAAAAGTTTAGTATATTTGCTTTATATATTTTCTTAACCAGAAAACCCACGCCATACAGCCCCTTTGTTTGTCCTAAATGGTACATAATATATTTATTTATTTAACAGTTAATGTACACACGTACAAAAAAAAAAACAGACAAGAAGAAGGAAACAGAGAAATATGTACAAAGGTTATGCTTATTTCTATAGAAATCTCTTACAGCATACCTGCGAAAGGAGAGATGGAAAAAAAGAGAAGTAGACACCGTGTGTAATAGTGCTAGGACACATACAATGTAAAGATATAAAACTAACTAAATAATATATATATATATATATGTTTCTATATATATATATATGTATATACATACGAGGGTCATTCAATAAATACTTAGCCTACAAAAAGTAAACGAAAATTTTGGAAAAGTGGCAATTTATTTTTTAACATAGTCTCCTTTTAGTTCGATACACTTAGCCCAGCGATGCTCCAACTTTTTTAACCCGTCCGAAAAATAGTTTTTGTCAAACTCTGCAAAATAGGCCTCCGTGGCGGCGATAACCTCCTCATTCGATCCATATCTATTCCCGGCGAGTGATATTTTCAGATTAGGAAACAGAAAGAAGTCACAAGGGGCCAAATCTGGAGAATACGGTGGATGGGGCAGCAATTCGTAGCGTAATTCGACCAATTTGGCCATGGCAACGGCAGACGTGTGAACCGGTGCGTTGTCGTGGTGAAACAGCACTTTTTTCTTCGCCAGATGGAGTCGTTTTTTCTTTAATTCGGCGTCGAATCGGCCCAATAAATCGGCATAGTAAAGCCCTGTAATTGTTTTACCCTTCTCGAGGTAATCGATGTAGATCACACCTTGTGAATCCCAGAAAACGGTGGCCATAACTTTTCCGGCCGATTTTACAGTTTTCGCCTTCTTTGGAGCACGTTCCCCGGTCTGGATCCATTGTTTTGATTGCTCCTTGGTCTCTGGTGTGTACCAGTGGATCCAGGTTTCATCGACGGTCACAAAACGACGCAAAAACTCCGCTGGATTCCGCTTAAACAGCGCCAAACACGTCTCCGATGTGGTCTCACGGTTGCGCTTGTTTTCTGGTGTGAGTAAACGCGGCACCCATCGCGCCGACAGCTTTCTCATGCCGAGTTCCTCGTGAAGAATATGATGCACTGTTTCTTCTGAAATGCCTACAGTCTCAGCTAGCTCCCGAACCTTCAATCGGCGATCTGCCAATACGAGATCATGGATTTTTTTAATGTTTTCCTCCGTAGCAGCTGTTTTCGGTGCACCTGGACGTGGTTCATCAAAAACCGACGTACGGCCACGTGCAAACTCGTTGAACCAATTCTTGACGGTGGCCATCGATGGAGAAGAGTCACCGTACACAGCATCCAAGCGCTCTTTGATTTCGATGCGCGTTTTCCCTTCCAAAAATAGGAATCGAATCACCGAACGATATTGCTCTTTTTCCATTTTTGTAAAACCGATCGACACGTTCGCTTCCATAAGTTGTCAAATTAAAACAAATGAAGGGATTGGAATGAAAATTTGAAAAAAGAATGTGCTACACTGTGGTAAAACTCTTTTGAAACTACAGCGCCCTCTGGCGATGAGGCTAGGTACTTATTGAATGCACCTCGTATATATATATATATATATGTATATACATATATATATAGTCTTCGTCCTCTATAATATTTTCTCCAAGACGCCGTACTTCGCACAGGCCTATGATGTTGTGGTTTATATTACGTAGAGCCGGTTTAAGTTCCAGAAATTTTCAGGAGAGGATAACGATTTAACGATTTTGTATTTAAGGTGCATATTTGTACTTGTTTTTTCTTTCGTGTAGTTTTTTCTTTTGGAGGGTTGTGGTCTGCCTCTCCCGCGGTGACCAGCCGTAGTGGGAGGGTAGGAGGAAGAAGAGGGGGGTCACTTTCCAATTGCTATATTTCAGCATCAGAATGAGATGGTACTCGTACTGATGCTCGTGAATGGTTGACATATGATAATATTGATTGTGTTTTATTTTTCTTAGGGTTTTGACGATTATTGTAGTCTCTTCTTTTAGGTGAGTTAGTATGTGACCTCTTTTCCCCGCGTGTGTTAATTTTCTCTGAAGAACCAGGGTTTGCAGTAGATTTTATTTTGTTAGTATGGTTTTCTAAGATTATTAGCTTATCATATTTCAGGATAGCTTTATTACCTTTTTCTAATTCGAGTTTTGCCTGGACCTTGAGTTCGGCTCTCTTTTCCAATATGTTTTTAGGGTAATCTTGTTTCATATAATAAGCATGGTTTCCCAACTTTTTCTTGTTTCTTAAGGCCATAATTTTCATACCCAACGTGGTGAAGGTTATGACAATGGGGCGTACTTTGCCTTCCACTTTTTTTCCTCTTCTCTGGACAGCCTCTATGTCATTTGGTATGCAGCTGAGTTCTAATATATCAGAAAAAAATCCCAAAATCTTATCTTGAAGTTCGAGGTAGCTTTTCTCAGTTTCTTCAACCCCGAACAAGACTATGTTTTTCTTTCTCATTTCTTTTTCTATGTAGTTCAACCGGGCGTTCGGTTTTGATTGTATTTCTTCATTTTCAAGATGAAGTTGCTGGAATTTGAGATTCATGTTTTCATTAATATCATTCACAATACTTTTGCTGTTCAATTTTATTTCTTCTTTCTGTTCCGCGATTTCATTATTTAAATCTTGTAACATTTTCATTAATGCATCCATAGTAATTAAAGTGCAAAGGAGCGTTATTGAGATTTAAATCAATTTAATTTGGTGTGGTACAGCTGTTCAGCCCTAGATGGCGCTGACCGGCAAGTACGGCTACTATAAGCTGGATGGTGCTTTTTGGTTAGTACAGCTACTCGACGCTAGATGGCCTTGTGTGTTTCACCGACTTGTATTTTGATGTCAGTAATGATGATTTTGCAAATTTCTAGGTTATAATATTTTGAAAAAGTGTTTGCTGTACCTTTTGGGGCCTTCAAGTAAATCTGTAGTCCGCTTATCAACTCTCCGCTCAAGCACAGCACTGCCACTTGCACTAGTTATAAGTATTTTCAAAGTAAATTGCACTTTAACCGGTTACTGTCGTCTTCGTATTTTTTTTCACTTTTAGTAAAATTCCCGATAATTCTTTCTTCTCATTCGCTGATCTTCTTGTAGAAGTTGATAAGTATCGTAAATTTAGCTTGATACGCTTATTTAGTTTAAATAAATACTGATATTTTTACGGAACCGATATTGACACAAGCGCGGGGGCGTCCTCTATCCTCGCTCTATATATATTAGGCGAGGGTCTAAAGCTTATTAAAAAACAAAAGCAAACTTAATTTATTTAGTTGTACCTGTCCCTGTGTCTGTCTGTCCATAATCAAAAGGTAAGTTTGACCCATTTTCCGGTTTCCGATTGAGCTGAAATTTTGCATGCACATATAAGCATTGTACTGTCATTCGATTTACATGAATCGAATAACAGTACAACATTATTATGACATGGAACTGATCTGATGTTGGAGCCGATAGGTAGCCATAGGAACTCTGTAATAAAACGACGCAACCCCATCGAGTTTGGGCTCGTTTGATTCGTATTGACAAGTACTCTGGTAGTAGGGTCTGATGATTAAGCTGCGCGACTGTTAAGACATTGTTTTGTTGATAATGTTTATTATTACGTATATGTTACTAAAAAATACCAATACACTGGTAAATCTGATTTTTTTTTGAAATTCCCTCATTTGGTACGGAACCCTAAATGTGTGAAGTCCGACACCCACTTGGCCGGTTTTCTATTTCAGAAAACGTTGTGCCATACTAGGAATTACTCCTGTATCGTGGGTGCGTTTACAAAAAATGTAAACTCACATACACAAGACACTCAGACCCGGAACGACTATTTGTTGACTATACAAATATTTGTTCCGTGCGGGAATCGAAACCGCGACAAGCAGCGCAGCAGCCAATCGCTTAACCGCTGCAACAACCGTGCCGTCTATTACTAACTATCTGGTGTTCGCGCTGGTCTGCCAGTGATCATCCCCTACAAACAAGCGATCTTAAATCGTGTAACTATTTATTTACAGAGCACCCAGAAAACCTAGACATCAGCCATCCAGATGTAGAAAATGTACCAGCACACTATTCTGAATCTGACTCGGAAGATGGTGAACTTGTAATGGAGATTAAAATAGAGGGAGAAGAAGAACAACAGTTATCTGAGCAGAAACAAACAGTCAGGGAGACGCAGAGTAAGTATTGTGTTCGATTTCGACCGAGCGGGTCGCGCTGGATCGCTTTTTGCAATGTTAAGGTTATTATTTAGCTGAGTCGCTTGTTCAAAACTCTATGGCATAAAGAAATCAGCGTTTTCGTTTGCTTCCAGAGCTAGAACTTGAAAACCCAGACAAAAGCTATCCAGATGTAGCAGATATAACAGCACCCAACTACGAGTCGGATTCAGAAAATGATGTACCTTTGATTGTGATTAAAACTAAAGCTGAGGAAGGTCAAGAAGTATCAAAGAAGAAAAGAAGAGCCAGTGTGACTAAAAGTAAGTATCTTTGTATATGGGCACAGAGTGTCCACTAGCATCATACACGAGCTACACGAGCATAGCACCAAGTCCTGCAATCCTTCACTAAAACTTGAGGATCCTCCGACCAGACTGGTGTTGAGTCTGGTCTGTGTAACTGCCTAATGCTTGATTTAGGACTGTTTTTTGAATGTTAAAAAAAAAAAAACGAGATCTTGTTCGAAAAAAGAGAACTCTGAATGTGCGATGCAGTATTTGTGTGTTTAGTTCGTATGTGGCGTCATAGATGTCGCTACATCACTCCCCTCCGAAAATCGGAGATTGATAGTTTTTGATGAGTCGTCCGTACATCTTTATTTATTCATAGGAGAACCAACAGCAATAAGAGATGGATAACAATTGTAAATGAGACATAGAGCTAATTAATTATTCTCACGAGTAAAAACAGAAACAGTACTTAGTAGAAAACTTAGGATCATTAACAGGCACGAAAGAAAAGAATATATATAAATTGGTACAATAAGAACTATGCACTTTTAAAAAAGTCAGCGTTCAGCAGACTGCGTGCAGAATAGGTTTTAGTGGTAAATCAGACTAAACACTTTAATAGACCAGAAAAAGATACTATTCAGTTACTTTGTGCAGAAGTATTTATTATTATTTTTAAAAAAAAAACGTTGCCCCACACTAGGAATTACTCCTGTATCGTGGGTGCGTTCACAAACATTTAAACTCACATACACAAGATACCCAGACCCGGAACAACTATCTGTAGGCCAAATAAATTGGTCAAATGAGAACTCTTTACATAGAATAATCCTTACTCGTACTGAGTTTTGCTTGTAGTTAGAAGAGGAAAAAGGAATGGAGGTAGGCGGATTATATCAAACTGATCTCTGGAGGACATTGAAACGCAGTTTATGCAGGAGATCAGGACAGTCAATCTCGTTACATATCATTTTTAAAGAAAAGTGCAATCTGCTAGTCAACCACGATTTGTAAGTGGTTGCAAATGAAATGTTTCTTGCTAAGATTTAAGTAATTATTAGAATGGTATGGTATACGTAGCCGAAAACATAGAAAATTAATAAATCGTACATTCTCAGTACGATCAATGTATTTGCCATAACAAGGGTTCCAAAGGGAAACGCCCAATCCTGGCCATGTGTTGCCCATCAATATGGTAAATATAAAAAAAAAATACCCATTTATTAACTAAAATATTGCTATTACTTATTTGAAATGAAAACTCCGGAATTAAAAGCCAATTTAATCAAGACACTCGATCGTGTATTGCCTTATCTGACACTTCCGGTTACTAATCAATCCTGTCATTCACTAGAGATGGCACCTTTTCCTGAAAAAAATCGATACACATGTTACCAAAAATCGATTTTTGAAAAATCTTTCTTTTATTATGTAGTTGTTTCGCTTTTCTTATTTTCTTATAGACAAATATAATCTTTGACCATTTACATTCATCATTGAACTCAAAACTCATTTTGAAAGGAAGTTAATGATCCAAAACACACGCCACCACCAGCAAGACATTTTAGTTAGCATGACATTCTCTCAGTCGCCAGGGCACATTCAAGTCAATGAAAGACGTACCCAGTAAATGGTAGCTTTATTATAGGTACATAGTGCTCACATATGTTTTACGCAATAGGATATTTTACTTAAAACAAATCTAATTAGTTAAATAACCAAAAAATATGTGACTCGTATTTTTCCTTTACCAAACCAATAAAAAATGACAAAGATAAAACGCATAAAAGTTCAGGAGTGGGGGCTCGTTACGTCACTTAGGTGGGAAAAAGTGTCGCGCTGGGTGACGTTACGCGACATTTCAACGCACTGTGTCCTCATTTTATGTTTACGTGACAAAAGAAAACACACGAGTCCAATATTTTTTGGTTATTTAACTGACGGATTATTTAGTTTTTTTTTTATTTTGTAAAATACCCTATTAAACTATACTATAACATCTGAATCTATGCAATGCAAAAATAGTTTTTACAATCTTCAGCAGCCCCAACAACAAAAACCGATTCTGATTCCAGCTTTTTCTTTAAATATCGGTTTTTCGATAAATCGTTTTCGTATCGGTAGCATCCCTACGTCAATTTTTTTTTTTCCTTCGCCCTTCATGGGCAGGCTAAGGTCTTGGACCATACCGCCTCGTCTTCAGTGCTTATTATCTTTCTTGTTTATAAGTAAGGCCAAAGCCTCGTCTTCAGTTTAATCCTTCTTGTTCAAAAGTAAGTAAGGCCGAAGCCTCGTCTTCAGTTTTATCCTTCTTTTTTCCATTAGAATGCAGATGTAACACATTCTAATGTTTTTTGCAGTATTTGGCAACAAATGTGTCGAGTCAGCCTTCTCGGCAAACTTCACTGAGGTAGTCAATACTACAATAAAATTCTCAGCTCCATTTGCCCGAGATCGCGCCTGTTTCAAAGATTCTACATATTGTCTATTTACGTTGACACTTGAGACACAAAACTACACCAATTTTACATCACAATATCCACTAGGAATCAATAAACGAATAATTAAAACAGCCACTGAACTTCACTCGACAAAATCCCGTCAAAAAACCCCCTACGTCAATAATAATCGTAATTGAAAACTGATTGACATTGACATTTCACATTTTGTTTGGTGGTTTGCACTTGCAACTCGTGGTTTCTTGTTTACTGCGTTTTTCTATTTGATTTTCCGACGACTTTGATTACGATTATGGACCCTGTAACTGCTCCCGATGACGACCTTGGCTTTACATTGGATTCTGTACCCGCCTCCCACAACGACCCCAGCTTGCCAATGGATACCGTACCTGTTTCTCACGAAGGACCTGACACGAATATGGAACCTGATTTACACGAAATTCCCAGCTTACCACGGAGCCATCTTTGTGTCAACTGTGGTATGGATATAGTTACGAAGACTTCAGGGATTTCTCTTAAGCAATGTGGAAATTCGGTTTATAATTTAACAATGGATTGCACCACAACAAGTTACTATTATTAATGAACATAGAAGGTACATAATTATCAAGCTATAAGTAAACAGATCTCATAATGGAGATCTAATACTGGATACGTATATATATTATTATGTAGCCGTGTGTACATACTCAGCAATTTATATGGCCTAGCTACGTAAGGCCGCGTTTCCATCAGCAAGCAAATTGCATGCAAGTTGCATTATATTGCGTGCTACTGAGGTATAATGTGAACGATCGTTTGTTCGTACCGCGCAATGTAATTAAACTTGCATACAATTTGCTTGTAGGTGGAAACGCGGCCTAACATAGGTTTAAATTGAATAATTCGGTGTTAGTGTCAAGAAAACCATAGAAATAATATTAGTTTGTTTTGTCTCAACCCATTGCCACATGAGTGAATAAGTAATGATGAAAGTATGATCATCTAAAACTGTATCACGAGATCAGTGTCATTCGACAGATAATCTAATAACATCGTTTTTGAGAGTCTCTCAGTTAGAATTGATTCCAAATTTCATGAAATCATGACAAATATGGCATCAATTCTAACTGAGAGAGATATATTGATGATTTTAAAATGATAAATACATACTTGCTACGGTCGCGAATCAAATTGTGACCAAGATACAACCTGACACTGACCTGCAAATTGCAAAAAACTGAAGAAAATTTGAATTTCACGGGCTACCCTGGAGCATTCACCTTAACGTATATGATGTAAATGATGTTTATTTTATAAGTAGGTTACAAGGAACACTTTTACTCGTCAATGTTTTATGCCAGTTTAAGCTAGATGAGGCCGGTGTTTCCTAGCTGACTACCCTGAGAAGAAACACGGAAACAAACTCAGAGGTCAAAGTCTCTTTTAAAGTGTTCTAATCCATACAATATGTAGTGGTCAAATCATATGAGAACTATGTTGGTACGTTAATGTCTGAGATGAGCTTTTGAAGAAAGCACCACGCAGGTTTAAGTGGACCTGTCCAGACAGTGCTAGCATTTGTCAGTTAGCGTGTAGCTCAACTCAAAACTTTAAGGAGCTCAGTGAACCGACTAACAAGTACTCAAACGCCGCAAAAGTACCCAAACTGCCAGACAATCATGAAACCTACGTGAGTATAACGACCTACATAGTTCTCACATTCACAATATGCTGAAGACCATGCAGATTAGTATCTTTAGGTAATGGTCTTTTGAAGAAAGAACCAAGCATATTTGAGTGGATCTGTCCAGTCAGTGCAAGCATCTGTCAGTAGTCGAATAGCTCAACTACTAAGGAGCTCAATGACTCGACGAACAATGCCATAGACAGGAAATTTATGTAGGCCGCAAAAGTACTCAAATTGTGGGTACTGCTTGGGCTGTTGAGTAAGACGCTCGTTTTGGGAATGACCATGAATATATTTCCATACCAATATTTATAAGATATAAACTATAGCAATTGAAGGTAGGTAGGTAGCAGTTACTTGAGGGTAGTCAACGTGTGAGTATGTGCGATGCAGACTACGCGCAATGATATAAATACTCGTCTAAGGGCTAGCGTCATTTAGTGTCGAGCCGCGCGCCGCGCGGGTCAGTCGCCATGCTCCATGTTGTATGCCTGACACCCACAGTATCCCCCTTCAAGAAAACCGTACATGTTTTGTAATTTTAACGGTCCTGCCGGAACGGGTAAGGTATGGGTTTTCTTCCACCTCTTCTTCTGTGGCTGCTGGTAGTATGTAGGCAGGCTTCAGTCTATCTAATGATACCACTGATTCTCGGTTGGGCAGGCGTATCTTGAAGTACTTGTCATGTTTCTCAATCACTTCGTACGGGCCTTCGTACGGCGGCGTTAATGATTTTTTTGTACAATCTACACTTTTACATGAGTGTGTCAGCAGGATGGAGGTACTCGTATCTAAGAGTAAATATTTATATCTACCTACATATCAAGCTTTGATGTACTATACTATGTTTCAGATAAATTTGCAATAAAGTACATTGACCTTTCCCTAATAACTCTTCGTAGGTACCTGAACAATTAAAATCGTTTTTCATTATTAGACAATGTTAAGGATCACGAGAGATGTTGATTCGGGACAGCTTTGAGTCATTAACTCCGTTTTTCAAATTAAAAATGTCAATGAATGTAGGTGGGTCAGTGACCGTTATTTCACGTTTATTTGGAACGCCCTATAGTTATTTACTGTACCAATAGGTATGTAAGTTCCTATTAATGTGGTGTGTAGGGAATGGGTTTATTAAGTAAAGCACAGAAAGAGAAGGTATTTATTTCCAACAGGCTTGTCATGAATCGAAAATCTAATAGCCCGTTTGCAAAAATAGGTCTTCATGGAGAAGAACGAACCAAGAAACTCCATGGCAGCTCTCTTATGGTATTATACCCACACATCATAAATAATCGTTTATCACAATAAAGCCAATTCTATGATCTATCACTTGTGCCAATTTACAACGTGAAATAATAATAATAATAATAATAATATTCCACAACTATCACACAACGCCATCTAGTCCCAAGCTAAGCAGAGCTTGTGTTATGGGTACTAGACAACTGATAAACATACTTATATATTTCTAAATACATACATATTATAGATAAATTACACCCAGACACAGAACAAATGATCGTGCTCATTACACAAACATTTGTCCTGGGTGGGAATCGAACCCACGACCTCCGGCATAGCAGTCAGGGTCACTAACCACTAGACCAACAGGCCAGTCAAATAAAAAAAAATATATAAAAAAAATATCTTGCCATTTAGAAACAATAACAGTGACAAGGCAAAGAACATGAATAGGTATTCCTTAATACCATTTAATATAAAAACCAGCTAGGAGAGCAGTGTTCACCCACACGTTTGTAGAAATAGTACTTATTTTATAAAACTGTATTTATACCGTGTACAACAATGCTTTGTTTTGAGTAAATAAATTTATTATTATATATATTATTATATTTTCCAAATATGGGTAATACACAATAGATGTTAAGACACATACCAAATATTGAGACTAGATTATCCCTTCTGGATAAAATCCGTAATAGCCTGACAACCCTTAGGGGTAGGTACACAAATTATATGTCGATCTATGGGGAATTAATTAACCCTTACTATATTTATTTATTATATTCTTTATTGTACACCATGATACATTAAATGAAGTACTATAGTACAAAGCACTAAGACCTAACTATCATAGATTTAGTATCAGCGCCGGCTGCATTCGTATCCTACTCCACACAAGACACCTTTTAAATATTAGGGGTGAGGGGTTAGTTGTGACCCGACAGGATAGCTGGGGTACTACCTCACCGTTAGGGGTATGTTGGTTCCCAACCCATCCTAGCATTAAGGCCTGGTAACCTATTTAGTATATTTTGTATAATCAAAAATTGTTCAAAATAAAGTTCAAAACCGGTGAGCTATTTGGTTGGTATTAAATATAAAAATGAATCCAGAATTCCTAGGTCACGGCATCACGCGTGAACGGTTGGACTGACTTCGCTAATTCTTTTTTGTTGTGTTTGTTATTGTCAGGAGATGGTTCTAATGAAAGAAAAAAATAAGAACATTGCGCGGAAAATTTCAGAAAACTTAACAACTATTTAAACTTCGCGCGTTTGACAGTTCATAGCTAAGACAGGACAACGTCTGTCGGGTCAGCTAGTAATTCTATAAATACTTACTTTCTACAGCCGCAAATCAAATTTTGACCAAGATACAACCTGACACTGACCTGCAAATTGAAAAAAAAACGTATGAAAATTTGAATTTCGCGGGCTACCCTGGAGCATCCACCTTAAGGTGTCTGCAATAAACAATTCTTGCCCCTCGTGTAAATTATTTTAGCATTATATGGTAGTATCTGGTACATTATTCTTTGAAGTCTGGGTGGTGATTCACACAGGGATTTCTTAAATACTGTTTCTAATGGCTTTTCTAATGGCCGACTCTATGGTTAAATCTTTGCATCCCCAAATATGTGTGAAATTTTTACATGCTACTAAAATTTAATAAAGCTTCTTTTTCTAGTTGGCTGTAACCTTGTTCGGTACTTGTATGAAAGATTGAATGAAATATAAACTGTCTCTTAATTAAATTTTGAATTTAATTTTTTAATAAAAAAGTTAAAATACATTAAAAAGACGAGAAGACCCTATAGAGTTTTATAAATAAATTTAATTAAGATTATTTTTAAAATAAAATGTTAAAATTAATTAATTTATTTACCACCACACACCACCACCACACACACACCACACCACCACACACACCACCACATGCATAACTGCTAGCATCAACTGAGAGAAGTATAGCGTCTTTGCGGTTGTAGAAACCTAGAACCAGTGGATTTTGTAGCAGTTTCTTAGGTTGTTTGAAGGCTTCTTCTTTAGGATTGTCCCAATTCTACTCTGTCTTTTTGTAACAGCTGCCGTGATGGCTTTGTGATGTGGGTAAAGCTTTTATGAATTTTGATAGATATGTGATTAGCCCGAGGAACCTTTTTAGTTATTTGATATTTTCAGGTCTCTTTATTTTATTTATTGTGTCTAATTTTTCAGGATCTGGTTTGAGTCCATTGTTTGTAAAAATGTGTCCTAGGAACTTTGTTTCTTATGTGTTAATAACACATTTATCTGGGTTCAATTTGAGTCCAGCATCTTTAATCCTTTTTATGACTTCAGTAGTAGTGGCTTCCAATCCTGCTTTGGTTGGATGATAGATCAGGATATCGTCCTCTACATCGTTTATGCCCGTTAAGAGTGAGCTCATTGTTTGTTGGAAGACCTCCGCAGCTGATGCCAGTCCAAATGCACGAGCATCTACCGAAGGGTGTACTGAATGTTAAGTACTTTGAATTCCTCGGTGTAACTTTCAATTGCCAAAATCCTTTTTTACAGTCAAGAAGGCTAAACCATTGTGATCCAGTGACTCTTGTAGCTATTTCTTCAATGGTATTTAGTGGGTAGAATCTTCTCTTCAAGTTTTTATTAATTTCCGATGGGTCAATACACAGCCTTATTTTGTTGTTTTTCCTCACTACGACCATGGCTGAAACTGCTAGTGTAAGTTTTGTAACAGGAATTATGATGTTATCTCTTAACATGTTATCAAGTTCTTTTTAACTTTATTTCTTATTATTTGAGTTACCTTTCTTGCCAGACGTAGGTAGTTTAAAAGTGGCGCCAGTCACAGAAATGTTGAAAGGGAACCACTTGTCTTGGTATGGTCATGTGAAGAGGAGGGATGAATAAAAGAGTCTAAAGAGTTATGAATATTGTTACGTCGACCGTATTACACTGGAACGTTCGAGAATGTGGTCGAAGTTTCCAGAAGTTTCTACTAGGTTCGAGAACATTCCATTGTGGTACTGTGTAGAAGTTTATAGATGTTTCTAGAATATTCCTCTATAGGATAGTTCGACAATGTTCTGGAAACTTCCAGGACCGTATAAATAGGCCGGACGGCGGGCGAGTGAGTCAGTCTGTTTTCGACTACGAATGCGAACGGAAGCGAATACAAGCGATTACGAAGAGAATAGTGATTATTAGCGATTTAGTGTTTGTGTAAATAAGTTGTTGAGTTAATAAAGAATATTTGGTTAATTAATTGGTGTATTTATCCTATACCCAGCTCGTAACAATATAAATGTGGATGGATGGAGAGGGAGAGGGAGGCCAAAGAAAGGATGAATGATTTGTTTGAGGGGTGATATGAAAGAAAAGGGAGTTAGTGATGGCGTAACGGCTGACAGGACAGAATGGAAGAAAAAAACGTGTTGCGCCGACCCCAAGTAACATGGGATAAGGGCAGAAAGATGATGAGTAGTTCTGCTGTCTCAAACCAATCATCTTTTTCATTAATGCCAGATAAGGCTGATACATACCATTTATCTTTGCTAGAGTCATCTTCACTACAGCGGTTTTCATTATTCGTTTGTAAATTACTTGAACTTTCTTTGACCTTCAATTAAGCTTTTGGCATTTTGTGCATGTTTTTGATATGCTGGGCATGCTCGAGGCCCATGTGACATGCCACACCTATTTCATTGTGATGTAGACCCTGATGTCTGCTGGGTTGCCTTCATCTTTTTCTTAATTTTCGCCACAGTAGGTGTTATTTCACTGTTATTTTCCATTTTATTCATTTGCAATTTTAGTTGTGCCGGAGCCCTGCATATGTCAACTGCTTTTTGCAGATTTAAATCATTCTCGATTAACAATCTTTCATGTGTCGCTTTGCTTTCTATGCCAATTACTATTCTGTTCCGCAAAATACTATCCTCTAATTTTTCATAATCACAATTTTTGACGTTGGGGATGAAATTTTCTTCGAATTTCTCTTTGATGGTTTCTAAGTTCTGAGATTTTTTTTCTGTTAGACCAAACGTATTGAAAATGATGGCCGCTTCTGGTCCGATTGCGCTCATGAACATTGCCACCTGAACCTCGGGTAGTCTCATGTCCAGTCCTTTGGCTGTCGCGTACCATCCAAACTGTTGAATCCACTGTTCCTACGTCGAAGCATTTCCTGTTCCGCCATTTTCTATGACAATCGTCTTCGGCGGTCTTATTCATGTGCCGCCAGCACGCGACGTATTTTCTTCATTAGGCATTGTTGTTGTTTCGGCACCATGTAAGCTCAGTTGGAGCTGATAATTCATCATCATCATCAGCCTTTTAATGCCGCCACTGCTGGGGCACAGGCCTTCTCTCTGTGAGAGCCTGATAATTAAATACAAAGAAACATTTATAACGTTTGCTTTATTTATGATTTGAATTTTACAAAACACTTTTAGCATATCAGTAGTATTGTTGTAATGTCACTGTCAAGTCAACTGTCAACCGATCGTTCATCACTGGAACGTTATTCACGTTCCATCTCTGACAAATACCATCTGCGAAGATAAGCTCGAGTGGGACCGCCGGAGCCTCGCAGCGCCGGAGCCGTGACAGAAACCATGCCTGCTGCATGTTGCATGCTCACTTGTATGCTTTGTGGTTGCCTGCACGCTGCATGTTGCATGCTAGCTTGCATGCCACATGCTTGGTGCATGCGTGGTTCGTTAACTTCTGTAACACTCATTTTAACAAAATAAAAAAACAACACAGTATGTGCATGAAGATCGTTTTCCTGCTTGACAAGAATTTACCCGCATTATTTTTTGGAACGCGGTGTAGTAATTTTATATGAGGGGGTATTCATTTTATCAAACCTAAACCTTTCAATTCATACCTTCGAGTGACATCTCGATAAAATGTTATTCTTGGTAATAAGTTTTATAATAAATAAACAATATAAGGATATAGAATATTTTTAAAAAAAATAATTAGATTAGATTAGATTTATTTATTTAGATTTTTTTTTTTTTTTTTTTTAATTTTTGGACATTACTCGCTATACAATTTCCCTTAACTATTTATTATTATCTCATCATAACATTCATTACATAATGTCATTGCGTAACGCCTGCCAGCGCCTGCATAGTGCCGCCATGAGCCATTTTTTATTTTTATTACATAACCTATTCTAACATTGTCATTGTCAAAGATAGTTTACTGACAGCTGACAGGCACAGATTAAAATCAAAGCCGGCGGCGCGTGCATCATGTTGCAGGAAGCGGAATGTTGCCACTTAAATTTTAATATTTTTTTGCGCTGTATAGTATTTTAGAAGTTTTACTCATTGTTTTCTGCACCGGTCGACGTCATGACGTTGGCGCCGGCTGTCGCTGAAAACCAGCGCTGGGGCTCTGTCTTGCATAGGGTCATAGCACTTAAGCTGAGCGATGGCCGTTTTGCGTGGATGTGACGCATTTTTTTCCCCCAGTTTTTCTTTTTCTTTTTGTGTTTCTCTGTTTTTTGCGTCAGGTTTACCGTAAATAAACGTATTTTCTTTCTTTCTTTTCTTTCTTTCAATATTCTAACATTAAACTTTATGTGAAACAAAAAACAATGATCCGCTTAAGCACCGCCGGCCACCCAGGTGGCCGATTTGAAATTACCGTGAATCACCGAGGCCACCCGGGTGGTCAGCTGATTCACGCGTTTTAACCCTTCAGCCCCAGCGGACAATCCCGGGTTGTCAAATTGAACCCCGACGAAAACCCGGTTTGACAGCCGTTTTTTTTTTTTTCACTTGTATATTTTTTTTTTCAAACTCACCGGTGAGTTTCAGGGCTTAAGAGGAACTCTATTATTACTATAACGCAAGGTATTTTATCCTGTTGCAAGGTTCAATCACTGGGGGCTTGATATAGTCTGTAGTTATCATAAATTTCTACCAAAAATATAGATTGAAAGTATTTTAAAAAAAAGTTTTAATCGACGTATTTTTTCTCGATGGGGTCGACTTGTCAAATGACAGTCGAATCTTTGTTGATATTATAAGAACTCTGTGTATGTAATTACTGGAAAAAGTTATGATATTCATCTATAAGTAGTTCTTACATCGTACTACATAAAGATTTGCAAGAAATAAACATCGTAAACATTGTTTATTTGAAAATGTAAAAGTTTGTGTTCAAGTGTTATAAAAAGTTGTTTTTGTAATTTTTTTTTGCTTGTTTATTGTTATTATGTAGATATTACATAGTATTAGACCATATTATAAGGAAAAACCATAATAATTTATACTTGTTTGGCGAGAAAGGTGACGTCAAAATAAGTACTTTGTTTGTTTTTATAATACGAAGTTTGTGTATGAATATAATAAAAATTTTATACGGGAATCTGAAAAAAAAAACTGTTGTTAGATTACTTGTTTATTCATAGTATCACATGCAAAATTTCGTGTAAATTGATTTATTAGTTTTATCAGATATTGACAAATTACGGAAAAACTCTATTCCAGCTAATTCTTTGAAAACATCATTTCGTTTATAATACAAGTCTCGTAATACGAGTACTGTTTCTATTAAAGATTACGCTCAGTTTATCCAAGAACACAAAACAGTTTACAGTAAGTGGCTAGAGCCCATAGAAACATCATTAAACCGTTTTTGTGAACAGCGTCTTAAGCAGGTCGCGCCGCAAAAATGCGGGCGGGGCTAGCCCGATGTTTACGTTTCGACGTTCGCGGTAATTAAGATGATAATTAGAACATTTTAGGACACATTATAAATAGATAGTCGTAAATTTCTGATCGTTTTTCACTATTTCATATTTTGTATTTTTTTTTATGTCATTTAAATATATATTTATACACGACAATCTTTAAAAAAAAAAACAGCTGTATATCTAGTAAAACATGGAAGTTATGTATTTATGACCCGAAACCGACTCATTCTCCACTTATTGGGACGCTATTGTCACGTAAAGATTTTATGCACATTGTGATTATTGTTTTTTATTATTTTCACCCGATATTTATCAATTAATATATATCTAATTTAAAATAAAAGCTATTTTTTCTTAGAGTGACTGTTACAATTGCCTACAAGTTACAAAAATATTATGACTGATAGATACATTTTTGTTACAATAGGTGCACCCGCTGCAAAGAAACCGAAACTGGTCTTACAAAAGGAAGACACGGAAAAGTCCGTATCAGTCAAGCATGAGAACATTGGACAAGAACATTCAAAGAATACTGAAAATAAAGATGCCAAGCTAACCAGAAGTAAAGAAAATACTGCATCATTGCAGTGTGATAAAATAAACAAAGATGAATTCAATTGTAAGATATTTGGAGGTACGTGGAACAGGTGTAACTACAACGGTGTTAACAGTAGTGATATAAAGAGACATAGCTTAAGACACAATAATTTAAAACGACACATTCGTAAACACACTGGCGAGAGACCTTATAAATGTGATATTTGTCAGAAGAATTTTACAGGTAAAGCAAATTTAAAACAACACATTCGTATACACACTGGCGAGAAACCTTATAAATGTGATATTTGTCAGAGTAGTTTTACTGTAAAGAGTTGTTTAAAACGACACATTCATACACATACTGGCAAGAAGTCTTATAAACGTAATATTTGTCAGAGTAGTTTTAATGAGAGCGGTGCATTTAAAACTCATTTACGTACACACACTGGCGAGAAACCGTATAAATGTGATATTTGTCAGAGTAGTTTTAGTATACTAGGAAATTTAAAACGACACATTCGTACACACACTGGCGAGAAACCTTATAAATGTGATATTTGTCAGAAAAGTTTTAAAGAGAATGGTAAATTGAAAACTCATATACGTACACACACTGGCGAGAAACCTTTTAAATGTGATTTTTGTCAGAGTAGTTTTTGTGAACTAGGAAGTTTAAAACGACACATTCGTACACACACTGGCGAAAAACCTTACAAATGTGATATTTGTCAGAGTAGTTTCACTATGAAACATACTTTGAATGCTCATATTCACACACACACTGGAAAGAAACCTTATAAATGTGATATTTGTCAGAGTAGTTTTTGTGAACTAGGAAGTTTAAAACGACATATTCGTAAACACACTGGTGAGAAACCTTATAAATGTGATATTTGTCAGAGTAGTTTTACTATGAAACATACTTTGAATGCTCATATTCACACACACACTGGAAAGAAACCTTATAAATGTGATATTTGTCAGAGTAGTTTTAATGAAAAAGGTTCATTGAAAAGTCATATACGTATACACACTGGTGAGAAACCTTATAAATGTGATATTTGTCAGAGAAGTTTTACTATAAAATATAATTTGAATGTTCATAATCGTACACACACTGGCGAGAAACCTTATACATGTGACATTTGTCAGAAAAGTTTTAATGAGAATAGTAAAATGAAAACTCATCTACGTACACACACTGGCGAGAAACCTTTTAAATGTGATATTTGTCACAGTAATTTTAATCAACTAGGAAATTTAAAACGACACATTCGTACACACACTGGTGAGAAAATTTATAAATGTGATATTTGTCAGAGAAGTTTTAACACGAAGCGTAATTTAAATGTTCATATTCGTACACACACTGGCGAAAAACCTTATACATGTGATATTTGTCAGAAAAGTTTTAATGAGAGTGGTAAAATGAAAACTCATAAACGTACACACACTGGCGAGAAACCTTTTAAATGTGATATTTGTCAGAGTAGTTTTAATGAACTAGGAAATTTAAAACGACACATTCGTACACACACTGGCGAGAAACTTTATAAATGTGATATTTGTCAGAGAAGTTTTAATACGAAGCGTAATTTGAATATTCATATGCGTACACACACTGGCGAGAAACCTTATAAATGTGATATTTGTCTGAGAATTTTTAATACACCAGGAATATTAAAACGACACATTCTTACTCACATTGGAGAATAAACCTTATAAATGTGATACATGTCTGTCAAGTTTTGCCGGTCTGACATCTTTGAAATATTATCTATTCAGACATCTTAAATGAAACACACATACGGGGGCCGAGTCACCCGCGTCCGTAGGAGTATACCCATTGAGTCCCTACACTTGGTCCCCGGGTGGTGCTAATCAGGTGATACTAACTGGTGGTAGGTTTCGACCGATGGCTTGCGACCACCCACCGTCGGCAAAGACGTACCGCCAAGGTGCCTGGCTGTGTTCCGGTACGATGCTCAGTGTAGCCAATCCAAAAAAGTTGGGTCGAAATAGTTGTTCCATTGCAGGCAGACCAACCAGGCTCCCGCTGACATGGATGTATCGGGAGACTAGTTGCGGAGGGTAGCGGGATCCGAGGCACGGTGCGCCGCTGGTCAACCGCAGGTAGTTGGGGGCCCAAGTAGTGTGCTAGCCACACATGAAAGGCTGCCCCGCCAACTGTCGAAAAATCCCGGAATGCACCATCGTGCTGGTTGGCGACCAGACGAAAGGGCCCGATGGACATTCCCGGGTGGGCTCGGGCGTCCCCGCAGTCTCCAAATTTGTCCTCCAATGATGTCGTCCTGTCAGAGAGTGTCTGAAGATTAGTAGCGTGGAACCTCATTTCACTTCCGTCTCCTCTACCTCCTTCACTCTTCAATTATGAAAAAAAAATGATCAAAAAGAAAAAAACTGTACAGCGGCTGGAAGAAATTTCTTTTGAAATAAGCAGCGCCTTTGTACTCTTCTATCTGTATTTGTTCGTTTTTCCCTGTAAGTGTTTTTGTGTGTGCATAAATAAATAAATAAAGTGCACCTGTCTAACATACGAGGTCTGCACTCAAATCTCGCCGCAGTCCACCACCACATGGAGACTTAGAAAACAGCTCTTTTGTTCCTTTTGGAGACGCAGATCGGATGTCCGTCTGACGTGGCGTACCTATCTTACCCAGGGTTTACCCTGGAGCACAATTTTAAGCCACACGCTGATATATGCATGTACGCCCGGGACGACATCTGCTATCGGCGTCTCCGTAACCTTGAGGACTCCAGGTTCTCAACTCTTTGGGTCCTAGTGGACACAGGCCTAGATAATTGTCTACGCCTGTGTCTACCGTTCGCACAGCGGTGATTTGGAGACAACTAGGCTCACACAACACCTCAGTAAGGCGGCGGATGTGGCTCAGCAGCGGTACCCTTCATCCCAATTGGTGTTACTGGGGGACTTCAACGCCCACCATCAGGAGTGGCTCTTCCCATACCAGTGCACAGACCATCCTGGACAAGAGATGCGTAAGCTAGCGCTAGCGTTAAATCTCACCCAGCTGGTCCAGCGGGCAACGAGGGTGCCGGATATTGATTCGCACACGGCCAATTGCTTGGACCTTCTGCTGACAACAGATCCAGACCGTTACTCGGTGTCGATTTCTTCACCATTAGGTACTTCCGACCACTGTCTGGTGAAGTCTTTATCCCCCGCCCGATCCTAGCCCTAGAGGCACCAGGCGGGTTTGGCGATACAGGTCAGCAGTTTGGGATGGCATATGATCTTTCTCGCATGTTATCCTTGGCAGCCTACTTGCTTTTCTTCGACTGATGTTTCGTCGTGCGCGCACGCTGTGACGGATGTGTTGTGGCAGGGAATGGAGTACTACGTGCCATTCTCTAATGTAACAATGTCTGACGAAGCTCGACCATGGTTTGGTGCCGAGTGCAATCGCGCTGATGCGCTTAAACACGCGGCCTACCTGGCATGGGTCGTCGCTCGGACGCGAAAAGCAAATGACGTGAGTCAGAAGAAGAGAGCCTTCAACAGGGCTGCCAAGTCCTGCAAGAAGGTGTTGCGCAGGGCTCTGTTTGACCATATTAGCCAAATTGAGAACAAACTTGCTTCTTACCCAGCTGGTAGTAGGCGTTTTGGTACCTGGCTAAGTCAGTTGAATCGAACTTCTGCCGCCCCACACTACCTCCACTGCTGAAACCCGACGTGTCGCTGGCTCACTCCGCTGAGGAGAAAGCAAACTTGTTTGCCTCTCTGTTTACGGAATCTTCGCGTCTAGATCCTGATGGCGCGAGGCCTCCTGGTACTCTTGGTGGATGCGAGTCGATTATGTCAGACATTCGCATTCATCAGAAGGATGTCCGAAGGGTACTACCTACGTAACCTGGACGTGAACAAGGCTAGTGGCCCCAACGGGATACCGGCAATTGTACTGAGGACTTGTGCGCCTGAGTTATCTCCGATCTTGACACGCCTATTTCGCCCTTCGTTTGAGACTGGAAAAGTGCCGATGGCTTGGAAGCAAGCTAACGTGCAACCCGTGCCCAAGAAGGGTAGTCGAGCTGACCCAGCAAATTATAGGCCCAGCTCGGTAACTTCCGTAACGATATCTTCAGTGACCGACAATACGGCTTCCGCCGAAATCGGTCAACTGGGGATCTTCTAGCGTATGCCATTCACATCTGAAGTGAGGCCACCGACAAACAAGGGGAAGCCCTTGTGGTCTCCCTTGAGATCTCGAAGGCCTTCGACCGGGTCTGGCACGACAGCCTCTTTGGCAAGCTTCCTTCCTTCGATCTGCCCGCTGGTTTGTGTGATTGGATTGCAGATTTCCTAAGGGATCGGTCTATCCGAGTAGTCAGAGATGGCTGCTCGTCCGGACTGCTGGCTATTAATGCCGGTGTTCCTCAGGGGTCGGTGCTCTTGGCAACATTGTTTTGATACCAGCTTGATGACCGTGAGTCAATTGAGAAACGAGCCAAGAGGATCATTGGCAAGGATAGGCTCGTTGAGTCGAAACTCCAAAGTCTTGAACATAGACGCAGAGTTGCTAGCCTGTCGGTTTTCTATCGGTTACATTTTGGGGAGTGTGCGACGGAATTGCATAATTTGATTCCGCCAAGCCCGTTTCATCAACGGACCACAAGACGTACGGCGAAGTGCCACCGGTTCATGGTGGACATCCCATCCATACGCACAAAGCGTTTTGAGAAAACATTCATTGTGCGTACAGCTAGGGAGTGAAATTCCCTACCGGAGTCTGTGTTTCCTGATAGCTACAACCTGGGAGTCTTTAAGTCAAGATTGAATAGGTTACTTCTAGGCAAGCGCGCTCCATCTTCGTTCACATCATCGCTTACCATCAGGTGAGATGGTGGTCAAACGCGTGCCTATCAACAATTAAAAAAAAAACATAAGGTAATTGAACTGTCAGTTAGTAGAATGCCTATATCATTATGGTTTCAAGTGGAAAACTTAATTTTATAGACATCATCATCATCAGAAACGTCATTTAACAGAGTACTATTAAATGACGTCTCAGGGAATGACAACCAGCATATAGGTATAATCGCTGTATTGCGGTGTGCAGGGAAGGTGTGCCGGTGTAGTTACAGGCACGTGATACAGTACAGCGAAGTCTGGGAAGTACTACCAGCATACATAGTTCTGCCGCCAAGCAGCGTCGTTGTGTTCCGCTGTGAAGGGTATGTGTGCTGGTATAGTTACAGGCTCGTGACATAGTTCAGCGACGTCTCTGGAAGTACTACCTGTATACATAGTTCTACCGTCAAGTCGCGTCTTAGTCTTAAATAACTAAGTATAATCTGAAGATTATACTTAGTAATTTAAGACTAAGACGCGTTAGTAGTTGGTAGGTAGTTATTTAATACTAGCTTCTGCTAGCGGCTTCGCCCGCGTAAAAGTGGGTTCTTATCCAAAGGGAACACACACATACTTTCAAGATAAAATGTATCCTGTGTCGTATTCTAGGACATGGTTTACCTGTGTGCCCAGTTTTATCGAAATCCGTTCAGCCGAAACTTATGATAGCGACCGACATACGGCTAGTAATTAAAACGGCTAGTAGCCGTTAAAAACTCCCTCATTGTGAGGAAAATGTTTTGATAATATAATTCATAATCTAAAAAATAATTGATTTTCTTGAAATATGTAGAGACTATTTTTCTTGAAAACATATAATTTATTAAAATAATAAATAGTTTTTACCGCTTGTACTATGCAAGTCAAATAAGAATAGGATCGCGCTTGCTGCCACTTCACACGATAGCTGTCAAACTAGTACTGTCAGCAAAAAAAAATCTGTAAAAAGAAATGTTATATTTTTTTATTCATAGATTTCATTATTATTTAGATTCAATTTATAAAATCAAAAAATTACTATTACAATTAAATTTTATCTGAATCTGGAATTATTTTCTGATTAAAAGTGAATTAATAAAATAAAATTAATAACATGCTTTTTTTCTAATTCTACTCATGTATGTGGAATAAAATTGATTAACAATACTAAAAAGGTGAGCAATAAATAATTAAACTGAGTACTCTAGGTACTTGTACTGTGTCCTTTTTTTATTTTCGTTATTTATTTTTTTGCACACCTTACGCTTTGGTTATGAAAATGACGAGTATTGCGGAACAAAATGGCGTCTTGACAGTCCTATTCTTATTTGACACGCATAGTAACAATTAAATTGTCAACATGTAAAAAGGGCATAAAAGTTTTCCTCCTTTCAACATTAATTTCTTAGCCAAAGAATTCAGTCGTTACGCGATCGTTAACTATGTCGAGGCTGCAGGCCCAGCATAAATAAGGGACAGTGAAGTCTTACTCAAATAATAGTTGCTGCTAGCGGCTTCACTCGCGTGAAATTAGTACTTCCCCATTATAATTTATAGCCTATACGTCATTCTGATGCAAAAGTTATATTACTGCAAAGTTTAATCAAAATCCGTTCAAGTTTTTGAGTGAAATAGTAACAAAAATCCATACATCCTCACAAACTTTCAACTATTATAATATTAGTAGGACAATGTTATTGTACTGGTAAATATTTTTGTTTTCTTTTATATAATTGTGTTCATGTGATTTCCTTGTTTAGTGTAAAAGGTAATTTATCATTTTTGTTGCGACTGCCCCGTTTCTGCAGCGCTTCGGAAATGTTTGCTGAGACCCGCAAAGACGGCTTTCAAACCATAATTCGCAAAAAAAAAACTACGTCGCTGCTGTGCAGAGTTGGGAGTAGTCGCAACTGTATCCTGAGTGCTGTGGCTTAGAGCTAAACCCCAAATGTTACACATTTTGTGCGGAGGCTGTGATTAGATAGGAAATATGTTTTCCTGCCTGGTCATCCTCGACACGCAGTGAGTTTAATTTATACTTTGATCTTTTATACGAAAGTTACTTACACTAGAATATAAGCTATATGTTATACTAACACTATATGGACCACTGTTGTCCGAATTAAGTGAATTTTAATTATATTTTAAACATGGTGGATTTTCGATTTATTATTTGCTGTCAATAAGTTTAACTATTTCAGCTGTTTTTTAAATACCTTAGTTATCTAGCAAAGTAATAGATGATGTGTAATACAATTAGTCATAGGTTACCGCAGTCACACACTAAATACAATTATTGTGCAATACTTCATAAATAACCTCGTACCTCAGATAATATAATACTAGCGTACAGATGCCTCATCCCATACAAAGAAACGGTACCGCCGTAACTACGGGTTTTCGACTTGCAATGGTAATTGTTGTTCTACGTTCGGGCCCGTCCTCTACACCTCGCTAGATGGTGTTAGCAGCGACGGCTTGCAAGTTGAATGAATTTACATAAAGAATTACTATATAGTATTTTTGGCGCTTCATAACAGTTTTACTGTTTCAAAATGTTTCACTATACAAATTTTAAAGAGGCGAATGGATAAACTCTAAAACTTCAAACAGCGCCATCTATTGGTACAAGAAATATAAATGCCTAAGGATTCGTTCCAATAATCATCTAAAGTTGAATTAGAAGCCAATTACTCCACAATTTTATACTTAGGGTAGTTTATTAAATAAGAAAATACAGTTTTTACCATATTTTTTCTAAATATTAATGTTATTTAAACTTCAATATGAAATCGATGCATATAACGCCACCTATTAATCGTTTGTTTGAACTAAATTTTCTTTGTTCGAGATGAGACCCCGTGCTCGTACTTAGTGGTAGAGTAGCGTCTTTACCATTTTATTAATTACTTTAATCCTAGTAGCATTTTATCAATCCGCTGGAATATAGTTTGTTAGATTCTTTACTGAAAACTAACATTGGCCCAAGGCATTTCAATATTATAATTATTCCAACCAATTACCAACGTTGGGCCAATGCTACTACTGCTTACCGTTACTAAAAACTGGCCAAATGCGTATCCGATTTCGCACATAAGGGTTCCGTACCAAATATTGGTATTTGTTAGTAAAGTCATCATCATTCTCCTGCCCTTATCCCAATTTATTTGGGGTCGGCGCAACATGTCTTTTTCTTCCATACCTATTATCCGTCATCTTTGTAGTCACCCTCTTTTTACCCGTATCCTCCTCCTCGCAATCCATCCATCGTTTCTTTGGTTTTCCCCTACTCCTACAGCCTAAGAAAGTCCTGTCCTCACGATTTTTTCTTATTCCTCCGCATCACATGCTTAAACCACGACAACTGATTTCCACACAACTTTTCAGTCACCGGTGCCACTTTAGGACTTCCTTTTATATACTCATTCCTAATTCTATCCATGCGCGTAACACTACTCCTTTTTACATAGGTAAAAAGGAGTAAATAGTATAAAAAATCTTACATACTACCTAAAACCTTAGTATACTAGCTTACCTAACTAATTAAAAACAAAATGAATAGAACACTACATTCTTTATTTCATTACAGCTAACAACTTCTCTGTATCTTCATAAGACAAACTTTGAAGAGCTACCTTGAGAGTTTTCTTACAATTTCTATAATTTAGGGAATTAATATTTGCTTTTGCATTTAGTCTGTTATAGAGTAGTGGTCCAAGGAAAACATAAAATTTGGCTGTGAAAGCATGTTTTGTACTTTTTGTGGTGCAAACTATGTATTTTCGTCTCTTGTTAGTAAATTCAGTGCTGTAGCGAAGAGCTGCGTGTTGTTTTAGTAAAATGCTCATTGTGAATAATTGATGAATTGTTAGTACTTCACAAGATTTATAGAGTAGGTTAGTGGGAAAGAGGAAAGGGTGGAAAGTAGAAACCTTGAGAATCGCTCTTTGAGCTCTTTCGATGGGCAGTTATAAAGTTTTACATGCTCCACCCCACGAGGTAATGCAGTACGTCAAGATTGACTGACATAGAGCAAAGTAAACTTGCCTAATTATTATTGGGTCTGCAATATAGCTTTTTGAATACGAATATCAGCTTACGAATTCTACTATTTAATGCTTCCATATGCTGTTTGAAGGTTAGAGTTTCATCAATTAAAACACCCAAATATTTTATATTATTGGTTTTATTAATATTGGTACACACAAACGGGCAATCTGCAGGACCTGTACAACAATGAGCATAAAACGTTAAAGGAATGTGAGAAGCATGTTTGCGCATCGAAAACTTTTTAGAATTTGTCTTATCTGCATTTAGAGTTAGTGAGTTATGCTGAAGCCATTTATTTACAATACTGAAGCCGTCTTGCGCGAGCTTGTAGACTTCATGTTCCGATATATGTGATGTCGTACGGCATTCTGTTGTGGGGAAATGCCGCCGATATTCAGACAATTTTTATTTTACAGAAAAGGGCTATTCGTGCAATTTATAAATTAAGTCCCAGACACTCCCTCAGAGACAAATTTAAAAAGATTAATGTTATGGCTGTTTCCTCTCAATATATTTATGAGAATCTCATGTATGCACATAAAAATATTAATCTGTTTAAAAGATACAGTGATATCCATAGCATAAATACTAGGAACAAACACAAATTTATTGTACCTAAAACCAGGCTCAAGAAAAAAATAGGTGGTTCGTTTAGATGCCAATGTATACGTTTCTATAATAAACTTCCTAGCCAAATTCAAGAACTAAGCATAAATAAATTTAAATCATTTATTAAACGTAAGCTATGCCAGAAAGCTTTTTACACAATTAATGACTTTCTTGAGGACAAAAAGGCGTGGGCTTGATCTGCTTCAATGATATACATGAGCCATTGTTTTCATATGTACTACTTACTGATGAAATTTTTTTTATATATTTTTTTTTAATATCCGTTTTTGACATGAATACTTGTATAGTATTATATTATATTTTTAATTTTTTTTTTTTTTGATTGACATTTTATTATTATTATTTTTTTGACTTGAATACTTTGTTAAGTACTTATTTATATTTTTTGTATAACATATTATTATACTATTTTGTTGGACACGAATATTTACTTTGTAAAGTATTTTTTTTTTTTTTTGATTACTTAATTATTGTAAATGTGAGGACTATGTGGGTTATAGTTATTATTTTCTCCTCCTTTTTACAGTAATTTTTAACGTTGTCTGACAGTTTGAGTACTTTTGCGGCCTACCCAAATATCTTTTCTTTGGTATTGTTCGTCAAGTCATTGAGCTCCTTAGTGGTTTTTAAGTTGAGCTATTCGACTATTGACAAATGCTTGCACTGACTGGACAGGTCCACCCAAATATATTTGGTTCTTTCTTCAAAAGACCACTACAGACACTAAGCTGCATGGTCCTCATATAGAATAATGTGAATGCGAGAACTATGTATGTCGTTATATTCATGTAGATTTTATGATTGTCTGGCAGTTTGAGTATTTTTGCGGCCTACTCAAATGCCCTTACTTTGGTATTGTTCGTCGGTTCGTTGAGCTTCTCAAAGTTCTGAGTTGAGCTTCGCGATGACTGACAAATGCTTGCACTGTCTGGACAGGTCCACTCGAATTTGTGTGTTGCTTTCTTCAAAAAGCTCATCCCAGACATAAACACATGGTTCTCATATGATTTAACCAGTGCACATTGTATGGATTTGAACACTTTAAAAGAGACTTTGACCTCTGAGTTTGTTTCGGTGTTTCTTCTCAGGGTAGTCAGCTAGGAAACACCGGCCTCATCTAGCTTAAACTGACAAAAAACATTGACGTGTAAAAGTGATCCTTGTAACCTATTTACTGAATGAACATCATTTATCATTTATCATTTGATACAGCCGAAAAAAGAAGAACACTGTCATCAGCGTAAGATATTATTGTGCCATGCAGCTTTATATTACAAAGGTCATTTATGTATATTAGAAATAAAGTGGGCCCTAGAATACTTCCTTGGGGAACACCAAAATACGTGTTTTTTCGGTCTGCGCTGAGAACACTGCCAATCTTCACGCACTGGGTACGGTCTTCTACTCGTAAGTAGCTTTTGAAGAGTTTCAGCTGAATGCCTCTTATGCCCGATGTCTCAAGCTTGCGCAACAGAATAGGAATAGAAACTGTGTCAAAAGCCTTGGCGAGGTCCAGGAAAATGCCTACTGTATGGTTACCCTTGTCAAGTTCTTGAGCCAGATAGTCAGTTAGATGATGAGCGGCATCGGCAGTTGAAAGTTTAGGTCTAAATCCAAATTGTCGATCCGACAAAATTGATTTGTCCTCCAGATATTTGAACAACCTTTTGTTTAATTTTTTTTCTAATCTTTTAGAGATAGAAGGCAGTAGAGAAATAGGTCTTGTAACGCGGCAACCCCACGATCATAGTGTTAGTAATAATTTTGGCCGCACTGCTAATATCATCTAATCGGATGACCGCGGCAACAGTGAGAAGGTTGGCGCCACCGATGTGGGCGACCAATTACAGGCCACGGTTTTACCCGCCCGACCTGTTGAGCAAGCGTCCCGCTTGGGGCCGGTGGCAGGGCAGTCTACTAGTCAGTCGTCTACTAGAGGGTCTTATTTTGAAAATACGTGCATGACGCGGGGTGTTTCCCGCCGCATTCGTAAAGCACCGGCGATCTTAGATCTATAAACTGTTTAAAACTGTATTCATCTCATCTCATGTTCAACCTGATTGTTGTTCTCTGTTTTCCATACGGTGTATCTTTGTTTTGGTGATTGAACGTACCGTGAAAACTAACTAGGATTTTGACGCAGAGGCCCGAACCCTATGCCCGTCGGCTACATTTGGCGCCCAACGTGGGGCCTCGGACGACACGTACTTGAAAATTTTTTTTACGAAGTTCCAGTTGGAAGCCTTCGGTTACACGTACCTACCCTACACGCGGGAGTCTCGGAACTTAAAGCGCCACGAGTGACGCTTCCGGCGAATGAAAATTTTCACCACGTGGTTCCGTTTCCCTTGCCAGAATGGCAACGATGGAAACAAGAAATAAGAAATCCAAGAATCAGGGAGTAGAAGAAGAAACAGACGAGACTTTGTCGATCACCATGGACCAGGGTCAATTTGCAACCCTGATGCACTCACTGCAGCAGAGTCAGGCAGAAATTTTCGCGAGGCTTATCCAGGATGTGAGGACTTCGACACCAGCACCTGAAGTGTCCATGACAACGCCCGCTGCGAACTTCTCAAAGTGCACAGCTCGATTTAACGGATCGTCCGCTAATGTCGACGGGTTTATCGACGCGGTAGAAGTGTACAAGAACTGCCTACAGATTAGGGATGAGATATACCTGCAACATTCTATACCCGGCCTCAAAGGTATGGGTATGGCCATATACCCAGTACTAAAACCCAGTATCAAAATACCTATGGGTAAGTTTACACCTGGCTTTAGCGGTCGCCTTTTGGAGACTCATCGAACGACCATTGGAACTATTGGAACATTTAGATGACTTTTTTGATTGGACGTGAACCTTCCGAAGTTTATAATATGCAAAAAAGCAAAATCGAACCAGTAGAAGCTCAAACCATTCAGCGGCCGGGCATTTGGATTCACTGTCGTTTCTCTTGGCTCCACTTACATAATGTAAACATTTTCGGGTTGTTGAATAAACTAACCATCTTATTATGTTGCGTAATTTTAATTGTTTTTTACCCGACTGCCCCAGGAGTTAGAATTTCTTAATAGTGATAGAAAAAAGAACAAATTTGTATCATCGAAATATTTGGTATGCCTAAAATCTTACGTTTCAACACGGGCTCGATCGGGAGTATTCGGAAGGCGCCGTCCGTAACTATTCGGGTAACTTCGTATTTTCTATGGCGGGCGGTCGAGCGCGAGCGTTAGAAGAACTACTACGCCGCCGTAAACGCCGCACTGGGTATGACGTCATACCCGATGCGCTAAGTCTCCCTTAGGAGTATATGTATTCTGTGGGCGCGTAGCTCGACATTATACCCATCGGGTACGGACCGGGTCTCTGCTGTACATACCCGGTCTGCGTACTGGTAAAGTCATACTGGGTTTTTATACCTGTACCAGTATATACGTACCATCCCTACTACAGATATCTGACGATAACGCTGTCAAAGGACTCCATGTTGCTAGTAGACTCAGTGGCATTACGGTGGCAAGGCATTAAAACCAGCACCACATCATGGTCGGATGCCATACTAAAACTGAGAAGTGCATTCGGAGAGCGTCGTCCACCTATTCCGCATATATTTGGAGTTGTTTGCATTGCGATAAAATTTGGACACAGATATGGTATACGGGCTTCTCGATCGTAGAATAAAAAAGCGGCTCGATCGTAACTCCATAACATCTTTCGACCAGTTACTACACCGTGCCAGAGCGATTGAAGAGTCGTTAGTGGAGAGCGCAGGTGACAAGACACCGGTACTGACGCATCCGAGCGCCAGTCACCAACCTGCCGTTACCGGCGTTCCTTCAACTTCTTAACCGAGTGATAATAAGAGCACTCGCAACAAAAGACTGTCGTGCAGTTACTGCAAGAAATGGGGACACGAAAAATCGCAGTGTAAAAAGTTAATAAACAGCGATAAAAGTGATAACGTGAAAAGTGACGACAACGTAAACAAAAATAAAGCTATTCAATGTTATGGGTGCGGTACCCCTAACGTTATAGAATCGAAGTGCAAAAAGTGTAAATCTAATTCTCAAAGTGCATTCTATTCGGTTACAACCAGTGATAGCGTAAATTCACAAATGTGCGGTTCCTATCATCGCGTTATCATGCGAGATGGATGCGCGCCAGGCAAGCCGCGATCGACGGCCGCAAGCGTTCCACGCACGTGCGGCCGCACCGTGAGCGCTGCCGTGGCCGCTCGTTGCCTAGCAACCGTCCGCGAGCTTTCTGATGACTGTCCGCGCGGTCAAAAGCCGCCGGGCCCGCCTCGATTCGTACCAGTACCACAGGTAACCCAACGTCTTGTAACGCTGGGCATCACTTAAAACCTTACTGTGATTATGTTGCTGAACTGGCGACATAACAATAATAATGTTGACAGATTATGTTGCATAAATGTTAATACAAATATTCAGGGTGATTCAGATTTTACTGATAACCATCAGTAAAATCTGTTCATAAATGCTTAGGATTAAGCTTGGTCAATTTTGATAAAAATGTTAACAATGATTATTTGTGTTCAGGTTTTCCTGATGATAATGTGCATAAATGTGTAGAATTAAGCTTAGTAAATGTTAATAGAAATAACAAATTACAAAATTGTAAGAAACACCTCGCGTCTGCACAGGGTCGAACTAAGGGAGGTCCAATCAAGGGGGAGCGTAATAATAATAACCTTTGATGAAAATAGGTATTTTAGGGGAAAATGGGACAGCATTGCTAGACACTGGGTCTAGGGGCTGCATTGCCGGTCACACACTTTTACGTGTGTTAAAGGAAAAGGGACATCCTGTACAACAGTGCACTAGAAACATCCGCTTGGCGGATGGCTGCACGCGCCTGATGGAGGTGCTTGTTACAGAGGTTCAGGTAAAACTGTTTCGTGCCCACCGAGTTCATAATTTTCCCCGAAGCAAAAGATAATGAAACACTGTTAGATATAGATTTTATTAACAGTGCTGGTCTCATTATTGATTTCAAGCAGTGCCTTTGGTATTTTTCGGATAGTATAGATCAAAAGTATAAATTGATTTCAGAAACCTTTTCACCTCGTCATTCATATGCCGCAATGAATGTTTTACGCGATGACGAAGGTGCAGGTTTAAAGGTTCAGGAGCGTGAGGAGCTTGCCCAATTACTCACGGATTTTCAGGAGATTTTAAATATGGTTGGGGAACCGACTCCATATGGGAACATCATATAGACACGGGAAACAATTCTCCGATAGCGACACCCCCATATCGCCTGACACCTGCAAAGAACGAGGTTATGTATATTTCTGATTCTGGATGAAATAAAAAATCTTTGCCAACGTTTTGTTGCTACGACTGTCAATGCACTGTTAATGTAAACTTTTTTTTTTCTTCGCCCTTTCTCGGGCAGGCTAAGGTCATAAACCATACCGCCTTATCTTTAGTAGTGTATTTTTAGTTTTTTTCTATTACAATGCAGATGTAATACATTCTAAGGTCTTATGCAGTATTTGGTAACAAATGTGTCGAACTAGCCTTCACGGCAAACTTCGCTGAGGTAGTGAATACTACAATAAAATTCTCAGCTCCGTTTTACCGAGATCGCGCCTGTTTCAAGGATTTCATATATTGTTCAGTTGCGTAGACACTTGAGACACAAAACTACACCAATTTTACATCAAAATATCCACTAGAAATCAATAAACGAATAAAAAAAAACAGTCATTGAACTGCACTCGAGAAAGTCCCGCCAAAAACTGCCTCACACCTGGGTTTTTATAGGTTACAGAAAACATTTCTTTTTCCATTAGAATACAGATGCAACACATTCTAATGTATTTTGCAGTATGATAGCTAATTTCATCGCAATTGCAACACCGTATGGTATTTTAACTATAATGCGTAATTTCTGAGATACCGTAGATTTAGTGAACGCGGGTAATCACGGCATTACCGGGCCGCGATGGTGTGCCGACAATGGACAGTGACGTCAAGAGGCTGTTATTATAATAGTTTTTTTTCTGTCCGTCCATGACAAATGCAGGGCGACTTCGCACGCACGTAGGACAGAGATGCCACGTCGCGTTGAATTCACATAAACCGCATCGGACAGCTTCGCAACTGCGTTCACGTTGAATCGCCCACGTAGGACGCCGCGTTAAAAGTTTCACAAGTATCTTAACAATAAGTTTTGTTGTTTATTATCTTTGCTCAATAGATGGTGCTGTGAGTATGTGCATCCCTTAATGAAAACTTTCTAAATGATAAATGATGTTTATTCAGAAAATAGGTTACAAGGAACACTTTACACGTCAATGTTTTTTGTCAGTTTAAGCTAGATGAGGCCGGTGTTTCCTAGCTGACTACCCTGAGAAGAAACACCGAAACAAACTCAGAGGAGTAAAGTGTTCAAATCTATACAATATGTACTGGTTAAATCATATGAGAACCATGTACGTTTATGTCTGGGATGAGCTTTCTGAAGAAAGCTACACACAAATTCGACTGGACCTGTCCAGACAGTGCAAGCATTTGTCACTCATCGTGAAGCTCAACTCAGAACTTTGAGGAGCTCAACGAACCGACGAACGAGTAGGCCAAAAAAATACTCAAACTGCCAGACATAAAATCTACATGAATGTAACGACATATATAGTTCTCGCATTTACATTATTCTATATGAGCACCATGCAGCTTAGTGTCTGTAATGGTCTTTTGAAGAAAGAACCACACATATTTGAGTAGACCTGTCCAGTTTTTTTTTTTTTTTTTTTTGGGGGGTGGGAAATCATCCTATGACTTCTTCCGCTCTAGGGTGGAGCGGAAGGGCGTGTCAGACTCTTACTGATTAAAACCCACCCCTGTTCCTCCCTGCCTTGAGTGCCCAGGGGCGAGGTAACTCTTTCGAATTTATCCTCCACCCCCGGGCAGAGACCTGTCCAGTCAGTGCAAACATTTGTCAATAGTCGAATAGCTCAACTAATAAAACCACTAAGAAGCTCAATGACTTGACGAACAATACCAAAGAAAGGAGGAGAAAATAATAATAATAACCCACATAGTCATATTAAATATTCATGTTAAACAAAATACTAATAATAAAATATCAATAAAAAAAATATATAATATAATGCAAGTATTCCTGTCAAAAACGAATATAAAATAAAAAAAAAATCATCAGTGTTTATATATTAGTAGTACATATGAAAACAATGGCTCATGTATATCATTGAAGCAGCTCAATCCCACGCCTTTTTGTCCTCAAGGAAGTCATTAATTGTGTAAAAAGCTTTGTGGCCTATCTTACGTTTAATAAATGATTTAAATTTATTTATGCTTAGTTCTTGAATTTGGCTATGAAGTTTATTATAGAAACGTATACATTGGCATCTAAACGAACCACCTATTTTTTTCTTGAGCCTGGTTTTAGGTACAATAAATTTGTGTTTGTTCCTAGTATTTATGCTATGGATATCACTGTATCTTTTAACAGATTAATATTTTTATGTGCATACATGAGATTCTCATAAATATATTGAGAGGGAACAGTCACAATATTAATCTCTTTAAATTTGTCTCTGAGGGAGTGTCGGACTTAATTTATAAATTGCACGAATAGCCCTTTTCTGTAAAACAAAAATTGTCCGAATATCGGCGGCATTTCCTTAGAACAGAATGCCGTACGACATCACACTATGAAAATAACTAAAGTATACTAAACGAGCTGTCTCTAAATCAGTTAATCCACGAATTTTCCTTACGGCGTATGCTGCAGAGCTAAGTTTTTTGGACAGTTTATCTATATGGGGGCTCCACTGGAGCTGCGCATCCAAAGTTAAACCTAAGAACACTGTGGAATACTCGGGTTTCAACTCTTCACCCTTTATTGACACACTAGTGTTCACTTGTATTACATTGGGTAGTGTGAACTTTATGCATTTCTTTTTAATCTCGAGAGATTATTGATGTTGAACCAGTTAACTACAGTTAAAAGAGCATTATTTACATCATCAACAACCAGCTGCTGACGTTTGAGTTTTAAAGTGATTAATGTCATCTGCAAACAGCACTAAATTATGTGGGGGGGGATGTAAAAAGTATTAATCATTTGTGGAGTATAGTTTATACGTGCCATAGAGATGTGTGTAAGAAAAAGAATGGCTGTCAAAAGTGAATTGAAAAAACCAACCATGTGAATATTTTGTTACCTAATTAAAATTATAAAAAACTATATTAAAAGGGAATTGACAATTTAAATAAAAACTTTAATTGTCGTTTATTTGTTTTCCAGGTAAGGTAAGCTAGTTTTTTGTGTAAAATAATTTAGAATGTGTGTAAAATGTTCAAATAAAACTTTGTTTTCCAGAGCAACACAATTGTTTAATTGCAATTCCTAAAATTAGAATAAATTGTCTTATATATATATATTTTTTTTTTTTTTGTGTATGTTCGGCCCTCACTCTGTCATTTATGAACCGATCTTGATAATTCTTTTTTTGTTAGATAGGGTATATCTCAAGGGTGGTCCCATACATGGTGGAGCATACGGTGGAGGTCTGCCCCGCTTGGGCGGAGCACCGCCGCGTCCTCGTGGATGCGATAGGTGGCGGCGACCTCTCGCGCCCGGCCCTGGTTCAGGCCATGGTACGGAGTGAGAGGGAATGGGAAGCAGTCTCCGAATTCTGCGAAGCAGTAATGCTCGCGAAGGTGGAGGCGGGACTCGTGAGGGAAGCTCAACGGAGTGCCCCTCACGGCCCCGGCCGCTACCACTGCAGGAGAGGTACTGGGCATACTGGGCGTAAGACGTCGCGAGACGATCTCCGGCAACCGTAGAACCGGGCCTGCGGACGGCGAGCAGTGGGTAGCTCGCCGTCCGATCAGCACCAGGCCCGTGAGTCGACGGCGCGTAGTGTTCCACGCGTGCCTCAAAGAGATTAGTGTCAGCCACTACTGACGGGGCCCATCGTGGCCGGTGCCTGCATGCATAAGAATAGCAGATAAATTCTAAAAATGAGTTACCGCACCCCTGGGCACTCAGGCAGGGAAGGAACAGGGGTGGGTTTTAGTCAGTAAGAGTCGGACACGCCCTCCCGTTCCACCCAGAGCGGGAGAAGTCATTGAATGATTTCCAACCCATCAAAAAAAAAAATACCGTCGAATCCAGTGATTTTTGCTTGATGATCGAAAAAATATACAGACAACCCGATTTTTTTTTTCAAAAAATGTTTTGCTGTTTTGTAAGCAAAGAGTAATATAAAGGGAAGTTTTAAGGGTGCCCTAGTCGGTCATTCTTCCATACAAACGTAGTATGGCGATTACTCCACTGTATGATGGTGTACGTACAAAATAAAAAATGATATTAATTCATCTCATCATTATCTAGCCCTATAGGGAAACAAAATAGTAAAAAAAATATACATTTGAAAGTTATGAGCGTCGAAAATTCCATATTTTTACACTAATTTTAACGCATCTTTGGGTGGAAATAAATACCATAAGACGAAAAAAACTTGCAAAATAGTTACCATACAGGGATAGATTAGTTGTTCAAAAATGCGAATAATTTTATTTTGAAAAGATACATTCAATAGATTTTTCATGACATCCATAATACCAAAGGTCTGTTTATAAAATTTTGCGCGCTCGTTTTCGTCGTAAATGATCGTGCATTTCGCTACAAGTTGCCTCCCCGGTCAGTGGGACGGAGGGGAGGCACGCAGCGCGCACCCACACATGCTCACTAGGTTAGCCCGGCCGGCACTCGCGCCCTGCACCGCGCGGCGCGCAGTCGACTGTCAGTACGTCACCGTAATTACGCGCGTGCTGTGGTAACTGGTATTGTGCTATCGTATTCGTCTATTTTTATTTTATAACATTGACCCCTGGCTTGAACTTTGGATTCCGATATTCCTTTATTGATAGTTTGTGTCGATTATTTTGAATTTGTCTCAAATTTTACTGATTCTGTGACATTGGACTTTGGATTCCGATTTGATAGTGTTTTTTTACGGACGACGATGATGATGATGATGATGATGATGATGATGATGATGATGATGATGACGATGACGATGACGATGATGATGATGATGATGGTGGGATGATGATGATGATGACGATGGATGATGATGGATGATGATGATGATGATGATGATGATGACGATGACGATGATGATGATGATGATGATGATGGTGGGATGATGATGACGATGGATGATGATGAAGATGATGATGATGATGATAATGACGATGATGATGATGATGACGATGATGATGAAGATGATGATGACGATGACGATGATGATGATGATGACGATGATGATGATGATGATGGTGGGATGATGATGATGATGATGATGAAGATGATAATGATGATGATGATGATGATGACAGATGATGATACAGGCACCGGCGGTAAATAATGCATATATTTTGGAAAAATAAGCTAGTTTCGGCTTCGTAGAGCGTTATCTCTGTCGCACACTACCTTTGTGACGTTTGTCGCTGGTCCGTCTTCGTGTGACAAAGATAACTCTATCTGTAGGTACAAGTAGGTACAGTCGTCCAACGCCTTTGAAGTCTGACGAAATGCCGCCTCCGATACGTGATTGCCGCAGGGTTTTCACATTTTTAGGGTTCCGTACCCAAAGAGTCAAACGGGACCCTATTACTAAGACTCCGCTGTCCGTCTGTCAGCAGGCTGTATCTCATGAACCGTGATAGCTACACAGTTGAATTTTTTGCAGAATGTGTATTTTATAGTTGCTGCTATAGAAATACATGCTGTGTGAAAATTTCAGCTGTCTATCTATTAAGGATCATGAGATACAGCCCAAAAAAACTGCAGTTTATGGTACGGAACCCTTCGTGTGCGAGTCCGACTCGCGCTTGGCCGGTTTTCTTTCTTTTTCTGTATGTATAGCCGTATCGTACCTATTTGCCTATGGATATGTGTGCGTAGAGTACCAGGATATTAAATACTTACTACAAATAATTATTATGCTAAATAGTTTTATTATAAACAAAAATCACAAAGTAGTTATGTTACCTTGCGCGCACGCAAATCCCGCACGATTACTTAGGTAAGTACCTTAGTTTTAGTACATTGGACTTCTAGAAGTAGGGAAGACTGTGCTGTTACTATTCCGTTTACGATACTATTTTGGCAGACGTTTGTGCTAGTCCCTATGGTGACACAATGGCTAGTTTTGTTATCTGTATACTACGAGAATATTACAAACCGCTATTGTAAACAAATAATCAATAAACAATTTACAATAGAACATAGTTCTTTTTATTTGATGTAGGTACCTACATAATTATCAAGACTCACAAATCAGTCGCGCTGTCGAAAAAGAAGTTATCCTGATTCAGGTTGTTATAATAATACTTACGGTGAGTCACCTGTAGGTTTAACTAGCTAGGGTTTTTTTTTTTTGGGGGGGGTCGGAAATCATCCAATGACTTCTCCCGCTCTGGGTGGAGCGGGAGGGCCTGTCAGACTACTGACTAAAACCCACCCCTGTTCCTTCCCTGCCTGAGTGCCCAGGGGTGCGGTAACTCATTTTCAGAATTTATCCGCTACCCCTAGGCATGCAGGCAACGGCCACGATAGGCCCCGTCAGTGGTGGCTGACACTAATCTCTTTGAGGCGCGCGTGGAACACTACGCGCCGACGACTCACGGGCCTGGTGCTGATCGGACGGCGAGCTACCCACTGCTCGCCGTCCGCAGGCCCGGGTCTACGGTGGCCGGAGATCGTCTCGCGATGTCCTACGCCCAGTAGGTACGCCCAGTAACTCTCCTGCGGTGGTAGCGGCCAGGACTCCGTTGAGCTTCCCTCACGCGTCCCGCCTCCGCCTTCGCGAGCATTACTGCTTCGCAGAAGGCGGAGACTGCTTCCCATTCCCTCTCGTTCCGTACCATGGCCTGAACCAGGGCCGGGAACTAGCTAGGGTAAGTAAATACTCGTACCTATTTTTCAACACATTTGCTCGAAAAATACATTTACGAAGCCTGTATACATTGTTCAAAAGTTCAAAATTATGCAACATACAATGGAACGTGTGGTAAAATAGGTACTCTCACCTAAGTAGGTCCCTATTTGACCGCAGTGACCGCACGCTCCATTGTATTGTATAGCGCTGTGCGTATCCTTTACGGTATTTTTTAATTTCCTAAAATATTTAAGAATTCTACCAAGGAGTTTCACCTCACGAGAATAAAACTATTGGCAGTACTATTTTCTCGCAAATGTGTTGAAAAACGTTGTGTAACCGGACTAGTATCATAAATAACTGTATCATACCTACATAGTAATATCTGCACAACATACAATAAAATACAAAAGCATAAAGAAAAAAAAGTAAAAACTCAAATCAATTAAATTATTTGTTGTTAGCAATGTTCTTCTACATACATTCACATTTTCGCAAAAGAACTCTATCACGTGAGCAAAGTCGCGGGTCGATATTATTTAGGTGCTTGACCTTTCATAACAACAACTAAATTGGGTGCATAATAATTACGTTTCACACAGTGATAATCCTAAGTTATTATTTGTTTGAGTTTATGTTGTCATTCAAACAAATAAGAATGTTGAATGTTGAACGCAGACGCGTCACGCGCCACCGATGTGGCGTTATCGCGTACCTACCTACGCAATGACGCCGCACCCACACGCCGCTGCAACCACTCTTCAATGAAATCGCGCATGTATGCGTCACTCAGCGTTAGGAGTGTGTATGTGTACGCGCGCTAGCTTCTTACTGCTCATCACAGCGTCTATCTCTCTCGCACGTGGTGTCGGATGAGATAGCATGCATTTTAACCCCGCCCACCAAATAGTTCGTGCGGCCGACTAGTGTACCCTTAAGTCTAATGCCTGACGTTTCTCAGTTCTTTTTATGCAAAAATATTCATTGTACAGACACGGTAAGTCTACGATTTTACTATATTTACAGATAGCTATAGAAGAACATAAAGTACTGCTCAAGACGTTCGACCTCCAATCGTCCATGTCGAACTCATTGATCGGAGTGACATTTTTTTTATTACAGAATTAAACACCGACACAACTTATCTGGGCCTGGCCCTGCAGTCTCGACATTGATAGCGATCGCTACGTCCTAACGATCGCTCGCTACGTCCTAACGATCGGTCGCTACGTCGGAAAAATAATTGATTTTCTTGAAATATGTACAGAGACCAGAAGATCAGTTGAACAGTTTTCATGAAAAATAGTGTTTGCAAGTTAAAATTTACGTCGTGTCTGTACATATTTCAGGAAAATCAATTATTTTTCCGACGTAGCGACCGATCGTTAGGACTTAGTGATCACGACATTGATAGCGATTGCTGATTTTCTTGAAAATATGTACAGAGATGGCATAAATTTTAACTTGCAAGCACTATTTTTCATGAAATGAAATCAGATATTTTTTTTTAATTTTATTTGTTATCTTTACCGCTTGTAACAATTAAAATGGACGTAGCGACCGATCGTTAGGACGTACCGATCGCTATCAATGTCGAGACTGCAGGCCTTGTATAATTTAATTACAGTTTATTTATCTTATCTTATTATTTTTAGTTAATATCCTCGTCACTACTGAAGAATTCTTGGTCACTCACGGTTATTCACGTAACCAGAGTACTCCCATACTCTGGTTACGTGAATAACCGTGAGTGACCTGTGAAAAAAGACATTTAACTCTTTTTAAGGTTACGTACCCGAAGGGTCCAAACGAAGCCCTATTGCTGTCACTCACATGTCCATCAGTCTGTCTGTCCGTCGTCTATCACACCGGTTTTACAGCCAAACGGTTGGAGCTACAGACTTCAATTTTTCACAGTACAACTATCCTGTTGACCCAAAGGCATACAACTGGTCATATATTTGGTATGGAACCCTAAATGTGCGAAGTCCGACACGCACTTGGCAGGTTTTATTTTGGTTTGTTTGTGTCGAAAATGTCGAAATTAAATTAATTAATTCAACAGTTAACTTTTTTTGCTACAAATATCAGATAAAAAACTAGTTTTATTTAACGTTTATAGATAACTGGTTTTTAGTCCTTGGTAGAGGTTGTCATATCGCTATCAATGGTTTGAACACGATAACAGACCGGAACGCCTGTAGGCGCTGTGGCCGCTTATATCAATGATGATTCGGTTTTTGGCGGGATTTTGTCGAGTGAATTTCAGTGGCTGTTTTAATCATTCGTTTATTGATTCCTAGTGAATATTGTGATGTAAAATTGGTGTAGTTTTGTGTCTCAAGTGTCAACGCAACTGGACAATATGTGGAATCATTGAAACAGGCGCGATCTCGGGAAAATGGAGGTGAGAATTTTATTGTAGTATTGACTACCTCAGCGAAGTTTGCCGAGAAGGTTGACTCGACACATTTGCTGCCAAATACTGCAAAAAACATTAAAATGTATTATATCTGCGTTCTAATGGAAAAAAGTAAAAAAACTACTAAAGATGAGGCGGTATGGTTTATGACCTTAGCCTGCTCGAGAAAGGGCGAAGAAAGACTTTTTGGCGGGATTTTGTCGAGTGAAGTTCAGTGGCTGTTTTAATTATTCGTTTATTGATTCCTAGTGGATATTGTGATGTAAAATTGGTGTAGTTTGTTGTCTCAAGTGTCAACAAAAATGGACAATATGTGGAAACATTGAAAAAGGCATGATCTCGGGAAAATGGAGCTGAGAATTTTATTGTAGTATTGACTACCTCAGCGAAGTTTGCCGAGAAGGCTGACTCGAACCATTTGTTGCCAACTACTGCGAAAAACATTAGAATGTGTTACATCTGCATTCTAATGGAAAAAAGTATAAATACACTACGTAAGACTGGGCAATATGGTCAAAAGACTTTCGCCTTCCCTTCGAGGATAATAAAAAAAAGGGTGAAGAGGAAGGACTTCGGAATAAGGGTATATATATATGTATATATTTGGGAGCGGGGGGAGGGGGGTAGACCCCTCCCCCGTGGGGGAAAAGTTTAGGAAATGCATAGTTTTTTTTTTATGAATTTTTAAAAATCTAATTTTGAGGTTATGTTTTTGGGAAGAACTTTCATTTAGCGTCAATCGCGGACTATTTCTAGACTATTTCCAAGCAATAATACGATCAATGGCATCTTCAAGGTCAAGATTAACACCAGAAAAGCCGAAGGTCAAGGTCATTCGTCGAATGGCAAAGGCATTTTTTATTTTATTATAATGTTTTAGGTTTGCATGTCGATAGAGCCACGTGTCGCCGGAGCCCCGCTTCGCGGGGCTCCTACTTCTGAGTGGTTTATAAAAAAATAACCACGAAGGGGATGGCGGGGTCTGTTCGCTCGCTTCGCTCGCTCTCTTGACCCCGCCATCCCCTTCTAACCTAACCTGTCCGAGTCGGGGTGCCCTAAGTCCCGAGCTCGCTTCGCTCGCTCTTGCATCCTAAGTTCTCAAGCGCGATGGCAAATGCTCTCAAACGCGAGTACAGACATTGAATAACATGACACTAACAAATCATATAACGGCGCCAAAGAAATTTTGCATTTCGTTTCACCTGTAGCAGATACCATCAGAATAAAAAATAATAACTTTAGATTGTCAATAAATCAACATTTTCGTAGTTGGTCACCAAAAAAACAGAACTCACTGAGAAATTATTAAACTCAAATAAAATAACTAAATCTAAAGCAAATTTAAACAAAAAAAACAAACTACGCGTCAACTTATAATTTGCAAAATCAAAACGCATTATTAAAACTCCCTAAATTAGCAACCCTACCTGTCAAAGTTACGTCAAAAGTGATAAAATAGTGCGAAATTTGAGGTTATTTTATCAAAGTTTGATGTTTTTTATCTCCGAAAGTATTTATTTCCTAAACTTGAAACTTCGTGAAATTACTCAAGATAACAAGTACTTTGCACAACAAAAAATTGAAGAGTCTACTCGGGATCCCTTATTGTGAAGTTGAGCCCTGTTTGGAAGTTGATTACCTATTAGCCATGCTCCGGCTATGCTGTATCGAAGGGTTGTGATTAAATCAAGCCCTGTCCTTTTGAGGTCCACGAAGGTAGACTTCTCACGTTACAAGCAAGCTTTTAAAGATCGACAAGGAAAGTCTTTTAGAATAGTTTTATTTTATGTCAATATGTCGAAGTCAAAGCTAAAATGTTTATTGTAAACAAAATTACTGATCTTACTAAGTACGCCTATATGTAGTAAGTATACCTATATGTATCTCGGTCTGGTTTCCGCAACTCCACGATTAAGGCGCGTATTTTGCGTACAGATCTTACTAAGAGCCTAATTCAATTTAGAAACTAAGATGGAAAAGCTATCGGTGTGTAGGATATGTTTAGTGGAGGATGTTCGCATGTATGTGGTTACCAACAAGAGCCTGCAGGAGATGTACGAGAAGCTGACTGACATTCCTGTAAGTAGATAATCAAACAATTAACTCATTAAATTGGGATGTTTCCTGAAAAATAATACATTTTATTTAGACCCAGATACATTATCAAAAATTATTGAACAGATTATTTTTTTTCTATAATAAACCAATAAAAAATGACAAAAATAAAATGGATCAAAGTTCAGGGGTGGGGCTCGTTACGCCACTTCATGGTAAAAAGTGCACCATGGTGTGACATTACACAAATTTTCAACATACTGCATCATCCTCATGTTTTATTTATGTGACAAAAGAAAAAATATGACGGATTAATAATTTTTTTTTAGGAAACTACCCTATTATGTATTTTACGTAGATTGATGTATGACTTCCTTGGAAAGTAAACAATGTGTTGGAAAAACAAAGCTATAATAACCTGGAATTAGTATGCAATGCAAGTATATTTGTTGCAGTTTGTAACTGAAGACAGAAGACCGATGCTGGCTTGTTTCTACTGCTGCACTAAACTAAAGCAATGCTGCCAACTGCAGAGAAAGTGTGTGGAAGCTGAGGAGGTGTTAGCTCAGATGTTGAATGAGGAATATGAGGTGAGATATTCATGAATGGACAACTGTTCTCTAATTTACCTGTCTGCCATAAAAGGAGGGTAATGTTTTTGGAGAGTATGTATGTATTTCTACTTCTTTGGCATGCCATTTGGGTTTGACTGCTGAAATGACAGACACTATAATATGACTTATGAAAAACTAACAAAATGCCTGTCACCATATTAGTGAGGTCATATTTTTTTTTGTGACAAGATTATATTGGGGATCAAAATAAAGGGCTCAAGGAGGTGATTTCAAAACTTCTCACTAAAACATAGAAAATTAAAAAAAAAAAATATTTTTAAATAACCTGACAAGCAAATACAGCTAAAAAGTTCTAAACAAATCACTTTTCAACCAGGCTGATGCAGTTGGTGCCATGAAGTCTATAATTAAACTAAAATAACTGCCACTAACTGCGTCAGACTGCTTGAAAAGTGACTTGTTTGCAAATTTTTAGGTAATTATTGAAGTGGCCTTTTTTGAAAATATGAAATTTTTTCTTTCATTCTCCAACTGAAATTAAAATTGTATAGTTTTCATTTGAAGGAAATTTATACAATTCTTGGTATATGAGATACGTATTTAGGGTCAAATAAAGTAATGTGGCGTCTTACAAATACAAATATAAATATGTTTATTGGATCAAAACATAATAAAAGTACAACAACAAAACTCTGTGGGGAACAAAACTTGGGACTTAGTGATGGTAATGCTACCTACTACTCAGCCTCTTGACTTCTGAAGGCTCTCGTGCTGACCATGCTACCTACTACTCAGCCTCTTGACTTCTGAAGGCTCTCGTGCTGACCATGCTACCTACTACTCAGCCTCTTGACTTCTGAAGGCTCTCGTGCTGACCGTGCTACCTACTACTCAGCCTCTTGACTTCTGAAGGCTCTCGTGCTGACCATGCTACCTACTACACAGCCTCTTGACTTCTGAAGGCTCTCGTGCTGACCATGCTACCTACTACTCAGCCTCTTGACTTCTGAAGGCTCTTGTGCTGACCATGCTACCTACTACTCAGCCTCTTGACTTCTGAAGGCTCTCGTGCTGACCATGCTACCTACTACTCAGCCTCTTGACTTCTGAAGGCTCTCGTGCTGACCATGCTACCTACTACTCAGCCTCTTGACTTCTGAAGGCTCTCATGCTGACCATGCTACCTACTACTCAGCCTCTTGACTTCTGAAGGCTCTCGTGCTGACCATGCTACCTACTACTCAGCCTCTTGACTTCTGAAGGCTCTCGTGCTGACCATGCTACCTACTACTCAGCCTCTTGACTTCTGAAGGCTCTCGTGCTGACCTTGCTACCTACTACTCAGCCTCTTGACTTCTGAAGGCTCTCGTGCTGACCGTGCTACCTACTACTCAGCCTCTTGACTTCTGAAGGCTCTCGTGCTGACCATGCTACCTACTACTCAGCCTCTTGACTTCTGAAGGCTCTCGTGCTGACTATGCTACCTACTACTCAGCCTCTTGACTTCTGAAGGCTCTCGTGCTGACCATGCTACCTACTACTCAGCCTCTTGACTTCTGAAGGCTCTCGTGCTGACTATGCTACCTACTACTCAGCCTCTTGACTTCTGAAGGCTCTCGTGCTGACCATGCTACCTACTACTCAGCCTCTTGACTTCTGAAGGCTCTCGTGCTGACCATGCTACCTACTACTCAGCCTCTTGACTTCTGAAGGCTCTCGTGCTGACCATGCTACCTACTACTCAGCCTCTTGACTTCTGAAGGCTCTCGTGCTGACCATGCTACCTACTACTCAGCCTCTTGACTTCTGAAGGCTCTCGTGCTGACCATGCTACCTACTACTCAGCCTCTTGACTTCTGAAGGCTCTCGTGCTGACCATGCTACCTACTACTCAGCCTCTTGACTTCTGAAGGCTCTCATGCTGACCATGCTACCTACTACTCAGCCTCTTGACTTCTGAAGGCTCTCGTGCTGACCATGCTACCTACTACTCAGCCTCTTGACTTCTGAAGGCTCTCGTGCTGACCATGCTACCTACTACTCAGCCTCTTGACTTCTGAAGGCTCTCGTGCTGACCATGCTACCTACTACTCAGCCTCTTGACTTCATCAGAAGGAGGGTAATGTATTTTTAATTATAATTAATTTTCTCATGGGGCTCGTGGCTAATGCAGCAACATGGGTCGATATTTAAGAGGAAGCTACGCTTACCGAGGTTGCTCTGTGAATGGGTCACCATCTATTACATATTGAGACCCCACCAAGTCTCAGAAAGTATGTTTAAGCTTTCGTCCAGGCTTTCATTTATACATCTTTGACAGTCTTTACTGGTAGTCAGAGCTCCAGAAAATTGGACACTGTCTTCCCAAAAGCTTCCCAGTTACTGGGTTATGGTCTTATAGGAGCGTTGCTCCATGTTCAACACTGGCATCCAGTCTAACTGGATGTAGACCACGACCTTGTTGGTTTCAGTGGCACCGTTGGCGCTGTGATTGAGCGATCGGCTGCTACGCTGCATGTCAAGGATTCGATTCCCGCTTGGAACAAATATTTTTATGGCCTACAGATAGATGTTCCGGGTCTGGTTGTCTTGTATATGCAAGTTTGAATGTTTATGAATGTTTATTTTTAAAAAAATATTAAATAAATAAAAATGTCTATGGATAATAAATAAATGTCATTGCTTTTATATAAACTTCACCTGGAACTAAATTATGTTGGATGACAATGCATGGTTAGCTAAGTAACGTCATTCTAAATCCAATATGGCAGATTCAAACCTCTCAACCACTTGTTAGTTTCCAACGGAGCTGTAATTATGTATACTTTGAAAGTCCGCTGACAATGCAATATTATGATACCATCGAGTTGATCTGATGATGGTCCTGGGATGTAGGGATTGGAACTACCTGATTGTTAATGGTAGGACAGTTGAATTTGGGCTAATATGCATTACTACCATGAGTACTTTACATTATAAATGACGACGAGGGTATAAAGATTGTTGCAATTTTTTTTTTTTACTTTTAAATCTATTTTGTTCTTATTTAAAATAAATTTTGTTACAGCAAAAACCTTTTTGGTTTCTCCAAGGACACCAAAAATTCGTGAATGGGCTTATTATAACGCCAATAGAGAACATGAGTGTAGTAGATGATTGTCAAGTGAGAAGCGACGCTGTCAAACAAGAACTAGCAGCTGTCAGTGAGGATGAATATCATGTTGAGCTAAAGCTGGAACATATGAGTGAAGGTTACAAACTTTTATTTCCCTTGCAATGTTCGTATGTAAGTAATTGTCCGCTTCAAAATGTATAAACAATTTTTCGATCACTTGTTTTCCGATAGAGCTGAAATGGGGCATACTTATGTAAGTCCGGTGACAATGCAATATTATGATACCATCGAGCTGATCTGATGATGGCGTCGGGATGTAGGGACTGGAACTCCCTGATGGCAAATGGTAGGACAGTAGAATTTGGACTAGTCTGTTTTGTTATATTGAGTAGGTAAATGCCATTAAGTACGCATGACAACGAGGGTCTAAAGCTTGTTAAAAACAAAACTTAATTTATTTAGTTCACCTGTCCCTGTGTCTGTCTGTCTGTTCATAATCAAAAGTTAAGTTTGACCCATTTGCCGGTTTCCGATTGAGCTGAAATTTTGTATGCACACATATGCATTGTACTGTCATTCGATTTACGTGAATCGAATAACAGTATAATATTATTATGACATGGAACTGATCTGATGTTGGAGCCGATAGGTAGCCATAGGAACTCTGTAATAAAACGACACAACCCCATCGAGTTTGGGCTCGTTTGATTCGTATTGACAAGTACTCTGGTAGTAGGGTCTGATCATTAAGCTGCGCGACTGTTAAGACATTGTTTTGTTGATAATGTTTATTATTACGTATATGTTACTAAAGAATACCAATACACTGGTAAATCTGATTATTCTTTGAAATTCCGTCATTTGGTACGGAACCCTAAATGTGCGAAGTCCGGCACCCACTTGGCCTGTTTTCTATTTCAAAAAACGTTGTCCCACACTAGGAATTACTCCTGTATCGTGGGTGCGTTTACAAAAATTTAAACTCATAAACACAAGACACTCAGACCCGGATCGGCTATCTGTTGACTATACAAATATTTGTTCCGTGCGGGAATCGAACCGCTATAAGCAGCGCAGCAGCCAATCGCTTAACCACTGCACCAACCATGCCGTATATTACTAACTAATTGGTGTTCGGGCGAAGATCGCTTTTATTAGGGCGACGCCTACTGGCCTGCCAGTGATCATCCCCTACAAACAAGCGATCTTAAATCGTGTAACTATTTATTTACAGATCATGACCCAGAAAACCTAGACATCAGCCATCCAGATGTAGAAAATGTACCAGCACACCATTCTGAATCTGACTCGGAAGATGGTGAACTTGTAATGGAGATTAAAATAGAGAGAGAAGAAGAACAAGAGTTATCTGAGCAGAAACAAACAGTCAGGGAGACGCAGAGTAAGTATTGTGTTCGATTTCGACGGAGCGGGTCGCGCTGGATCGCTTTTTGCAATGTTAGGGTTATTATATAGCTGATTCGCTTGTTCAACACTATGGCATAAAGAAATCAGCGTTTTCGTTTGCTTCCAGAGCTAGAACTTGAAACCCCAGACAAAAGCTATCCAGATGTAGCAGATATACCAGCACCCAACTCTGAGTCGGATTCAGAAAATGTACCTTTGATTGTGATTAAAACTAAAGCTGAGGAAGGTAAAGAAGTATCAAAGAAGAAAAGAAGAGCCAGTGTGACTAAAAGTAAGTATCTTTGTATATGGGCACATAGTGTCCACTAGCATCATACACGAGCTACACGATCACCAAGTCCCGCAATCCTCCACTAAAACGGGAGGATCCTCCGACCAGACTGGTGGTGAGTCTGGTCCGGGTAACTGCCCGATGGTTGATTTCAGACTGTTTGTATATGTTAAAAATAAAACGAGAACTTGTTCGGAAAAAAGAGAACTCTGCCTGTGCGATGCAGTATTTGTGTGTTTAGTTCGTATGTGGCGTCATAGATGTCGCTACATCACTCCTCTCCGAAGATCGGAGTTTGATAGTTCTTGTTGAGTCGTCCGTACATCTTTATTTATTCATAGGAGAACCAACAGCAATAACAGATGAATAACAACTGTAAATGAGACATAGAGCTAATTAATTATTCTGACGAGTAAAAACAGAAACAGTACTTAGTAGAAAACTTAGGATCACTAAAAAGCACGAAAGAAAAGAATATATATAAATTGGTACAATAAGCACTATGCACTTTTAAAAAAGTCTGCGTGCAGAATAGGTTTTAGTGGTAAATGAGTCAAATGACAACTCTTTACAAACAATAATCCTTACTCGTACTGAGTTTTGCTTGTAGTTAGAAGAGGAAAAAGGAATGGAGATAGGCTAATTAAATCAAACTGATTTCTGGGGGACATTGAAACGCAGTTTATGCAGGAGATCAGGACAGTCAATCTCGTAACATATCATTTTTAAAGAAAAGTGCAATCTGCTAGTCAACGACGACGATTTGTAAGTGGTTGCAAATGAAATGTTTCTGCCTACGATTTAAGTAATTATTAGAATTGTATGGTATAGCCGAAAACATAGATAACGAATAAATCTTTTTTGTACATTCTCAATACGATCAATGTATTTGCCATAACAAGGGTTCCAAATTTGTGTTGCATATTCGAGGTGACTTCTCACAAAATAGCAATAAAGAATCGTAAGGGTCTTGGCCTTCTGTAAACACCCCGCATGTCTGATAACCCAGTTACCTCGAAACTTTGGCCACTATTTGCTCAAAGTGCACGTTAAATAAATGATTGGAATCATAAAACACGGTGAATGCGACCGACTAGGTCGCGTACACCGTATCACTGAGTATATCTTTGTTGCACTTCAAACAAGCCAAAAAATCTGTAACAGACAGAGAGTAAATGTTAATGGGTATTGAAACTTGTGTTACTAACTTGATCCAACTGTTTTATAACTATTTTTTAACCGACTTCAAAAAAAGGAGGAGGTTCTCAATTCGACTGTATTTTTTATATATGTGTGTTACATCATAACTTTTTACTACGTGAACTGATTTTAAAGATTTTTATTTGTAAGCTGTTGCTTTACATGTGGTCCCATTTTAATTTGGTGAAGATCTGATGAAGGACTTCGGAGATACACAATAGAACTCTTCAATAAATGATAGCAAACCTTCCAGAATTACTGCAATCGCATGTCTGTATATTGTTTTCACCACTTCACAACAATCCATCACGCTGATACGCTCTGAAGGGGTATACAGATTTGTACAGTTCACCCTGATACACCCTAATTTCACCAACTATGTTCAAATTCCCTATTTTTGGGGCTATCAATTCGGGCATAACTTTACTATTAATTTAGTTTTAGAATGGGGTACAACAACTAAAAAGTTAATGATAAAAAACTTTTTACAAAAAAAATACAACCGCCTTCCATAGATAATACTAAAAAATGCAAAATGACTTTAATTTCGAAAGTCGGTGTCAAATAACGAAGAAACCAAACTAGAAACACCGACTTCCGAAATTAAAGTTATTTTGCATTTTTTAGTATTATTTATGGAAGTCGGTTGTATTTTTTTTGTAAAAAGTTTTTTATCATTAACTTACCTTTAGTGTGAGTAAAAATAGAAGATTTCCAATGGGCAGATCCAAATCGCATATTCTGATTTCGAGTACCGTTGAAAAAATCCAAAGTCAATCCAAGAATGAGCAGATATTAAAAAACCGTAAAGTAACACCAGAAGCCACGAAAGTCGAGACGAACGAGACTGATTGACTGACAGTGTCACACTTGCTTATAATTTGTCAAAAATATGTATAAGAGAATAATAATTATAATTTATTTTTAATAGGATAAGATGATATACTTTTTACATACAGGATAGCCAAAAAGTCGTGGATCAAATACAACTAGGGGTTAGATTGGGTCATCAGCTTTAAAAAATTGTTCTACGGGAGGTCTTTAAGGTCAACCCTTGCAGAGTTATAATTTATTATGTGTTTTTATGAGAAAATTACCTTTTATTACTAAATTTTTTAAAATTCGGAAAAATCTTCATCCTGTATCTTTTTTATAATTTTCACTAGATTGGTACTGATGAGTCCTCCATTAGACATGCTGTTTATGGTTGTTTATTGGGTGTGTTGAAGATAATATTAAGTTTTACGAAAAAAAAATTCTCAACTCATAACTTTTTATTTACTTCGGACTCCACTGTGAAAAAAAAATACTCTACCGAAAAGTGACCCTGTATTACAAGTTTTGGCGCATTTAATAGGGATTCTGAAAAGGTATTACACATGACCATGAGTGGCTCTAATATCTTTCTAAGACGAAAAAACAAAACAACGATTGTATAATAATTTTTTTAATAAAATAAAACATTTTACAATAAATGCTCAAAATGCCTGCCTCTGACCATAATACGTAATCTGCACCGTCTAATAAAATTCCTACGTAACCTACAGAATGCACCTCTGTTGTTAGTAACTTGTACCCTAGCAAATGCGAGCTTTTGTCGTAGTTCTTGTTCGCTATTGTTCTCTCCTTGATAAACTATTTCTTTAAAATAGTCCCAAAGAATAAATCTATTTAATTTAAATCGGGTGACCGGGGTGGCCACGCAATAGATCCGCCTCGACCAATCCACTGGTTGGGGAAGCGCTCGTTCAAATAATCTCTAACTGCTCGAGCGTAGTGAGGCGGGGCGCCGTTGTGTTGCAGCCACATTTCAGCTATTCTCGCTTCTGGAACCTCAGCTTCATTAAGAATATGGTTTAAATTTTTTTGTAAAAAAAATTAAATACTGAGCACCATTCAGCCTTGCTGGCATTTCATGCAGCACCAACTGCTGGCCAATTATACCAGCCCACATATTTATATTCAAAAATATTGGCGTTGGCGGATGGGACGAGACTGGAGCGGCTCAGGAGTAAACGAAGGCTGTGTCGGGCTCTGATCCGACGGTTCTACACAGTCTTCAAACGTCACTGGTTCGCCTTCATACTGCGTGACCACTGCGGCTGAACATCGCTCCCTGGGCCGCTCGGACTGGGCGCCTCCTGTTCACGTGAGACTGCAACCGAATCCAACTTCTCACAAAATGGTCTAGAAGGACAGCTTAATGAACTCCGTATCCGTGTCTTTAGTTGATCAACATGTCTATGGGGTTCTTTACCAAAAGCATCTAATACCCTATAATTAGTGGTCCCCATCTTTCTGTTACCTTCCCCGACACCCATTTATCGGGTCCCCTATATTGACGTAGCCAGACTTCATCCCCCGGGTGTAGTTGACGAGACCCCGTTGCGCTATGTGTGCTGTCGCCCCTGTGCATCCCTAACTTTAGTGTCCCTATTTGGTCTTAGGGCATCGAATTTCGTACGCAACCTACGGCCAAACATGAGAGACAAAACAACAACAAATCTCACTTCACGCTTGTAAGGTTAGGTACATTTTCGTTCACAGCGTCTAGCGAGTCGGAGGTTTAGGTTGTTAAAGCAGTAGGTGTTTAACATTTTGTATGGAGTGATTCATATGGTAATATGTGATAAAGGCGCCAGTACAGTGCTCAAATTATTCACAAAGGAGAAACCCAAACTCCATAGAAACTTGGGCCTGGCGTTACAGGACTGAAATTTGGCCATGAATTAGAGCATTTATGAAGGTTTCACGAGCCCTGTTTTCACTTCTCCCAGCAATGACCAAATTGGTAAATTCAGTCAGTGTTTACCTATTTTAGGTTATTTTTCTACTTTAGAGGCTTTATTTCATATGTAAATCTGGAACGTGCACACGCTAGGAAATAATTTCAAAGGGTCGTCGTTATCGAAATCCCTAAGGTGGACTATATCTAAATATATATGTGCTGTGCTGTAGCGCCTGCTGCCTATAGCGATGAGGTTTTAGGCACATAAAAAAGCTTAGGTTTTCAGTTTCACTGAGAGCTTTACAGTTTTCAGTAAGAACAATCTGTTAAACCTGAAGTGAGTGACTTCAGATTTGGCGTGGTACGGTATCCAATTTCGACGGCACGGTTGGCGCAGTGGTTGAGCGTTTGGCTGCCGCGCTGCGAGTTCGTTTCCCGCACGGAACAAATATTTGTATGGCCTACAGATAGTTGTTCCGGATCTGGGTGTCTTGTGCATGTGAGTTTACAAGTCTAGAACGCATCCACGATACAGGAATAATTCCTAGTGTGGGGCAAGGTTTTAAAATAAATGTTGGATGGAGATGATACTATATGTAGGTAACTGCAAAAAAGCGATTTTGTATTCATTGTTTTTTTGATTATGTTTTTTGTTGCTGCATATTTACTACATAGATGATGTTTCAATTTAGAAAAAGTGCGCTCACCACAGGCCACAGACTGAGTAAGCACCACCCTTATTGTTTTAGTTTTTCAAGTAGTAAACAAATAAAAAAATAGGCAATCATTCAAGGGGATTGTCGACAGAAGTGAAAAATATGCTACGCGTCGTAGCACTCATAGTGGTGTCGCGCGAGTTCAATAGTTTTTTCCATCTCGAAAATGCCCAACGCGCCTAAAGAAGTTTCCACTTCAAAAATGTTCAGGCGAGGGTCAGTCAGAAGGCAATCAATATCGGAGTCCAGTCATTCGAGCAGAGGTCTTACAAATCCCGAGAAATACGGAAAAACACTTTCATTTGCGCAAAAACACGAAATATGAATGATATGACATGACAATTGACAGACGTTGACTGACATTTACCGTTTACTAGTGCAATCCGTGATGCAATCGATATCATCCATTCTTTGTTTCCCGTTGACTCCCGCGCGCGCGAAACTCGCGCATCCGTTAATTCCCGCGCGATTTTCCCGCCATTGACATGTTTACGACTTTGTTTACATAAAACGGTTCGCTGATGCTTCTATTGGTGCGAGGCACTTGAAGTTTTTTTTTTGGGTTGTTGAATAAACAGACCTTATCATAAAATATAAACAATACTTGTGTTACGAGAGTTGAATTCTAATCAAATGCTGTTATCAACGATTTGGCGGGAATAGTATTTGTTCACGTATTAGGTTCATTTCTGATAAAACCACTGCATCAATTTACACGAAATTTTGTATGTTACACTATGAATATACAAGTAGTTTAATAACAGTGTTTTTTTTTGTAGAGTCCGATATAATATTTTCCTATTATTCATTCTCAAACTTCATATCACGAAAACCAAACCAAGTATCGGCTTTTTCAAATTAGGTTACTGCGTTTGCGTTGCGTTTTGTGATGCGTTTTTTTTTCTAATACTATGTAATAACTACCTGCCAATAAATAAATACCTTCAAACTGTGTTCAAACTCACAAAAAGTCACATCATTCACCCTCACAATAACAATGTAAAAAAAACCGGTTGACCTTGACAAGAAATGCCATAACTTAATAATTTTTCGAAATATTTATCTAGAACGATGTTATAATGACGTAATAACAACATAGTAATGAATATATAAACTCAACATATCACATAAAAAAACACGAAACTAATTAAAACACACAATATCAACAAATTGTTGTCCGCTATTCATCTGCCTAGCCTTTTCCCAACTATCTTGGGGTCGGCTTCCAGTCTAACCGGATGTAGCTGAATACCAGTATTTTACATGGAGCGACTGCCTATCTGACCTCCACAACCCAGTTTCTGGGTAATACGATACCCCTTATTAAGACTGGTTGTCAGACTTTCGGGCTTCTGACGACCCGTAACGACTGTCAAAGATCCACGATTGACAGCCGGGACCAACGGCTTAACGTGCTTTCCGAGGCACGAAGGAGTCTCAGTATGTAAAGATGGTCACATCATATTTATGTTTGTCAATTGTTGTCCGCTATACAAACATAAATATGCAAATAAAAACATTTTTTTTAATTTTTGAAAACAGTATTTCTCTATGGAAATGTTTGTAAAAGTACGATACTATCACGCTCCGGGGCCTTACGGGTTCTGCGTGTTATTCCATGTTTGCGGGCCTTTAGGGCCTTACGGGAGCTGACGGGTTTAACAAACTTATCAAACAGTAGAATACTTAGTAGAATTCTTTTTTAACGAATATTGTTCGTTCGATGTATTTTTCCATGGTATTTTATTTCAACGAAAATGTAAAAATGTAAATAAAGTCCTAAAGAATCAATATGTTGTGCTACAAAAGTCAGTGTGGCTGTAATTTAAGCCCGCGTAGGCGCGGAGGGGCGAGGCGGCCCGCGAGCTGAGGAGCAGGTGATTTTAAGCCTCGGCTTGCTGGCCGGCGACTCAGCCGCGGTGGTGAGCGTCGATACTGTAAGCTCAGTTGGAGCTGATAGTTAAATAACAAGAAACATTTATAACGTTTGCTTTATTTATGATCCAAGTTTTACAAAACACTCTCAACATATCAGTAGTATTGGTGTAATGTCAAGTTAACTGTCAACCGATCGTTCATCACTGGAACGTTATTCACGTTCCATCTCTGATATCCCCCTTTCTAAACATAGCGCTTGGGAACAATGACTGGCCTGCCACTGCGAGTTGTTTTAGGCAAAGCGAGTCCGTGATCCGGCGGCGGCTGTGTTGCTGGTAGCGGTCCCAAGGATACTACTGATCATGGCGGTGGTTCTGGTGTTGTCATAAGCGGTGACTGTTCTGTAGGCGACACTTTATTCAACTCTGCCTGTTCATTATGACCCATCATGTTCAAGTTTTCCAATGGTTCAGGTTCAGTTACATTATTTAAGTTTCTCGCTTCACTCAAGTTATTAAACTCAATCTCTGAAACAAGAACTGGTTGGTTCTGTGAAGGTCTATCTAGGAATCTAGGTATTGGTGAAAGCGATCGCAAATGCCAGGTGTTTCTTCGGTAAATTGACCCGTCTGGCAACTCAACTAAATAGGATCTGGGTTCTGAAGTTGTTCACCGCTATCAAATGTCACTCCTTGTTCCTTTCCTTTATCAGCATTCTTTTCCTTTTGTTTTGCAGCTTTTAAGTGCTTTGCAATATTTGTCATGATTTTTGGTTTAAGTAATTTGTAATTTATGGGTAATAATGTTTTTGTCCTGCCCATTATTAGTCTTTGTACTGGTGAACCTAGATTTTCACTAGGTGTGTTTCTGTGATGTAGAAGGGCCAATTGTACATCTTAATTTTCATCCAAGCATTTTTTCAACAGGTTTTTTGCTTGTACTATTCCGTACGAAAGATTACGGACCCAGACTTTTTACCTCAACGCGATCGTGCCAAGATTTGTAGATTACTTAAACCTCAAAGTGACGTTTGGAAGGACCTTTTATCCGAATGGCAATGTAGGTGGGAAAGTTCCATCAAAGGCAGAAACATCCACCAGTTCTTCCCATCGGTTCGCGAACGGCTGGCATGGCTGGAGATGGATCACTGTGTTGCCCAATTTCTCACAGGTCATGGCAACTTTAAGGGTAAATTATTTTCCTTTAAGCTTTTTGCCTCGCCTTTATGTCAATGTTCTACACCTGATTGCGAATACGAACAATCCGCACATCATATACTATGGGAGTGTACTCATTGGCAAACTGAACGCAGTATTATGTTGTATATTATTCAGCCTACGTCTGAAGTTGTCTATTACACGGACCTTGTGGAAACTAGAACGAATTGCCGTGCTTTCAAGCTTTTTTGCCATACCTATTATTGAAATCAAGTGTAACAGTTACAATTTTAGGACCCATTAATATTAGTGTTTTTAACCAGTGGTACTTGGCAACTGGGCTTACCCCAGTTGTAAAAACCCTCTTTCTGCCTAGCTTTGTTCTGTCTCCCGCTTGATTAGGAGGGAAGTGGAAATCATGTTTTTCTTACTCCTCCGCTGTCTTTTCTGATTAATTTCGTTGCGGGACCCAAGACAGTTTAATCGATTCTCTGGGACTCGAGTTTCATTGCCTCCGCGTTTTTTCTGGTGATCGCCACTGTTGATTCTGGTTTACAGAAGTTACAGTGGTTTGGGAATAGTGTGGCGGGCTTGTCCCATTAAATAAATAAAAAAGGTTTTCTGCTTGGACATATCTTTCTGCCAATCCATTGGACCTGGGGAAATGTGGGCTAGGTAATCTGTGTTGGAATTGTCATTGATTACTGAATTCTTTGAATTGTTCACTATCATATTGTTTTCCGTTGTCTGTTAGTAGAAATTCTGGAATCCCAAATGAAGAGACCCAAATTTCCATTGATAAATCAATGGAAATTTGGGTCTCTCTGTCTCTGGGAATCACTGTAGAGCTGTTTAGATTTGATAATTCATGAAAATCAAAATACCTTGAGTACGCATCTGCCATGCCAATGAAGATTTTCCCTTGTAATGAAATATATCAGAAGCTTCAATATTCCATGGAAGTTTAGGTACTTCTTGCAATAATATTGTTTCCATTGGCTTGTCTTTTTGTGTTTTTAAACAAGTCTGACAACTTCTTACATAATCTTGCACATCACTGTTCATGTTAGTTCAGAATACATTGCCTCTTGCAAGCTGTAGTGTACCCGGTGTTGATTTATGGCTAAGATGACAATGGTTTAGTATAATTGGAACCATGTTTTGGGTAATTAGGACTCTGTTGTTTTTGAATATGATGTTGTCATATACATTTAACTGTTCTCGATAGTACCAGTATTTTTTAGTTTCTTCTGGTAGTAATTTTATATCATCTGGCCAACCATTGAGTATGATTTCTTTTAATTTTCGTAGTTCTATGCTTTTTTCAGTTTCATCTTTTAGCTCTTGTTTCCGTTTTTGTGAAAATGGCATAATGGCACATATTTCAATTTTATCTTCATTCATTTCTTGGCTGCTTAATTCCCTGCAGTCTCAGCTTAAGGTGTCTGCAATAAACAATTCTTGCCCCCTCTTGTAAATTATTTTAGCATTATATGGCAGTATCTGGTACAACATTCTTTGAAGTCTGGGTGGTGCTTCTGACATGGTTTTCATAAATATTGTTTCTAATGGCTTGTGATCAGACTCTATGGCTAAATCTTTGCATCCCCAAATATATGTGTGAATTTTTTTACATTCTACTAAAGTAATATTAGCTTCTTTTTCTAGTTGGCTGTAACATTGATCGGTCTTTGTAAACGCTTTTGCACAATAAGCTATGGGTTTGCCATTTTGCATTAGTGAAGTATGAGGTCTTTGGGGTTGTAGAAACCTAGAACCGGTGATTTTTTTAGCAGTTCTTTAAGTTGTTTGAAGGCTTCTTCTTGAGGATTGTCCCAATACCACTCTTTGTCTTTTTGTAACAGCTGCCGTAATGTGTTTGTGCTGTGAGATAAGTTTTTTTTTATGAATTTTGATATGTGATTAGCCCGAGGAACCTTTGTAGTTCTTTGATATTTTCAGATCTATTTTTTTTTATTGTGTCTAATTTTCCAGGATCTAGTTTAAGTTTATTGTTTGTAAAAATGTGTCCTAGGAACTTTATTTCTTGTGTGTTAAAACACATTTATCTGGGTTCAATTGGAGTCCAGCATCTTTATACCTTTTTATGACTTCAGTAGTTGTGGCTTCCAATCCTGCTTTGGTTGGATGGTGGATCAGGATATCGTCCATCGAGACCTCTACATTGTTTATGCCAGTTAAGAGTTGTTAGCTCATTGTTTGTTGAAAGACCGCCGGAGCTGATGCCAGTCCAAATGGTAATCTAAGGTACGAGTATCTACCGAAGGGTGTACTGAATGTTAAGTACTTGCAAGTCCTTGGTGTAACTTTCAGTTGCCAAAATCCTTTTTTACAGTCAAGAAGGCTAAACCATTGTGATCCACTGACTCTTGTAGTTATTTCTTCAATGGTATTTAGTGGGTAGAATCTTCTCTTCAAGTTTTTATTAATTTCCGATGGGTCAATACACACCACTACGACCATGTGTGAAACTGCTGGTGTAGAATCTGTAACAGGATTTATGATGTTATCTCTTACCATGTTATCAAGTTCTTCTTTAACTTTATTTCTTATTATATCAGGTACCTTCCTTGCCAGACAAATTGGCAATCGTGGGTTGTCAATCAGGTCAATATCATAATCATAATTTTTGAGGCAGCCGATTCCTTCAAAAACATCATTTTCCTTTGTTAGAGCAACAACTCGCTTTATAAGATTCAACTTTATACATGTTCTTCTACCTAAGATCGGTGAAAAGTCTTGTTCAATTACATAGTATTTTATTTTAAATATTTTCTTATTTTACAATGGTTTCCATAACTCTTTCACCAATAACTGTCATTTGGTGTTCTGACTTTGAAGTCAGGAATTTTGTATTAGATGAGGTAATGGTTGCTTTTGCCTTGATTGCTATCTTTTGGTATCACGTTGCATTGGCTACCAGAGTCTAATTTAAATGTGACTTTTTATTTTTTGGTAGTAGTTCTGCTGTCTCAAACCAATAATCTTTTTCATTAATGCCAGATAAGACGGATACATACCATTTATCTTTGCTAGAGTCATTTTCACTAGAGCTGTTTCTGTTTGCTGTTGCTGTTGTTGTTGTCTGTTTCATTAGGTTTGTAAATTGCTCGACCTTTTTTGACCTTCAACATTTTGTGAAGTGGTTCAGCTTTTGGCAATTTTTGCATGTTTTTGGTATACTGGGCATGCTCGAGGCCCATGTGTCATGCCACACCTATTACATTCTGATGTAGACCTAGATGTCTGCTAATTGCCTTCATCTTTTTCTTAATTATCGCCACTGTAAGTGTTTTTTTCCATTTTATTCATTTGCAATTTTAGTTATTCCGCAGCCCTGCATATGTCAACTGCTTTTTGCAGATTTAAATCATTCTCGATTAACAATCTTTCACGTGTCGTTTTGCTTTTTATGCCAATTACATACTATTCTGTCTGTTCTGTTTTGATGGTTTCTTAGCTCTGAGATTCCTTTTCTGTTAGACTAAACTTATTGTAAATGATGGCCGCTTCTGGTCCGATTGCGCTCATGAACATGGCCACTTGAACCTCAGTGGTCTCATGTCCAGTCCTGTGGCTGTCGCGTACCATCCAAACGGTTGAATCCACAGTTTACAAGTCGTTGCATTTCCTGTTCCGCCATTTTCTATGACAGTCGGCTTCGGCGGTCTTATTCCTGTGCCGCCAGCACTCGACGTATTTTCTTCATTAGGCATTGTTGTTATTTCGGCACAATGTAAGCTCAGTTGGAGCTGCTAATTAAATAAAAAGAATCATTTATAAAGTTTGCTTTTTTATGATCCGAGTTTTACAAAACACTCAACATCAGTAGTACTGTTGTAATGTCACTGTCAAGTCAACTGTCAACCGATCGTTCATCACTTTACTACTACTTGACAAATACCATCTGCGAAGATAAGCTCGCGTGGGACCGCCGGAGCCTCGCAGCACCGGAGCCGTGACAGAAACCATGCCTGCTGCATGTTGCAAGCTCACTTGCATGCTGCATGCTTGTTTGCACGCTGGGTATTGCATGCTCGCTAGTTTGCTGCATGCTTGCTTGCATGCTGCATGGTTGCCTGCACGCTGCATGTTGCATGCTAGCTTGCATGCCGCATACTTGGTGCATGCGTGGTTTGTTAACTTCTGTATCACTCATTTAAAAAAAAAAGAACAAATAAACACAGTATGTGTATGAAGATCGTTTTCCTGCTAGACTAGAATTTACCCGCAATATTTTTGTGAACGCAGAATTCATTTTATCAAAGGTATGAATTGAAGCGTTTAGACACTGTCACTCGATAAAATGTTATTCGTGCGTGGTAATAAGTGTTACATAAATAAACAATGTAAGGATATAGAATATTTGATTTCTTATTCTATTGCGATTTGGGGGTAAGGAGGGTTAAGTAAACGACATGATGTGTACTTCTCCATGAGTCAACTGAATGTTCCTCCTTTAATTAGTAACGTATATACAGGGTGTAACGGAATGGTGTGGTCATATTTTAAGAACTGCTTCTGCCCATAGGTATGAATAACTTTCTTCAAGAAAACTTGAAGAAATTCACAAAAAAAAATTTTACCTCATACAAATAATGATCAACTGATGATGACTTTGTATGGAGAGTCCAATTTTTTTTTTTGGGAATTTTCAGATTTTTTTTAGAGAAAGTTGTTCATATTCATTGGCAGAACCGGATCCTAAAATATGACCACACCTGTCCGTTACACCCTGTATACATAGTATGTACGTGATATAATGCTAAAAAAACTGTGAACACACAGCTTATCTATCTTAACTTGAACTATGTGCTATACGTGATGTGCTGATGTACGTGACATCACACCACATCACCCCTCTTAAAGTAAAAAAAAAAAAAACAAAATTACAATGCTTTTTTTTCCATTCCACTACATTTACACTTTTATTCTAACTCTTACAATATAACTTTGTCCTATTTTTGTGTATTACATCCATCTTATTTTTATATTTAACTACAACATTTGGTGACTCGTCCTTCACAACCACAAACGGTCCATTATAAATGCATTCCAATTTATTGCCTGTATCGTTTTTTACCAATATCAAGTCAATTTCTTTATAAGTTTAAGAATTGAGATTCTTGTCATAACAATGTTTCCTTGCTAACTTACTTGCTATCAAATTTTCTTTCGCATCATTTTGAGCCCTTTGTAATCTGTACTTAAATTCTAAAGGATAATCATCAAAGTTATACAATGGTTCAACACTTTCACCTTGAAGACTACTTGGTAACCTGCAATTTTTTCCGTAAACTAATTCGTAAGGTGTATATTTGGCCACAGTATTAACTGTTGTGTTATAAGAAAAACACCAATATGGAATCCATTCATTGTATCCTTAAATACGCACCTAAAGTTTTATGAACGTTTTCCAATGATCTGACTTTATTGATGCCCAAGATGTTACATAGCTCTACCATTACTTCTGAAATGAACTCAGAACCCCTATCCGTAGCAATTGTTCGCGGTATCCCATACCTGAAAACAAAATTTTCTGCCGACCATTTTGCTACCTTATTTGCAGACTTATTTTTTAAATTCCGTAAGCTCACATTGCAGAGTCAATATGTAAACGTTGCCTCTTTCGCCCCTATCTAGCGGTCCTACTATATCTAAATAAATCTTCTCAAAAGATGAAGATTCAGTGATAGTAATTGTCATCGGTTCTTTAATATGTCTGGAAAACTTTTTCTTCTTACACTTATCACACTTATCACATTTACCAATATACTCCATTACATCCTTCTCAATAGACGGCCAATAATAATATTTCTTTATATTATTCACCATCCTGCGCATACCTTGAATGACCACTAGTGGGTAAAATATGAAAATCATTCAAAATAATCTTCTCAACATTTCCTTCCACTCTTCGTAAACCCCTCACTACACACATTTTAAAATCTCCACATATCGAATTACTATTTTCCTTCAAATATTTTGCCATTCTTGTAATAAAATTAACGTTATAACGATGTTTCAAAATAATAACTCCTTTTATGCCTTTCTCAATACAAAAAGTGAATATGTCTCTCGACAACTCGTCTCGCGATGATGCCGATAAAGATTCATAGTTAACATAAATACTCGAGTTTTCTGGCATGTACATTAAATTGCGCGACTTTGAAAAAACTTTTGTACAATCACTGTTTTTTTTTTGGGGGTGGGAAATCATCCTTTGACTTCTCCCGCTCTAGGGTGGAGCGGGCGGCCGTGTCAGACTCTTACTGACTAAAACCCACCCCTGTTCCTCCCTGCCCTGAATGCCCAGGGGCGAGGTAACTCTTTCGAATTTATCCTCAACCCCCTGGTAGGCATAGGCCATGACGGGCCCCGTCGTGTTTGCTGACAACTCTTTGAGGCGCGCGTGGAACACTACGCGCCGTCGACTCTCAGGCCTGGTGCTGATCGGACGGCGAGTTAACCACTACTCGCTGTCCGCAGGCCCGGTTGAACGGTGCCCGGAGATCGTCTCGCGGCGCCGGAAGCCCCTGGCGTCTCCTGCGGCGGCTGCTGCTGAGGGCGTGAGGGCGACTCTGTTGTTGAGTCTCCCTAACGTATGCCGCCTCCCTCTTCGCGAGCATTGCTGCTTCGCAGAAGGAGGAGACGGCTTCCCATTCCCTCTCGCTCCGTACCATGGCCTGAACCAGAGACGGGCGCGAGAGGTCGCTGCCGCCTATCGCACCACGAGGACACGGCGGTGCTCTGCCCAAGCGGGGCAAACCTCCACCGTATGTTCCACCGTGTCCTCTGGGCGATCCTCGCAGTGTAAACACCCGGGGGTCACCTCCCGTCTGATCCGAAACATGAACCTCCCGAAACAGCCGTGTCCGGTGAGGACCTGCGTCAGGCGGAAGGTGAGGACGCCGTGGCGCCTCTCCAGCCACTCTTTAAAGAGGGGCACCGCCGCAATGGTGGCGTGCCCAGCGCTGGGTTGCGACAGTCACTCTCTCCATGTCACCATGAGATCCTGCCGGAACTCTGTCTACGTAACATTTTCTCCCATTCATTTAAACATATTTCAATGTCTTGCTTTTTAAGAACCTCCACAATCCTACTCGGTAAAGGTACTCTTCTAAACACAAACGAAACTTAGTTAACCTACTTGATGGATCTGTCATGTTAAACAAATACAATAGCGGCCGGTCACATATCTGGATACCTCGCACATATTTGCTCAACAGACAACCGCTCCTCGGCATTCAAATAGTCAAGTTTAAGCAAAGAAAATATTTTCTTAACACGCTCAACACTCACTTCAGATTCTACAAAATTACAACAATCGAAATCACTTAATGGAAAAACTTTTACATCGGACATACTACACATAACCTCCTCAGAGGTTGGGTTTAAAATCCTAACGGGTATCACCCCATTCCTAGGCCTAGCTATTGTAGGACCCCAAGGCACCAGTACGGCATGCAGGGATCCTGGGACGTTCTTCGAAGTCCCGGGGGTTACGTAGCGGCGACTGCGAGAGGACTGTACGAAAAAATACTCGTTACGGGTGGATAAGGAAACGAGCTGAGGGCGTTATAAACTCTTTACTGATTTTTAAATAGAAATACATGTGTGCCCACTTCCAAGGGCTAAACTTCTATCTCTGACTTAAAACACATAATTCCATCGACTCTCCAACAATCCTTACCTGCCAGTTAAAGGCCGGTACAGACCCGCTAAGATTAGGCTGTGACTACAATCGTCACACTATCATAATCGCGGAAAAATAGTCAATAAGTCATTATAAGATTTAAGTGGCATCGAAACCGTCTGCTGCTCACGGTCTTTAAGAGAATAGAATAGAATAGAATACTCTTCCCCGAAAAATCTATAATACCACTATACTTCTGCAAGAAATCCTGGCCCAATATGCCAACTGACTTACATGGCAAATCATCAAATACATAAAACTTATGTATGAACGAACACCGTCCGTATTTCAACTTTAAATATACATAACCTATAGCTCGAAAACGACCTCCTACACCATTAATCACTGGACCTTCCTTAACTACCTTACAGCACAAAGCATCATTCTTCAAGAAACCGCTCTTTATGGCTGATATCGACGCACCTGTATCAACTAACCATTCCGTATCTACATTATTCGTTAGTAAATTAACCCAGTTAATACTATTGCAAGCTAAAATATGCTTAGCCTCGAAATAACTGAGTCTCATTCAACTGTCCGCCTTCGCTACTCCGTGATATTGACACTGCGCCTGAGTCTGAGCATTAATGCTACGACCGCGCATTCCACTACCACGCCATACGCTCTCATTTTTGTATGTACGCCCAACAGCTGCTCTTTGCTGCGCGTACCCGTTTCGTACAGCGTGCCGCCTACATCTTATTCCTACGACCAGCCTCTTCCAACATAGAACTGTATAAATAGCGACTACACTCCACTTCCATTTAAAATAAAATTAATGTCTCCAAACTGATAGATGACTACAAGCGCCCGTCACAACACTCAAGTTCACACTGCGATCACTTACTTCTCCCGTCGCTCCGCCCGCTCCTGGTCAGGCCATCTGCACAGCCTTCCGAACAACCCGCTGGTTGATCTTCTCTTCGATGCAACTATGGTGACATCTTCTACAGGCTATAACTGAAAGGTGTGGTAATATTTTAGAAGCCGGTTCTGCTCATGGAAATGAACAACTTTCTCTAAGACAAAATAGAAAATTCCCAAAAAAAATATTGGAGTTTCCATACAAAGTTATCATCAGCTGTTCAATATTTGTGTGGGAGGTAAAAATTTTTTTTTAGAATTTCCTCGGATTTTCTTGAAGAAAGTTGTTCATATCGATGGGCAGATGCAGTTTTTAAAATATGACCACACCTTTCCGTTACACCCTGTATACAACCGGACTGCCATGCCAACGATGACAACCGTCAAACACACAGCGATGAACAACAGCACCGCGCTGATAGCCGACAACTGCTCCTGTGTAACTGTTGTGTTATTTGAACCACCCGCTGCCGTCTGGGCGATAATAACTTGTCCCTTAGATGTCGTGCTCCCCATGGCCTGCGTTTCGACGTAACGTGAAGATGACTGAAGCCGACCAAAATGATTCTGACTAGCCCCCGATAACCGGCAACTAGAACGCTGTCTAGCCGACTGGCAGGGTCGCCATGCGATGTGGGGGGAAGGAGGGTTAAGTAAACGACATGATGTGTACTTCTCCATGAGTCAACTGAATGTCCCTCCTTTAATTAGTAACGTATATATGTTATAGGCAATGTGTATAATGCAGGCATTCTATTCATTTCCTAGGTATTGTATAGAATGCCGGGGTCGTCCAGGCAATGTGTGAAATAATATTGAATGTTCAAACTATTATACACTTTACCTAGGTAATGTATGGAATACCTAGGCATTGTGTAGAATGCCGGTTGACGCATAGGTAATGTATGTAACGTGTTTTTTTGCGTAGACAGCGTTTCTCACATAGCAGTTCCCTTCAGATAAACATTTACGTTTATAACGTACAGTCAAGTGCACGTAGAGCTTTACATTTTGACATTTCCACCTCTCTTATCTTCTGCGATATTAGGACAAAATCGAATGGCAAGTGTAAAGGTCTAAGTGCACTTGACCATACCAAAAAATTGCTGCAGAAAGTCGCCCTGTTCATTTCTTACCACTTGATTATGGAAATTTGATCATGATACAAAAAAAAAACAGTTTTCATTTAAAATAAGCTTTTATTATACTTTTAATAAACTGTGGGTAACATGATTGTAATTTGAAAGGAAATAAAATCTTAGGTAACATCTTTGAACAAACTAAAATAGAGTAATATATTAAAATTACAATATAGTTACTACCTACTTGTAGGTACTTAATAACAATAAGAGAGTCTTCATACTAGTATGTGCAGTAATCGACACAAATCCTATGCGCTACGCTATGAAAGTAATAACATATTATTATAATATAAAACTGAATAATATAAAACTCTTATAAAGAGGTTTCATTTGTAGATACTAAAAATGTGTAGTGAAGTGTGAGAAATATTAGGTATTTACCATTTATTATTAAGAGTAATTAGAAATGAGGTACAGTCAAGTGCGCGTAGAGCTTTACATTTTGACATTTCCACCTCTCTTATGTTCTACGCCATTAGGACAAAATCGAATGGCAAGTGTAAAGGTCTACTTGCACTTGACTGTACCTCAATAGAATCAAAACTTAAGGTTGGTATTTCAAACAATCAAAATAGCCACATATCAATTCTAAAATTTCAAATTGTACATTGCCATTGTCTTATGCGCCTAACTCTACTTTTAAGATACAGTTATAATGATCAAGTTCTTGTATTTAATAATAAAAAATCTTCCTGTAAGTAAGTATATTAAAAGCAGTTACTTATTCTTACAAGAAGAACTATTGTGGCACTTTGAAGTACACAGCAACTTATTCTTAAAGCATGGACATTTTTTGGTTTCACAGTTTACTTTGCAAGTACATTTGAAAAATCCCTGACCGGTTCCAGTCGATTGCAAAGTAGCAACTGAACGAACCGTTGTATCCTGATTAGCGACATCTTCCACGCTTATTAATTTCTGTTGACAAACAGTAAATTGTTGTCTAGAAAACAGTGTTTTTATGATACCTTGCTTTGTGCCAAGTTGATAAAGTTCATCTTCTGTCTTTTCAAGACAATTGCAAGTATATTACGAGCGTCACCACGACCTCTGTCGACTTCTGGAACAGGAATCCTAACCGTGGTACCGGGTATTACAGGAGGAATTTTTTTTCCTGAAGTTTTGAGCATTTTCTTGGCTTGTTCTTCTAAATTATCTTTTGAACTGTTGCGGTTCTCTAAAGTTAATGCAGTTTTCATGCATAAAGGGCAAATCACTTTAGACCCATAGCCTTCTGGTGCGTTTGTTTCTGGGGCAGCACAAATAGTATGTATAGGACTTTTGCATGCTCTACACGAATGAGCACCCGTGGTCTCTCCTGAGCAAACACAGCATTTGAGTACGGACGAAGGTGATTCAGCATCGACGTTTTCAAGATTCGCATGTTTGTTCTCGGCACTCAAAGTTTCTGTGGGGACTTCGGGATTTTCTTGTATAGCGTCATGTTTTTCCAAAGGATGGTTTTCAATCTGTTCATTTCTTTCATTTTCGGATCCAACAGGGTACTTTGTGCTAAATTAATTACTTTTTCAAGTTGCTCTTCGGTCTCTACATTAGCATCATCAAACGGCAAACAAATACCAACCTTGATTTTTGAGCCGAATAGAGCTTCGTATGGTGTTCTTTTTATACCTTGGTGAAAAGCCCTATTTTTCATAAGCTACACAAATCGCAGGCCATTACTCCAGCGATCAGTATTATTATCTTGAAGCCAAGTTGTTAACATGTTTTCAATATCCTGGTTGGCTCTTTCTACACTACCCGGATTAGGATAGGATTGAGGATTGACGTCACGGACGTCGGTAACAGCTGACTAGCTTGCTTGTTTACGCGTTTTAAATATAAACAAAGTGTTAAATAAAAAATCTTTATTGATAAAGTGCTTGTACTAGACAAGATTGTTTACATGTATTGTAGTGCAGTGTCAGTGCTCAGTAAAACAAGAATTATAACTAGAAAACTTAACCTAAATACATTCAGTGCAAACCGCCTACCCGAAATTTTTCATAAATAAAAACTGAAAGCTAAAAATATAAAAAAACAGACTTTATATTCATAATATAACTGCAACGTGATGTGGTAGCGATTGGGTTGTGATTTTGTGCTGAAAATCAAGCTCACAGGCTCTACAGGACCTAAAATCTGACAGTTTTTAGTTTGGTTTCCTACGCCATCTGTGATTCTCCGGTGGTACTAATCTGCTAAATACCAATTTTCGGAAGCTAAAAATACAAAACAAAGCCTAAGATTATGGCAAAGTGTGGTGGTTGTGGTCAGTTTTTAGCCAGGGCTGAGTGTATTCGCTGCACTAAGTGTCCTGGGTCGTATCATCCCACTTGCATTGGTGTTACATCAACAAAGGTGTCGCCCAATTGGTTGTGCCCAGACTGCAAAGTGAAGATTCCAAGAAGGGACAACTCAGCTACACCTGTCAAAGGCCCATCTGATGGTATCGCGGAGAACAACAAGCCAAATGCAATCCGTTCTTCTCCGAAAACTCAACCTGCAGCGGTAAGCCAGAGTGCTGTGACTGTGCAATCAACTGTAAAATCAGCATCCAGCCAACATGTTGAACTTGAGCCCCTCGCCCCAGTTACTACAGAGTCTCGCGAGCTCAACGTAGCTCATGAGATTCGCTGTTTTCGTGAGGAACTAAGTGCTATGAGGGTGGAGTTGCGACTGTTCCGGGACGAAATGGCGAGTTTAAAGGCTGATATCGGGCTGTATGGGGAGCGTATGGAGGTCATTGAGGGAAAGGTGTCCAACCTCGAGAAACGCTTTGAGGAGAGGGAGCCATCGTCTGAGATGCACTTTGAGGAGACTATTTCGGAGCTGAAGTCGCAGCTAAATGAACGTGATCAAGATCTTCTCCTAAATGACGTCATAATTTCTGGCGTACCGGAAACAAAAGATGAGAGTCCTCTACACCTAATAAAGTTGGTGTCTTTGAAGCTGGGGGTTAACATCGACGAGCGCGATATTGTCAACGCCGAGCGAATTGGCATGGTGCGCCGCAACTTCACCGTGCCCGGCAGTGGAGACACAGCGCAGCCGCCGCGGCCGCGCGCGCTTGCTGTGCGACTGTCGCGGCGCGCTGCCCGCGATCAGCTGTTGCGAGCGGCGCGCGTGCGACGCGGCCTCACCACGGCGGACCTCGAGCTGCGCGGGCCTCCGAAAAGGTTTTATTTAAACGAGCGATTGACTCCGATTAACGGCAAGTTGTTTTTTAAAGCGCGTGAGGCTGGGCAGAGGCTTAACTATAAGTGCGTGTGGACTAAAGACGGCCGCATCTATGTGAAGCGAGAAGATGGTGTGCCTCCAAAGCGCATTCGTTCTGATCTTGATATAGACCGAATTTTTGGCAATTGTTTGGTTTGAATGGAATTTTATTAGTGTTAAGAGTACTTTTTAAGTTACATGTTCGTTGTTTCGCATGCTACTATGTTTGTTATTTGTCTGTGTGTAGTGTTGTCCGTTTTGTCTTTTTACTGTTTGTTTATACCGTGTTTTTCTGGCCGCAGCTAGCCCAGCCGAAGGGGTGCATTGTTTTGGTTGGTATTTTCCGTAGTGGTGCAGGTTGGTTGGTGCCTGTCCCCCATTGTAACAAGTTGTTATTATATATTTATATGTATTATATGTACAAAATTGCACAACAAGTCGACACAATATTATTAAAATTTAATGTAATTTTAGTAGCACGTATGCCTTTGTTAACAGTGTTAAATATTTATCTTGATTTTGCAATCAAATTAGGTCGTTATTATTTCAAAAAGCCATTAAAAAGTTGCCTCTTTTTTGCAAGTAAATGTTTCCAATGTTGCTTTCAGTTATTTAGCAATACTGTTTCAATCTAATGAGTGCAAAGTATTTTAAATTTGGATTTCTGAACCCTGGCTCATTAGGCACTCACCATGATGAGTTTATCGCTGCATTGGAGCATCATAATGTCGGTATAATGGCAATAAATGAGACTTGGCTTAGGGCCGGAGAGGAGGGGCGTGCGCCTGTCGTTCCCGGGTACCGGTTACGACACGTCCCGCGACCGGTGAGCGTGCGCGGCGGCCACGGCGGGGGCGTTGGGTTTTACATCAAGCGCGGGGTAAAAGTGCGCACCCACGCGCACCCGGTAGACCCTCTTCATGAGTCAGTTGATCAAATGTGGCTAGTTTTGAGCACAAATGGTGTGAAAATCGCTATCGGCACTGCGTATAGACCACAATGGATGGATGTAGATTTGTTTTTGGATGCACTAACTTGCTCAGTAAATTCCTTAGCGTCTTGCAAACACACCATTATTTTGGGTGACTTTAACATCAATTGCTTAAATCAAACAGACTCCAAAACGAATAAATTAAAAAAATTTCTTCAAACTCTTGACTTAAGTCAACTAGTGACATCTCCCACTCATTTTACTTCCACTAGTGAGACTTTAATAGACCTAGTGTGCGCAGATGCAAGGGTACGTTGCATTGAGGTGGACCGGATTAGTGCGCTTAGTGCGCATGCTTTTATTACTGCTGTTTTTTATTTGAAAAAGGAGAAAATACCGCCTGTCACTATAACTCGACGAAATCTAAGAAATATACCGTTAGAAAAGTTTAACGAGGACATGTCATCAGTGGATTGGCTTGCGACAGCTGTGTCAAGTGACGTAGACGCTATGGTGGCTAAATTTAGCTGTGATATTGCCACGCTTTTTGACAAACATGCTCCTCGTAGGACTCAGATTATTAAGGAGAGGTCGTACCCATGGATAACAGATAACATTAAGCTTATGATGCGCCTGCGCAATCAAGCCCACTTACGATGTAGAAATTCAGTTTCAGAGAGTAAAATATTATATTACAAGGAGCTCAAAGGTCTAGTTAACAAGTCTTTATATTACGAAAAAGTGGCCTATTTCAAACACAACATTAATAGTGAAATACATCGTCCCAAAATTCTATGGAAAAATCTGAAATCAACCTTATTACCATTTAAAAGTGTGTCGGAATTGCCGTCTCATCTCAAAGATCCTGATAAGATTAATTCCCACTTCTTGAATGTTCCAGGTGATGGTATGGCACCAGCATCATGTCTGGCTTTCTATGAGTCTCAAAGATTTAATCAGGGTGTTTTTTCTATTAATGCTGTAGACCAATCTGACATAATCAAAATTTTATCAAAATTTAAATCTAATGCAGAGGGTTTTGACCACATTACGCTTGACATGTTCTTTCTGACTCTCCCACAAACCTTGGATGTGCTGACTTCTATTATTAACTCTTCCATTTCTACGTCGACCTTTCCTGACCTATGGAAAATTGCAATTGTGCGTCCTATTCCTAAAGTCGCGAACCCAAGTACTTTAAAGGACTTAAGGCCTATAAGCATTTTACCTTTCTTGTCAAAAGTGCTGGAGAAAGTGGTAAATGCCCAACTAACGACATACCTTGAGCAAAATAACATTCTCCCGGAGGCACAATCTGGTTTTAGGAAGGGTCGTAGCACGGCAACAGCTTTATTAGATGTTACAGACAACATATTATCGGCTCAAGATGAAGGGTGTTGTACCCTATTAGTTTTACTGGACTTTTCCCGAGCATTTGATGCTATTAATTTGTCTCTTTTACTCTCTAAGATGACGTATTACGGTTTTGACGCTCCTACGGTTGCTTGGTACAGGAGTTACCTAAGCAATCGTAAACAGCTGGTTGAAATTCCAGATGCCAATGGATCTACTCTTAAATCTAAAATGACTCCAGTGGTAAAGGGTGTTCCACAGGGATCTATACTGGGTCCGCCTTTGTTTATTTTATATAGTGCAGATATTGTTAATGTTATAAAAAATTCGAAATTTCATATTTATGCTGATGACATTCAATTATACATTTCTTTTAAACCTGAAGACTATAATACCGCAGTTAAATTGTTAAACGAAGATCTGGACAGGATCGTGGACTGGTCAAAGCAAAACTCCCTACTACTTAACCCGTCCAAAACAAAATTTATGCTTTTCGGTTCTAAAAGTCAACTGGATAAAATTAACTCTAATCGTGCAAACGTGATCGTAATGGGACAATATATTGATCGTGTTTACGAGGCGAGAAATCTGGGTTTAATCATGGACCAAGAACTGCGTTTTGAGGCTCATATTGCAAACTGTGTAAAAAACTGTTTCTACCGTCTAAAAGTTTTGTACAAGATGCGCCCGTATCTGAGCGAAGACCTGCGTGTTCAGCTAGTTGAAAGTCTGGTTCTATCTAAGTTAAATTATGCCGACACCGTTGTAGGACCTCGACTTTTAGCACGTACCACGAGACTAATTCAAAGGGTTCAAAATGCTTGCGCTCGTTTTTGCTTTAACGTACCACCAAGGAGCCACATTACACCATTTCTAAACAAGCATAACATTTTAAAAATGAAGTCACGACGGAAATTGCACTTGGCCTGTCTTCTTTTTGGCATCATCAAGAATAAATGTCCGTCATACTTGTACTCGAAGCTTGCGTGGATAAATAGTCACCGGCAACGTAGGGCCAGGCGTTGTGCTCAGCAGCTGGCTACGCAGCATCACCATGGTGCAGCCTTCCGAGGAAGTTTTCGGTACGCGGCCTCCAAATGTTGGAATAATATTCCCCCACCGATTAGGGACCTAAAAAATATTAGTAGTTTTAAGGCTAGACTTAAGAAATTTATTTTGAGTTCACAAATCGAACTTAACGATGTGGACGAAGACAAATCGTTTATATAATTCAATAATATATTTATCTATTTTTAGATTTAATGTAATCATACACCTAATTCATTTTAATCATGCAATTTTACCACTTATTTAAATGACATATACCTAATAAAAAACGTACCATTATACTGTGAACCAATATAGTTCACTTTCACCTTTTCTTTTCTAATTGCAATTTACAATACTTCGATTTAAAGCAATAGCTGTGGGAATTTAGATAGTTTGGCACTTGGAAATATTTTCTGGAAGGCAGCTTTTTCTTTTTATACACTGGCTTTATTGTGTATTGTTGTATTTACTTATTTCTTCTAATGACGGCTGATGGCTGATTGCAAAGCCGGTATCTGACGCGATTATGCGTCAATTGCGTCGAACGTCGAGTTGACTGATGAGCAATGTTTTCGCGTTATTTTATTTTATTATTGTGGATAGAGTAGAAAATTATAATTTATAACCAGCATGGCACATATGTATTATTTAATATTTTCTTATTACTTTACACTATTTATTTACGTATTTTAATTACAATATTACCTAATACATAAACTTTGATATTTAATTCAGTTATTATTTTATTTACCCTCGTCCGTGCGTCACTGCGGGGTGCCAACTGAAAACCAGCGCTGGGTGTCCAACGCCCAGCAAATGCTGAGATGGTAACCCTTTCGGTATGGGCACGCTCAGCACAATTTTATTGTATCTTTGTTATTGTACCTACTGTTATTTTCTTTACCTTTTGTTTGTTGCTGTTGTGTTGTGTCTGTGTCGAATAAATTATTATTCTATTCTATTATTCTATTCTATTCTATTCTATTCTACCCTGGCTCTGGGAGTGTCTAGGCTTACCATGGACTATTTTTAAAGTTGGCCAGTATGTTTTTAGGTTACTAACGATTTGGTTTGAAAACTCTCTTCCATTGTCGGATTGCAAAATTGCTGGTGCACCAATCAATGTGAAAATGTCCAGTAAATTGTATGCTACTTCATCTGCACGTTTTGTTTTGAGTGCTCTGAGGATGACAAATTTGGTCAGATGATCTTGGTAAACCATTATAAACTTATATTCTCGATCGGGGTGTGACTGAAAGTCTATTAAATCTACTTGACACCGGGAATTGAACTCAGATGACAGTATGGGCTTGACAACAATTCCCTTTTTTATACCTTTTTGTTTTTGCTGGCACGGTTCACAAAGCTGCAAGTATAGCTCAATATCATGTCGGGTTATATTCTTGTACCGCTGGCTAAGTTCTTTTAACATCCGGTCTCGTCCTCCATGACCAATATCCTTGTGTGCATCGTGAATCACTTGAAACAAATCATCATCAGAGACGTAGTATTTGATAACAGCGTTCGGAGCATTTACAGGGAAGATCAACTTACGGGTTTGTCCAACAGTGATTACGTCGTAATGTTTCAGCAACCAATAATCACGCGGAGTTTTCTTGTCTAACGTTTTCGCTGTAATTATTTCCTCCAACAATTGTGTGTAACGTAAATTATCAATAAACACTCGATTCTTTGTAGATGCCGATTCTCTTTTAGTACGCAATTCTAAGTAAAACCTTTCTTTCATTAGTAAGTACCGCTGATCAGTAGCCATTTTTCATTAAATAATCACACAAACAATGAATGATCACACTCTCAGTTTAGAACCAATGCGTAAACTAAAAAAATACGTCTGCATAAAACAAAGGAGTGCTGCGTACTAACACAACGAACGAGTTGCAACTTGTTTACGGGGTAGTCCCGCCGCGCGCTCGCCTCCTTCCCGTGGTCGTTCATTATACACATTGCCTGATATGCTTCGGGCATTTTATACAATACCTAGGCAATGTATGAAATGAATCGTATTATACACATTGCCTGAACGTTTTAGGCAATGTATACAATGCCGGATTATACACATTGCCTATAACATATATACTAGTGTCCGACCGAAATATCGGTTTCGGTTTCGGCCAGTTTCGGCCCGAGTTTCGGTTTCGGCCAAAAACGGCCGAACCCTTCGGCCGCGCCGAAACTTACAACATCGTACCTTCGGGTCGCGCTCGGCTAACGTCGGGCGCAACAATAAATGACAAAGATTAAATCTATAAGTAGTTGATCCTAAAAAAGAAATTGTTGATCTCAGTAAGTATGTCAAAAACACTGTTTTTATTTTTAATTAGATAATTAGTTATAAAAAATAAAAAGTATAAGTATAGATTTGTTACTATATTATACTTGTTGATTTGTTATCATAACCTATGTTATGCACCTTACATAATAAAAAAAAAAGGTTCGCTAAAATGATTACCAAAGGTGATCAATTTTATTATTTTGATTATCTAATTATATTTGAATTAGCCATTCGAGGCTAACTGATTGTGATATTTGTGAGTATAATTAAAATGTAAGTAACTGAAAATAAATAAACACAATATATGAGCATCATATTTTAATAATAAATTTGTTTTATTTTATACCACCATTAAAAAATCGCTAACTTTGTGTTACAAATAATGTATTTTTTTCACTTTATAGGGTAGTTAAATTTTCAAATAGAACCTCTGTAACTGTGCTGAAATTTCATTGTGATAAATGTTTGAAAGTAGAAACCTGTAATTATAGGTCGGCGAGATATTAATTTTAGAAAAACACGGGCTTACTAACATTTTTTCGACTTTTAAAGACTTTTTTTTTATAAAAGGTTCGGTTTCGGTTTCGGCCGAAACTACAATCAAACCGAACCTTCGGTTTCGGTTTCGGCAAAATAACATGTTTCGGTCGGTCACTAATATATACATAGTATGTTCGTGATATAGGTAATGCTAATAAAACTGTGAACACAGCTTATCTATCTTAACTTTAGCTGATGTGCTGATGTACGTGACATCACACCACACTATGATATGAATATTCTAACATTAAACTTTATGTAAAACAAAAATCAATGATTAAAATTTCTTCTGAGTATTCTGCGTATTGATGAAATGATAATACGAGACATTTTGTCTGTGAAACGAAAATCTATAAAACAACGCAAAACCTATTATTTTATATTAATTTGGACATTTTAGGTCACATTATTTAAAGATAGTCTTAAATTTCTCATAATTTTTCAATATTTCTTATTGTGTTTTTTTTTAGACAATAACTATATATTATATTTATAAACGTCATATTATTTTAAAACTATATTTATTCAAGATAATCTTTAAAAAAATTCAGCTGTGTATCTAGTAAAACATGGAAGTTATGGATTTATGACTCGAAACCGACTCATTCTCCACTTATTGGGCCGCTATTGTCACGTAACTTTTATATTCACATTGTGTTTATTGTTTTTTTTATTATTTTCACGTAATATTTATCAATTAAAATATATCGAATTTAAAATGAGCTATTTTTTCTTAGAGTGACTGTCATAATTGCCCACAAATTACAAAAATATTATGACTGATAGATACATTTTTGTTACAACAGGTGCACCCGCTGCAAAGAAACTGAAACTGGTCCTACAAAAGGAAGACACGGAAAAGTCCGTATCAGTCAAGCATAAGGACAATGGAAAAGAACATTCAAAGAATACTGAAAATAAAGATGCCATAGTTACCAAAAGTAAAGAAAATACTGCATCATTGCAGTGTGATAAAATAAACAAAGATGAATTCAATTGTAAGATATGTAATTACAAAGGTGTTACCTGTAGTGATATAAAGAGACATAGCTTAAGACACAGTAATTTAAAACGACACATTCGTAAATACACTGGCGAGAAACCTTACAAATGTGATATTTGTCAGAGTAGTTTTACTATAAAGAGATATTTGAATGTTCATGTTCGTACACACACTGGCGAGAAACCTTTTAAATGTCATATTTGTCAGAGTTGTTTTAATGCACAAGGAAGTTTAAAACGACACATTCGTACACACACTGGCGAAAAATCTTATAAATGTGATATTTGTCAGAAAAGTTTTACTAGGAAGGTTAATTTGAATTTTCATATTCGTGCACACACTGGCGAGAAACCTCATAAATGTAATATTTGTCTGAGAAGTTTTAATTACAACAGTGATTTGAAAACTCATATTCGTACGCACACTGGTGAGAAACCTTATAAATGTGATATTTGTCAAAATAGTTTTAATTTACGAGAACATTTAAAACGACACATTCGTAAACACACTGGCGAGAAACCTTATAAATGTGATATTTGTCGGAGTAGTTTTAGTGTGCTTGGAAATTTAAAACGACACATTCGTTTACATACAGGCGAGAAACCTTATAAATGTGATATTTGTCAGAAAAGTTTTAATGAGAGCGGTGCATTTAAAACTCATACACGTACACACACTGGCGAGAATCCGTATAAATGTGATATTTGTCAAAAAAGTTTTAAAGATAATGGTAAATTGAAAAGGCATATACGTATACACACTGGCGAGAAACCTTTTAAATGTGATATTTGTCAGAGTAGTTTTAATGAACTAGAAAATTTAAAACAACACATTCGTATACACACTGGCGAGAAACCTTATAAATGTGATATTTGTCAGAGTAGTTTTACTATAAAGAGTAATTTGAATGTTCATATTCGTACACACACTGGCGAGAAACCTTATAAATGTGATATTTGTCAGAGTAGTTTTAATATACTAGGAAATTTACAACGACACATTCGTACACATACTGGCGAGAAACCTTATAAATGTGATATTTGTCAGAAAAGTTTCAATGAGAATGGTAAATTGAAAACGCATATACGTACACACACTGGCGAGAAACCTTTTAAATGTGATATTTGTCAGAGTAGTTTTACTATAAAGAGTAATTTGAATGTTCATATTCGTACACACACTGGCAAGAAACCTTAGAAATGTAATATTTGTCTGAAGAATTTTAAAGATCAAGGATATTTAAAACGACACATTCGTAAACACACTGGCAAGATGCTTTATAAATGTGATATTTGTCAGAGTAGTTTTAATATACTAGGAAATTTAAAACGACACATTCGTACACACACTGGCGAGAAACCTTATAAATGTGATATTTGTCAGAAAAGTTTCAATGAGAATGGTAAATTGAAAACGCATATACGTACACACACTGGCGAGAAACCTTTTAAATGTGATATTTGTCAGAGTAGTTTTACTATAAAGAGTAATTTGAATGTTCATATTCGTACACACACTGGCAAGAAACCTTAGAAATGTAATATTTGTCTGAAGAATTTTACAGATCAAGGATATTTAAAACGACACATTCGTAAACACACTGGCAAGATGCTTTATAAATGTGATATTTGTCAGAGTAGTTTTAATATACTAGGAAATTTAAAACGACACATTCGTACACACACTGGCGAGAACCTTATAAATGTGATACTTGTCAGAATAGTTTTAGTGAACTTGGAAATTTAAAACGACACATTCATACACACAATGGTGAGAAACATTGTAAATGTGATATTTGTCAGAGATTTTTTAATAAGAAGCATAAAGCCTCGTATTCATGGTAAACATTTGTTAAGCAACATGGTTGCATAAACATGTTGCCGAGTTGCTGTCAACATATTGCGGGCAACACTTGTGTTGCGGAGTTGATCACGCCATGTTGCAGAGTTGACGCCCGGCGAGCGAAAACATGAGTTTATCAACAAATGTTGACGTGTGTGGACGTGTTTGCACCTGATTATAAACATGGCAGTCGCGTCATCACATCAGATACAGAGAACACAACAACACTACTTCCTCGGGCAACATTTTAATGCAGACTGGCGTGTGTAGACAACCCATATTGATTTAAACAAAGTTTCCAGCAGCATTCTCGCCGTTCATCAACAACGTTGATCAACTGTTGCTAAACAAATGTTTATCATGAATACGAGGCTTTATTTGAATGTTCATAGTCGTACATACACTGGCGAGAAACCTTATAAATGTGATCTTTGTCTGAGAAGTTTTAACGCGTCAAGCCCCTCATTAGCAGACACAATTAAAAACCTATTATTATGGCGACGCGAGGGGCCTGATGCGTTAATACACCAGGAATATTAAAACGACACATTCTTACTCACGTTGGAGAATAAACCTTATAAATTTAATAAATGTCTGTTTAGTGTTTCTGATACACTAAAGTTTCTGATCTGACATCTTTGAAATATCATATAATCAGACATCATAAATGAATCACACACATAACGTAAGGTAATTGAACTGTCAGTTAGTAGAATGCCTATATCATTATGGTTTCAAGTGGAAAACTTAATTTTATAGACATCATCATCTTTAGAGACGTCATTTAACAGAGTACTGTTAAATGACGGCTCTGGGAATTACTACCAACATATAGGTATAGTTCTGAAGCCAAGCAGCGTTTCTGTTCCGGTGTGCAGGGTATGTGTGCCAATGTAGTTACAGGCACGTGATACAGTACAGCGACGTCTGGGAAGTACTACCAACATACATAGTTCTACCGCCAAGTCGCGTCTCAGTCTTAAATAACTTAGTATAATCTGTTATTTAATACTAGCTTCTGTTAGCGGCTTCGCCTGCGTAAAAGTGGCTTTTATTTAAAGGGAACACACATACTTTCAGGATGAAATATATTCCGTTTCCTATTCTAGGACACGGTTTACCTGTGTGCCCACTTTCATCGAAATCCGTTCAGCCGTTCTGAACAGGGCCTACAGTCTCGACATTGATAGCGAAACTTACGTTAGCTACTGATCGTTATATCCGGCTAGTAATTAAAACGGCTAGTGCCCGTTAAAAACTCCCTCATTGTGAGGAAAAGTTTTAGATCATAATTCATAACCTAAAACTAATTGGTTTTCTTGAAATATGTACAGACACTATTTTTCTTGAAAACATGTAATTTCTTAAAATAATGGATAACTTTTACCGCTTGTACTATGCGGGTCAAATAATAATAGGATCGCGCTTGCTGCCAACTTCACACGATAGCTGTCAAATTAGTACTGCGAGCAAAAAAATATGTAAAAAGGAATGTTTTTATTCATAGATTTCATTATGCTTAGATTCAATTTATAAATTCTAAAAATTACTATTAAAACCTCTCTCTCTCTCTCTCTCTCTCTCTTATCTTATCTGAATCTGGAATTATTATCTGGTTAAAAGTGAAATAATATAAAAAAATAACATGCTTTTTTTCTAATTAATTAATTCTACTCGTGTCTAATTAATTGTAGTAAAATTAATTACAAATACCAAAAATGTGAACAAAAAATAATTAAACTGAGTACTCTAGGTTCTCAGTTTAATAATTTTTTGTGTACTTTTTTTTTTGCACACCTTACGCTTTTGTAATGAAGATGACGAGTATTGCGGAACAAAATGGCGTCTTGACAGTCCTATTCTTATTTGACCCGCATAGTAACAATTAAATTAACTTGTTAAAATGTAAAAGGGCATAAAAGTTTGCCTCCTTGCAGCATTCATTTCTTAGCCAACGAATTCGGTCGTTATGCGATCCTGAACTATGTCAAGACTGCAGGTCCAGCAGAAATTAGGGACAGTGAAGTTTTATTCAAATACTAGTTGCTGCCAGCGGCTTCACTCGCGTGGAATTAGTACTTCCCCATTATAATTTATAGCCTATATAATAATAATATAAAAAAAAATAATAATAATAAAATTTCAAAATATAGGGAATGGAAGCTTCGTAAGTGTCTATGTTATATTTTTAACAAAATAGCCACCAAGATTTCAGCGATGAGTCATACTGTTTCATGGAACTATTAGACAGTGAATTTAACATAATTTGGAGGGCTGAGTTTGATGTGCCTCTTCTTATGTAGGTATGCCTCGCTGAGAGCAGCCCTGCAGCCAGGGTAAGTTGGTGGTGAAGGGGATGACTTCCTCTAAAAGGAGATGATAATAACTTTATATTTGGTGTGGACAAATGTGCAGTCATGCATGTAAAGCGAGGGGAGATTGTGGAATCCGTGGGAACTCAACTCTCGGATTCCGTACACCTTAGATCCCTCTGCTCAACCGAAACCTACAAGTATTTGGGTATGTCGGAAGCGTTAGGCATCAATACTGCTGACGTGAAACAGTCGCTGAAGGAGCGCTTCTTTGGCCGCCTGAATAAAGTACTAAATAGTCTTTTATCAGGCGGGAACAAGGTGCGCGCCTTCAACGGTTGGGTCATGCCGGTATTGATGTACTCTTTCGGCATACTCAATGGACTCAGACGGAACTTGATGCCCTGGATAGGAGGGTCCGCAGACTGCTGACTGCAAATCGGATGCATCACCCACGATCATCGGTGATGAGGCTGTATATCCCGCGGAAATGTGGGGGTCGTGGTTTTTTAAATGCTAAAGACCCTACACAACCGCGAGGTATGCATCCTTAGGGAATATTTCCTAGAAACCGACGTGGGTATGCATCGAGATGTCGTCGCTGTGGACTAAGGCCTCACCCCGCTCTCCTTAGCAAACGAGAACTGGCGCAAACTTAAAGTACTGGATACTAATGACCGCAGGGAAGTATGGCAGAGCAAGGAGCTTCACGGATGCTTTTACCGGGTCCTACATGGACCCGATGTAGATCTCTTAGCGTCCGTGTCCTGGCTGCGCTTTGGTGACCTCTTCGGGGAAACCGAAGGTTTTGTCTGTGCAATTATGGACGAAGTTATGATGACGGATAACTACCGGAAATATATTGTGAAGGACGGTACGGTTGACATCTGTCGGGCATGCCACCGGCCCGGGGAATCAATCCGACACATTATTTCTGGTTGTTCTCGTCTAGCTAACGGAGACTATTTGCATAGACCCAACCTTGTAGCCAGGATTATCCACCAGCAACTTGCTCTTAAATACAATCTTGTGGAATCTGAAGTATCGTACTATAGGTATGAGCCCGACCCAGTTCTCGAAAATGGCAATATCACGTTGTATTGGGATCGATCTATCATCACTGATAGGACTATTGTTGCCAATAAGCCTGACATAGTGGTGATAGATCGACAAGAGCGTCGCACAATGATTGTTGATATAGCTGTCCCTCATGACGAGAACCTCGTGAAGGCTGAGAAAGATAAAAAAACAAAGTATCTTGATCTGGCTCGCGAGGTTGTCGACATGTGGGAGGTGGATACAGCAGTCATTGTGCCGATAGTCGTGACGGCCAATGGCTTAATAGCCAAGAGCCTCGACCAACATCTCAGGAGGCTCTCGTTGGGCAGTTGGATCAAGGGCTTGATCCAGAAAGCAGTACTCCTGGACACGGCGCGTATTGTTAGGAGATTCCTTTCTCAGGAGCCCTGACCACCGGTAGCTTGGACCCTATTCCCGATACCGGTGGGCAACTACTTTTTATATTTTAAATGTTTTTGTATTTATTTATGTTTTTCTAAGTACCTAAATATTTAAAAATTTAAAATTGTATGTATAAAAAATTAAATAAATGGAATAATAATAATAATATTCCACAACTAGCACACAACATATATGTCATTCTGATGCAAATTTATATTACTGTAAAGTTGAATCAAAATCCATTCCAGTTTTTGAGTGAAATAGTAACAAACATCCGTACATCCTCACAAACTTTCAACTGTTATAATATTAGTAGGATAATGTTTGTACTGGCAAATATTTTTGTTTTCTTTTATATATTATTGTGTTATTATGTTTTCCTTGTTTAGTGTAAAAGGTAATTTATAATTTTTATTGCGACTGCCCCGTTTCTGCAGCGCCTCGGAAATGTTTGCTGAGACCCACAAAGACGGCTTTCAAACCATAATTCGCAAAAAAACTACGTCGCTGCTGTGCAGAGTTGGGAGTAGTCGCAACTACACTGGACAGCAAATAAACCGAGCCACCCGCTACCTAGGCACTCTAATTCGATTTTGTCAAAAACTAAAAAACCTACAATTATCAAAGTTGTAGGTACCTACAGAAAGTGCGTTTCATGGTGATTAAAATGAAAGGAAACTCATTGAGTTTAATCAATATTTCAGTGTTTATTAAGGATTTTACAAAGAAGAGTCGTTTTCCAGTCGTGACAATCGTTAGTAATGATACAGTGAAAAAAAAAAATTAAAGCCAAAAACAAAGATAAAATCAAAAAAAGTTTTTGATCAATATTCCGTATTATACAATAATACAATATCCCCTTGCTCGGATAACTGCCAGCATCCTTGTATTCATCGACCTTACGAGCCTGACGATAAAATCTTGAGGAATTGTATTCCACTCCTCTTCAATTGCGATTCGCAGCTCTGGAAGCCTTGTTGGAGCAGGTACCCGGGCTCGAACCCGACGTTTCAGCTCATCCCATAAGTGTTCTATCGGATTCAAGTCCGGGCTTCGAGCTGGCCAGTCCATCGTACGAATGCTGACGTCGCGTAGATACTGGGTCACCACATGAGCAACATGAGGCCGTGCATTATCATGCATCAATTGCATATCCTGTCCGATATATCCTGCGTAAGGTACCACATGGTCTGCGAGGATTTCAGTAATGTAGCGATGAGAAGTCAGTCCACGTGTACGGCCCGTCGGTTCGATGAAAACTAACGCTGTATGTGCTGTTAACGAGATGCCGCCCCAGACCATTACAGATCCTCCTCCATAAGCAACAGTTTCCTCGATGCAACACTGAGAATAACGTTCTCCAGGGCGACGATATACTCTCTGACGTCGATCACTTCCATGTAGACTCACCCTGGTCTCATCAGTGAAGAGTACATTACTCCACTGCTCTAATGTCCAATCCCTATGCTCTCGAGCAAATTCAAGTCGTGCTCGACGGTGTGCTACCGTTAATGCTGGGCCTGTTGCAGCTCTTTTTGGGGTCAGGTTCCGTTCAGCAAGTCTCCTTCTGACGGTATCTGAACTTATGACCACTTGGCGTTCGTCACGCAGACTTTGTTGGACTTGAACTGCGTTGAGGTGGCGATTTCGCAGAACAGTAAGGTGGATATAACGATCACCTGCTGCTGATGTAGCCCTAGGTCTGCCCGTACCTGGACGGCGATCGAATGCTCCAGTCTCTAGGTATCGTCTGTAAACTCGTTGCACCGAAGATCTGCTGATTCGAAGCCTTCGAGCGACTTCACGTTGCGCAATGCCTGCTTGAAGTAATGCTACAGCTTGAGCTGCTTCCTGAGGTGTTGTATCCATTATTAATCGAAAAAAGTAGCAAAAACACACGCGTCTGAGCAAACGATGGACAAAAACTAAAGAAATGATAAGAAATATCCGACTACCCTCATTGTAGAGAAAAAGAACGCTAATTTCAAACTCTGGTGAAAACAGAGCAAATGGTTAGCATTGTGTTTGTTGCTTGATTACAATGTGAGTTGACGGTACTTTCGAATTAATTTGTAGTCATTTTAATCACCATGAAACGCACTTTTTGTAGGTATAACTTTGATAGTTGTAAGTTTTATACTTTTTGAGAAAATCGAATCAGAGTTCCTAGGTAGCGGGTGGCTCGGTTTATTTGCTGACCAGTGTATATCCTGAGTGCTGTGGCTTAGAGCTAAACCCCAAATGTTACACATTTTGTGCGGAGACTGTGATTAGATAGGAAATATGTTTTCCTGCCTGGTTATTCTCGGCACGCAGTGAGCTTAATTTATACTTTTATCTTTTATACGAAAGTTACTTACACTAGAATATAAGCTATATGTTATACTAACACAGTATGGATCACTGTTTTCCGAATTAAATGAATTTGAATTATTTTAAACATGGTGGATTTTCGATTTATTATTTGCTGTCAATAAGTTTAACTATTTTAGTTGTTTTTTAAATACCTTAGTTATCTAGCAAAGTAATAGATGATGTGTAATACATTTAGTCATAGGTTACCGCAGTCACACACTAAATACAATATTATTGTGCAGTACTTCATAAATAAACTTGTACCACAGATAATATAATACTAGCATACAGATGCCTCATCCCATATAAAGAAACGGTACCGCCGTAATTACTTATCAATATTTTCTCACACATTGCGGAATTACTATATAGTATTTTTGGCACTTCATAACAGTTTTACTGTTTCAAAATGTTTCACTATACAAATTTTAAAGAGGCGAATGAATAAACTCTAAAACTTCAAACATGTAGTTTTTTTTTTGGGTGTTGGGAAATCATTTTTTTCTTTTTTTTATGTTTGATAGGCTCGCGTTTGACCACTATCTCACCTGATGGCAAGCGATGATGTGGTCGAAGATAGAGCACGCTTGCCTAGAAGTAACCTATTCACTCTTGACTTAAAGACTCCCAGGTTGTATCTTACAGGAAACACAGACTCCGGTAGAGAATTCCACTCTCTAGCTGTACGTGCAATGAATGTTTTCTCAAAACGCTTTGTGCGTATGGATGGGATGTCCACCATGAACCGGTGGCACTTCGCCGTACGTGACTATCTAATGACTTCTCCCGCTCTGGGTGGAGCGGGAGGGCGTGTCAGACTCTTACTGACTAAAACCCACCCCTGTTCCTTCCCTGCCTGAGTGCCCAGGGGTGCGGCAACTCATTTTCAGAATTTATTCGCTACCCCTAGGCATGAGGACATGTAGTTAAGGTTTAATTTTGTAATGGGATAAATATTGCTGAAATGGCATTTTTTATGAATAAAATCAAATAATTTTGATCACAATATTACATTCGCTCCAGTATCTTCTAGTGATAAACACCGGTTACCTTCGTCATATAATTACGTTATACAACCTTCAACTTTATAAAATGTAAGTAAGTATTATAAACTTTACTAAATTTGTTAATGTATTTAATCACTACCCAGCTATGGACCTGGTTTCTGCCTGCCGGCTGGTGTATCGGTAGTCTTAATTAAGTCACAGTTGTTAGTTATAAAACTAATCTTTATTTGTTCCATTTCAGGTCTGACTCCGACTCAGAATTCCAGACACGGTTCACAGCTGTAGCCGAGGTTGAGAAGCGCTTCGATACCTTCTTTGGTTGCCAAAGAAGGTATTGAAGCGCAAAGCGCAAGCTTCCGAGAGCACCACGCCCGAGCCATCAGGATCGAAATCAAGGTAATTTTGTGTTATGGCTTATACCATCAGGTGCTTGTTGTGTATGTTATGTAAATGTTATACGCAGATATACGTTGGTTAGTGGTTTTAGAACTATAACGAAGATTATATTTCTTGCAGGAATGTTTACAGTATTGAAAGAAATAATGAAATCATGCTTTCTATCTCCATAAGGTTCGTCAGAGGAGTATACACCTTCAATTCAACAATTAAAAATGAATGTAATGTAATGTGTAGTGTAAATTATTTTAATAAAATGTTAAATTGTTTACAGTAAAAAATGCAGCTCACGCTCGGACCTCTTTGGTTTGGAGGACTACATTCCGTCGTCAACCTCAATTGGAGACTTCGGGTCAAGCCTCATCAGCCGTGTCGCCAACGGTAAAGTGCGGCGAACGGTGGACGTAACCGGGGACTTCTATGTGGAGGTAAAGGTCTACAACAAGGCTGAAGCTGCCTCCACCCTTAGATAGGATCGGTGGAAGAATGCGTCGGTGGCCCTAAAAGTACAGTTAAACCGCAACAGCCAGCAGTGGGACGGGCTACAAGTTTTTATGAGACGGACTCATGAATTATTTGATAATTTTGAGTCCGTCTTTTATAGTGATAATTTAAATATAAAATAAATATTGAAATGTTGGGGGTCCTAGGGTCTTTTCAATCAGACAACCAACTCGATCGAATGTACTTTAATCAGTGCATAAAAGAAATATATTTTATAATGCGCATTAAAGTAAAGTGCTTACTTAGCTTAAAACTATAGTACTTATGTTCTAAAGGAGCGTACTTACTACGTTATGAACTATTAGAGAGCATACATACACTTCACCTCCGGGGGCGAATGAAAAAAAAAATCGAATACAGGAGTTTTTTTTTTTATAAGTAGTTACAAACCAACTCTACTAATAAATAAAATAATAGTCTATCCAGAAATTGAAATAATAATTATAATCTATACAGGGTGTAAGGTACATGAACGCACATACGTGTTCCAGTGATTCAGTACATGATTCTGGACCCCCTAGCGTTGAAATTTTTCGTCGGCTTTTTCCTGATTTTTGAAAAAAAAACTGCGTTTTTTTTACATTAAACTGTATAAAATCGTTATTCCTATCTACCTCAATTACATTTTTAATTAAAAAATAATTAGTTCGCATTTTTCGCAAAAAAACGCAATGTAAATAAAATTAAAAGAAGCTTCCTGCTCAGCTGATTTCTTAAGTTCACCGGAGGTCATCGCGGGCCCAGTAGGTACCTTACTCCGTGGTACCTACGCACGCAATACCGGCCAAAGACCGCCGCGCCGCCGGCATTTCTTTGTCGGCACAATGCTCACACAGACCGCCGAATTTCCTTTGTCGGCAAATGCTCACACAGACCTATGAATCTAACAGACGCGACACGTTAGGCATTTTAAGTGTCTACAAAAATTGATATCCCATTGACTACTTTTATTTGAACTTATTTTGAAGGGAGGTTATTTTTATAAATCTTCATCGAAATAAGTAAAGAAGATCTAAAAAAATGTGTTACAGTTTACTGATAACGACTTATTTCTTACATACATTTTTGTTATCAACAAAGTTAAGTTAAGTAATACAATACAACAACGTTACTTACTCATTTCGTTAAAACCACATTCCTACATTTCGTATACCTACATCAAAATAATTACTGAGTGAGTAGGTAGTAGGTACAACTTAATGCGATAGTACAGTCTATCAATTTCATTAATCTATGAGGTCTGTAAGCGTCGGCATATTCAAAAGCGTACCTACACTAATAAATAAAATTTTATTTCTTTAGCATTTCGCCGACGACGAATTTTTGTTTTTTGTTAGTTCCGTGTTTACGTTCATCGCAAACGGATGTGCAGTTTTGGTAGTGAATTTAGCTTGTTATCGTAAAGTTATGAAAAACAAGTTATTGTGTTTGTTAGTATGTGTGTTTTTTGTTTTGCTTGTTGAGTGTGTGCTTGTTGTGTGCGAGAGTGTTTTTAAACAACACCTCAGTGCCCAGGCAAATGCTCATGCATGAAGCATGTAGGAGCCTCGGGATCATAAGAAATGAACGAACTTTAAGGTGAGTTTGTTCATTAGTTAAGTACACGGTTAATAACCACACACATACATTTTTGTTATCAACAAAGTTAAGTTAAGTAATACAATACAACAACGTTACTTACTCATTTCCTTAAAACCACATTCCTACATTTCGTATACCTACATCAAAATAATTACTGAGTGAGTAGGTAGTAGGTACAACTTAATGCGATAGTACAGTCTATCAATTTCATTAATCTATGAGGTCTGTAAGCGTCGGCATATTCAAAAGCGTACCTACACTAATAAATAAAATTTTATTTCTTTAGCATTTCGCCGACGACGAATTTTTGTTTTTTGTTAGTTCCGTGTTTACGTTCATCGCAAACGGATGTGCAGTTTTGGTAGTGAATTTAGCTTGTTATCGTAAAGTTATAAAAAACAAGTTATTGTGTTTGTTAGTATGTGTGTTTTTTGTTTTGCTTGTTGAGTGTGTGCTTGTTGTGTGCGAGAGTGTTTTTAAACAACACCTCAGTGCCCAGGCAAATGCTCATGCATGAAGCATGTAGGAGCCTCGGGATCATAAGAAATGAACGAACTTTAAGGTGAGTTTGTTCATTAGTTAAGTACACGGTTAATAACCACGTCCCTGACAGAGGTGTTCGTGGTTGGCGAGCGGCAGAGCTGTAGGTACCTACGAAATTTCAAAATTCAAAATCACCAAGATCACTTCTGTAGGGACGCAATTGGCGACCGCAGGCGCTTTATACTACATTCCTGGAGCGCAATGTAGGTACTTACAAGCTTCTTTATTATTATCTATCTTAATCTTTATCTAACCTTATCTTCAGTATTCTTGAGGGATTAAAAATGTATGTGATTAGAATAAACAGTTAAAGGTGCCACGGAACATTATACGCATTTGTCGTTTTACACGTTTAACGCACGTATGCGCTTATGTCTATTAAGTATCTAATCTATTTGTTTATCACATCGATTGGAAACATCGACGTAAATGTATTTTTATCACAAAGTAGATAGGTAGTCTATCACACAGGAACAGGTGTGTCTGTGTGTGTAAGACGTGGTAGGTAACTACGTACTACGCGCTCGCGCGCGCCTACTTCATTGCGAAGCGTTGAGATCGCATTGTTCACAATACATTGCGTGCTTGAAAATGTCAATTTCTGTAATCGATCATTACCGAGATTAATGACTATCATAATTTAGTTACTGACATTAGGTGTAACCTTTTCGCGAAGTTTGCGGTATCTTGTTCCTTACAGCCTGTATATTACTTATAACATTGCATTGTATTACCTATTACCTATCCCATATGTTTATAGGCTATCAATAGTCTTAACTATACGACCTAAATAATACAATATATTTTTTATTGGTAGTAAGGTCTTGTCCTATTTTTATGAACTAATTCTATCTTATCACTATCACTACATAGTATAAAACAAAGTCGCTTTCTCTGTCTCTATATCCCTATGTATGCTTAAATCTTTAAAACTACGCAACAGATTTTGATGCGGTTTTTTTTAATAGATAGAGTGATTGAAGAGGAAGGTTTATATGTATAATTTGTACCCGAGCGAAGCTGGGGCGGGTCGCTAGTTATTTTTATATATCCTAACGTTACAACCTAAATCTTCTTTTACTCTAAAAGGACCTTCAAAAATAGCATCTAGTTTACGACCTGTTTCATTTTTTAACAAAATTAAATTATGTTCCTGATATACTATTGAATTTACTGATTTATCGTATAATTCCTTGCGTTTGTATTTATTCCATAATAAATCCTTTTTCGCGTCGGCATTTGCTAACTGTAAACGATATTTCAACTGTAATGGATAATTATCAGTATTGTACAATGGTTCTACAGACTCGGTAATTCGACTAGGTATTCGACAAAGTTTACCAAAAACAAGTTCGTAAGGCATGTATTTTGTTTCTGAATGGACTGTATTGTTGTAACTGAAACACCAATATGGTAACCAATAGCTCTCTCCATGTATCTGTATGGTTTTCACATTGGATCCTTAAAAATGCACCCAAACCTTTGTGAGCATTTTCAAGAGCTCTTATCGATTGGTGATGATAGGCAGTTGAAGATATTTTTTTAATATCAAGAAGTTTACAAACCTGTTCCATAGTTGCGGAGATAAACTCTGTTCCTCGATCTGTAGCTATTACTTCAGGAATTCCAAATATTAAAATAAAATATCTTACAAATGCATTAGCTATGGACACGGTTTCTTTATTTTTTAAGGGGAAATTTGTTCAAGCGATTGCTTGAACAAATTTTGATAATTCGCACTGAATGGTCAATTTAGAACAGTTCCCATCTATGTCTCTATATAAAGGACCCACTACATCTAAATATTTTTTTTGAAAAGTTGAGGACGCAGTTGTAATTACGATCGGTTCTTATAGGTTACGGATATACTTTGACTTCTGACACTTAGTACACTTTTTTACAAATGTTTGTACGTCCTTCTCTATACTCGACCAGTAATATCTCTTTTTAATAGTATTAACCATTCTGCGCACTCCAGCGTGACCACTGGATGGCAGTAAATGAAAGTCATTCATAATTATAATTTTTTCTTTGTCGTCACTTATTCTTTTTACTCCTCGTAATATACATATTCGCGGTCCGGACCAATCTTCTAACTTCGATATCTCATCACAAACGTTTTTAATAAAATATATATTATCTTTGTTTTTAATTATACACACTTCTTCAATATGTAACTTTTTACAAAACAAACTTAACTTCTGCACAAATTCGGCTCGCGTAAAATGTGCCTTGAAATCAAGATTGATGTAAATCATATTTCTTTTAGCTAAAAATACAAAACATTCACAGATATCTGTTATCATATCATCGTCTCTCAATTTAGTTAATTCACTTTTTAACCGAATTTCGAAAAAGGAGGAGGTTCTATGTTCGACTGTATGTATGTTTTTTTTTTATGTATGTCCGCGCATTTCTCCGTCAGTTGTGGACCGATTTTCAATTTTCTTATCCGAAAGAATATACTCCCGAGGTGGTCCCATATAAATTTTATCGAAATTGCTTTAGCGCTTTTTGAAAAACTGAACAAAAACGAAAAATACGCATATCTTGATGACGTTTTTGTGTTCTCCAAATGTTTAAATTCCACGTTCCATGTTATTGGGGATTTTAGTACTGGGGTATAACAACTAAAAAGCGAAAAATAAAAAACTTTTTTACAAAAAAAACAACCGACTTCCAAAAAAAAAAATACACTAAAAATTTAAAAATAACTTTTATTTCGGAAGTCGGTGTCAAATATCGAAGAAATAAAATACAAACACCGACTTCCGAAATTAAAGTTATTTTTAAATTTTTAGTGTATTTTTTTTTTGGAAGTCAGTTGTTTTTTTTGTAAAAAAGTTTTTTTAATAAAACTCATTTCGACTGAGTCGCACGGCTATCTTAATATATCCACAATCCTTAGTTGGCCAGACCAATAGTCAGGAGATTTATTAAGATCCGCCTTCTCATCGTCATCCTTATTTTTACTTACTTCATCATCAATCTTTCGCTTCTATGCCCTAGTCATAACAGCAACCACTTGCGCTTGCAAATTCTTAAGTTCGTCTGATGTTATCAGTTCACCGTTTTGAGAGCAGTGGTTATGAAATAATTTACACAAAGTAAAGCGCCTGCCTGGGTTTGAACTCACGACCTGTAAGTCGCGGCCAATACCACTGGGCCACCACTGCTCTTACAACTGACTATAATCTATTACAAATCATCAATCATGACCGAACATGGAACTATATTCAGCTAATAGCGGAACATGCAATGTCAATGAATTCAAAAACAAACTGCAAGTAGAATACCTACTTGTAATGTGTTAGTTGTGTGTTACATAACTGCATTCAATTAAGGGCAAACTAAGTAAATAGATATCAGATTTATAAAAAGCTGTCCATGGTAACTTAAACCAACTGCTACCATATCCTACAGTTCAATGAGTGTTGTAGGATCATAAAAATAACAATAATCTGCCGACGAAATTTATCTCCACTATTTCAGACATCAACCACAAACTGTGAAACTACACTGAGGGCATCAGCAGGTGCAGAGCACGCACCAGCTGTCCAGAATGGCCGTGTCGCCGCGAGAGCGTCTGGCTGCTAAGATAATAATAATAATAATAATAATAATAATAATAATAATAAATAAAAATATAAAAATTATAGATAAAAAAATAAAATAAAAAATAAAAAAATAATAAAAACTATAGATAACCAGAATAAATAAGGAAAATTAAGCAAAACAGAAAAATGAATCAAGATTGGACAGATGACATAATATGTCACACTGAAATAAATGATGATACAACAATAAACCAATAAGAATGAAAATATAATAATGATAACAAGAGCAGCTGCCCATCGCGCACGCCATCCACCCCCGGACTCGCCGCTCAGCTCCGCCTCGCCGCCGCCGGACCTCGGATCACCAGTGTTACCGGCGGCTGCAGCCGCGTCGAGCTCGAGCGACGAGTATTTCTCCCCGCCGACGTCGCCAACACCTGTACGTCGGCAGGGGAGAGGCCGGCCACCGAACAGCCTGGGACTTAGGGGCCAACCGGCCCCGAGTCGGGTCCCCGCTGCCGGTGGTTGTGTGCAGCGCATGAAATGGACTCAATCCATGAACGAGAACGTCATGCGCGCATATTACGGGTCTACAGAGGGGGGAACTAACCTCACTGCGTATCGTGGTAGGATGCTGTCTCTTTTTCAGGACCTGGAACCAACGGTCAACGTCTCAGCTCAACGATTGTCGGATCAGGTGCGGGTCATCCAACGCAACCACAGGTTGGACGACGCCGCACTTGATCGGCTGCGCTCAGAGGTACTGAGCAACCTTATCTTCTCGACTACGACACAAACTGCGGCACCGCCGGTTTTCGAAGAAATCCCACCGGCTTCTCATATAAACCTGCCGCGATCCAATCATGTTGATGAGGAGACAGATGATAGGGTTGTCACAGTAAGTAGCCAGTGCAACGATCGGCTGAGGAGCGCACTGGAAGATGCGCTTCGCGAGTATAGATCGAGTCCGACTCAACTTAGACCCCGTTTATCACGGTTACCTATGCACAAAAAAAATAGGGCGCTAGTGTGTGCTCTAGACTCGCTGCTTAAGAATGTTTTTGAGAGCAGCGAGGACCTCGTTGATACGCACTCGATCCTGTATTGTGGGGCTGTTGCGGCATGTCGTTTAGCAAATGTAAAGTTACCAAGTTGTGACGAAGCTACTCGACCAAAGCCTACCGTACCGGCCTGGCAGTGTAGGATCGAGAGGCGTATTGATGGGGCCAGAGCACTCATTGGCAAACTATACTGCTTCAGGGAGGGCAATACAAGACCACGTGTGATGCGCTTCGTGAGGCGGGCATTTTCGGGGACTGGAATCAGTCCTCGAGAATACATGTCCCGTGTCACGGAACGCATTGACTTCCTGAAGCAGAAGGTTTGTGCATGGGCCAATCGTATTCGGCGGTATAAGCGTCGGGTCGACCGGTACTCGCAGAACCGCATGTTCCAGAGCGATGAGAGGTGGGTATATAGAGCTTGGGAGCGACCTGAACAAAATGTGACTGACGTGCTCCGCCCCGATGCTGCTGCCACGAATGCATTCTGGTGCAACATCTGGTCGGTGCCCGTCTGTCACACTGAGGGTGGCTGGATGCGTGATGTCGAACGCGTGTGTGAAGCTATACCAGACATGGAAAAAGTAACCATCACTCCATTCGATGTAGCCAAAGCAGTTCGTCCGTTACCAAACTGGAAATCTCCGGGACCGGACGGACTGCATAACTTCTGGCTTAAATGGTATAGTAGCTCACACGCGCTTCTGGCATCTCAATTCCAGGCATCCTTAGAGTCTGGGTCGCTGCCTCAGTTTCTAACAACTGGTGTTACCCACCTGCTCCATAAGACAGGTAGTCCCACGGAACCCAAGAATTATAGACCGATTACATGTTTATCGACGGTCTATAAACTTCTTACATCCATCCTGAGAGCGAAAATTAATGTACACATTGAGAGCAATACAATTATGTCTGCCTCTCAGAATGGATGTAGGAACGGGTCCCGTGGTACTAAGGAGCTACTCCTCATAGACATGGCCATAAGCCAACAGGTTCGTCGATCCCACAAGGATTTGTCGACATGCTGGATAGATTATAAGAAGGCCTACGACTCTGTTCCACATACATGGCTCATGAGGGTGTTGGAGTTGTACAAAATAGATGCAACTCTACGCACCTTTCTTGGGTCATGTATGGGGCAATGGAAGACGGTCCTTCGCTATCCAGGATGTCGACCAATCCAGGGGAATGATGAGCCTATATGGATTAAACGGGGAATATTTCAGGGCGACAGTTTGAGTCCACTTTGGTTCTGCTTAGCCCTGAATCCTCTAAGCACATTGCTGGAGGATTCGTGCCTAGGCTTTCGGTTGAGAAGAGGTGGTCAGGCCATATCTCACCTTCTTTACATGGATGACCTGAAACTCTTTGCCCCCAACAACTTGCAACTGATGGAGTTACTGAAGATAACTGAAACTTTCAGTAGCGCTATCAGGATGGAATTTGGTGTGGACAAATGTGCAGTCATGCATGTAAAGCGAGGGGGGATTATGGAATCTGAAGGGATTCAACTCTCGGATTCCATACACCTCAGATCTCTCTCCTCAACCGAAACATACAAATATTTGGGTATGTCGGAAGCGTTAGGCATTAACGTTACTGACATGAAGCAATCGCTGAAGGAGCGCTTCTTTAGCCGCCTTAAAAAGGTATTGAGTAGCCTTTTGTCGGGCGGAAATAAGGTGCGCGCCTTCAACGGTTGGGTCATGCCGGTTTTGATGTACTCTTTCGGCATACTCAAATGGACTCAGACTGAGCTCGACGCCCTGGACAGGAGGGTCCGTACGCTGCTAACTGCAAACCGGATGCATCACCCACGTTCGTCGGTGATGAGACTGTACATCCCGCGGAAGTGTGGAGGTCGAGGCTTTTTAAATGCTAAGACTCTCCACAACCGCGAGGTGTGCAGCCTCAGAGAATACTTTTTAGAAACCGACGTGGGGATGCACCGAGAGGTGGTCGCAGTGGACAAGGGCCTCACCCCGTTGTCCATGGCTAAAGAGAACTGGCGCAAACTTGTAGTACTTACTACTGATGACCGCAAGGAGGTATGGAAAGGCAAGGAGCTTCACGGGCGCTATTATCAGGCTCTTCATGGGCCTGATGTAGATAGCCTGGCGTCCGTGGCCTGGCTACGGTTTGATGACCTCTTCGGGGAAACTGAAGGTTTTGTCTGTGCGATTATGGACGAAGTTATCTTGACGAACAACTACCGGAGGCATATTATGAAGGATGGGACGGTTGACGTGTGTCGGGCATGCCACCGTCCGGGTGAGTCCATCAGACATATTATCTCTGGATGTTCTCGTCTGGCTAACGGCGAGTATTTGCACAGACATAACCAAGTGGCCAGGATTATCCACCAGCAACTTGCTTTAAAATACAAACTTGTGGATTCTGAGGTACCGTATTATAAATATGTGCCCGACCCAGTTCTCGAAAATGACCATGTCACGTTGTACTGGGATCGGTCTATCATCACTGACAGGACTATTGTTGCCAATAAGCCGGATATAGTGGTGATAGACCGATTAGCGCGCCGCACAATGATAATCGATGTCACCATCCCACATGACGAGAACCTCGTGAAAGCTGAGAAAGAGAAACAAATTAAATATCTTGACTTGGCACACGAGGTTGTCGATATGTGGAATGTGGACTCGGCTGTCATTGTGCCGATAGTCGTTACCGCCAATGGCCTGATGGCCAAAAGCCTCGACGACCACCTGTCGAAGCTGTCGTTGCGCGGTTGGATCAAGGGCCTGATTCAGAAGGCAGTACTCCTTGATACGGCTCGCATTGTGAGGAGGTTCCTGTCTCTGGAGCCCTAACCACCGGTAGCTTGGACCCTGCTCCCGATACCGGTGGACTACTATTTTTTATATTTTTAAATGTTTTTTATATGTTTTCTTTTAAAATATTTAAAAATGTAAATAATATGTGTAAAAAAAAAATATACGAAATAATAATAATAATAATCTGTGGCCCGGCTGTCAACTTGACTGACTGAAAATATTTTCTCACCGATATTTTTATCAAATTTTCCTAAAAATAAACAAATAATAATGTCCACACAACAACAAAAACGAACCAGAAAAAAATAAGAAACCATCCAAGCAATAACCAATACCGAAAAAACAAATTGTAAACAACAACATGGCAATAACATAATGGACCAAATGAAAAAATGCTGACAAGAAGCCGGGCACTTTACCAAAATGCACCAACAACATCTTCGGGTTCGTCGCTCAGCTCCGCCTCGCAGCCGCCGGGACCTACGCCAACCGTGAGTCCAACGATTCCGGTCGCTGCAGTTGCGTCGAGCTCGAGCGACGAATACACCACTCCGCCGACGACACCACCACCTGCGCGTCGACGGGGAAGAGGCCGACCACCAGCCAGCTTGGAACCTCGAGGCCCACCGGCCTCTGATAGGGTTCCCGCTGCCGGTGGAAGTGTGCAGCGCATGCGATGGACACAATCCATTAACGAAAACGTCATGCGCTCATACTATGGGGCTACAGAGGGGGGAATTAACCTGACTGCGTACCGTGGTCGGATGCTCTCTCTGTTTCAGGTGCTTGAGCCAGCTGTCAACGTATCGGCCCAACGACTGTCGGATCAGGTGCGGGTCATCCAGCGTAACCGTATGCTGGATGATGCCACACTTGATAGACTACGCCTCGAATCACGGAGTAGCCGTGTCTCACCTGCTTCGCCACCGGCCGCGGTGCAACTGCAACCTAATGCACCACCGCGACCTGACCACGTTGGTGAAGATGATGATGACGTGGCTATATCCGTGAGTACCCAGTGTAACGAACGATTGAGGAGCGCTTTGGAGGATGCATTCCGAGAGCACCGCTCCACACCGCCTGGGCTTAGACCTCGTCTACCTCGTTTGCCCATGCATAAGAAAAATAAGGCGCTGGTGTGTGCTCTAGATTCGCAGCTATCAATTTTTTTTGATAGCAGCAAAGACCTTGCTGATACCCACTCAATCTTGTACTGCGCGGCTGCAGCGGCATGTCGTGTAGCTCACGTCAAGTTCCCCAACAGTGACAGAGCTGCACGACCAGCTGTACCAGCTTGGCAGTGCAGGATCGAGCGTCGTATCGGTGAGGCTAGAGCACTCATTGGCAAGCTTATCTGCTTCAGGGAGGGCAACACTCGCCCTAGGGTGATGCGCTTTGTGAGGCGGGCATTCTCGGGGACTGATATAAGTTCCCGAGATTATCTGACCCGCGTCACAGAGCGTGTCGACTTCCTGAAGCAGAAGATCTATGCATGGGCAAACCGTATTCGTCGGTACAAGCGGCGAGTGGAGCGGTACACTCAGAATCGCACATTCGAAAGCAACGAAAGGTGGGTTTATAGGGCTTGGGAGCGACCGGACCAAGGTGTGTCCGATACGCACCTACCAGATGACGACGCCATGAGCTCATTCTGGCGCGGCATCTGGTCGGTGCCGGTCAGGCACACCGAGGGTGATTGGACTCGAGAGGTCGAGCGCGCGTGCGATCTTATACCAGAAATGGGGGCTATTACCATCAGCCCCCAAGATGTAGCTCGTGCAGTCCGTCCGTTGCCTAACTGGAAATCTCCAGGGCCGGACGGTCTGCACAATTTTTGGATAAAATGGTTTCAAAGATCGCACGCTCGCTTGGCAGCTCAGTTCCAGTCTGCCCTAGAGTCAGGGTCGCTGCCACAGTTCCTTACGACAGGAGTAACCCACCTGCTCCATAAATCAGGTAGTACTGCGGAACCCAAAAATTATAGGCCGATCACGTGTTTACCGACGGTCTATAAAGTTTTTACATCCATCCTGAGAGCCAAAATTAACAATCATGTTGACACAAATTTTATCATGTCTGCCTCTCAGAATGGATGTAGGAACGGGTCCCGTGGTACTAAGGAGCTGCTCCTTATTGATGTTGCCATTAGCCAACAGGTTCGTCGTTCTCGAAAAGATCTGTCGACATGTTGGATAGATTATAAGAAGGCCTATGACTCGGTGCCACATACATGGCTCATGAGGGTGCTGGAGCTGTACAAAGTGGATGCAACTTTGCGCACCTTCCTGATGTCATGTATGGGGCAGTGGAGGACGGTTCTTCACTATCCAGGATGTCGACAAATCCGGGAGAACAGCGAACCGATAAGGATCGAGCGTGGCATATTTCAGGGCGACAGTCTGAGTCCACTGTGGTTTTGTCTGGCCCTAAACCCTCTCAGTACTCTACTTGAGGGTTCGGGCCAAGGCTACCGGTTGAGAAGAGGTGGTCAGGTCATATCACACCTCCTTTACATGGATGATCTGAAACTCTTTGCCCCCAACAACTTACAACTGATGAAGCTACTGAAGGTAACAGAAACCTTCAGTAGCGCCATCAGGATGGAATTTGGTGTGGACAAATGTGCAGTCATGCATGTAAAGCGAGGGGAGATTATGGAATCCGTGGGAACTAAACTCTCGGATTCCGTACATCTTAGATCCCTCTGCTCAACCGAAACCTACAAGTATTTGGGTATGTCGGAAGCGTTAGGCATCAATACTGCTGACGTGAAACAGTCGTTGAGGGAGCGCTTCTTTGGCCGCCTGAATAAAGTACTGAATAGTCTTTTATCAGGCGGGAACAAGGTGCGCGCCTTCAACGGTTGGGTCATGCCGGTATTGATGTACTCTTTCGGCATACTCAAATGGACTCAGACGGAACTTGACGCCCTGGATAGGAGGGTCCGCACACTGCTGACCGCAAATCGGATGCATCACCCACGATCATCGGTGATGAGGCTGTATATCCCGCGGAAGTGTGGGGGTCGTGGGTTCTTAAATGCTAAGACCCTACACAACCGCGAGGTATGCAGCCTTAGGGAGTACTTCCTCAAAGCTGACGTGGGTATGCATCGAGATGTGGTCGCTGTGGACAAGGGCCTCACCCCGCTCTCCTTGGCAAAAGAGAACTGGCGCAAACCTACAGTACTGGATACTAATGACCGCAGGGAAGTATGGCAGAGCAAGGAGCTTCACGGGCGCTTTTACCGGGTCCTACATGGGCCCGATGTAGATCTCTTAGCGTCCGTATCCTGGCTGCGCTTTGGTGACCTCTTCGGGGAAACCGAAGGTTTTGTCTGTGCGATTATGGACGAAGTTATGATGACGAATAACTACCGGAAATATATTGTGAAGGACGGTACGGTTGACATCTGTCGGGCATGCCACCGGCCCGGAGAATCAATACGACACATTATTTCTGGTTGTTCTCGTCTAGCTAACGGAGACTATTTGCATAGACACAACCTTGTAGCCAGGATTATCCACCAGCAACTTGCTCTTAAATACAATCTTGTGGAATCAGAAGTACCGTACTATAGATATGTGCCCGACCCAGTTCTCGAAAATGGCAATATCACGTTATACTGGGATCGATCTATCATCACTGACAGGACTATTGTTGCCAATAAACCTGACATAGTGGTGATAGATCGATTAGCGCGTCGCACAATGATTGTTGATATAGCTGTCCCTCATGACGAGAACCTCGTGAAAGCTGAAAAAGATAAACAAACAAAGTATCTTGATCTAGCTCGCGAGGTTGTCGACATGTGGGAGGTGGATACAGCAGTCATTGTGCCGATAGTCGTGACGGCCAATGGTTTAATAGCCAAGAGCCTCGACGAACACCTAAGGAGGCTCTCGTTGGGCAGCTGGATCAAGGGCTTGATCCAGAAGGCAGTACTCCTTGACACGGCGCGCATAGTTAGGAGGTTCCTCTCTCAGGAGCCCTGACCACCGGTAGCTTGGACCCTATCCAGATACCGGTGGGATACTATTTTTTATATTTTTAAATGTTTTTATATTTTATATTTTAATATTTAAAAATGTAAATTATAAGATAAAAAATAGAAATAAATGGAATAATAATAATAATAATCTTTATTGAAATAAACATCATTTACAAAAAGCCTATGAAGCCTCTGAAACCCAAGCTAGGTAAAAACCTGTATGTCAGATTTCAGCGCCTTCTCCCAATTTATTACATTACATTTTTTACCAACTAAGATTTTTAATTACAATTTCAAGCATGCAGAAACTAAAATAAAGATGTAAAATGTAGTGTGAAAGTTGTGTGTGAATGTGGAGTATGTGTGTGTCTGTGTGTGTGTGTGAGGGTGTGTGTTTACTTTACCCAATAAAATATTTTTCTGTTTCTTCGTAGTTAAGAGTAAGAAGCCAGTTCTTTATCTTGGACTTGCATTCATGAAAAGACAGTGGGTAAATGTTTAAAATTTTATTAATTTTATTATAAATATGCACAGAAAGAAAATGACCTTGACGTCTGGCCAATGCAGTACGTGTTCTTACAGAGTCAAATATATTAGTAATAGTACGTTTGTTGCTCAATCTATCTGGATCATAATGGGTAGACACATGCAGTTTAATAATAACCTGATAAACAAAAAGTTGCCTCACCGTGAGAACTTGACACAGCTCATATAGCGTTCTAGTGGGGAATCTGTAGGGTTTAAATGTCATAGTTTTCAGCAGGGATCGTTGAGCTCTCTCCAATTGTATGATATGTGTTTTGCATGCACCTCCCCATACTCCAATGCAGTATCCGATGACAGATTGAACAAGGGCATAGTAAACAGTACGAAGAAGTTCCAGACTAGCTACATGCCTAAGATTTTTGAAAACCCATATTAATTTTCTAACACGCGATGAAATCATGTCCATATGTGGCTTCCACGTTATGTTCTCGTCAAGAAGTACTCCAAGATACTTAACTGTAGGAGTTTTATTGATGGATAGACATGAACATTGTTGATTTAAAGACTCACATGTGTGAATACGAATCACTATGTTTTGTTGTTTCACGTGAGAATTCGTAAACTGAACCAATAACGTTTTCGAAACGTTTAATGTCAAAAGATTTTTCCTTAGCCATATGTGAACCCTGCGCAATTCCTTTTCTGCAGTTTGTCGTACCTCGTCCCACGTTTCGCCTTTAAATACTAGAGCGGTGTCATCGGCATATGTAAAAATTTTTCCGTTTTGGAGTGACATTTGACACAGGTCGTTTATGTATACAATAAATAAACTGGGACCAAGAATACTGCCCTGTGGAACGCCGCAGGTGACAGATGCATCTGAGCTAGTATATTTATTTATTTTAACCTTTTGCTTACGACCCAATAGGAAATCTTTGAAAATTCTAAGCACGTTCCCTCTTATACCGTATCTTTCTAACTTGTCCACAAGAATAGGAATCGAGACAGTATCAAATGCCTTCGCAAGGTCAATAAATACTCCCAGACACTTTTGTTTATTATCGAGATTTTGTGTAACATATTCTGACAAAGAGCTAACTGCTTCATTTGCACTTTTCCCTGATCTGAAACCGAATTGTGAATTTGAAAGTATATTATTATGCTCTAAAAAATTTATAAGTTGTCTATTCAGGACTTTTTCTAACACTTTCGAGAGTGCTGGGAGGACAGATATTGGTCTATAATTTGTAATACTACCGGGCTCCCCACTCTTGTGCACAGGTGTTATGAGAGCTCTTTTAAAGACACTGGGGAAAATACCCTGCTCAACGCATAACTTAACAATCATGGTGAAGAGTGGAACTATAATGTGTTTTGACATTTTAAGAAATTTATTTGAGACAGAGTCCCAACCAGTGGCGCTGTCGTTCTTTAAGTTCATAATTAAAGATTCGATTTCAGTTTCATCTGGTGCAAGCAAAACCATCGAATGCGGGATACGAGGTATGTTATAATTATCGGAACTATCTTGAGTGGTAACGGACTGTAAAATATTATCAGCTAGCAACTTTCCGACATTTGCAAAATACTTGTTGACCTCCTCAACAGCACAACATGGATTTTCATGCTTATTAAGCAAGTTTTCGGCAGAAGACTTTTGTTTGGAGGTATTCGTAATAGATTTAATGGCACACCAAGTCTCTTTATTGTTTCTTGCATTTTTCAAGAGGGATTCTTCATAATTTCTTTTTAACCTTCTTAATAAAGCATTACAAAAATTCCTATATCGTTTATAGGTTACTTCAAGAATTTGGTTATTAGAATCATTTTTTAAAAGTTTGTGTAATTTGTCGCGATGACGAATGCAACGCAGTAGTCCCGGTGTTATCCATGGCTTTAGTGTTTTCTTACGACCAGGTACCGCAATACTGTTAGTGTTAGTTTTTATTACTGCCGTCAACTTATCGATAAAGAGGGTCGCAGCCAGCTCAGCATCAGCCGTAGGGGAGATAAAAGAGAAATCTGTTGATTCTAATTGCTTCAGAGCCGACACAAAGTCGGTTTTAACGATACTATTTTTTGGCAACTGCTCACGCTTATAGGATATGCTGAGAAGAATTGAATCGTGGTCTGTTACAGTTGACTCAACCACAGCGACTGTTGCCGGCAGGGATGTTTTAATCATAATATGATCCAGGCAGTTATTAATTCTAGTTGGAAAAGTATGCCCTGGTAGAAGCCCTAATTCAGCTAAAAGATTTAAGTATGATGAGCTATTTCGATCGATGTTATTTTGTTTTATATCTATGTTCACATCACCGATAATGACAATATTTCTGCTTTTACATGGTCGAAGCAATCGGTCAACTGAGTTCAAAAAATTTTCAATACAATAAATAGATGGGGACCTGTAAATGGCTAAGATAACAATATCGGCGCCTATTTTAATTAGAAAAAAATTAGCACCCACCGAATCCGGTTCTTCTACCATACATTCGATTCCATGTTTGACGTATATGACGATGCCATCATTCTGGTTGAGACTTTTCTTTGAGAAATAGCATAAATAATTGTCCATGGGTGGTGGTGGTTTATTTTCACATAGCCAGCATTCTGTCAGAATGATGACGTCAGGTTCAAACGCAAATCTAGTCAAATGTGCAATAAAACCATTTAAATTTTTATAAATACTGCGGATATTTTGGGAAATAATAGTCAATGCTCGAGAAGTGGATTTCATTAATTTGCTACATGTTTCAGCGTCACATTTATAAGACTTAGTCACTGAGAGGTTATCAATATCCTGAATAATGTTATTTAATGAAGCCATTTGCAATGATTATATTCGTTCCAATAGGTGATTTTATCGAAAAATATTCTTTCGGCACTGGGTACAGTATATAAGTAAATATGTGCTGTGTAGGGTTTGTAAAGTATTTTGTATTGTGGTGTGTGTCCCAGAAGTGTAGTGTATAGAGTGCTTTGTAATTATAGGTATAACAACATGAAGCATATTGAGTGTTTAATCGTTTTACATGTAAAATAATTATAATTTTGTTAAAAAACAGTTTATGTGGAAAAAAATTGCATGCGGAATTTTCAATTAATATGACAAACTGAAAAAACAAATCGGCGGTAAACTGGAGCAGCGGAAAGCTTACATCAAAAAAGTACAGTCATAGTTTTTCTTGCTGTTCTAGCTCATAAAGCGTTTGTTCAGATTTTACTAAAATTTGTTTAGCTCCTGTGATTTTTCTCAGAAAAATGTTACCGTTTGAAGTCCAGCAAAACTTGTACTCCTTCAATTTAGCAAATTCCTTAGCAGCAAAGAATAATTTTCTTGAGCTCGAATGGAGGTACTCCGATACGAAAATTGGTCGACGCTCACCACTCATGCCAATGCTCAGAGTACTAAGACGGTCATCGTTTACATGTTTTTTGTTAAAATTTCGAACGGCGGTTAGTAACTCATTTTTAGTCTGGACGCTAGAAAACTCAGCGATGATGGGTCTGACAGTGCCTGGTTTCCCCGGGAGGCGATATACGTCACGTACAAGTGTGCTATTTAGCGTGACATCTACAGCTGAGCCCACTTTAGTGATGATTGTGTGGAGGTGCGGGACTGCTTCTTTCTCTTCGGCCGGTATATTTCGAATCTCAATGCTGGAAGCTCGAGACATACGCTGTAGGTCCTGTATTTTTATTTGTAGATTTTGTATAGTATGCCCGAAAGCTTGTTTTTCTTTTTGGAGCGTGTCGATTCGTTTTAACATGTCATCATATTGTTGGTTTATAAAGGCAACAGTTTTTTCTATGTCAAGGTTCGACTTTTGAATGGCCAAGTTTTGCAGCTTGATCTCCGCAATTTCAGATGATAATTTATTTAAAGAGGTTGTTTGACCTTCGCAAAATTTTGCTAAACTAGCTTCTTGATCGTCTTTCCAAGACCTCAGCATCTGGTGAATTTCCTTTTTAAAATCTTGAAATTCGGTACTGGAAGAGGACCCAGTTCTCTGCTTATGCCGCCGCATCGTTACATTAGCATTATTGCCTGAACTACCCGACAACAGCTGTGAGTTATCCGAATCAGTCAATTCTTGTACCGACTTCGACGAGTTTAACGGAGGTGAGCGCTGCATGCGAGACATTATGGCAAGAGGGCCGATGTAAAATAGACCGAAGTACTCACGTTTGTAGGTTCACAACAGCTTTTAATGAAGGGGCTGCGATAAGATATTAGCACATCAAGCGCTTAACGACGTAGCGGTTCTCGTGCAAGCAAGACAGCAATTATGACCACTGCACTGCTTCCGCGGGGGAGCCCCGTTCGGAGGGCACGCTCGGATCAGGTGGCAGCAGCAATAAAATGTAGCACTTAATGTATGTGAAACTGATCACTGGCGACTTATCGTTATGGGTTAAAATGGTGTGGATGGTAATTAATATTTTTATAAATAAACAAATACACGTCTAAACTCGGTCACGGTATCGGGCGAAGGGGGATGAAGATGGCAATCATTACTAATTACTTTAGCTAATATTTGGGATTTAAAGTTAGTTTGGTTAATTCTGCCCTCTATGGGATACATCTTCAACTATGACACTGGGTGTTGGTTCCTATTTTGATTCAGCGCCATCTATTGGCGTCTTGATGGAATCAAACATTTAATAAGTTGCGAGGATCGATTATTAAACTAATTGTTATGTTTTAATTGAAACTAAGGGTTAAATAAAAAACAAGGAAGCATTTATTTAATAGCTTCTGGATTTGTTGGTCATTTTAACAATTGCAATGAGTAAAGTTTTGTCTATGTCTTACATTGCCAAAGAAGATGGCGTGGTTTTGAGTGAGATTTGTAGAAATTTCCACTGCCGGGAATTGAACCCGAGCTATTTACAGCAAATTGCAAAGCTTAGCGGAACAGAGGAAGATGAAATGAAGAAGAATGAATTATGAAAAATTAATGTAATGGTTAAAAACTTAAATAACAAGCCAAAGCAAAATTAAGCGCGGCGCGATCACAATGATTCGGTAGACGGTAGAACGAAGACTGGCGCTCGCACCTCGGCTCCCTCACCGCTCGCCTCGCCATTCGCCCCGCCGTTCAAATATCACGCGCACTACGAATGCGATGTGTGTGAACAACAGATCGTATGATCTGTGAGTATGGCCCAAGGTGCATGAGCGGAGGGATTCCGCTTCGAAATCAAAGGTGGCGGTCCAAGTGGAAATTAATCGCGCCACAATTCCCCCCTGCCAGACCGTAACTATGGTCGATAAAAATCAGGGAACCTCACTCGCCGTCCGCTTCTGGTTCTCTTTTCTTCGCCCGCCGTTTCTGAGGTGGTAACAACAATTGGTGTTAGTGCTACCTCTGGCCTTTTCTCTTCTTCTCTCATCACAAAGGCTGGTTTGAGTCTGTCAACAGAAACGTTAGTTTTCTTTCCTTTTACCTCTATTGTGAAGTATTTTGGTTGTCTTTCATGGACCTTGTATGGTCCAGCATAAGGTGGCTCCAGAGATCCTCGGACGGGGTCACGGCGAAGGAAGACGTGTGAAGTGGTGTGAAGGTCTCGAGGAATGAAGAACGGAGAAGTCGTGTGCCACGATGTAGGCCTCAGAGTGAGTTTGGCTATGTGAACTCGGAGACGCGTGGCATATTGTGTGACGTCGGCTGCGGTGAACTGCTCTGTGGGAGATAGGAATTGACCAGGTAATCGTAGTGGTTCGCCGTATACCAAATCCGCAGGCGTAGCTTGGATGTCTTCTTTCCAAGAACTCCGCATGCCGAGTAGTACCAGCGGTAGGGCTTCAGTCCACTGTGACGAGGAATGGCACATAATGGCTGCCTTAAGCTGACGATGCAGTCGCTCGACGATGCCATTTGCAGCTGGGTGGTAGGCAGTGGTGCGAAAGTGGCGCGCACCAACCAGGGTAGTGAGGGCCTTGAACAGGTGGCTCTCAAACTGGCGACCCTGGTCCGTAGTCACCCGTGCAGGACAGCCAAATCTAGCTATCCAGCCAGACACCAAGGCAGCAGCACAGGCCTCGGCAGTGATCTCCTTTAGCGGATACGCCTCAGGCCACCGAGTAAATCGGTCGATGACAGTGAGGCAGTACCTGTAATCATAAGCAGGGTTTAAGGGCCCTACTATGTCGAGGTGTATGTGGGAGAATCTGCTGGATGTAGTTGGGAATGTGGAAAAAGGAGAAGTGGTATGGCGGGTAATTTTGCTTGTTTGGCATTTCAAACATTGCCTAGCCCACTCTCTACAGTCTTTGCGAATCCCAGGCCACACAAAGTTTTGGGTTGCCAGTCGCACTGTAGCAGAACATCCAGGGTGGTGTAAGTTGTGCAGTGTCACGTACGGGCGAGAATTTGGCTTGGAAGTGTCACAAAAAATGGGTTTGCTACAGTTCAGTGTGGCAATCTTCTCTAGCTTCAGCGATGAGCCGTTTTGGATCAGGCCATGCAGTTCTGAGTCTTTGCTCTGAAATCTTGCAAGGTCCTCGTAGTTGATTGCTGCTGACACTTCTTCTACCCGTGACAAGGCATCGGCAACCACATTTTCTCTGCCTAGCAAATACCTGATGTCTGTCGTAAATTGTCCTATATAATCGAGGTACCGGAATTGTCTGGGGGGTAAGTTGTCCCTGTTTGCCTTAAATGCGTACACCAATGGTTTGTGATCTGTAAATATGGCAAAGACTCTAGTTTCTACCATATGGCGAAAGTATTTCACAGCCTCATATGCCGCTAATAATTCACGTTCGTAGGGGCTGTACTTCTTCTGTGCGGGGCTAAGCTTGTGAGAATAAAAGGCTAAGGGTTGATTGTCGTTACCTTTTCGCTGTTGTAGTACGGCGCCTATGGCGGTGTCAGATGCATCGGTCACAATTGCTAACTCAGCTGATGGATCTGGATGAGCCAGTAGAGCTGTGTTGCAAAGTGAAGTTTTGGTGTCTTCGAAAGACTTAAGTAGCTCTGGAGTTATGATAACCGGATGGCTTCCTTTTATTTTGGGGCCAGCGAGGACGGCATTCAACGGCGCTTGAATCTTAGCTGCTTGAGGGATAAATCGGTGATAAAAGTTTATCATGCCTAGAAATCGTCGTAACTCCTTGACTGTCTTGGGTGCTGGATATTCCTGGATGGCCTGTATTTTTGATTTCAGTGGCTTCGTACCTGTTGCTGACACACAGTATCCCAGAAAAGTTACCTCAGTGCGTCCGATATTGCACTTTGTTGTGTTTACTACTATACCATACCATACTCTTTCATACCATAGTCTTTCAGACGCTCGAACAGTTTTCGTAAATGTTGTTTGTCCTGTTCGGGAGTTTTTGAATACACCAAAATATCGTCTATATAGCCATAGCAAAAATCTAAACCAAGCAACACTTCGTCGATAAATCGCTGAAAAGTTTGTGCAGCGTTTCGCAATCCAAAGGTCATATACCTAAATTCATAAAGGCCGAACGGTGTGGTTATGGCGGTCTTTGGAATATCGTCAGGGTTGATGGCAATTTGGTTATATGCCTTGACGAGATCTATAGTAGAGAAGACTGTGCATCCTGCCAGCTGGTGAGAAAAATCGTGAATATGGCGGATGGGGTACCTGTCTGGTATTGTTCTGGCGTTTAGTGCCCTATAGTCGCCACAAGGTCTCCATCCGTCGTCCTTCTTCCTTACTAGATGAAGAGGGGCTGACCAAGCACTCTCAGATGGTCTGGCTACCCCGCTTGCGAGCATTTCTTCAAACTCCTTCTTAGCCACCAAGGTACGAGCGGGATCCAGACGTCGGGGCTTACATGACACCGGTGGACCAGGCGTCGTCCTAATGTGGTGCATGGTGTTATGCTTACCCGGTAGGTGAGTTCCTGGAGGCCGTGTTATCTCTGGGTACTCGCGCAGAATATTGTGGTATTCTGTGTCTCCTACTACAGCCTTCACAGATGCGATGTCGTCCGTTGACCTGCAATGTACTCCAGACACTGATAGTGCCGTTACGTTGTCTATCAAGCGCTGGTTTCGACAGTCAACGAGTAAGTTGTAGTGGCTTAGGAAATCTACCCCTATTATCGCTCGCGACACATCGGCTATCGTAAACTTCCATGTGTAGTCCCTTCGCAGACTTAAGTTTAATCGCAGCTGTATGGGTCCGAAAGTATGAATGACAGTGTTGTTAGCAGCTACTAAGTCAAATTTTGATTTTATAACTGGCGTCTTGACAGCCGACCGAGGGAAAACACACAAATCAGAGCCAGTGTCCACCAGGAACTGGACTTTTGTCGTCCGGTCGGTTATAAATAGACGGCCTGTTGAAGAGGGGCAGTCGTTAGCCGCTACTTGCGACTGCCCTTGGCGTTTTCCGTCATATACGTGCAGGGCTGCTTGCATTTATTCGCCTTATCACCGTACTTGTAATGGCCGGTTTACATTATTCCAGTCCAGTGATCTAGCGAGATTCCAGTCCAGTGCTGGACTGGATCTGTAACGTCTACATTATTCCAGTTATTTAGAAGCCGTTGAAGTGTGAACACTACAGTGACAATGATTTCAAGAAGAGATCAGTTTCGAAAATGTTTCAAACGTGCTCAATCACTCTTGCTACAAGAAGTTATTAATGAGGTTGATAAGGAACTAAAAAAAAGGAACGGATTTGGGTGAGAAATTGGATCAGCGAAAGAGATCAAAAAGGAGGGTCAGTAATGCTTTTGCAACAACTGAAGGTAGAAGATCCCAATGAATATAGACTGGCACTGAGAATGACAGCAGAAAACTTTGAAGAACTGTTATCATTAGTTTCGATTAATATCCAGCGTAAGAATACGTTGTTCAGAGATGCTATACCCGCAAAAATAAAATTAGAAGTCACTCTTTCTTTTTTAACTACTGGAGATAGTTACAGAAGCCTCAGTCGTATGTTTCGATTGCCAAAACCAACTATTTCAAAAATTATACCAGAAGTCTGTCAAGAAATTAAAAGGGCATTAAAAGACCACATCAAGGTAATATTTTTTATTAAGTATCATATCTATGACAATTAAGCATTATTGAAAGCATTCATGATTATATTAATGTATTCTGGGTCATCGCTTACTACATTTAACGAGTCCTCAGTGGTTTGTGTATCTACAGACGCTGGACTATTCAATGGCATATAAGTACTACTACTCGTACTTGGTGTTGACGCATAATTGTTACTTGGTCTTGACGAATTGTCACTGGCATGTGTGTTTGCAGAATATTTAGGACTATTCACTGTCATATTTCCGTATTTCAAATCGTGTAGTCGACATTTTGTTATCACACTCTGAATTTCTTCTTGGCCTAGGATAGCCTGTTCTGTAGGAAGAGTTCTTAATTGCTTCGCAATATGTTTCCCGAAGATGTCGAATTCATCTTCCACTGTTTCTGATTTGGATAAATCGTATTGCATATCTTTCATGCTACTGACTATTGTAGACAGCTGTGAAATTTTACTTCTTTTCTTTCTCGGTTCTGAAAGACTTGGTTCTGGGTTTGTATGGGTAGGGTTCCCACATTGGTCACTAGGTTGAGTGTTGTCAGTATTTTCTTTATTTTGAGCATCATCAGCATTTTCCTGAAAATAAAATATTTTTACTTTATTTTTGCAGATACCCACTGCGGAACAATGGAAACAAGTCGAGGAAGGCTTTCGGAATAAGTGGAACTTTCCTTTGTGCTACGGAGCGTTAGACGGAAAACATATAAAAATTACTGGCTCCTATGAATATGGAAGTACGAACTTTAATTATAAAAAAGAAAACAGCATAGTATTGATGGCTCTTGTTGACCATGATTACTGTTTTACGTATATCAATGTGGGCGCAAATGGAAGCGCTTCGGATGGTGGTATTTTCAAAAACTGTTCCATTTTTACTGAATTAGAAAATGGCAGTTTTATTCCAGAAGATGGAGTGATTGTGGCTGATCCAGCATTTCCACTAAAAACATACTTAATGAAACCATATCCTGGGGCTAATTTAACTTTTGAACAAAAAATATATAATTACAGGCTGTCCCGTGCTAGACACATTGTAGAAAACGCTTTTGGAATATTAGTAAGTCGATTCTGAGTTTTCGAAAAAGCTATTTCAACTAAGTTAAATACTGTGGATCACATTGTGTATGCAGCTTGCTCTCTACACAATTGGTTGAGAAAAAAGTCAAGCAATTATATGACTACTACTTGTGTAGACCATGAAGATCACAACGACCATCATTTGATTAATGGAACGTGGAGATCCGAAATAACCTCTTTAGATAGTATCATACAGCAGGGCAGTAACAACTCAGCAACCATGCCAGGGAAAAAAGAACTCAATTTACTAATTATTTTCTGAACGAAGGAAAAGTACCATGGCAAAATCATATGATACATTGATAAATTTGTGTGTTTTAACAAATAATATGCTACTAAAATAAAAATAAATAAAAATCTTAAAATACATACGTGTGTTTTACGCTTCACCATCACATTTTTAATAAATGAATTGAATTCGGCGAACCATTTCACTTTGGGTTGGTAAACATTGCCACTAGCACCAGATGTGGATGACTTCTTAATCTTGTCTAGTTCAAGGTAGTATGTCGAACGAATACTTTTTATTTTGTTTTTCACATCTTCCAATGTGAATCCTTCAATTTCCATACCAATGCACAGATTTTGCAAAGCAGTTTGGCGCATAGCTTTGTTTTTATAATGCTCTGATGTTATATCCCATAAACACGGATTTTCTCTGTATATAGTGACAAACTTTACAGTTTCGTCTTCAGATAACTTCTTCAGCATTGTTAAATCCTTTTTCTTCGCAAAAAAAAAAGCTCGCAAAGACAACCAACATGTGTGTACTTCGTCAGCACTGGAATGGCACTGGATTGGCCGTCTACATTATTCCAGTTGCACTGGATTGATCGCACTGGATTCAAAAGTAGACCGCGAATCCGGTTACTGGACTGGAATGCTTACTGGATTCAGTTCATTCCAGTGCCGGTTTACATTTTTCCAGTAAGCAATCCAGTACTGGACTGGATCGCTGGACTGGAATAATGTAAACCGGGCATATAATGGTAGAAACAGTGCGGGTGGTTTGGAGGTGGCTGTTGAGATTTAGACCTATTAGAGCGGTCATACCTTCTGTATCGGGCCTGTGAGCGTGAGCGTGCACGTGAGTGTCGACTCCCTTGATTCACCTTCGAGGTAAGCATAGCTACTTGCTTCGTGAGCTCGCTTATTTGCTTGACCAGGTCGGAAGTAGCAGCGCTTGTAGATGCGACTTGTGGAGTTGATGGGGCTATCTCGTACACCCTGTCGGCGATCTCGGCTAGTTTTTCAACTTGTAATTCCGCAATTTGTGAAGCAATGACTTTTGGAAGCTTATGGAAGCGTGTAAATAAGAGGCACGACGGAGATTAGACGAAAGTTTAATAAGCCAAAGATTGACAGCAGTACAGCGATAGATGAAAGTTATAGCCAGAGCAGAAATGATTTTTCGAAGTACAAGTTGCAATAGAGAGAGTGATAGGATAGCGATATAAAACAAATGGAATTACGCGAGCTAAACAAATATGCGGTAGCGAGCCCAAGCGACGTGGATTCGTATCTCGGGCTTTGGGCTGACTGGTCGGCGGTCGGCGCCGTCTGCGTGTCGAGCGGGCTGCGGAGGCGGTGCGGCGCGCGGCGTCAGAGGTGAGGCAGGCCAACCGGTTTCCGTGGCGGGCGGCGCTCGCACCGCGGCGGCGCGCACCGTCACGCCAACAAGATGTAATGAGTAGGTAAGCAGTTAGTACTGAAACAATAATTTTATATTAGTGTGGGTCTATAATGAGACGCCACAGACTGTTTGAATGTTTTGCGGTAAGCGACTAGTCCATACACTCTTCACGAAATCTGATGCTCCGGACGGGCCAGCTAAATTTTGTAGATGTCGAAGAAATTGCGATGGTCTCCTATCACCGAGCTCCTCATGGACTAATAGTTGCTGTATACGCTTTTCCTGTGATGCAGACAGGCGATTTATTAGCTCTGTTTTGAGTTTAATATATTTATTTGTCTCGGGAGGGCTAGTAATTATATCCTTAACCTGCAGTGCATATTTGGTTTCCAGCTGTGTAGTGACATAATAAAATTTTGTTGTATCGCTGGACACCCTTGAGAGGACGAATTGACCTTCTAACTGCGCGAACCATAATGCCGGTTCTTCAGGACAAAATGGTGGACAGCGTACTCCCACACTCGCTACTTCTCCCGGTGGCACCGCTACTACATTTTTAGTATCGGCATCAGTAAATTCTTCCGCATCGACATCGTTTCTTAATAAAAAAAAATCGCTCACCGCTTATGCTTAGACCACAACCAACCTCCAATGTGTACGACTTGGCTCCTGTAGAATCACCTAAGGCTTAAGGCTTGTGTCCAGCTGCACCTGATTATTCCGTATGCGCGGTAGTCGAGGGTCACCAATGTAGAAATCGTTATTTCCACTGCCGGGAATTGAACCCGAGCTATTTACAGCAAATTGCAAAGCTTAGCGGAACAGAGGAAGATGAAATGAAGAAGAATGAATTATGAAAAATTAATGTAATGGTTAAAAACTTAAATAACAAGCCAAAGCAAAATTAAGCGCGGCGCGATCACAATGATTCGGTAGACGGTAGAACGAAGACTGGCGCTCGCACCTCGGCTCCCTCACCGCTCGCCTCGCCATTCGCCCCGCCGTTCAAATATCACGCGCACTACGAATGCGATGTGTGTGAACAATAGATCGTATGATCTGTGAGTACGGCCCAAGGTGCATGAGCGGAGGGATTCCGCTTCGAAATCAAAGGTGGCGGTCCAAGTGGAAATTAATCGCGCCACAGATTTAAAATGATCAGTACCAGAATGTTATAATTTAAAATGGAAGCTAAATTGGTTTCAGTATTGTATCCCGTACTATAAATTCATATGACTATTTAACACAACAAGTTCTAATGAAAACCTTTGTTTATTTAAATTGCCGGGAAATGTTGGAAGAAGTAATGAAGCTACTAATTTAACTTAAGTTATGAGAAATGTTTCAGCATGAGTAATTAATAGCTATTGTTTATTGATTACATAATTAATTAATAAGTGTTTTGGGATTGTTTGTAAGTTTTCTTAAATAAGTAATGAAATTCTGTATTGGAATATGGGGTGTTTCCGCCCTCTTTAATTCGACGCGGGTGTGCGGTGCGGCGAAGTAAAAAGTAGGCACTTGGAGTAGTTCTGTGTAGACTAAAAAAGAAAAAGGAATCGTGACAGATTGTGTTTCTCGACAAGTGTTGTAATATTTAAAAGAATGTCTCCAGAGTTTCTTTTCTGTCAGTTCTTCTCTGAGAGAACAATGCCTTGGAACTGGCAGGCCACATATTATGTGGTTTTAGTTTGTTAGCTTCAGATGACTGATCAACTCTTATGCAGTTCCACAAGTGTCTGTACATGGTTTAAATGAAATAAAACCCATGAGTTTCAGTCAAGTGTTGTGTTTAATTGTAGTTAACCCACTTTTCCTACTAACAATGAGAAATTGTACCGAAGGCACCTTAGTACGAGTGATCTGAGTAGTAAGGCGTCGATATACCTATATAAAATGAATTGACTCTAATATTATCAGGTTTTTATTTCTCATATATAAAATCATAACTCGTTCATCAACGAGATTAAAATAATATTCTTTCCCATGACTATACAATGTTAATATGTTAACACTTAAGTTTATATTTGCTTGAAACTTTTTCAAAAAATCTAACCCTATAATTCCGTCTGCCCTTAATGGAATGACTCGAAAATCATAAACGGATGCTGAAATATTTCACTATTACACTCTAAACTTAAATCCACTAACCCTCGAGAACGCCTTTGTCCACCGATTCCATTTATCAAAGTTTCATCTTTTCGAATGTTAACATTTCTTGGTAACGCTTCACTTTTAATTATTGACAAAGATGCGCCTGTATCTACGAACCAAAAATATTTAATGTTATTAACGTAAAAAACAACATATTTTGCATTGCCTAAATTTGATAAAACGCTATGTTTAAGATCGAAAAAACTGGTTTTCTGATTCTTTTTTATATGTATTGTCACATGGCTTATTGTTATCGTTCTGATCTGCTAAACAAACATTTCGGTTATTATTTCTAAAATATCTTGGACCCCTAGCACTTCTTTGTCCCCTATTATAATTTGTTGATATACGATAGTTATGCCTATTTCCGTTATTATACCTATTTCCGCTGAAATTACCACGCCATGTATGTCTTTGATTATTGTAATTACCATTTTGACCACGACTATTATTGCTATATTGACCACGGTTATTGTTGTAAAGACGATTTCCTTGTCGTCTTAAATTATTATTAAATAAAACCTCGTCCATATCTAGATGCATGCAAGACATTACCTGGCGATGAGTGGTATTCTGTATCTTCATCTTTGGCAGCTTGGATGGCATCTTTCAGGCTGCTATAATTCCTTGCAGAGATGACCGTGCCCAACTTTGAACTGCGAAGTCCTTCTGAAAACCGTTTTATGGCAAGCTTTTCATTCAAAGGTTTTAGCACTCCAATTGCGTTAAAATCACCATCTGCCTGAGTTATAGTTAGTTCAGTAAACAGCTTTTCAACTTCTGTGGCAAACTCCTCGATACTTATTCCTTGAACCCTGTTTTATATTTTGTAAACGTGTCTGTAGGGCCGTAAAGGATTTTTGGGTCAATAGATGACATCTCAAATCTTTAATTAGGTCTTCAATTGTCTTATAATTCCCTGTAATGCGTAACTTGGCCTTTTCAGACAGTCTACTTTTAAGGACAAATGTAATTAATTGTGTCTTACCTTTTTCATCCAGCATATCTGCATACATCTCGATCGAATCTATCAAGCGTTTAGTTGTCCCTTCAACACCGTTCATGGCTGGAAGTAAACTACATGCCACTTCAAGGTCGAACTCCATTTTGTCTGTAATTATTTCTGGGAAAATACATATACTATTTGTTTGCTCAAAAGTTGTCTTAATTTTCTGAAAAATATCCAATGCCGATGCAACTACTGTCGTATCCTTGCCTTTTTCTAAAAGTTAAATATTTTTATACATTCGTCATAAATACTTATTGCCTCACCTAACTTCGTCTCAATGACTTGACCCTTATACCTAGTCTGTCCTTTCTTATATCTACCAGTACCTACATTATATTTTTCGAACAAAATATCAATCATAATAAAATATTACTTAAAAATATCATGGCAATTATTTGTTAACGGAATAAACAAAATAATCATGTTAAGGCGGAGATTTCTTGAAAACGGTCAAAAAGGTGGTTTTTAAAAGCAGTGTATCTCTTAAACCGTAAATAATTTTGACAAATAAAAAAAACTGATATTTTCAAGTCCTTTTTGCATACAGTGATGGAACTCGAAACATAATTTAACATAATTTCGTGCATCAAGAAAATCTTCAAACTTAGCTCTTAATTTTCTTTAAAAGCAGTTTATCACTTTATTAACAATTATGATTATAATAAAAAATATATCATAAAATTTCAAATGCTAAACTGCATCCAGTGATGGTTTATTTATTATTAAAAAGTTAATTTCTAATTTTATACGATTTTATTTGTATTTTACGATATACGCTTGCTCATTTCCTGTCGCCCGCACCGCGCCGGTGTTCTCCGGAACGTTATTCAGGACGGACCTGTGTCGTTTTGCTCCGCAGTGGAATTTTAAATTTTGTAGCGCGAAAATAAAAATGGGAAATAAAGATAATAGTCGTAAGAGATGGAAAGCTGCTCGTCGAAAGCACTTACTCCAGAATGTGCAGAATATAGCCCGAAAACGGTAAAAAACTATCTATCTAAATAAAAAAAATACCGGCTAAGTTCGTGTCGGACTTCGCAAAGAAGAATGGCCAAATTTCTATAGGAGCTGGACTCGACTATTATTTTTCATGTCCCAAAATAAACTATAGCTAGATTGGTTGGTTTTTATGTCGTAAACACTATCCCGTTTGAAAATTGTTTCTAAATAACCACGATTTTTTATAATAACGTCAACAATACTTTTGAGGTTAGAATCTACAACTACCTTCTACCCGACTGCGGCGTAGCTTATGAGTCTAGTTAGCGATAAGCGAGAAGGGTAATTAGCGATCTCGTTTCTATTTATTTCGATTTCTCTCAGAGAATTACCCAAAAAATAGGACTTGTAGCAAAGCGCACCAACTCTTTGTTTGTCCATCGATCATTCAATGAAAACTAAACCTATATTGCTCTAACTTGCACAACGTATAGTGTAGACAACAAAGCTGGTGTAACATCACACGTGAAGTGGTTCTTGAAAGACTTCCAAGCCTTTTTTGTGGTTTGACCACTTCAATTCTGGCTGAAGAGTTAGTCACTAGATACCTACCTACTGCCTTTCAGTCTTCAATGCTCAAGTTGCATAGATATTGACAAATTGAGTAATGGTTGTTAACAGAAGTAAATGAAATATAATAGGTAGAGTACTTAAATGAAAGAAATAGGCTTGACAAAAATACTTTTTATTCATCATCCTCTCTTATCACTACACCATCGAGGAATGCTGCTGGCTCTGGTTCCGGCTCTGGCTCTGGCTCCGGCTCAGGCTCTGGCTGCGGCTCTGCCTGCTGCTCAATATTTTGCTACATATTATGCATTGCAAATCTCTGAGTCTCAGCCAACAGGGATGACAAAAATGGTCTGATGAAGTTGCCTGAAACAACCATACAGCATTGTCTTATTATTAATCTTTGGGTTCATTATTTATTAAACATAAGGAAATAAAAACATTGTTACAAAACAATATTAGATTGCAGTGATGAATTCACTATAACATAGGACAACAATAAAAAAGATCATAATTACCTGCCGTGGGGTAATTCTATTTTCAAGTTCAATGTGTATTGCTTGTAGCAACTGAGATGGATTCTCTCTCACAATCAATAAGGTCACGTTTACGGTTTCGCAGAGAACTTCCACAAAGTATGCAAACATGCATGTGGCCACGGGAAGATGAGGCACCAGGTTCATTACTTAATTCGGAGTTGACATGCTGCATTGCCAATTGTTTACAGGCATCACATAATATGTAGTCTTCTTCAGTGATCTAAAATAAAAATTAGAGTTGTTTTATGAATCATATCACATCACACAATCATACATCATATAATATGATGTATGATGGTTTATATTGGTATATGTACTAAAATGAGTAGGTATAAGTAGTAGGCGTACTATTATTGAAGAATTCCGCTCGCAGATCTTACAAATTACTCTCGTATCAAGATCAAAAACGAGATGGCGGCGAAGTGTATCAATGCGTATGTTACAATTAACACATAGCAATCGCAGGGCTAGTTGTGGCGTCTGCATGATTTCTCTCACAAATATCCAAGAAACAAAATCGGTGTCCAGAAATCAAAAGCACAGAATAATCGTCACAAGTGGTAGTTATCAGTCCGTAAAACAATGCCAAGGTCAAAAATCCAAAATAGCACAAGTGCTTATCACAATTCACAACAAGTAAATCGAATAGGATGCGAATACGAATGATTGCCGGCAAAGAGAATATAATTTCATTGCCGGGGTGTCAACAATGGCGCGGGTCGATGAACGATGACCACAGACAGATTAAGTAACTCGTCGATGACAAATGACGTTCCGTTATACGCATTTGAACAAAACTACTTACTATACACCAACATAATTATTTTTTATGACAAGAATCCAATACATAATATCAGCATATTCGTTGATTTGATGCCTTTAAACTAATTGAATAGAATTACAGCTAAAACTTTTCAGAAAAACGTGAATAATTACAGTCTTTGAATACCAAGTCATTTCAAACGCGAAATGAATCGTCAAGAGGTGCGTTCTGAAACTATTATTCTAAATAATTTAGAAAAAGTTACAAAAACAAAAAAATTGGATAACTTTTTTTTGTGGCTACTTATTGAGATATTTCTTGTGTTTTCTATGACCTTAAAAAATAAGGGTATTTTTCATAAATATGGCGTATTGGGAGGCCATCGTTTCGTTGTCGGGTACGATTTGGCCATCCTTCTTTAGGGTTCCGTACCATATGGTCAATATTTGGTGGTGGTAATCAATATTTTTGTTAGTAAAATATACGTACTATTAAACATTATCACCAAACTTCAAATTCATCATACGTGAGTGACAGCAATAGGGCTCCGTTTGGACCCTTTGGGTACGGAACCCTAAAAATAATAAAATATTTATAGTGAATTACTTACAACTTAGTAACAATGCCTATCGAGTACTAAGTTGAAATTGGTTTACCGAATCACATCACCTGAGGCTTACGAAAGGCCACCAACAGGGTCAGCTGTGCTGCCCTGCTGAAATTATTTTATTATTTTAGATTGGTGAACAAGCAAATTGCTACTCAAGATCTTGTTGATACTGATTCTCGATTGGATGTCGAGTAAGTACCTAACTTTTTTTTTTTACTTTTTTTTTATCGTGTGGAAATACTCATGACAATCAACTGCCTCCATGGTCTAGTGGTGAGAGCGTTAGTTCAATTCCCGCGGGGAACAGCAACTTTAGGTGTTGTTTCTAGTTGGGCTAGGACATTGCAAGCGGATCACCTTCCTGGCCGTCCCATCGGGTTATGAGAGTGATGGAGTAGTGAGTGCACTTGTGTATTGCGCACATACTTGGGCACTATGAACAACTACCGCGCAGTTGGCTGGTTTCAATTAGACCGGCCGCGCCGTGGCCGAATATCGGTCGGGAGACCATTATACATACAGGGTCAAATAAAATTAGTTAGAGAAACTCCGCAGACGAGATGGGTATAGATATCTAAACATGATAAAATAAAATTTAATTAATTTGATTGTTTTTTGGGTCATCTAGCGTCGGTAGTGTCACTTAAAATATCAGTTTAAAAATCAGTTTTCTTTTTTTGGGTAATCTTCACATAAGTAATTACGTGATGAGTAAGTATCGATATCTCAACACGATAAAACAGATTTTGTCAGATCACACTTCAAGTAACAACACTACTAGAGGTCATTCTTCCCAAAAATAACATCATATCTTTTTCATTTTCATTTTATCGTGTTTAGATATATCTATACCCATCACGTCTGCGGAGTTTCACTAGGTAATTGATTTTGACCCTGTAGATTACTTATCACAATCATAACAGACTGCTAAATACAGGGCAATAATAAGGCCGGCCACATACAGTTGGAATTCCGTTTCGAAATATCGATTCGGAATTTCGAAGGCAGCAAATCCATACAAAATAAATTCGAAGCAGAAACGTACGTGTGTGATAATTATTACTTATCACAATCATACCAGACTGCTAAATATAGGGCAATAATAAGACCGGCCACATACAGTTGGAATTCCGTTTCGAAATATCGATTCGGAATTTCGAAGGCAGCAAATCCATAAAAAATAAATTCAAAGGCAGAAACTCACGTGTGTTATAATTAGTACTTATCACAATCACACCAGACTGCTAAATATAGGGCAATAATAAGGCCGGCCACATACAGTTGGAATTCCGTTTCGAAATATCGATTCGGAATTTTGAAGGCAGCAAATCCATACAAAATAAATTCAAAGGCAGAAACTCACGTGTGTTATAATTAGTACTTATCACAATCACACCAGACTGCTAAATATAGGGCAATAATAAGGCCGGCCACATACAGTTGGAATTCCGTTTCGAAATATCGGTTCGGAATTTTGAAGGCAGCAAATGCATACAAAATAAATTCGAAGGCAGAAACTTACATGTGTGATAGATCCTGTATTTTGTATGGATTTTCTGCCTTCTTATAAATTAACTAAACGTAAATGTTTCACCTTATTGTTTTGAAATCAAACTAAATATCTGTTTTATTAATTGTTGCATTACAGAACTAAAACCGTAATATAGGTTTATTATACTAAAAGCTACATTATTATACTTTTTCTTTTGATCTACAGGACCATCTACCGGCATGGAGTCAACGATTATTGTCGAGGGATTTAAGAAAAGCATAGAAATGCATAATTTGAGATATGGTAGAATTATATCAGATGTTGACGCCAACACATATTCAAAGCTTTTGCAAGAAAGGCCGTACGAAAATTTAACAATAGCAAAAATTGAATGCCGAAACCACTTGCTGAGAAATTTTTGCAACAAGCTGCAAAGTCTGACAACAGACACGGAATTTCTGATACGTTGCAGAAAACTCCAAACAAAGAACAGAATATTAGCAATGCGAAAAGTAATAGTAACTGCAATTGTAAAATACAAGCAAACTGATAATGCAATGCAACTCCATGCTGATATAATGCTTGCTGCAGAACATGCTTTTGGACAACATACCACGTGCAAGGGATACTTTTGTGGCAAACTAGGCGAAGTAGAAGATATTGACAAAGACTTTTATACAAACACTCTGTGGCAAAAAATAAAATTAATGTTATCACAGCTAGCCGCACACTTGCGTAGTTTGTTGCAAGATGTCGATAGCAACTCTGTGGAGAGATATCATAGCATTGTTGCTAAATTCGTAGGTGGTAAAAGAATAAACTTTTTTCAAAAATATCAGTATCAAATGAGATGTAATACTGCGGCTCTGTCTTTCAACATCAGAAAACCTTTGAGCATCTTGCATAAATCTATTGTAGAAAGAAGACCAAGAGGGCAAATACATAAATTTGAAATTAACAGAATAAAGCGACTGAAAAAATCTAAGAAATATACAAAAAAAAACATTCGAAAATCAAAACGCCTCTTCCGTCAATTATGGACAGAATTGCGCGAAACCCGATATGTCAACGGAAATGCTGGAGGAATCAAAAAGAATATTTTTGAAAAATTTAGAGAAGAATGAAGATGAAAGAATAAGAATTGAAAGAGGTACAATTTTTCAAAGTGAGTCAAGTGAATGGCTCAAACTAAGGAGAAATTTACTGACGGCTTCCAATTTTGGTAAAGTAATCAAAAAACGAAATGACATCAGTTGTGCGAATATGGTGAAGAACTTAATTTATAAAAACCCAAAAAATATTAAAGTATTGCTAAAAATCAATTCGAAAAACAAAAATCAATAAAAATTAATCTCTGTGGCCTGTTCATAGATGAAGAGATCCCATTCCTAGGTGCATCACCGGATGGTATAATAGACGAAAGTACAATATGCGAAATAAAATGCCCTATAAGTGCATATATATTAGGACTGGAAAGGGCAATAGACGAAAAAAAATAACATTCTATAAAAAAATAAAAGAGAATAAATTCATAATAAATAAGGATCATAGTTGGTATTACCAAATACAAGGCCAACTCCACATAACAAAAAAAGAAAAATGTTTATTTGGTCTATGGTCGGGCGAAAATAAGGCAATTCAAACAGATATTATACACAGGGACGACAACTTTTGGGAAGTAATTATGAAAAAAAAAACTGATTACATTTTACACAGAGTATATTTTACCCGAATTAGTTGATCCTCGACATCCACGAAAAATGCCAATAAGAGATCCTGAATACATAAGTCGTGCTATTGAAATAAAAAAAAACGAAAGTAAAACAAAGAAAATCTAGCAAACAGATGCACTCAAAATATTATGGAACAAAAGAAGGATGCTACACATAATACAGAAATGCAAGAAGAAATTATTTCAATGTCTTCGGAAAAAACCAAAAAATTAAAGTGACGACGATGATACATCATCGTCGTAGATAGAGGCCTTTGATGATTACGATTATAATGTAGAAGAACCTAATGCAAAAAGAATGTGCTGTAGAAAATTAAACTTCTCAGAATTTTGAAAACAAATGGTATTATTTATGTGTGTTTTTATTTTGCTTTTGTCAATGAAACTTACCTGAACAAAATGAATCCCAACGTCAATCTGATATTCAATATACTTTCTCTCTCACTCTCGCTCTCTAGCTTTATCTTCTTATTTCTAAACATAACAACTTTCTCTACACAAAAAAAATAGACTTTGTGAAATAATAGACTACCCTGTACCTGCATAATTTATAAGTCTTGATTAGGCCGGCCACATACAGTCGGAATTCCGTTTCAAAATATCGATTCGGAATTTTGAAGGTAGCAAATCCATATAAAATAAATTTGAAGGCAGAACATTTCGAACAGAGAACTACTGTACGTGTGTACTAGATCCTTGATTTTGTATCGTTTTGCTGCTTTCGAAAATCCCGAATCGATATTTCGAAACGGAATTCCACAACGGAATTCGTCTATATGTGGCCGGCCTTATTGAACTAAAAGTTCCGGGCCCACGACAGCTTGTGGCTTCTAGGTTATAAAATGAACTGAAGTCACGGGTCATATGGGTATAGGGCGCATTGAGGATCATAGGCTGGGGCGCATAAACCCCATATGGATTTTGAGCTTCGTGCAAGCAGTACAGACATGACCGGCAGGTTGATTTATATATTGCTCAGTTTTCCATTCGCTACAGTCTGCGTGTTTTTAAGTAATAGGCACCTACTAACTTATTCACTTTTATTTGTGAGTGAAGTCGCGGGAAAAAGCTAATAATAACTGTCTACATTCCGCACCCCGGTTACATTGATAATATTTTCTGTTTTAGTAATATACAACGAGTTCTTAGTTTGCAAAAAAATACATTTTTTATAGACACAATAGTGGATCAATTACAATTTACAAACAATTTATTATTATTGTAGGTACTTATTTTTTTGTCTTTATCATACAATGTTTTACCCGAAAACATTCTGAACCACTGCTCTGAAATATGCTACTGGCTACTACGGAAGCGAGACGCGCGCCCTACAAAATAAAATAGAAACTTCGTGAGCGCTTCGCGCATAGTTATGATGAGGGGGTGCGCGGGGCATTCTCAGCGGTAACGCCCATTTGAGCAAGGTCAACGACGTAATACTGGGCCTTAACTTAATTACTACGAAACGGCGCACAAGAATTTAACACGTTGCAGTTTTAGCCGCGAGGTATCATATTCACTGAGTCTTCATGCACTATTTTACACCGTTTAAGTTTTTGCGTTATAAAACAAATAGGTATGAGTCCGAATGTCAATCACTGATTTATTTATGGAATTAACTTGAAACTGACTTTGATGTTGGATTAATTAGTTAGCAGATGTACCTTCCACTCGTCCACGTAGGGATGACCTTATGCGCTGAATTGCGTTGACTCCGATTTCTTCTTGAATCCATTGACGGTGGCAGCTGTGCGGTAGTATTTCAGGAAAAAGTAAATTACCAGGAGAGCTAGGACGGCGAGAATTATGATAGTGACCGTGCTCAGTCGCTCCATGTGTCCTCCGATGTCCTTCATAAGGGCGTCATTGTTTCCGCTAGCAGCATTTTGATTTAGGAATACCTCGTCCTTTTCTATCTTGGAGTTACACATTTTGAAAATCACTGCGCAACTAAAACTTTGCTAAATCTGCCCTTTGGCAGGCCCTAAGGCAGGGTCGCCATGAAATGTTGGGGGTCCTAGGGTCTTTTCAATCAGACAACCAACTCGATCGAATGTACTTTAATCAGGGCATAAAAGAAATATATTTTATAATGCGCATTAAAGTAAAGTGCTTACTTAGCTTAAAACTGTAGTACTTATGTTCTAAAGGAGCGTACTTACTATATTAGAGAGCATACATACACTTCAATATTTAAGTTGTTGGGCACCAACTACATAATTATTATATTGCAACATTTAATAGTAAATCTAAAACTATTTTAATCTAAAATGCCTTTCTGTACTGTTTGTTACATATCTGTTGAGCGCAGTCACTGGACAGCTCACCTCCGTAGTACTAATCATAAAAACAAATCTATTTCGCATTTTTGTGAAGGTGTAGAAATAACACATTCTGCATTTCGTAATCATATAGCTTTTTACAGAATTGTAAATCCGTCTGAGAATTGTTCTCTAGAACCATTTCTTAATAATATTTGGGACAAAATTAAAACGTTAATTGACATGTCTCATAAAGAACATACTTGTATAAAAGTTAATTTCGAATATTTTGCTTTGGAGCATGACTCTTAGTATGAGGGTTCAACCGACTATACTTCCATCAGTGGGAAGTACAACACGCGGATCTTTTATGGTCTACAATAAAGTTTTATTAGTTTTCATGTTCTTCTATAGAGTTACCAAGTCGTCTAATCTCAGCTAAACCTGTGACATCGTATTTGATATTTTTCAGGGCTTCCTTCATTTCCAAAAGGTGAGAGTAAGATGATAGCGTTTTAACATTATATGTTGCTACGTAAAGGTGATTTTTCTCTAAATTGTTACCTGTATTTATTTTCTCTAGAGGGTTTCGGTCTACGCCTTCCACGGGAACCGGCCGTGTTGGGAGAGATGGTGTAGCTTAGTTTTTTGGAGTTTCTTCGTAATCTCGACTTGCAAGGGCTTTAGACGCAAGAGTCCGCTGTGAAGGACGTAAAAAACTCGTTATATATTGCGATTTATTTCTCTTGGGTACTTGCTTCGTCTGCTCTACATTATATGACGGTTTTTCATTACTTTTGGTTTCGGGAGACTCCGATAGAAATCTTTTACTAGACGTGGTCTCTCTGGGTACGTCGGTTTGATGATCTTCATTTGACGGTTTATTGTTGTTTATGGCTTCAGGAGACTCCAGTAAAATATTTTACTTGATGAACTTTTTCTGGGTAAATCGTTTTGTTGTTCTTTAGATTTTATCTTGACTATTTTATCATAGCGAAGCATTACCTTTTCTCCTGATAAACGTTTTCTTTAGAGCTCATCCTGAAGCTCTTTGCGTTTTTGTAGAACAGCTGGTGAATAATCTTCTTTTATATAAATGCCAGTATTTTCTAAAGCTTTTTTCTTTTTTAAAAGTTGTAGTTTTCTACTTAGCGTCGTAGTTAATAATAATAATAAATTTTACTATCAGTAAAGTAGGTACAGCTTATCTATCCTAATCAAAAATACAAGGTGCATTTTCCTATTTTTTTTTTTTCTGTTTATGTGATAGAGTAAACGACAGTGTCTGTGCTAGTATTGACTGTGTGACAGACACCGGCGCCTTCCTCCTACAGCTTTAAACATCAATAATAAGCAGTATAATTAATACAAAGCATAATGATTTTATCAAATAACAGACTTTGGTACAGTTTTGGCAGATATTTTGAATTAAAATAGTTAATAACATTTTTAATAATTCATATTGCATATCAAAGATTGAAAATAATTAATAGTAAATGTCAATAATATAATAAAAATTGATAATAATTAATAAAAAACGCTTATTATATGTGGGAGAAATGTCTATTTTCTAGTATTATTTAAAGAGAGTAGTGTATATTTTTGTAGTACCCTCAGTTTTACAATTAAATTATATCGTACGACTATTCGCTCCCTGCCACTGACAAGCAAGCCGCACTATAAAAGAGGGCACAAGACGCTCGACCCGGCAGAAATCGTTTGACTTTGGACTCAGCAAGACACTTCTGAATGGTTTGGTATGTTTTGAGTTAAATATATTTTTATTGCTTCATTGTTATGAATTGTTATTATGATAAAATGTGATCATCTTTTATTACTTTAATACTGATGATTTTCACTGTTGATGTACTGTTGTAAGATGCAATAATATTATATTGCTAATATTTACTAAAGTTATTCATGGTTATTAAGCCGCTTTGGTCAGTAACTGATCTAATTTATGCATTGCTTTTATTATATTGATGATTTCTCTCCCATATGTCAATAAAATATTATATTAGAGTTCCCATGGAGTTTCTTACCGTTCTTCTCCATGAAGACCTAGTTTTACGAACGGGCAACTAGATTTTCGATTATTGACAAGCCTATTTGAAATAAATACCTAGTCTTGTCTTTCTGTGTTTTTCTTCTTGATAAAACCTTTCCTTACATACCAGATTCATAGGAATATACACAGTAAATATCTAGTAAACATCTTGACATCAAAGCTTGATACGTAGGTGGACGTAAAGATCTACACAATGTCGTTAATTCCTACATATATTCATAAGGATAATAAATTATAAGAACAATTTTTAATAAATTCATAATAATTAAAAGTTAGATTTAGAGTTAGAGGCATGCGAGGAAATACGTGTTCGATTATGTTTACATGTATGTGAGTAGCGAATAGCGATTAGGTACTTCTTATAAATCTCTGGCAAATAGTCTTTCAGTCTCGTCGTATGTAAGACTCTGAAGATACTGAGTAACAACACTCTTACACTTGTTTTTATGAAGGGGATATATGCCACAAGCTTTATTTAGTATATTGTAAAGGCGGCTGCTCAAATTCGAAAAGTTTCGACTTGCCAGGGCAGTATTTACTTTAGTAGAAGGGCATATCAGGTCCTTGCGTCGTTTGTTAATAAACAATTTAGGGTCATATATCAGTGAAGAATGTTTACGCAGAACTATATGTAGTGCACTCAGTTGCCTGACGGTAAGCACAGATATGTCCTTGTATAATTGGGTCGTGGAGTAACGATATGGTTTGTGAAGCATCACCTTTAAAACTGCCCACTACGCCCTCTCAAGACTAAGCATAAAGGTCTTGAATGTACCACCCCAAACTGGGATGCAATAGGATAGAAGTGACTGAGCTAAAGCATAATAAATAGTTTTCAGCAGTGGGACAGACACCACATTACGAAGCCTTTTCATCGGAAACATAAGCTTACGAACACGAGATACTATAACATCTATGTGCTTATTCCAACTTAGAGTGCAGTCAATGTGTACTCCGAGATACTTCACGCAAGATGCTCTTTGAATGATAGGGCAATTGCAGGCGTTAAACGAAGGACGGGAGCATCTATGTGCTATTATATCTGACACACAAGGCTGTGTAGATAAGTTTGCTGAAAAGGTAACGTAGTGAGTTTTGGAGATATTTAATGTGAGCAGATTACAGGTGAGCCAGTCCATCACAACACCAAGAGCATTCTCAGCCGAACGGTGAGCTGAGGCCCAGGTATGACCACTTATAATTAGTACCGTATCATCAGCATAAACAAGGATCTTACAGTCAGGTATAGAGAGTTGGCAAAGCCTGTTGATGTATACAAGAAAGAGAGTAGGTCCTAGCACACTGCCTTGCGGAACTCCGAAAAATAAGTTCCCATCATCGCTAGTGTAGCTTTCAACCTTGACCCGTTGACTACGGTTAGAGAGGTAGTCGCGAAAGATATTTAGAGCTGTTTCTCTTATTCCCAAAGCCTCCAACCCGTGTAAAAGGATGGAAGTAGAGACCGTGTCAAAAGCCTTGGCCAAATCTAAAAATATACCTATCGTTTGTCTTGGAGTCAAGATTCTTAGCGACGTGATTTGATAGCTCAAGCACAGCATCTTCTGTTGATTTCCCTTTCCTGAAGCCGTATTGGTTAGGGGCAATTGCATTATTGTGTTCTAAATATTTGAGTAGTCTTTTATTTAATATTTTTTCAAGAATCTTTGACAAGGTCGTAAGTACAGAGATTGGCCTATAGTTTTCGACACGGTCTCCCTCGCCGCCCTTAAATATAGGTGAAACTACGGCTTTTTTTAAAGCATTTGGAAAAATGCCCTTGGTCAAGCACAAGTTGCATACATGAGTAATTGGGAGTATGAGGACATGCTTGGCAGATTTAATAACCGAGACCGGTATACCATCATATCCAACTGCACAGTTATGTTTTAGTTCCAAGATTGTACTGTTCACCTCAGCAGAGTCAGTTTCAAGCAAAACCAATGAGTTGCCTTGCGGGTTGGAACTAGAATTAAAGGCAAAGTTAGAGCCACTTGTATGTTGACCTTGTTGTATCTTTTGAGCATGATTACCCCCAACATTTGCGAAGTAGTTGTTTATAGCATTGACAGAGGATTTTGGATCACTACAGATATGTAGGAGGTCCCCTGATCTGTTTGTTGGTGTAGCGTTTTTATAGCTAATTCTTTCAATGATGTCCCAAGTCGCTTTAGGATTTCCACTGGCCCTTTGAAGCTCACCTTGTTCATATTTGCACTTTATCGTCTTGAGCAAGTTGTTGCAGTAATTTCGGTATCTCAAATACGTTAGCCTAATTATTGGATTCTCAGGATCCCGCTTTGATTTCAAATGCAGCCTGTCACGATTACGTATGCATCTCAAAAGACCAGGGGTGATCCATGGCTTTATAATTCTCTTTCTGTGAGGTACTTTCTTTAATTTGCTATGTTCATTAACTGCGCCTGATAAAATGGAGATAAGTAGGTCCACACTTTGATTGGGGTCTGTGTTATTCAAGATACTAGAAAAGTCCGAGCTTTCTAAGTAACTAACGACACCCGGCAGGTCAATCTGAGTTGTAACTACGATGGGTCTTATATTGTCTTTATTTTTCCCTAGCCTGATCGCTGCTTCAATTTCCCATTTCGGGCAAACTATATTCATTTTCTTGTTTATGATATGTAGAATACAGCTAAGTAAGTTTTCGTAATTTTTTTTCTGATTCTGGTACACCAAAAAAAAAACTAAATTTTTTCTACTCATTTGTTTATCCAAAAAATCAATCGATTTTTGTTGTTCTTCTAGTTTTTCCTCTAGCTGTTTTGTTTTTATCTCAATACGGTCCAATTTTTCGTCGATATTTTTATTAATAGCTTCCTTAATATTCTATTCCATATCTTTCATACCTTGCTTCTGTTGTGCTAAATCTTTTTGTATATTGTGTAGAGCTTTCATTACCTCTTCCATTGTTATTTACTATTAACGCCCTCTAGCGATAGATAGCTTTACTAGTAGCAAGAAGACGTAGTAACGACGTTAGGTTTGATTAGGTTCACGAAGTTCAGCTACTCGTCCACAGATGGCGCTGTTAACAGTTTTGCGCTGTCATGATTTTGCAGTTTTTTTTATTATTTAGGTTATGTTTATGCCAAATTCACAAATGATATTTTTTACTGACTCTTGCACTTGATGTAAACTTGGACTGATCTTCTGACTCCACTGTTTTATGTTTTAACTTCACACGATGTATGTAACTCGGTTTTTATTTGTGTCGATCTTTCGGTGATATTTTTCAAGTTTTCGTTTTAAGTTCTTAGATTTGAGTTCATTAACAATCCTCTTGATGTTTTGCACTATACTTGACAAAACTACACAACTTTAGATGTCTAACAAACGATATTTATACACACAGTCGATGTCAACAGTGGCATCGTGTGTGTGAAAATGAGCATTCAAAGTATGTTTCATAGTAAAACTACTCTGACAAATATCACATTTATAAGGTTACTCGCCAGTGTGATTACGAATGTGTCGTTTTAAACTTCTTAGTTCACAAAAACTACTCTGACAAATATCACATTTATATGGTTTCTCGCCAGTGTGTGTACGAATGTGTCGTTTTAGACTTCCTAGTTCACAAAAGCTACTCTGACAAATATCACATTTATGAGGTTTCTCACCAGTGTGTTTACGAATGTGTCGTTTTAAATTTCCTAAGTCATTGAAACTACTCTGACAAATCTCACATTTATAAGGTTTCTCGCCAGTGTGTGTACGAATGTGTCGTTTTAAACTTCCTAGTATACTAAAACCACTCTGACAAATCTCACATTTATAAGGTTTCTCACCAGTGTGTGTACGTATATGAGTTTTCAATGAACCACTATCACTAAAACTCCTCGGACAAATATCACATTTATAAGGTTTCTTTCCAGTGTGTGTGTGAATATGAGCATTCAAAGTATGTTTCACAGTAAAACTACTCTGACAAATATCACATTTATAAGGTTTCTCGCCAGTGTGTGTACGTATATGAATTTTCAATGTACCGCTCTCATTAAAACTACTCTGACAAATATCACATATATAAGGTTTCTCGCCAGTGTGTGTACGTATATGAGTTTTCAATCTAGCATTCCCATTAAAACTTTTCTGACAAATATCACATTTATAAGGTTTCTCGCCAGTGTGTGTACGAATGTGTTGTCTTAAATTTGCTTTACCTGTAAAATTCTTCTGACAAATATCACATTTATAAGGTTTCTCGCCAGTGTGTGTACGTATATGAATTTTCAATGTACCGCTCTCATTAAAACTACTCTGACAAATATCACATATATAAGGTTTCTCGCCAGTGTGTGTACGTATATGAGTTTTCAATCTAGCATTCCCATTAAAACTTTTCTGACAAATATCACATTTATAAGGTCTCTCGCCAGTGTGTTTACGAATGTGTCGTTTTAAATTACTGTGTCTTAAGCTATGTCTCTTTATATCACTACTGTTAACACCTTTGTAATTACATATCTTACAATTGAATTCATCTTTGTTTATTTCATCACATTGCAATGATGCAGTATTTTCTTTACTTCTGGTAACCTTGGCATCTTTATTTTCAGTATTCTTTGAATATTTTTGACCAATGTTCTTATGCTTGACTGATACGGACTTTTCAGTGTCTTCCTTTTGTAAGACCAGTTTCGGTTTCTTTGCAGCGGGTGGACCTATTGTAACAAAAATGTATCTATAAGTCATAATATTTTTTTGTAACTTGTAGGCAATTGTAACAGTCACTCTAAGAAAAAAAAAGCTTTTATTTTAAATTTGATATACATTAATTGATAAATATCGCGTGAAAATAATAAAAACAATAAACACAATGTGCATATAAACGTTACGTGACAATAGCGGCCCAATAACTGAAGAATGAGTAGGTTTCGGGTCATAAAACCATAACTTCTATGTTTTACTAGATATACAGCAGATATTGTTTTAAAGATTATCGTGAATAAATATATATCCGCAAAATTACTAATATTAGTTTACCGACTTTCATATCCTCGGTTAACGGCACTGAGAAATTAATAAGGAATATCGTAGCTTCCAAACTGATTGATTTTGATGTGCCGTACTTCACCGAGGCTATGGGTGCCTGGAGACTCGCTTGCCCGAATATAAATCTGCCCGACTACCCATCTTCCCAGAGACTGTGGAATGAGCCGCTCTGCAGAGTAGTTCAAGAAAACCTAATTGCTACATCTGCTACGACTGCGGAGACGGGATGTCGTTATTTCCGTGGAAGTTGGGTAGGCCTTTAGTGTGGGACGCTACATTGTCAATACTCTTGCGCCATCTCATCTTCCTAGATCGTCGTACTGTGCCGGTGCCGCCGCTGCGGCTGCGGAAAACCTCAAGCGGCGAAAATATAGCAACCTCGGCAGCTACATTTTCAAGCCGTTTGGGGTTGAAACCCTTGGACCGTGGGGTCCAAGTGCTCACATATTATTTAAAGATCTATCTAAACGCCTTGTTGACACTTCGCGTGACCCCAAGGGCTGTCTTTTTCTTCGGCCAGAGATTAAGCATTGCCATACAACGTGGCAATGCCGCCAGTCTTTTGGGTACACTTAAAGTCGACAGCGATGCGGAGGAATTTTATGACGCCATATTTTAAGTTTTATTTAGTTAGGAGTTTTTGTTTTAATTACAATATATATTTAAATGTCATAAAAAAATACAAAATATGAAACATTGAAAAACGATCAGAAATTTACGACATAAATAATGTGACCTAAAATGTTCTAATTAACATCTTAATTACTGCGCACATCGAAACGTAAACATCGGGCTAGCCCCGCCCGCATTTTTGCGGCGCGACCTGCTTAAGACGCTTTTCACAAAAAGGGTTTATTGATGCTTCTATGGACTCTAGCCACTTACTGTAAACTTTTTTGTGTCCTTGGATAAACTGAGCGTAATCTTTAATGTAAACAGTACTCGTATTACGAGACTTGTATTATAAACGAAATGATGTTTTCAAAGAATTAGCTGGAATAGTGTTTCCGTAATTTGTCAATTTCTGACAAAACTAATGAATCAATTTACACGAAATTTTGCATGTTACACTATGAATAAACAAGTAATCTAACAACAGTTTTTTTTTCAGATTCCCATATAAAATTTTCATAATATTCATACTCAAACTACGTATTATAAAAACGAACAAAGTACTTATTTTGTCGTCACCTTTCTCGCCAAACAAGTATAAATTATGATGGCTTTTCCTTATAATATTGTCTAATACTATGTAATATCTACATAATAATACTAAACAAGCAAAAATATTCACAAAAACAGCTTTTCATAACACTTGAACACAGACTTTTACATTTTCATATGACCTTGACGTCATGTGAATGTCGAATCAATGTCAAAGCAGTTGACATATGCAGGGCTCCGGCACAACTAAAATTGCAAATGAATAAAATGGAAAATAACAGTGAAATAACACCTACAGTGGCGAAAATTAAGAAAAAGATGAAGGCAACCCAGCAGACATCTGGGTCTACATCACAATGAAATAGGTGTGGCATGTCACATGGGCCTCGAGCATGCCCAGCATATCAAAAAACATGCACAAAGTGCCAAATGCTGAACCACTTCGCAAAATGTTGAAGGTCAAAGAAAGTTCAAGCAATTTACAAACGAATAATGAAAAACAGCTGTAGTGAAGATGACTCTAGCAAAGATAAATGGTATGTATCAGCCTTATCTGGCATTAATGAAAAAGATTATTGGTTTGAGACAGCAGAACTACTCATAATCTTTCTGCCCTTATCCCATGTTACTTGGGGTCGGCGCAACACGTTTTTTTTTTTTTTTTTCTTCCATTCTGTCCTGTCAGCCGTCACTCCATCACTAACTCCCTTTTCTTTCATATCACTCCTCACACAATCCATTCATCCTTTCTTTGGCCTCTCTCTCCCTCTCCATCCATCCACATTTATATTCATAACTCTTTTAGTTACATGTCCCATACCAAGACAAGCGGTTCTTTTTCAACTTTTCTGTGACTGGCGCCACTTTTAAACTACCTACGTCTGGCAAGACTGCGAGGATCGCCCAGTGGACACGGTGGAGCATACGGTGGAGGTTTGCCCCGCCTGGGCAGAACACCGCCGTGTCCTCGTGGATGCGATAGGCGGCAGCGACCTCTCGCGCCGTGCCCTGGTTCAGGCCATGGTACGGAGTGAGAGGGAATGGGGGGACGTCTCCTCCTTCTGCGAAGCAGTAATGCTCGCGAAGAGGGAGGCGGCACACGTTAGGGAGACTCAACAGAGACCGAGTCGCCCTAGCGCCCCCAGCAGCAGCCGTCGCAGGAGACGCCAGGGGCTGCGAGACGATCTCCGGCCACCGTAGACCCGGGCCTGCGGACGGCGAGTAGTGGGTAACTCGCCGTCCGATCAGCAACAAGCCCGAGAGTCGACGGCGCGTAGTGTTCCACGCGCGCCTCAAAGAGTTGTCAGCAAAGGACGGGGCCTGCCACGGCCAGTGCCTGCCCGGGGGTGGAGGATAAATTCGAAAGAGTTACCTCGCCCCCGGGCGCGTAGGGCAGGGAGGAACAGGGGTGGGTTTTAGTCAGTAAGAGTCTGACACGCCCTTCCGCTCCACCCTAGAGCGGAAGGAGTCATAAGATGATTTCCCAACCCCCAAAAAAAAATAAAAAAAAACGTCTGGCAAGAAAGGTACCTCGTATAAAAAGAAATAAAGTTAAAAAAAAACTTGATAACATAAGTAAGAGATAACATCATAATTCCTGTTACAGAACCTAGACCAGCAGTTTCACCCATGGTCGTAGTGAGGAAAAACAACAAAATAAGGCTGTGTATTGACCCATCGGAAATTAATAAAAACTTGAAGAGAAGATTCTACCCACTAAATACCATTGAAGAAATAGCTACAAGAGTCACTGGATAACAATGGTTTAGCCTTCTTGACTGTTAAAAGCATTTTGGCAACTGAAAGTTACACCGAGGACTTTAAAGTACTTGAACATTCACACACCCTTCGGTAGATACTCGTGCCTCAGATTACCATTTGGACTGGCATCAGCTCTGGAGGTCTTCCAACAAACAATGAGCTCACTCTTAACAGGCATAAACAATGTAGAGGACGATATCCTTATCCATCATCCAACCAAAGAAGGATTGGAAGCCACAATTACTGAAGTCATAAAAAGGATTAAAGATGCTGGACTCAAATTGAACCCAGATAAATGTGTTATTAACACACAAGAAATAAAGTTCCTAGGACACATTTTTACAAACAATGGACTCAAACCAGATCCTGAAAAATTAGACACAATAAATAAAATAAATAGACCAGAAAATATCAAATAACTACAAAGGTTCCTCGGGCTAATCACATATCTATCAAAATTCATAAAAAGCTTATCCCACAGCACAAACCCATCACGGCAGCTGTTACAAAAACTTTTTTACAAAAAAAAACAACAGACTTCTAAAAAAAATACACTAAAAATTTAAAAATAACTTTAATTTCGGAAGTCGGTGTTTGTATTTTATTAATTCGATATTTGACACCGACTTCCGAAATTAAAGTTATTTTTAAATTTTTAGTGTATTTTTTTTTGGAAGTCGGTTGCTTTTTTTTGTAAAAAAGTTTTTTATTTTTCGCTTTTTAGTTGTTATACCTCAGAACTAAAAACCCCAATAACATGGAACGTGGAGTTTAAACATTTGGAGAACACAAAAAATGTCATCAAGATATGCGTATTATTCGTTTTTGTTCAGTTTCTCAAAAAGTGCTAAAGCAATTTCGATAAAATTTATATGGGACAACCTTGGGAGTATATTCTTTCGGATAAAAAAAGAATTTTGAAAATCGGTCTACAACTGACGGAGAAATGCGCGGACATACATAATAAAAAATAATAAAAAAAAAAATAAAAAAAAACATACATACAGTCGAACATAGAACCGCCTCCTTTTTCGAAAGTCGGTTAAAAAGACAGAGTGGTATTGGGACAATCCTCAAGAAGAAGCCTTCAAACAACCTAAGGAACTGCTACAAAATCTACCGGTTCTAGGTTTCTACAACCGCAAAGACGCTATATTTCTCTCAGTTGATGCTAGCAGTTATGCATGTGGTGGTGTACTAATGCATAATAGAAAACCCATAGCTTATTGTGCAAAAGCGTTTACAAAGATCGAACAAGGTTACAGCCAACTAGAAAAAGAAGCTTTATTAAATTTTAGTAGCATGTAAAAAATTTCACACACATATTTGGGGATGTAAAGATTTAACCATAGAGTCTGATCACAAGCCATTAGAAACAGTATTTAAGAAAACCCTGTGAGAAGCACCACCCAGACTTCAAAGAATAATGTACCAGACAGTACCATATAATGCTAAAATAATTTACACGAGGGGCAAGAATTGTTTATTGCAGACACCTTAAGGTGGATGCTCTAGGGTAGCCCGCGAAATTCAAATTTTCATACGTTTTTTGCAATTATCAGGTCAGTGTCAGGTTGTATCTTGGTCAAAATTTGATTTGCGGCCGTAGAAAGTAAGTATTTATAGAATTACTAGCTGACCCGACAGACGTTTTCCTGTCTTAGCTATGAACTGTCAAACGCGCGAAGTTTAAATAGTCGTTAACTTTTCTAAAATTTTTAATTTTCCGCGCAACTTTCTTATTTTTTTCTTTCATAAGAATCATCTCCTGGCAATAACAAACACAACAAAAAAATAATATTCGAAGTCAGTCCAACCGTTCACGCGTGATGTCGTGACCTAGGAATTATGGATCCATTTTTATATTTAATACCAACCAAATCGCTCACCGATTTTGAACTTTATTTTGAACAATTTTTGATTATACGAAATTTACTAAATAGGTTACCAGCGCCTAATGCTAGGATGGGTTGGGAACCAACATACCCCTAACGGTGGGGTAGTACCCCAGCTATCCTGTCGGGTCACAACTAACCCCTTACCCCTAATATTTAAGGGGTGTCTTGTGTGGAGTAGGATACGAACGCAGCCGGCGCTGATACTAAATCTATGATAGTTAGGTCTTAGTGCTTTGTACTATAGTAGTTCATTTAATGTATCATGGTGTACAATAAAGAATATACTATATAAATATAGTAAGGGTTAATTAATTCCCCATACATCGACATATAATTTGTGTACCTACCCCTAAGGGTTGTCAGGCTATTACGGATTTTATCCAGAAGGGATAATCTAGTCTCAATATTTGATATGTGTCTTTGTCACATTTTTGTAAGTGTAGGGTACTACCATACTTCTTCAACCCCTCTTCTTTAATTATTAAACATTGTTTTTAAGGATTGCTATTAAATATAATTCTAACTGTCTGACCTAGGGTAGTACCTGTATGATAACATCTATTGATATCAGCACCTATTGTGCTTTCAAAGAGTGTTGTTAAGGGAAGGTAAACACAGGTTATATTGACGCAAGTCCTCACCGGACACGGAAGTTTCGGGAGGTTCCTGTGTAGGATAAGGCGGAGGGAAACGCCCGTGTGTCCCCACTGTGAGGATCACCCAGAGGACACGGTGGAGCATACGGTGGAGATTTGCCCCGCTTGGGCAGAGCCCCGCCGTGTCCTCGTGGAGGCGATAGGCGGCAGCGACCTCTCGCGCCCGGCCCTGATCCAGGCCATGGTACGGAGCGAGAGGGAATGGGAAGCAGTCTCCTCCTTCTGCGAAGCAGTAATGCTCGCGAAGGAGGACGCGGAACGGCTGAGGGAGGCTCAACAACAGTCACCCTCACGCCCTCAGCAGCAGCCGCCGCAGGAGACGCCCTGGCCGTAGGACGTCGCGGGACGATATCCGGCCACCACAGACCCGGGCCTGCAGACGGCGAGTAGTGAGTAGCTCGCCGTCCGATCAGCACCAGGCCCGAGAGTCGACGGCGCGTAGTGTTCCACGCGCGCCTCAGAGTTGTCAGAAAATAATGACGGGCCCGTCACGGCCGATGCCTGACCAGGGGTTGTGGATAAATTCGTAACAAAGTTACCGAGCCCCTGGGCACTTAGGGCAGGGAAGGAAGAAGAGTAGGTTTTAGTCAGTAAGATTCTGACACGCCCTCCCGCTCCACCTAGAGCGGGAGATGTCACTGGATGATATCCACAAAAAAAAAGGTTATTTTCCTTTATTATTCACATCATCATCATTCCCTCTCACAGAGAGGAGGCCTGTACCCCAGCAGTGGGGACATTAAAAGGCTGATGATGATGATGATGATTATTAATGATTGTGGACAGGCGTTTGCGTTCATTATATAACAAAATAGTCCACAATCATGATTACATAAGTAGGTATATGTACCTACTTATATAATCATGATTCTGCAATCTGTATCTATCTATTTATCTAAATTTTAAACCTACTTGTACGGTGACAGCACGTCGTGAACATATTTGACCTATTTACTTATCCTTAGGTAATATATTATGCCTATGCAAGTAAGTTACACGATCTGCTCCGGAGGAGAGTTGTAGGATACACTGAACTTGCGAATCTATGTGCCATGTGCTACCAAATAAAAGACCGATAAAAAAGTAATTAATAGCGACTAAATGGTTACCAAACCATTTAGTCGCTATTAATTACTTTTGCACATGGATTCTAATTAAAGTTATCGATATTTAGTGTTAATCTCTATTAGAATATGTATAATATATGACCATTATGTATAATATGTATCCATATAGATTTAGAGCTGTTTTGATAGTTGATAAGTGATAAAGTTAAAGAATGAAATGCCGACTTGTTGATGTTTTTATATTTTTATTGGATAGATTTCTAGTCATATAATAGGAATATGTATAGTTTATATAATACATGATGAGGCCATTATACATGAAAAAATGAGTTTAAAGCCGAATGGTCCACAATAAGGTAATCGGTTGCAGTACTAAATGTTTTGCGCGCTGTGACCACAGCGCCTACGCGCACGCGCGCTGCGCTACCTGGCGGAGTGCAGTGATTACTTACAGTTAACAACACGGTCTACTTTGTTTTCGATAATTAACTACTAAGGGTTCGTCCTGAACATTTTCAAAAAGAAATTTCCGCATTAAAGAACAATGGCAGCTTCCCATACATTGTTTTAGCTGAGATTAAAATGAAAAATAAAATGTTGTCTTTAAATGAAAAATATCTTGTTTAACTCGGCGTCATCTTCTGAATCAGTTTGTGCAAGAATTTTTATGCAAGAAGGCCGAGAATAAAAGATATTCAATCATGAACTTTTGTAGGTTATGTCTTTAAGTGACCTTTAATAATGGTATTATTATGTGTCTAATAGCTATTATTATTCTATTTCGAGGAAGTAAAAGGATTTTATCGCATTAGTATTTCCCTTACCTAGTTTTTTCAGTATAATGTCTTGTAAAAATATAGTAAACTAGGCGTTAGGCGTGAAAACGTAACAAGGAAACTCACTTTCGCGTATAATATTAGCTAGAAAGTTAGGATTAGGATGTTAGGTAAACCCAGTGGTTTTCTCCTTTGCTAGGTCTTACCTTAGGTATATAATAGGTATTTATAACAGGTCTTTTGGCTGCCAGTCACTGTCGGCATTATTTCAGGTATTGATACAATAGGATTATACCTGGGAGTCTTTAAGTCAAGACTGAATAGGTTACTTCTAGGCAAGCGTGCTCCATCTTCGACCACATCATCGCTTACCATCAGGTGAGATAGTGGTTAAACGCATGCCTATAAACAATAATAAAAAAATCTATTCCAGGATTTTATAAATACTTGCTAAGTTTTAGCGTGGAATATGCAAGTTGATAAAAACCAATGAAACAAGTTTTTTTTTATTATATCAATATTTATTCGTCCTCATAATATCTTATAAGAATTTCATCCAAAAATTCTGCAGGTGCGGAGATATTTTCCCGATGTCTGGCCCATCCTAAATACCAGACTAGCATCATTACATGAGCGCAACATCCTACTGTGCGCCGACAATTGCAGCAGTACTCACTGATTCCTGTGCGGCCAGGAATATTATTGTCTATTAAAATATATACATGATATTGCTTCCCGATTATGTGACGTGACTTTATTTTGACTTTTATTAGTGTTGTCTCGTCAGTGCCTCTAAAATTATATTCAGAAGAATCGATGCTGGATGCGCCAATTGCGCTGGTTTGTTACAAATTAACAAGTAAGGTGGCAAATTGATAGGCTAGGCGGTTAAGTTTGGATAAGGGTGTAAAATCAAGGGCTTACCGGCCGATGTTCTCCCCGGAGCTCAGAGCAAAGCACAGCTTCACAATTATCACTTTATCACCACCGAAGATTAGCGAATTATCAAAGTTCTGATTATTTTTCCAGCGCACGCGCGGCTAGTAGTAGGTTCACACAGCCATTGACTTTACGTCACATCACGACTGTCATTAGAAAATATCACAGCACCTTTTGTAGTCTTCTCACTCACACCCGTTAGATCGGCCAGTAATTATGACAAGGATGGAGCAGGAAAGGAGACCACCAGCGCGATGAACGAATAATATGACAATCGGTGTTGCCAGTATATAATACTTTACAATGTTGAATCCAGCTCAACCATTCCCCCCGGGATTGAAGGGATGCCTTCAAGAATTTAAGGCGTATAACACGGGAAATTTATACACTGTAGCATTGCTTAGTGCAATGCAATCAAATGTCTAACAACTAGCATTAACCTAACCTAACCTAAATGACTAAGCTAAACGAACTATTGGTTAGGTAATAGGCAAAGACGCACGACGGGACGCAAGTAAGATCCAGTCGCTGTTTTAACCCGAACGACGCGAGTGACCCTGGTAGAGTCGGGGAAGACTTCCTCTACAATACCTAAAGGCCAATGAAGCGGAGGTGAATTATCGGTAATAAGAATCACGACCGTGCCTACAGTGACCGGGTCCACCGTCGTGTTCCATTTGCGACGCGATTGTAACGTATGTAGATAACTCACTCTCCAGCGTTTCCAAAATGATTGTACTAATTTGTCTAATAACTCATGTCTAGCAACGATAGTTTTCTCGTCGATTTCCTCTGCAGGCAAGTATCGCAAAGGAGTGAGATTCAAAAAGTGTGCTGGAGTCAAAGCTAGTGGTTCAGAAGGGTCACTAGAGAGCGTCCTGCAAAGAGGTCTAGTATTCATCACCGATTCAACCTGAGTGAGCACAGTGCTCAACTCTTCAAACGAAAGGACAATATCGTTTATGACGCGGTATAGGTGCGATTTTAGAGCCTTAATGTTCGACTCCCAGTTGCCGCCGAAGTGACTGGCTGCGGGAACATTGAGCGACCAGCCAATACGATTTTCCGCTAACAGGCGGCCGTATTCCGTGTTGTAGTACTTTGAACAAAGGAACTCGTGTAGTTCCGACAATTTACGCTTGGCACCTATGTAGTTCGTCCCGTTGTCGGAATAAATCCTACTTACCGGACCGCGTCTCGACAAGAATCTTTTAAAAGCGTTCATGAAACCAGCCGTGCTAAGGTCACCAACAAGCTCAATGTGTACCGCGCGAGTTGTCATACAGACGAACAAACATATATAAGCCTTGGTAGACCGAATCCCTCGACCGCGAGACATAGTGACCTTAAACGGACCAGCGTAGTCCGTGCCGGTGTGGACAAACGGTTTAGCGGATTGAACCACGCGGCAAGGTCTATGATCAGCCATCTCCGGAAAGCTTGGCTTAGGACGAAGGCGGAAACAGGGAATGCATTTATGAACTCTACTCCGGATCAAGTTGCGGGCGGAAAGAATACAGTACTTCTGACGCAGGATCGACATCAGCAGGTCGGGACCGGCGTGGCAATATAATTTGTGTTGATACTCGACTAGCAGGTTTAAAAGAGGGTCCTTACTTGCAAGCAAAATGGGGTATTTACCATTGTAGTCTAAATCCGAATTCGTTAAGCGTCCTCCGACTCTAATGAGTCCATCCTTGAGGAACGGCTTTAAATGCCGAAGAGTGGGGCTGCAATTCTTGCCTTCCCTAAGTCTGTCAATCTCAGCGGAGAAGTGAAAGCGTTGAAGCTCACGGAGAACAAACAATTCAGCGAAGTCGTAATCCGACGCTGACATGCGATATCCAATAGGCAAGAGTTTCACGAATCGACATATGTAAATTACTGTGCGAAGCAATTTACTCCAGGACGAAATACGATCGACCAATGAAAGGATAAGAGATCTTTCGATTGGTGCAGCGACGATTAGTGAAGATTTCTTCTCTTCGGGTGCTTCGGACACCGATGAAGGGTTAAATGAAATAACAGGCCACTGAGAAACGTCCCAGTGAGCCCACGAAGGACCGCTGAACCAAAGCGGATGGTTGATTATTTGGCCAGGTGTGAGGCCCCGAGATAGACAATCCGCAGGATTGTCTGAACCAGCTATGTGGTACAAATCCTTTGGAGATAAATCTCCCTGAATCCTCGACACTCTGTTGGCCACGAAGGTGTTCCAACGATGGGGTGACGAATGCACCCAACAAAGAGCGGTAGTCGAGTCTGAAAAGGCGAGTATGTTACGAACCGCAATGCGATCTCGACAAACCGTTATGACATTTTTTATGAGCTGCGCTAGCACAAGAACAGCGCACAATTCAAGCCGAGCGAGAGAGACCACTTTCTTAGGAGAGACCTTTGATTTAGTGGTTATCAACCTAACGATATTATTATCGCTATTTTGAACGTGGAAGTAAACCACTCCCCCATAAGCCTTCTCACTGGCGTCAGCGAAAGCCAAGATAGTGACCACACTATCGGCGACGATCCCAATGTGACGTGGGATTTTTATATTACAGAGCAAAGGAAGCTCTTCCTTAAAACGAGTCCACAGTCGGACTATATCTACAGGTGGGGTATCATCCCAGTCGCATTCGCACAGCCACAGCTGTTTTATTAGAAGTTTAGCGTACAGGACGACGGGCGCTACAAATCCCATGACGTCCCATATCTTAGCGACACATGACAACATGGTACGCTTAGTGCAACTCTGAGCGGGAGCATTGACCTTCATACAGAAGTGGTCCGACGCAGATGACCAGCACAAGCCCAATACCTTATGCTGATCAGATCCATCAAATTCCTTGACAGCTGGTAGGCGATGCGAGGGGGGTATCAAATCCAGAACGGCTTGGGAATTACTGGTCCATTTGACCAGTTCAAATTGACCCGCCTTCATTAGGCCGATCATTTCCAAAGCGGTGGAAACGCCCTGGTCTTCCGTGGGAACGGAGTGGACAAAATCATCCATGTAAAACCCCGCTGCAACTATATTCCTGGCCTGAGGGTAAGAGCTACCCTCGTCCTCTGCCAGCTGCTTAATAGTACGCAGCGCATGAAAGGGGCTTGACTTTAGCCCAAAAACGACACGATTAAATTCATAAACCTGTAAAGGTTCCTGAGGTGAAAAGCGATACAAAATGCGTTGGAAACGTCGATCAGCCTCTCTGATTCCAATGCTTAGAAACATTTGACGAATGTCAGCGGAAAGCGCGATCAAAAATAAACGTAAACCAATTATAATATTGAACAAGTTCCCTTGTAGGTTCTGACCACCGTACAAGAGATCATTAAGCGAAACGTGGGTGGTAGTTTTACAACTACCATCCAGAACAACAAGAAGTTTGGTTGTGACCTTGTCCTCTCGGATCACACCATGATGCGGAATAAAATACGAAACTTCGGAAGAATCCGAATTTGTAGGGGAAATGTAACCCTTTTCCAAATATTCGAGGATGACACCGTCATACGCGGCCTTTAGTTGAGGAGAAGCTTGCATCTTTCTCTCCAAGCAATAAAACCGGCGTTCACTGGCTTGGCGCGAATTACCAAGGGACTCGACATCACCCTTGAAAGGCAAAGCTAACACGTATCGCCCGTCGTTATCCCGAGCGATAGTACGGGTGTAAAACTCCTCACACAACATGTCATCCGGGCTTAATACTGGAGGGACGTTCACCTCTTCTAATTCCCAGAATTTCCGGACTGCTGCGTCCAACGGATCCGCGGTACAGCAGTACGAGACGGTCGAGCTGCTGGCCGCACGGACCGGTGCTTGGCCTACGATAACATAGCCAAGGACGCTTTCCCAAGCGATCGGCGAAACACTCGAAGACCGTCCCTGAACCTTATTTGATAAGAATAAATGCGGGAAAATTTCAGCACCGATTAACACTTCAATCGGTTCTGGTGCAAAGTATCTATCGTCTGCCAACGGTAAATTTTTGAAATTAGTCAAAAGCGAAGTATCAACCGAGGCGGTTGGCAGACGTTCAGTAATTTTATCAACTACTAATGACTCGACGTCATATTTTATATTTCGATCGAAACGAGAATGAATTTTAAATTCTGCGGAACCCTGTATTGCTGTACTCGAGCCCCCTATTCCCTTTACGGTAGAACAAGCAGGTCGTTTATTCATATTCAAACCAAGGCGCTGACAACAATCGCGAGTTATAAAGCTACTCTGGGAGGCGCTGTCAAGTAAAGCCCTAACGACATGCTCATTTCCACGAGTGTCTACAATAATTATGCGCGCTGTGCCTATTAAAACGGTCATAGGTCCTCGTAGCGAAGGGTTATCCTTATTGAGGACGTGGGACAAATAACACAACGCGACATCTGTGCGCGCGGGAAGCGTCGAGTCATTCGTCTCCGCCCGATCAGCTGATCGCGCCGGCGGTGGCGAATGCGAGCGTGCTGCGCTCGAATGCGAATCCCTATTATCGGGGCGGCTGCCGAAGCATAACAGAGTATGATGCTTGCGAGAGCATCTTTTACACTTAGACGTAGAACTACATGCTGATAAACGATGACCACCACTTAAACAATTTATACATAAATTATTGGACTTTACGTATTCGAAGCGTTTATTTGGCTTATAATTATTAAAAACCTTACACTTATAAACGAAGTCATGAGTTTCGTTGCATAGAACGCAAGCGGCGGCTTCCGAGCTAGCCGTGTAAGCGACTGTACTAGTCTTACGATCGAAAGGTTTCTTGTTGATGGCCTTAGCAACAGATGATTGCGTACATTCCAACACCCTTATGTGATCCTGCACGAAACCAACTAAATTAGAGAACGAGGGAATCTCAGAACAGTTAGACCCTAACTTATAGCTAGATTCGAACGTACGCGCGGTATCTGAATCGAGTTTTTTAGTAGCGATATATAACAACATAAAGTCAGCGAGGTCGCTTAGCTTCAAGTTTTTTAAGGCGGCCGCTGACGTAGCGAATTTATCTAGAAATAATTCCAAACTACTTGGAGTACCTGACGAGATGGGTTTAAACCCAAATAGTTGGTCTAAATATGAAGTGGCCAACCGCCGTTTATCTTCATATCGTTTGCAAAGCGATTCGAAAATAAGTGGGTAATTGTCAGCTGATAAATTAAGCCCAGAGCACACTGCACGAGCCTTATCTGACAACTTCCCTATTAAATAATATAATTTCTCACTGTCGGTCAGTGAGTTATTATTATGTACGGTGTTACGAAAGCTCGCAATGAATATCGGCCAATTTTTAATATCACCGTTAAATTCGGGAATTTCAATTGGCGGCAATCGCGGCGACTGTTTGACCTCACTATGAGGCCGAATTTGCAGTTTTTTCTCGGCACGCCTTATTCGGCCTAGCAGGTTTCCAAACGAGGAAAGTGCCTGATAATTGATGACATAATCGGGATTTAATTTAATCTCATGGGCTACGATATCGTCCAGCACTCTTTCGAAATCCACACGCAGTGTATCTACAGTCCTAAGATGTTAGTTCTAAGCCAACCTTTGTGGAGAGAGAAATAAATAAATTTATTATTATATTAATTTATTATAGTTTCAAAATCGCAAAGGAATGATTCTCTATCGAATTCCTCTGATTCGATATTTTTAGCTTTATCACCTTGCATGCGAGAAAATATATTATCTCTTTTAGCTATAAGCTTTCTTAAAGTAGGATCAGTGCGAGACATGATTGTAGCCTATTAATCCACGAAACAATTATAGAGAAACAGGTGTTGTAAGTACCTATTATATCCACAGGCCGACTCTGCGTGGTCGGTAATTCAATAAATTGAACTAACGGGTTAGTTAATATTTAACTACTATAACGCGAGGGGGGGTGAGCGACACCCTACTAGCACGATTACTAGTCAATATTACGAAATTTGCAATCGAAAAAATAAATATGCGTTTGGCGTTAATTCGCTCAGTGCGAATCAAGCCTTAGAACGATATTTTACGAACAAAGAACAAAGAGATATAGATGTACCCACTTATTGCAATAATGAGTGGTGGAATCGATATTCCTAATGTTATAAATAGAACTATAGGATTATCATGCGAACTAAAACAATATATATGTATATATAGCTACGACAAGTATATACCGTGCCTTATATGGCCCGGTATTTACGCGGGACGAGCGAACGTAACTAAATATTTCGATATTTTATTAAAGTACCCTCACTTAGATACTTATGCGGTTACTACGAGAATGTTCGATATACCTAGACTTCGATAAATCTAGGGAATGGCTGGCTAGATGCAATATCCGGCTCGAAGGACCAAAATGGATGCGCCAATTGCGCTGGTTTGTTACAAATTAACAAGTAAGGTGGCAAATTGATAGGCTAGGCGGTTAAGTTTGGATAAGGGTGTAAAATCAAGGGCTTACCGGCCGATGTTCTCCCCGGAGCTCAGAGCAAAGCACAGCTTCACAATTATCACTTTATCACCACCGAAGATTAGCGAATTATCAAAGTTCTGATTATTTTTCCAGCGCACGCGCGGCTAGTAGTAGGTTCACACAGCCATTGACTTTACGTCACATCACGACTGTCATTAGAAAATATCACAGCACCTTTTGTAGTCTTCTCACTCACACCCGTTAGATCGGCCAGTAATTATGACAAGGATGGAGCAGGAAAGGAGACCACCAGCGCGATGAACGAATAATATGACAATCGGTGTTGCCAGTATATAATACTTTACAATGTTGAATCCAGCTCAACCAGATGCGTTCACTGGAAACCTCAATTCTGTACCCGACGTGGAAACGTACATGCTCGCCATAATAAGAGCGCGCTTATCTTATGTGGTTTACGTTCCCAGGGCGAACAGTATTAAAAGGTACTTTGAAATTGTGATGTACGTCTATTAATATTTAAGGTTTCAACCATATTTGCCAGATTATTTTCTAAGATCATCCTTTCTCTAATTATATCTAATATTTCACTGGCATATTCATTATTTTGAAATGGAAGGCCGATGAAAGTATTCTTGACTAAAAAGTTTAAAATCTCATTTAAAGTGGCCATTTACAGCCTCTACCACCCATCGGCAGATAGTGAAACAGCGACTTCTGTTAGCTTGAGCTGTAGTTAATTGGCGTTCGTCTTCTAAAAGTGATTCTGGCATACATGTGCGATAGCCACATCCCTCTAGAAAAGTTATACAGTCCCTAAAACCCCTGTCCAGAATGAACACATCATCTTCTCTGAAATATGATCTTAAAGAAGAACTCTCAGAGGAAAATAGACCGGACATTATATCAGCGTCTGATGTAGTTGCTTTATATAGGCCAAAACAATCAACAATATATCCATCACATGCAACAATCATAAAAGGTTTTAGTAAGTTCCTGTATTTATGAAGGGAATAAGTTGGCTTTTGGAACATGTACTTTGAACTCTTATTTATATAAATGTATGTGCCATCGCATATTACAATTACATTGTTACCATTACCATAAAGCCCATTATGTATTAACAAATTATGTTATAATAATTGTTCCCGCCTTAAATGGTTAATGCCTAGATGGTCCGGTACAAAATCCTGAAGGAGGACCTCTCTGACTTTGTCCATTAAAGACTCCAAGGTTTGTCGTGCAACTTTAAGTAAATTGGAAATTCTTTCATCCGAATCACCTGTTCTCATTTTTAATAATAACGCTGCTAAGCCTTAACATCCTCTTTTTATTTGAGTAAGGCGGGGTACTTCTCGCAATAAATTACTGAAGTTTTCTATTGTTAGGCCTATCCAATATTTGAAAACACTACATCTATCTCACATTAGTGTGGCCTTGCTGACTTGATCCAGCTTGTTGGTTTTCATTGCTTGACACTTTTTGTTTTAACTCATGTTTGACACTAAATACCGCAAGATCTCTGCATGCTTCGTAAACATAGTCATCTTCAGTAATCTGAAACAAATTGAAAATACTGCTATCTGGAATAGATCCCTATCAGAGTATTCTAATAATACAGAAGCAATATTATTGTATATATCTTGTATTCATACAAACAGCCAGTTCTGTGTCAACATGTTCGTACAGATTGAACAAAATATATGTGTTGTGGCTAAGTGTTGTGGTATCTAAAATGTAAACTATAAATACATGTCCATAATTAAGAACAGCTACTTACGATTCGGGGATATACCCAGCTACAGAGTAATGTAACTCTAGTATCAAGTTCCAAGGCATGCTATCGGCGCAGTGTATTGACGCATATATTGCAATTGATACACAGAATTCGTGTCGGTCTGCCACGACGAGCTTCCGTCTTAGTGGTACCCAGCAAACGAGTTCACTAATAACTGATCCAAACAATGAGGCAAGATCGGTGTCCAGTAGAGAAAAGCACAACGTCACACAGGGAAAATCTCGAAGTCCTTATACACGCACGGGTCACACAGGGTAATATCAGAGTCCATAAGCAGTCCAGGTCAAGTGAATATTAAAGAAAACGGAAAAGCAATCGAGAGCAAAACACCACAAAGCGCATAAAAAAGGCGTCTGTGATAGTAGGGGAGCCCAATAAGGGATTTGGGATTTACTCGAGCGTGACAGATGAAGATGGGGGGATACCTTGCATCCTGTTGAGTACCTCTACCATATTATATAAGCCCTTTATATAGGATCGTACGTCTTGGGTAGACCATCAGAAATACTGAAGTGCTTCAGATTATAGGTAGGGTTTATTATATTAGCTAAAAAGTGTACACTTGTTAATCTGACGGTAACGTAAGGGAGTGGGGGGGGGGGGGTTAAAGTTGCAAAAAAAAACGATGTATTGACATTCTCGAGCGCGGTTGATTTTATAAAACATATTATTATTTTAAAAATTCCCGTTTAGCATCACGGGCTCCCTTACTATGACAGTGTGACTGACAACAACCAATTAACAGTCAATGTCAGAAACCAATATTTAATGTTTTAACCATTATTATATTTATGTATTATTATTTTTTGTTTGTTTCAGTCCAGTACTAACCCGCCAAGTTCAACTGTATCAATCGAAGATTTTTATCGTATTCCTGTTCATTTAATTTTTTTTAGTCTAATACACACTTGCTTTTCCAATTTACTTTTGACATTGGCAGAATAGTCGACAACGGCTCTGCTTGCCATTAATAAAAATAGAATAGAATAGTCAGAAACCAGCCAGCTCTATTTTTCAGATTTGGGATACTCGTCTTTTTGCCCATAATTAATTGTATTGTTAAATCATTTTCTCCGTTTATTAAGAGCCATTTCACACTTTGACGCAAATTTCTAACATTTAGGCCGAATAATTTACCATCTTAGGTAATACTCTGAAATTATTAAATACATGTAAAAATAGACCAGTTTTTGATCTTGCATTGTAATGTATCACATTTTTAAAAAACAACTTGGTAGCTTTGTGGTGATCATTCTCCCACAACTAGTTTACTAATAATTCATCGCAGAGTCAATTACAGATTCCAATATCTATCATTAATATTCACAATTTTGGCTGAAAAAAAATACGTAAGCATCAGACATATATTTTAATTGACGCATAATGTACTAAATTCTCGATTATTGATGACATTAGTTAGAAAAAAAATAAAGACTCAACTCAATTTTTACGTTTTATATCCCAATTTTGTCGCGATTTTTTGCATTAAATAAAGCGTAATTTCAACAAAAAATAAATGTCAAAATAAAATATGTTCTTTAAAGAATCAGATTCTATAGTTTAATTTAAAATTCCTTAGTTTAATTAGACAAAACAATAATTTTAATATGACTCTGAATTATAATAAATTACGATGCACCAGCGGGGACCGATTAGTACGGCGCGAGCGCCCGTCGAGGTAGGACCTATGCCATTTTTTCCCGCGCCCCGATTATCGAGCGCTCGTACTGTGAACGTAATATTGTACTACGACCACAACGTTTTGATTCCCAAATGAAAATGTAACACAAAATCAAATTATATTTTTTTTTTTTAAATGTTACATACACGTACCTAGGTACATTAATAATTTGTAGACCAATTTTAAGCTAATTTCATGATTCTATCAGCTCTATAACTCGTATTACATATAACTCGTGTCTACGTAACGCTAAGTTCATAGCAAAAGCTTTGTTATACAAAGTTTTAAAATTTTTATTAGGATAAATGAACATTATTTAATTTGAATTTAGGACGTATAGCTTTTATTGAAAACGGTTTTAAGTCTTTTGTATATTATTAATTGTAATATTTATGACAAACGGATTTAGAACATATTGTATTTAGGAATTTCAATTTTATTGCATGTGATATTATGTGACATTAAGTTCGGGCAAGTTATCATTCGGACAAATGATGATTAGGACAAAAAAAGTTATGGCACTTTAGATTATGGATAAAAAAGTTACGTAACACAATAGAGAACCAGATTGAATAACAGAGGAGAGGTTATCCCCCCTGCCGCACGCCACTCTCCATGCCATATGTGTCAGATAGCGCACCAGCCCATCTCACATGCTTCTTCTGACATAAGTACCAAAGGCGCAACACGGAGCCATACAAGGAAAAAAACCTCTCAACGCCGAGACGCGTCACGTTTCAGCATCTGTCAGTCCCCGTTGACAGGTGGCCATCGTGTAACTACAGACTTTGTCAGGTTCCGGGTGTATGAACCTTGTCACAGGTCTAAAGACCTTGGCAAATAGTGATAATAGCGGTTTAAAACGCGTGAATCGGGTTTTTGGCAATTTTTTTGGCAAGGCAAACTAGCGGAAAACTAGCGGCACACATGAGAGCTGCTCGGGTCGCGCGGGCACGCGTCCAGCCCCTCATTAGCAGACACAATTAAAAACCTATTGTTGCGTTGAATATTTGACGTAAAGGCATCTTGCTTTTCTAGGGTCTATAATTTCGGCCAAGCATTTTTGGTAAAATTGAGGCAATTTCGGAAACATTTTTTCCTCCCAAAAAAACCGTCATTTTTTTCAACCCTTACGACTTACAATGGAAAATCAGGACCGGTCCACAGAGCAAATAAACATGTTTTTTTTTTTGTAATGTGCAACTGGCCTTGTAAGTAGTCATGATTTTGATTCATCACGACTTGAGACTGACTGTCCAATTTAAAACATTCCTTTAAACTTTTTTTTACTATACGCTATAGATAACAAATATTTGTGTATTTTTATTAGTCTAAAAACCTTAATTCTACTGAACAAATGCAGTCACTTTTGTCATAAAGGTGCATTACGAATATAACGGCTCAAGATTGTTTAGTCCGACTCGACACTCGTGCTACACTGTTTGCATTTTGTATGTGTAGATAGCTACGCACACAAACATAATGCTGCCGTCTTTTACCTAAACTCGAGCGCTTAAATTTTGTGAAACGGCTCTTAATAATATTTGACGACATGGTTAGCGCAGTGGTTGAGCGTTCGGCTGCTGCGCTGCGTGTCGCAGATTTGATTTTCGCACGGAACAAATTCCGGCTTTGGGTGTCTTGTGTATGTGAGTTTACATGTTTGTGAACGCACCCACGATACAGGAGCAATTCCTAGTGTGGGTAACGTTTCTTTTAAATAAAAATAAAAAAATAATATTACACTAAAACTGATAACAAAACGTATTACACAAATACAGTAATGTTGTACATACTGCCACTTGGCAGAATAAATATATAATGGCAACACCAAACTAATAAAAGCCAACGAAAAAAATCAAATAACATTCCATTTAAAATATTATTTATATCCGGCCTTAACATGTTAATGTGATACTTTTAAAAAACGTAGAAAATGAATAGAATTTCTTTCGTATATGAGTCACTTTTAGTCGCTGAAATTTTACCTCAGCTAAGATTTCGCCATTGTTCTTTACAAAATTTATAGTTTTTTTATGCACACTTTTTGTAGGTAACACAATAATAACACGATTATAACACGAAGTTACAAAATATTTTTCTGAATTTGATCGCAGCACCAACTGTCAGGACGAACTGATATTAAAATAGAATATAGTTGAATATTCGATACTGCGATCGTAGCGCCGTCTGCCGGATCCAATGTAAAACATTCCAAAATCAACTACAATATTTTATAAATAAAAAATTAATTATATAAACAATTTAAATTGGAACGAATTGTAAATCTAAAAAAAAAAAACATTCTCGAATCCACCTGAAGACACACAATTTCATTAAAATCGGTCCAGCCGTTAAAGAGGAGTTCAGTCACATACACACGCACAGAAGAAATATACATGTCGGATCGCCAGGACATATCGAGCTATAATCAGGCATCAGGTGTCTGTGAGGTATATCATGCAGTAAATAACAAAGGCTAGGCAAATAATACACTTCACTTGGCACAATAAAATACTAGAAGCAACAAAACTTGGGACAGTACCGATGTCGGGTACCGTTCCCTCCCTGTGCTCGTCCTCGGGGACTTCCATGCCAAGAACTTGGCTTGGGGTTCCCGGTACACGGACGCACGGACCAGGATGGTGGAAGACTGGGCTCTGGAGACAGGCCTGGTCGTCCAAAACCGGGGTTCTGTCCCCACGTGTGTGCGGATGCGGGTTGAATCGGTGGTGGACATCACGTTCGCCAGCCCCGCTCTGTCACCGCGTGTCGTCGACTGGCGCGTCATGGAGGGGGTGGAGACGTATTTCGATCACTGGTATATCTGGTTTGACGTCTCCGCCCAGACCTCGACCGTGCTGGTCTGACAGACCCCGAGTGGTCCGCGTTGGTCGCTGAAGCAGCTGGACCGGGAGCTACTCCCTCGATCGTGCAGGCCTGGGTGTCATCAACAGACAGGCCTGCCGACATTAACGACGAGGTAGAGTGGTTCCAGGAGGCAGGATGTCCAAGATTTGTGAAAATGCCCAGGGTCCAGCCTTGTGCTCGGCGACAGGTGTACTGGTGGTCGCCGGAGCTTACGGCTCTGCGCCAAGCGTGCATAGGCGCACGACGCCGGTACAGGCACCGCAGGCTCCGTAACCGCCCGCAGGATACGGAAGCCATCGAGGCGGAGCTGTACGAGGGGTACAGAGTGGCGAGGACCACCCTCCGAACTGAGATCAGGCGGGGCCAAGAAATTGGCTCGCGAGGAGTCGCTGGGGACTCTGAACAGAGATCCGTGGGGGCGCCCATACAAAGTGGTGCGGGATAAACTCCGCCCATGGGCGCCCCCGCTGACGCAGTCTCCGGCCTGAGCTCGTGGAGGGCGTGGTGAGCGCTCTGTTCCCTTCGCGAGGGGAACACACTCGGCCTTTGGCTCCGCCTCCTGCGGTGCCTGACGCGGACCAACCTGACGACGACGATGCTCCCGAGGTGACCGAGGTAGAGCTGAGAGCGGCGGTGCGCAGGCTGAATAACAAAAGCACCGCCCCAGAACCCGATGGCTTTCATGGGAAAGTCTGGGTCCTGGCCTTGCAAGACGCTCTCGGGCCTCGACTGAGAGGGCTCCTAAGCGCATGCATGGAGAAGGGCCAGTTTCCGCTTAGTCGGAAGACGGGGAAGCTGGTCCTGATCAAGAACTCGGGGCGCCCCGCGGCCTCTCCGTTCGCTTACCGGCCCATTGTGCTGCTCGACGAGGTGGCCAAGCTCTTTGAAAGAGTAATTGCAGACCGCCTCGTCGGGCAGCTGGTGCGCTCCACGGTGGACGCAATCATGCGCGTAAGATCCCTTACGACGGTGGATGCAGTGGCCTGGGGTAGGGTCATCTTGGCGGTGTCTCTGGACATCGCCAATGCGTTCAACACCCTGCCCTGGAGTTGCATAGTGGAGGCACTCCGGTATCACCTCCGTCGCGTGGTCGAGTCATATTTGACGGACAGGGCCGTCATCTACCCCGGTCACCAGCGAGAATGGAACCGGTGAGAGATGTCGTGAGGTGTTCCACAGGGATCAGTCCTGGGACCGCCTCTGTGGAACATCGGGTACGACTTGGTGCTGCGCGCCGACCTCCCTAGCGACGTCAGCGTAGTTTGCTACGCTGACGACACGCTGGTCCTGGCGCAGGGGAGGTCGTACCAGGCGGCGGCCGACCTGATGTCACGCGGGGTTGCCATGAGTTTTCATGGTCCTCGGAACGCGCCACCGTCGGGTTCCCGGATAACGGTAGGAGGGGGTTCACATCAGCGTCAAGAGAACGATGAGGTATCTGGGTATCGTCCTCAACAGCCGGTGGAACTTCGTCGAGCACATCCGACGTTTGGCTCCCAGACTGGAGCGGGCCAGTGCTGCTCTGAAGCGGCTCCTGCCCAATCTGGCGGGTCTACGCAAGGATCGCGCGGTCCATGGCCCTTTACAGGGCACCGGTGTGGGCGTGTTCCCTGAGGCGGCAACCAGCTCGCCGGTTGAACGCTTCCCAAAGGGTCATGGCCATTCGGCTCATCCGAGGATACCGCACGGTCTCCTGTGAGGCGGCGAGCCTCCTTGCTGGACTCTCGCCATGGGATCTGGAGGCCAAGGTCCTCGCGCTGCTCTGGGAGTGGCGCGAGGAGGCCAAACGCCGGGGCGAAACTCTGCTGCCGCGACACCTCGCGGCTCGGCGGACGGAGCTCCGGCAGGATCTCATGGCGGCATGGAGACAGCGACTGTCGCAACCCAGCGCTGGGCACGCCACCATTGCGGCGGTAGTGCCCCTCTTTGAGGAGTGGCTGGAGAGGCGTCACGGCGTCCTCACCTTCCGCCTGACGCAGGTCCTCACCGGACACGGTTGTTTCGGAAAGTTCCTGCATCAGATCGGGCGGGAGGAAACACCCGGGTGTGTTACCACTGCGCCGATCGCCCAGAGGACACGGTGGTGCATACGGTGGAGGTCTGCCGCGCTTGGGCGGAGCACCGCCGTGTCTTCGTGGATGCGATAGGTGGCGGCGACCTCTCGCGCCCGGCCCTGGTTCAGGCCATGGTACGGAGCGAGAGGGAATGGGAATTAGTCTCCGCCTTCGGACGTCTTCGGGAGCTGTCCAAGAGGTAACACTGAATAATGCCGAATGAAGCTTTTCCTTTGAATTAGGACTTTCTGGACAGATGATAGCAAATACCACATATTGATACCAAAAACATAATTTGTAGAGAGCCACCTATCGTAACTTTAGAGATATCGTCGTTTTAATCAGACGCACCGTAATCGCAGGAATCTCCCGCGATGCACGTGACAGTTCCGAACTTTCGCGCAAAATGACCGGTCAGATGAGAGGATATTTATCGTCGTGCAGTATCGAAGCATTCTGCCCCAATTTCGTAGCATTAATTACTTTTCCGCTTGACATAACTTAAAGTAAAACATAAAGTCGTTTTTCAATTCCTCATCCACAACAGTAATTTCGCCACTGCACTGATAAGTTTGAAAAAATCGTCTAGCTGTATTATCGTCATTGCTGTTACCAGTACCTTGTTTAGGTTTATCTACGTTTAAACCAAGTTTTTCTCTGAACCTTCTTTGCACGAATGTCTTCTTTTGTTTTTTCAAATCTTTATTTTCTATTGTAGTAGCAGACCTTTTTAAAAACCCTACATTATAAGATATAATATGTAAAATTAGTTCCATAAATCCAATTTCTAATGGTCACAATTTGATTCGCGACGCGAAGTATGTATATAAAATTATAATCATTAAAATCATCAATACATCTCTCTCAATTAGAACTGATGCCATATGTCATGATTTCATGAACTGAGAGACTCTCAAAAACGATGTTATTAGATTACTCATCTATTCATAGTGTTACCTGCAAAATTTTGTGTAAAGTGATGCAGTCGTTTTATCAGCAATCAACATATTACGGGATCAGAAACTATTTCAACCAGGTGTCTGATAACATCATTTGTATACAGGCTGTAAGGAACAAGATACCGCAAACTTCGCGAAGAGGTAACATCTAATGTGAGTAACAAAATTATGATGTCATTCAGTCATTAATCTCGGTAATGATCGATTACAGAAATTGACATTTTCAAGCTCGCAATGTATTATGAACAATGCGATCCCAACGCTTCGCAATGAATGTAGGCGCGCGCGAGTGCGTAGTACGTGGTAGTGCGTAGTTACTTACCACATCTTATACACACAGACACACCAGCTGTGTCTGTGTGTATAAGTGTTGCCGCGCTTGTACCTAAATACACTTTCTACTTTGTTATAAAAATACATTTACGTCGATGTTTCCGATCGATGTGATAAACAACTAGATCAGATACTTAATAGACATAAGCGCATACGTGCGTTAAACTTTTAAAACGACAAATGCGTATAATCTTCCGTGGCACCTTTAACTGTTTATTCTAATGACGACAACATTGATATCACATACATTTTTTTTAATCCCTCAAGAATACTGAAGATAAGTTTAGATAATGATTAGGATAGATAATAATAAAGAAGCTTGTAAGTACCTACATTGCGCTCCAGGAATGTGAAAGCGCCTGCTACACGGTCGCCAATCGCGTCCCTACAGAAGTGACCTTGGTGATTTCGAAATTTCGTTGGTACAGCTCTGCCGCTCGCCAACCACGAACACTTCTGTCAGGGACTCGGTTATTAACCGTGTACTTAACTAATGAACAAACTCACCTTAAGGTTCGTTCATTTCTTACGAGGGAGGAGGTGCCTACGTGCTTCATGCATGAGCATTTTCATGGGCACTGACTGAGGTGTAGTTTCAAAATCACTCAAAAAGCAAAACAAAAAACACACACTAACAAACACAAAAAGTAACTTATGTTTTTGATAACTTAACGATAACAAACTAAATTCGCGACCAACTGCACATCCGTTTGCGATGAACGTAAACACGGAACTGACAAAAATTCGTCGTCGGCGAAATGCTAAAGAAATAAAATTTTATTTATTACCGTAGGTACGCTTTTGTAAGAGCCGACATGGTCATAGATCAATGAAATTGATAGACTGTACAATCGCATTAAGTTGTACCTACTACCTACTCACTCAGTAATTATTTTGATCCTACATCAAAATATAAAAAAAATATATACGAAATGTAGGAATGTGGTTTTAACAAAACGAGTAAGTAACGTTGTTGTATTGTATTACTTAATTTAACTTTGTTGATAACAAAAATGTATCTAAGAAATAAGTCGTTATCAGTAAATTGTAACACATTTTTTTTAGATCTTCTTTACTTATTTCGACGAAGGTTTATAAAAATAACCTCCCCTCAAAATAAGTTCAAATAAAAGTAGTCAATAGGATATCAATTTTTGTAGACACTTATAATGCCTAACTTGTCGCGTCTGTTAGATTCGTAGGTCTGTGTGAGCATTTGCCGACAAAGGAAATTTGGCGGTCTGTGTGAGCATTGTGCCGACAAAGAAATGCCGGCGGCGGTCTTTGGCCGGTATTGCGTGCGTAGGTACCTACTGGGCCCGCGATGACCTCCGGTGAACTTAAGAAATCAGCTGAGCAGGAAGCTTCTTTTAATTTTATTTACATTGCGTTTTTTTTGCGAAAAAAGCGAACTAATTATTTTTTAATTAAAAATGTCATTGAGGTAGATAGGTATAACGATTTTATACAGTTTAATGTAAAAAAAACGCAAATTTTTTTTTCAAAAATTAGGAAAAAGCCAACGAAAAATTCCAACGCTAGGGGGTCCAGAATCATGTACTGAATCACTGGAACACGTATGTGCGTTCATGTACCTTACACCCTGTATAGAACTACTACCAACAAATAAAAAAAGTCACATTTAAATTAGACTCTGGTAGCCAATGCAACGTGATACCAAAGAAGATAGCACTCAAGGCAAAAGCAACCATTACCTCATCAAATACAAAATTCCTGACTTCATACTCAGAACACAAAATGACAGTTAGTGGTGAAACAGTAATGGAAACCATTGTAAAAAAAGAAAATATTGAAAATAAAATACTATGTGATTGAACAAGACTTTTCGCCGATCCTTGGTAGAAGAACATGTATAAAGTTGAATCTAATAAAGTGGGTTGATGCTCTAACAAAGGAAAATTATGTTTTTGAAGGAATCGGCTGCCTCAAAAATTATGAGTATGATATTGACCTGATTGACAACTCAAGATTGGCAATTTGTCAAGTTAAGTTGTTTGGCAAGGAAGGTACCTCATATAATAAGAAATAAAGTTAAAGAAGAACTTGATAACATGGTAAGTGATAACATCATAATTCCTGTTACAGAACCTACACCAGCAGTTTCACCCATGGTCGCACTGAGCAAAAACAACAAAATAAGGCTGTGTATTGAACCATCAGAAATTAATAAAAACTTGAAGAGAAGAACCCACTAAATACCATTGAAGAAATAGCTACAAGAGTCACTGGATCACAATGGTTTAGCCTTGTTGACTGTAAAAAAGGATTTTGGCAACTGAAAGTTACACCAAGGACTTCAAAGTGACCAAGTTTACGCAGCGCTGCGTTTTGCGGATGACATGAAGATATTTTCTGCAATATCATCAGATGATGACATGGATGCTTTCCAATCGGACCTGACGCAACTGGATGATTATTGCTTGATTAACAAACTACATTTGAACCCGGCCCAGCGCATAGGCCGTAAAAAATTCAAAATCTATTGTGTCTGCTAACTAGACACGTGACGGGTTTAATGTTCAATAATATCCTTAGCAGAAAACCCTACAACTTTTAAACTTAAAGGGCAGCTGTTGCAGAGAAGCGACGGTATACGCGACCTGGGCGGTCGCGTTCACCGTATTTCATGATTCCAATCATTTATTTAACGTGCACATTGAGCAAATAGAGGCCAAAGCTTCGAGGTCACTGGGTTTTGTTATGAAACTCGCGGGGTGTTTAAAGAAGGGCTCCTTATTGCTGTTTTGTGAGAAGTCACCTCGAATATGCATCACAAATTTGGAACCCTTGTTGTGGCAAAAACATTGATCGTATTGAGAATATACAAAAACGATTTATTCGTTTTCTATGTTTTCGGCTACGTATACCATACAATTCTAATAATTACTTAAATATTAACAAGAAACATTTCATTTGCAACCACTAATAAATTGTCGTTGACTGGCAGATTTCACTTTTCTTTAAAAATGATATGTAACGAGATTGACTGTCCTGATCTCCTGCATAAACTGGGTTTCAATGTCCCCCAGAGATCAGTTTGATTTAATCCACCTATCTCCATTCCTTTTTCCTTTTCTAATTACAAGCAAAACCCGCCCACCACCACCCATCCCCCACTAAAACGTATTCTGCACGCAGTCTGCTGAACGCTGACTTTTTTAAAAGTGCATAGTGCTTATTGTGCCTATTTATATACACACATCAACACCGTCTAGGGATATTTTTTATAAAGTTCTTAAACTCAAAAAATACTGGCCACTTTTAAATTCTTTTGAAGAAAGTTTATTTTGTAAGCCTTTTTGAACGATTCTAAATTTGAATTTGAAAAAATACATTAAAAACAAAAGATTTACGCGGCATAATGGCAGCGAAGTCCGAAGGTTTCATTTACCTACAGTAGTTTGTGGCTATTTTTTTGTGTCCAATTTAAGTTTTATAACAAGTTATCGGTTAATTCCGAATAAATGTTATTGTGTGCATCATGCAGCGGCGCCATTTAACTAGAGAAGAAATGTTAAGGGCAGTAGGCATGCTCCAAGCTGGGGCTACTCAACGGAGTATTGCTGAGGAGTTTGGAACAAGACAAAACGTTATATCAAGGTTATGGTCACGTTATCGTGCTACTGGTGAAGTGGCTGAAAGACACCCAGGCGGGAAGCGCATAACCACTCAACGACAAGACCGATTTTAGCAAGTTGCCGCGAGAAGACAACCAAATGTTACGGCCATGCAGTTGGTTCAGAGGCTCCAGTCAGAGCACCAGTTGCTTGTGAGTGACCAAACTGTGAGGAGAAGGCTGTATGAAGCTAACCTTCATGCTCGCAGACCTCTTCGTACTCCAGCACTACGCCGAGGAAATCGTGGACGACGACTAGAGTGGGCTCGTGAACATTTGCTCTGGGAAGAAAACCAGTGGTCTGTAATGCTGTTTACCGATGAGTCCCGGTTCGGTTTCCATCCCGATACACGTAGAGTGCGTGTTTGGCGAGTTCCTGGTCGTGAGAGCCGTCTGCAACATCCTCAGGAAGTCCATTCATACCACGGCGGGACAATTATGGTTTGGGCGGGAATTCGTGTTGATGGAAGAACAGACCTCGTTTGGATCAGAAACACCATGACGGCTGAAAAATACCGTAACGAGGTGCTAGTACCAATAATCTACCCCCATCGACTACAAATGGGCCAAGAATTCACGCTCATGCACGATAACGCCCGTCCGCACACAGCGAGAGTGGTGACGAGCTGGTTGCAGGAGCACGACGTATCGGTCTTAGGCTGGCCCGCTCAATCGCCTGACCTAAACCCCATAGAACACGCGTGGGACATGCTCCAAAGAAGGGCTTTGAGGAATTTCCCTGCAAACGTTGCGACGGAAGAGCAACTTTTTTTGCATCTTAGCCGGACCTGGGACAATATACCGCAGCAAGACTTGGATAACTTAATCCAAAGCATGAAAAACCGTTGCAGGACCGTTATTAACGTCATGGGTGGTTTTATTGACTACTGATTTTTCACAGAACTGTTAAAAACAAATTATTTTTTCCTTATTTGTAAATTTTTCTTGAGAAACACGTTCGTTGTTAGTTTTACCATTATTTCATGTTTTTTCTTTATTTGAATAAAAATTTGTTTACGCAAAAAAACATTGTTTTCTTTTATTCTGGAGTGTAGTCTGATAAATGGGCTTTATAAAAATATATACATGTTGTATGCTATTTTTAATACATTTTGAGTAAATTGAGTAAATCCAAAATATCCCTAGACAGTGTTGATGTGTGTATATTCATTTCTTTCGTGCCTGTTACTGATCCTAAGTTTTCTACTACGTACTGTTTCTGTTTTTACTCGTGAGAATAATTAATTAGCTGCATGTCTCATTTACAATTGTTATCCATCTGTTATTGCTGTTGGTTCTCCTATGAATAAATAAAGATGTATGGACGACTCATCAAGAACTATCGATCACCGATCTTCGGAGACGAGTGATGTAGCGACAGCTATAACGCCACATACGAACTATACACACAAATACAAATACTGCATCGCAAAAAACTGTTCGAAATCAACCATCGGGCAGCTACCCGGACTAGACTCAACACCAGTCTGGTCGGAGGATCCTCCCGTTTTAGTGGAGGATTGCGGGACTTTCAACGCTATTGTGCTATGATCGTGTAGCTCGTGTAATCACAATCAAAGGTACTTCATTTTCTGAATCCGACTCAGAGTTAGGTGCTGGTATATCTGCTACATCTGGATAGCTTTTGTCTGGGTTTTCCAGTTCTAGCTCTGGTAGCTTACGAACCCACTGATTTTTTATGCCATAGAGTGTTGAACAAGCGACTCAGCTAAATAATAACCTTACCATTGCAAAAAGCGATCCGGCGCGGCCCGCTTCGGTATAAATAGAACACGATACTTACTCTGCCTCTCCCTGAATGTTTGATTCTGCTCAGATAACTCTTGTTCTTCTTCTCCCTCTCTTTTAATCTCCATTACAAGTTCACCATCTTCCGAGTCAGATTCAAAATGGTGTGCTGGTACATTTTCTACATCTGGATGGCTGATGTCTAGGTTTTCTGGGTCATTTTCTGTAAATAAATAGTTATACGAATTAAAATCGCTTGTTTGTAGGGGATGATCACTGGCAGACCAGTAGGCGTCGCCCTAATAGAAGCGATCATCGCGCGAACACCAGATTGTTAGTAATAGACGGCACGGTTGGTGCAGTGGTTAAGCGATTGGCTGCTGCGCTGCTTGTCGCGGGTTCGATTCCCGCACGGAACAAATATTTGTATAGTCAACAGATAGTCGTTCCGGGTCTGAGTGTCTTGTGTATGTGAATTTACATTTTTGTAAACGCACCCACGATACAGGAGTAATTCCTAGTGTGGGACATACACACATTTAGGGTTCCGTACCAAATTAGGGAATTTCAAAGAATAATCTGATTTATTAGTATATTGTTATACTTTTGTAACATATACCTAATAATAAACATTATCAACAAAACAATGAAAAAAGATTTTTAGAGAATAGACAGTGGTGTCAGATGTCATTTGACATGACAAATAATTGTCAGATATCTGGTACGTCAACGTTAGTACGGTTGACAATATAGTATTTTAACCGACTTCAAAAGTAGGAGGTTCTCATTTGTTTTGTTTTTTATGTGATATTAATCGTTGTGTTTTTGTGTATTTCATGTAATCGATATGATGAGCTGCACGGACGTGACTGAAGACTGATGGGAGATGTGACCACATACCATGAGCAAGAAAAAAATTTGTTAGGCGATTATTAGTGAGAAATAGGTATGAGTTTCTCCAGAGTGCGATTTTAATAAAGATGTTACTACGGTTAGGAGGTAGAGGGAATTGCGATCCTCTCTCCTAGGGAAAGATGTGTCCGGGTTTTTGTCGGTTTATACCAGCTTTGTTTATGGGGTATAATGCCTTCGCAAAGTGGGATCGAGTTGATTCTGTATGGTGTGACCGAGCCCATGACAATTTTTATGTATTATTCATTTAGAGAGTATACTTCAAGTTATATTTATGGAGCACTCTGGGGGAAGTTCAGGAACAGTGAGTAGGTGTTCAGAACAGTGGTCGTTTTTTCTCCTGGTCTTCATAAACGTCCAATGGAGTTAAAATTAGTACAGTTTTGAATTTTATTTTTGTAAACCTCATCTGGGTAGATGCTAACTAGAGCATCTTAGGTCAGAAAATTTAGCAGAGCAGTGTAGCTTTTTAGTGAGTTTTTGCTTCACTGAAGCCATGTGCATTGCCAGGATATGTGGTGTGCCGAATGGCTCAAATTAATAAAAAGAAAGTTGACCACATCACTCGGGGTGCAGTATGGCTATCCATAGATGGACTTCTGCATCTCCGTAACTCCTCACGCAGGTAGGGATTTCGCAGTAGGATTAGGTAGGCCTCAATCAGCTTTTCAAATATTTAATTGAATAGAAGACATACTAGCATTTGCGCTTCTATTCGTAGGGGCGTAGCTCATGTGACGACCTTATGTTGGCGACCTTATGGTGGAGACTGGCACGTTGGAAGTTTGGAACGCCGATTGAAAATTTAGAACAAAGAAGACTTTTGTTTTTGGGTTGACTTCTCCTGGCCCGATCGAAGAGGGCACTTGTATTATTTTGATTATTCAATATAACGTATTAGTGCGCCATCCCTCTTTTCTTTATCACACAACACACATAAGCAGTCACTCTCGTACACCACACTCTCGCACTGCCAGCGAGTATGACAACCCCCAGAATCATATAAGAAATCTCCAGGGACAGCACTAAGAGAAGGTGCTTCAGGTCCCTATAGTACCTACATTGCGCTCCAGGAATGTGAAAGCGCCTGCTACACGGTCGCCAATCGCGTCCCTACAGAAGTGACCTTGGTGATTTTGAATTTTGAAATTTCGTCGGTACAGCTCTGCCGCTCGCCAACCACGAACACCTCGGTCAGGGACTCGGTTATTAACCGTGTACTTAACTAATGAACAAACTCACCTTAAAGTTCGTTCATTTCTTACGAGGGAGGAGGTGCCTACGTGCTTCATGCATGAGCATTTTCCTGGGCACTGAGGTGTAGTTTCAAAATCACTCAAAAAGCAAAACAAAAAACACACACTAACAAACACAAAAAGTAACTTATGTTTTTGATAACTTAACGATAACAAACTAAATTCGCGACCAACTGCACATCCGTTTGCGATGAACGTAAACACGGAACTGACAAAAATTCGTCGTCGGCGAAATGCTAAAGAAATAAAATTTTATTTATTACCGTAGGTACGCTTTTGTAAGAGCCGACATGGTCATAGATCAATAAAATTGATAGACTGTACAATCGCATTAAGTTGTACCTACTCACTCAGTAATTATTTTGATGTAGGTATACGAAATGTAGGAATGTGGTTTTAACAAAATGAGTAAGTAACGTTGTTGTATTGTATTACTTAATTTAACTTTGTTGATAATAAAAATGTATCTAAGAAATAAGTCGTTATCAGTAAATTGTAACACATTTTTTTTAGATCTTCTTTACTTATTTCGATGAAGGTTTATAAAAATAACCTCCCCTCAAAATAAGTTCAAATAAAAATAGTCAATAGGATATCAATTTTTGTAGAATGCCTAACTTGTCGCGTCTGTTAGATTCATAGGTCTGTGTGAGCATTTGCCGACAAAGGAAATTTGGCGGTCTGTGTGAGCATTGTGCCGACAAAGAAATGCCGGCGGCGGTCTTTGGCCGGTATTGCGTGCGTAGGTACCTACTGGGCCCGCGATAACCTCCGGTGAACTTAAGAAATCAGCTGAGCAGGAAGCTTCTTTTAATTTTATTTACATTGCGTTTTTTTGCGAAAAAAGCGAACTAATTATTTTTTAATTAAAAATGTCATTGAGGTAGATAGGTATAACGATTTTATACAGTTTAATGTAAAAAAAACGCAGATTTTTTTTTTAAAAATTAGGAAAAAGCCGACGAAAAATTCCAACGCTAGGGGGTCCAGAATCATGTACTGAATCACTGGAACACGTATGTGCGTTCATGTACCTTACAGCCTGTATAGAACTACTACCAACAAATAAAAAAGTCACATTTAAATTAGACTGGTAGCCAATGCAACGTGATAACAAAGAAGGTAGCACTCAAGGCAAAAGCAACCATTACCTCATCAAATACAAAATTCCTGACTTCATACTCAGAACACAAAATGACAGTTAGTGGTGAAACAGTAATGGAAACCATTGTAAAAAAGAAAATATTTAAAATAAAATACTATGTGATTGAACAAGACTTTTCGCCGATCCTTGGTAGAAGAACATGTATAAAGTTGAATCTAATAAAGTGAGTTGATGCTCTAACAAAGGAAAATTATGTTTTTGAAGGAATCGGCTGCCTCAAAAATTATGATTATGATATTGACCTGATTGACAACTCAAGATTGGCAATTTGTCAAGTTAAGTTGTTTGGCAAGGAAGGTACCTCATATAATAAGAAATAAAGTTAAAGAAGAACTTGATAACATGGTAAGTGAAAACATCATAATTCCTGTTACAGAACCTGCACCAGCAGTTTCACCCATGGTCGCACTGAGCAAAAACAACAAAATAGGGCTGTGTATTGAACCATCAGAAATTAATAAAAACTTGAAGAAAAGAACCCACTAAATACCATTGAAGAAATAGCTACATGAGTCACTGGATCACAATGGTTTAGCCTTGTTGACTGTAAAAAAGGATTTTGGCAACTGAAAGTTACACCAAGGACTTCAAAGTAACCAAGTTTACGCAGCGCTGCGTTTTGCGGATGACATGAAGATATTTTCTGCAATATCATCAGATGATGACATGGATGCTTTCCAATCGGACCTGACGCAACTGGATGATTATTGCTTGATTAACAAACTACATTTGAACCCGGCCCAGCGCATAGGCCGTAAAAAATTCAAAATCTATTGTGATTGTGTCTGCTAACTAGACACGTGACGGGTTTAATGTTCAATAATATCCTTAGCAGAAAACCCTACAACTTTTAAACTTAAAGGGCAGCTGCTGCAGAGAAGCGACGGTATACGCGACCTGGGCGGTCGCGTTCACCGTATTTCATGATTCCAATCATTTATTTAACGTGCACATTGAGCAAATAGTGGCCAAAGCTTCGAGGTCACTGGGTTTTGTTATGAAACTCGCGGGGTGTTTAAAGAAGGGCTCCTTATTGCTGTTTTGTGAGAAGTCACCTCGAATATGCATCACAAATTTGGAACCCTTGTTATGGCAAAAACATTGATCGTATTGAGAATATACAAAAACGATTTATTCGTTTTCTATGTTTTCGGCTACGTATACCATACAATTCTAATAATTACTTAAATCTTAGCAAGAAACATTTCATTTGCAACCACTAATAAATTGTCGTTGACTGGCAAATTTCACTTTTCTTTAAAAATGATATGTAACGAGATTGACTGTCCTGATCTCCTGCATAAACTGGGTTTCAATGTCCCCCAGAGATCAGTTTGATTTAATCCACCTATCTCCATTCCTTTTTCCTTTTCTAATTACAAGCAAAACCCGCCCACCACCACCCATCCACCACTAAAACGTATTCTGCACGCAGTCTGCTGAACGCTGACTTTTTTAAAAGTGCATAGTGCTTATTGTGCCTATTTATATATATTCATTTCTTTCGTGCCTGTTACTGATCCTAAGTTTTCTACTACGTACTGTTTCTGTTTTTACTCGTGAGAATAATTAATTAGCTGCATGTCTCATTTACAATTGTTATCCATCTGTTATTGCTGTTGGTTCTCCTATGAATAAATAAAGATGTATGGACGACTCATCAAGAACTATCGATCACCGATCTTCAGAGACGAGTGATGTAGCGACAGCTATAACGCCACATACGAACTAAACACACAAATACAAATACTGCATCGCAAAAAACAGTTCGAAATCAACCATCGGGCAGCTACCCGGACTAGACTCAACACCAGTCTGGTCGGAGGATCCTCCCGTTTTAGTGGAGGATTGCGGGACTTTCAACGCTATTGTGCTATGATCGTGTAGCTCGTGTAATCACAATCAAAGGTACTTAATTTTCTGAATCCGACTCAGAGTTGGGTGCTGGTATATCTGCTACATCTGGATAGCTTTTGTCTGGGTTTTCCAGTTCTAGCTCTGGTAGCTTACGAACCCACTGATTTTTTATGCCATAGAGTGTTGAACAAGCGACTCAGCTAAATAATAACCTTACCATTGCAAAAAGCGATCCGGCGCGGCCCGCTCGGTATAAATAGAACACGATACTTACTCTGCCTCTCCCTGAATGTTTGATTCTGCTCAGATAACTGTTGTTCTTCTTCTCCCTCTATTTTAATCTCCATTACAAGTTCACCATCTTCCGAGTCAGATTCAGAATGGTGTGCTGGTACATTTTCTACATCTGGATGGCTGATGTCTAGGTTTTCTGGGTCATTTTCTGTAAATAAATAGTTATACGAATTAAAATCGCTTGTTTGTAGGGGATGATCACTGGCAGACCAGTAGGCGTCGCCCTAATAGAAGCGATCATCGCGCGAACACCAGATAGTAATAGACGGCACGGTTGGTGCAGTGGTTAAGCGGTTGGCTGCTGCGCTGCTTGTCGCGGGTTCGATTCCCGCACGGAACAAATATTTCTATAGTCAACAGATAGTCGTTCCGGGTCTGAGTGTCTTGTGTATGTGAATTTACATTTTTGTAAACGCACCCACGATACAGGAGTAATTCCTAGTGTGGGACATACACACATTTAGGGTTCCGTACCAAATTAGGGAATTTCAAAGAAAAATCTGATTTATCAGTATATTGTTATACTTTTGTAACATATAAGTAAGTACCTAATAATAAACATTATCAACAAAACAATGTCTTAACAGTCGCACTACCAGAGTACTTGTCAATACGAATCAAACGAGTCCAAACTCGATGGAGTTGTGTCGTTTTATTACAGAGTTCCTATGGCTACCTATCGGCTCCATCATCAGATCAGTTCCAAGTCATAATAATATTGTACTGGCATTCGATTCATGTGAATCTAATGACAGTACAATGCACATGTGTGCATGCAAAATTTCAGCTCAATCGGAAACCGGAAAATGGGTCAAACTTAACTTTTGATTATGGACAGACAGACAGAAACGGGGACAGGTGCAACTAAATAAATTAGGTTTTGTTTTTTAACAAGCTTTAGACCCTAGTCGTCATGTGTACTACATGGAATTTACTCATAACAAAAGACACTCGCCCAAATTCTACTGTCCTACCATTTGCCATCAGGGAGTTCCAGTCCCTACATCCCGGCGCCATCATCAGATCAGCTCGATGGTATCATAATATTGCATTATCACCGGACTTACATAAGTTTGCCCCATTACAGCTCTATTGGAAACCAACAAGTGGTCGAAAAATGGTTTGTACATTTTGAAGCGGACAACTTACATACGAACATTGCAAGGGAAATAAAAGTTTGTAAAACAAAATCGTGCTAATCCACAGAAACAAGGAAGTTAAGAATATTTACCTTTACTCATATGTTCCACCTTTACCTCAACATCATATTCTTCCTCACTGACAGCTGCTAGTTCTTGTTTGACAGCATCGCTACTTATTTGACAATCATCTACTATACTTATGTTCTCTATTGGCGTTATAACAAACCCGTCCACGAATTTTTGGTGCCCTTGGAGAAACCAAAAAGGTTTGTGCTGTAACAAAATAAATTAAAAGTAAAAATAAAATATTGGCAACAATCTTTATGGGTATAAAGATTGTTGCCAATATTTTATTTTTATCGTCATCATTTGTAATGTAAAGTACTCATGATAGCAATGCATACTAGCCCAAATTCTACTGTCCTACCATTTACAATCAGGTAGTTCCAGTCCCTACATCCCAGGACCATCATCAGATCAGCTCGATGGTATCATGATATTGCATTGTCACCGGACTTTCATAAGTATACCAAATTACAGCTCCGTTGGAAACTAACAAGTGGTCGAGAGGTTTGAGTCTGTCATATTGGATTTAGAATGACGTTACTTAGCTAACCGTGCATTGTCATCCAACACAGTTAGTTCCAGGTGAAGTTTTTAAAAGCATAGACATTTATTTATTACCCATAGACATTTTTATTTATTTAAATATTTTTTTTTAAACATTCAAACTCGCATATACAAGACACCCAGACCCGGAACATCTATCTGTAGGCCATAAAAACATTTATTCCGAACGGGAATCGAACCCGTGACACGTAGCGCAGTAGCCGATCGCTCATCCACTGCGCCCACCATGCCGTCAAAATAACATACAAATTTTGTAAAAGACTATGTTATTATTTTGGTGTACAATCAATCTACCTTACCTTTAACCAACAATGTCGTGGTATGCATCCAGTGACACTGGATCCCAGTGTTGAACATCTGTTCTATAAGACCCTAAACCAGTAACTGGGTGCAATTTTCTGGAGCTCTGACCACCAGTAAAGACTGTCAAAGATGTACAAATGACAGCCTGAACCAAAGCTTAAACATACTTTCTAAGACTTGGTGGGGTCTAAGTATGTAATAGATGGTGACCCATTCACAGAGCAACCTCGGTAAGCGTTGCTTCCTCTTAAATATCGACCCATGATGCTGTATTTATTTAGCCACGAGCCCCATGAGAAAATAATTTATAAAAACATTACCGTCCTTCTGGGGCATTCAGGTAAAAATAAATCTTTTTGATCACAAACTTTTTCAAAATGGCATGGTCAGTACGAGAGCCTTCACAAATCAAGAGGCTGAATAGTAGGTAGCATTACCATCACTAAGTCCCAAGACGCCACATTACTTTATATGACCCTAAATACATATCTAGACCAAGAAGTGTATGAATTTCCTTCAAATGAAAATCATACAATTTTAATTTGAGTTAGAATGAAAGAAAAAATTAAATATTTTCAAAAAAGGCCACTTCAAAAATCAACTAAAAAGTTGCTAACAAGTCACTTTTCAAGCAGTCTGATGCAGTTAGTGGCAGTTTTTAGTTTAATTATAGATTTCATTTCAACCAGACTGATGCAGGTGCATCAGTCTGGTTGAAAAGTGACTTGTTTGGAACTTTTTAAGTGCATTTGATAATCAGGTTATTAAAAAATATTAAATGTTTAAATTTTCTGTTTTAGTGAGTTATAGTTTTAAAATCGCCTCCTCGAGTCCTTTATTTTGATACCCAACATGATCTTGTCACAAAAAAAATATGACCTCACTAATATGGTGGCAGGCATTTTGTTAGGGTGGTATGACATCTATCCTATATCTTTGTCCAATATCTATGTCCTATATTTGATGTGACTCAAGATGGCTGGACAAATCTTCAAAATAGCTTGCATTTAAGTAGGTCAATAGGGCACTTTATGTGACGGCTAAACACCCTTATTTCAGAATTTGTGACGCTACAGAATCTTAGATAATCGATCGAAAACGTGTCCAGCCACCTTGAAAAACCACTTTTCGCTGGTCTCTCAATCTCGGTAACGGAAGTGATTTTGACGACTTTTTGCATATCAACGGGTGTCACATAAAGTGACAGGCATCGAGCTAAAAGTTTTGTGATACATACAGCGGTTTAGTAGAAAAATGCAAAAATCTGAGTCCAGCCATCTTGAATTTACGTAAAAAACTTTTGGCTGGCACTTCCGAATCTCAATAACTGGAGCGTTTTCGCGGCGGGGAAATTTAAATGACCAATATCTTTGAAACTACTCAGTTTCTCCGTCACAAATTCAGTTTATCATTATCGTCCCCGTCACAAAATCTTGAACACATTTCGAAGGCCGTAGATCATCAGGCAGCGGAGATACAGGTGTCCAGCCATCTTGAACTCAGGCTGGATATTAAGTTTTTATTGATTTCTCGAAAACCCTTACATGTGACGCCATACATCAAACGTTATTACTGTCACAAATTGCGTCACTAAATGTTAGTAAAGGAACCATATTCGAAAACGCTCCAGTTATTGAGATTCGGAAGTGCCAGCCAAAAGTTTTTTACGTAAATTCAAGATGGCTGGACTCAGATTTTTGCATTTTTCTACTAAACCGCTGTATGTATCACAAAACTTTTAGCTCGATGCCTGTCACAAATTTATGTGACGCCCGTTGATATGCAAAAAGTCGTCAAAATCACTTCCGTTACCGAGATTGAGAGACCAGCGAAAAGTGGTTTTTCAAGGTGGCTGGACACGTTTTCGATTGATTATCTAAGATTCTGTAGCGTCACAAATTCTGAAATAAGGGTGTTTAGCCGTCACATAAAGTGCCCTATTGACCTTCTTAAATGCAAGCTATTTTAAAGATTTGTCCAGCCATCTTGAGTCACATTATATTTGATCAAATTTCGTTGACCGATTTACTGGGCATCCATTCGTTAAAGAAATTTGATAATATTTCTTTGACGGATGTAATACCACCCTTATTTTTTTCATAAGTCATATTATAGCATATATGTCATTTCGGCAGTCAAACACAAATGCCATGCCAAAGAAGTAGAAATACATACATACTCTTCAAAAACACTACCCTCCTTCTAGGGCAGTCAGGTAAATACAGGAGTCACTTCTATTATATGTTTAGAGAACAGTTGTCCATTCATGAATATCTCACCTCATATTCCTCATTCAACATCTGAGCTAACACCTCCTCAGCTCCCACACACATTTATATATTTTTAAGTTTATTTTTACTACAGATTACCTACCTTGACTGTTTTACTTGATTTGGAATCATCATCACTGGTCAAATCTATAATGTCAGACGGGTTTATTAATTCAACCACTGATGGGGCAATAGGAACCAACTCGCTGAATAAACTTTGATTCAGCGAGGCTGTGAGGTGCATTCCTCATTAAATAATAATTATTTTAAAATGAAACAAAGGTATTTTTAAGGTACTAATACACCGCTAAACGGGACCATATAAGATTAGTCTATAAACCTTCAAACAGCAGAGGGTCCTGCTGCAAAATAATTTAAGATTTCGCTGTAACAATTAAGGTACCTACTATTCTTTTACATAAATGATTCGGAAGGTACTAAATACTACGCACGTTAACATTTCACTTTCAATCGGATTAAACGTAGGGTCTTGCTGGATATACAGACTAATTATTTTAATACCCAACATGATCTTGTCACAAAAAAAAAGTTACCTCACTAATATGGTGAAAGCATTTTGTTATTACAGCCTATGTCACCCCTGAACGCCCGACGGCATGCCCGCATGCCGACGGGCGTTCACGGGTTTATTAAATAACTAAAGATCTTATATCCTGTGGCACGGTTCACATGCATTCTTAGGTAGTTATTACATAGTGTTAGAAAAAAAACGCAACACAAAACGCAACGCAAACGCAGAAACTCAATTTTAAAAAGCCGTTATTTTGTTTTGATTTCGTAATTTGAAGTTTGAATGTGAATAATAGGAAAATATGATATCGGACTCTACAATAAAAACACTGTTCTTAGATTACTTGTCTATTCATAGTGCAACATGCAAAATTTCATGGAAATTGATACAGTGGTTTTAACAACTACCCACACACACACACACTATTCCCGACAAATCTTTGATAACAGAATTTGAATAAAATTCAACTCTCGAATTACAAGTATTGTTTACATGTTATTCTAAGGTCTGTTTATTCAACAACCCAAAAAAGTTTACTTTAAGTGCCTCGCTCCATTAGAAACCTCAGCAAGTTGTTTTTTATGAGCCCGGTCGTAAATATGTCAAACTGCGATAAGAGGCTCGGCGCTTGAGGAATAATTTAATAATAATAATTTTATTTCTTACACAAGAAGTACTTATTATAAATTACAAATAAGTGTTACGAACAGTAATTATGTAAACAAAAGTTTTAGCATCTGGAGCCGAACTAGGAGGAACCTGTATTTCGGCTTACAGCGCCAACCCCCTCGAGTTACTTCAGATAAGGTTTCTTAAATGCTAGCATTTTACAATAATAAGGCTTTGTAAAAGTAGTCTGATCCTCTCTTTGTGTGTTATGTTAAGTGAATGAGTGAGTGTGAGAGGGTGTGTCTATAGTTAGGTGTGAGTGTGATATGTGGCAGTTTATGAGTGTACATGTTAATGACTGAGATACGGTTTTGTAAATATAATAATAAAAATATGTGTATTATTGCTACCTATCTTGACACAGCTAGAAGCTGCTCAGTTTCATCATAAGTGAGACTATGTAGGTATTCCAATACTTTTTTCTTGCAACAATCTGTATTGAGAGGATATACGTTTAGGAGTTTATTAATTTTGTTATAAATACTCGTATAGGTACGGGCCGAATGAATTAATAAATTTTGTGTTGGAAGAACTTAGTTGTGTGCAAACCGTGTAATTTCTGCGTTTATTCAACATCTGGGGGTTTTAAATTCTTTGTGAGTGTTGCATTATGATTATTCTTAATATAAATAATTGTCTCACTGTTAGTACTCCACATAATTGATAAAGTGAGGCAGTCGAGAAAAGTATTGGTTTAAAGGTGCTTACCTTTAATATTGCACGTTGGGCAATCTCAAATGATTTGAGCGTTGACTTTGAAGCACCTCCCCACACGGATATTCAATATGTTATGAGTGACCGGCAGAGGGCAAAGTATATCCGTTTCAAGATAGGAGGATCGGTGATGTGTCGTATATTTTTAAAGATATATATTAGTTTTCGAACCCGTCCCGTTAAAGTTCTTATATGTTCTTTAAAGTTAAGGTTTTTATCTATAATGACGCTCAAATATTTGATTGAATCAACCCTCTTTATTTTAGTACAAGAACATTATTATGAGATGTACACTCGTGTGGGATAATGGCATAATTGTGATCAATATTTAAGTCTGATCGAATACTAAAACAAATGTATTTGGTTTTATCGGTATTAAGTGTTAAGACATTATCATTAAGCCACTTTCTGACGGTATTAAGACCAGATTGGGCAGCATCAAAGACTTCATTCTAGTTATCGGCGGAGAAGTGTGCGTACGCGCAGCGGAATGTTGTTGAATTTAAAGATTTTAATTATGCAGATATTTAGTGTATGACGTCGTATAATTGTGTATGGTAAAAAAAAATTTGTGCACGCAACTATTGTGGAGAAATTCACCAAAAACTGATTCCGCTGGGCGAACGTTGTCCTGGCGGAACTTTTTTTAATCCATAGACTTTAGAAGAAAAGAGATGTGTCCAAAAATTAGTGTGTATTTGTGTGTAATTGTGTATGTATGAATAAAACTAGTGCATGCATAAACTTCGGAGAAATTCAAGTTTCCGCTACGCGAACGTTTGGCCATTAGCTAGTTTTCATATAAAGCGCTTACATAGAGAACTGTAGATTTTTACATACGTTGTTTTGAATTTGTTTATATTTGTTTAAAAAACAGATTTAGAAAAAATCGTAGGGCTTAAAAGATAAAAATATAAACGTAAAATACGCTTATTAGGTCTTAGTTCTTAAAGTATGCACTTTGGGGTCTAGATTTTCACGTTTATACAAACCTTGTAAGTGTCTGCAACATGTTGCCAAGTATCAATGATGTTCCGTTAGTAACTAAAGAGTTATAGGACAAATTTACCATGAACAGATCACTGTTTACAAAGCAGTCAAATATCACGACGTTCTGAAGGATTTGCATGGTAATATGTATGTCAATAATTAGTGTATTCATTCAACTATTCTTATGCAAAATTTCATGTCATTAAATTCAGTAATTAAAGAAAAACAATTATAATACTGACGAAGCATCGAAAACCTACATAACCCGACCAAGTTCGGATGGCTACAAAAAAGCGGCCGTGCAATATATTTAGGTAACATCCCAAAATTTACAGTATAATACCGGTATTTAATTGGTATAGGTGATAACACAATTGTTGTTTCGATATAATTTATAGGTCATTTATTTTTGTACACCTACTTTTTTAAATGTATTTGACTATGACAGAAAGTAGGTACTATTTACGTAGGTACTTTATTTAAGTATGCGCTTGAGACTTCAATTCATACAGCTAATTTCTATTGAAGATTTCACGGATCAGGATTCTAACTATAGACCCCTTAGGGAAATTAAATATTTACCACATGTAAGTATGTACTACTGTTTAGGTAAATATTTATCATATTGTAGCTTATTACACTATTTAACCAATAGACTAGGCATGCACGAGCGTTCCCCTTTGCAACTTTAGTGGATCAAACAATCTAATAACTTAAAAAAAACTACTTCTTGAATCGATTTTTTTTTCATAAGTATGTGAGCGTGTTCCCCCGCACCCCACCAAAACATGCAGAATTATTTTGTTCGAAGTTCGGTACGCTTAATCCTTTAGTTAAATAGTCTAAGTATTGTAGTTATGAATTGATCAAAAATATTCTTGTGTGAAAAAATAGACAACGCGCTGCGCGCAACGAGCGATAGGCGGCTTCCCGCTTGAAACGGTACTGTCATCCTTGAAGAAAAGAGAGGGCAATATGTTTTCGCGCGTATTCGTTTGCTGTTGAACTTGAACCTGATTTTGTTTCATCCCCAGTCACAAACAAATAAATGTGCAATCAAGGACAATGTGCGTATGCGCTGTTGTTTTGCTATGCATCACATAATAATAATAATAATATTGACAAAGTGTGTTATTAATGTTATAGTGTAACAGTGAAGCATAACATAATTATGTAGTAGGAATATTGAGTGAATGATAGTGAGAAGCTGATAACAGATATAAGGTAAGATTTTATAATAAATTAATAGCTATAGACTTATTCATTTACGTAGGTAGTTTATTAGGCAGATAAATTATAATAATTGTGTTATGTTAACATTGGACAGACACCATAAACCCAAGTTAATATCTACTGATTGATCTAATTCTATATCTATTTACTTAAATTTATAATAATAAATTATACTAGACATATATTATAATATAATCGTAACAAAGTAGATGTTTTTCCTGGTTAAAGACAAAGTACTGAATAGATCTAAACTACTAAACGACCGACCAGATTATAACGAAATGTTGAAAAGAAATATTGTTATTAAATAATCACCTTATGTTTATTACCTACATGTAATGATATACGTATGTGGGCCTCTCACAGATCGTCAACTCCTCGGCAACCTGGAACAACTTCCAGAACAAGATCACCACCTCCCTGGGTAAGGATAAACCAAGTAACAGGAACTTGCTCATTTAGTTGCAATTTTGTTGTAAATTAGACCTTAGGTCTATTGATATAGAGTTTAATTTGTGTACCTAATCGGTTTTTTAATTGAAATTTTGTGTGTGTTAGTACAGACTGTTGTCAACATTACCTGACCCACCCTAAAATCAAACGACTTTGGACCCTCTGCAAGTAACATTAAGGTTTATTTAATTTATATGAGCTTATCAGACAACTGCTCGAGGATTTGATGAACAAATACAATAATAATATAGACACGCAAATTTGATCTTTAAATTTAGCATTAGGTTATATTTTATAACTATTTGTTATATTAGCTTATTTTAATGATTAAGTTGAAGTAATTCTGGTCTCGTGGTCTGTGTGTAAGACTGAGAAAAACAAGGTTTGAGATCAAATCCTGCGACAAATATATTGTTTTGCTTTCAATATAGAATTTATATTACAAAACTATTTCTTGTATTATTGTAAAGAAATACAGACTATACATAAACTTTTTAAAATGGTAATATTTTCACATAACTTGTAATAAGTGGGTAGTTGAAAAATAAATATTCGTATTCATTATAAAGAACTGTGAACTTGAAGTTTTTAATTTACACACCCGTTTACAAGTTATTAGGCGAAAATCATATTGGTCGTTCTTTAATATTGCAAGCAATATTGTAGAAATGAAAACAAATTAAAAAAGAAACTGATGTATAGGTGGACTGTGGTTTCGAACCCACATGCTGTTCTTCGTCAATCCAGCATCAAACCGCTAAGCCACAGGAACTTGTTGGTAATACGCGAAATTAAAGATTGGGTTGTAATTATGTAGTGTGACTTAAAAGCTTTTCAACTTTAATGTTAACGAGATAATGATTAAAATAGCTTAACAAAAACATATATAATGCCGGTGGCTCCGACTATGTTGGGTGGGTTTACCTTAACGTTACGTGTTAAAGATCAAATTTGAGTGTCTGTGTTATTATTGTATTTTTGTTCATCGAGTCCTCGTGCACTGGTGTGATAAGCTCATATAAATTAAATAAACCTTAATGTTACAGGCAGAGGGTCCAAAGTCGTTTGATTTTAGGGTGGGTCAGGTAATGTTGACAACAGTCTGTACAACTCGGTCACATTAACTTGACGCATGGCGTCGATATAATAATGTCTTATGGTTATTATTAAAAAAATATTTTTCATTCAAGAAATGCAATTGTTCTACTTTTTCCTAACGCTTGTGTACGCAACTGTACCATATTAATAAATACTATATTGGAAGGTTAAGAACGTTTCTTAGATATATGGCACGGCCGCTTTTTGGTAGCCATCCGAACTTGGTCGGGTTATGTAGGTTTTCGATGCTTCGTCAGTATTATAATTGTTTTTCTTTAATTACTGAATTTAATGACATGAAATTTTGCATAAGAATAGTTGAATGAATACACTAATTATTGGCATACATATTACCATGCAATTCCTTCAGAACGTCGTGATATTTGACTGCTTTGTAAACAGTGATCTGTTCATGGTAAATTTGTCCTATAACTCTTTAGTTACTAACGGAACATCATTGATACTTGACAACATGTTGCAGACACTTACAAGGTTTGTATAAACGTGAAAATCTAGACCCCAAAGTGCATACTTTAAGAACTATGACCTAACAAGCGTATTTTACGTTTATATTTTTATCTTTTAAGCCCTACGATTTTTTCTAAATCTGTTTTTTAAACAAATATAAACAAATTCAAAACAACGTATGTAAAAATCTACAGTTCTCTATGTAAGCGCTTTATATGAAAACTAGCTAATAGCCAAACGTTCGCGTAGCGGAAACTTGAATTTCTCCGAAGTTTATGCATGCACTAGTTTTATTCATACATACACAATTACACACAAATACACACTAATTTTTGGACACATCTCTTTTCTTCTTAAGTCTATGGATTAAAAAAAGTTCCGCCAGGACAACGTTCGCCCAGCGGAATCAGTTTTTGGTGAATTTCTCCACAATGGTTGCGTGCACAATTTTTTTTTTACCATACACAATTATACGACGTCATACACTAAATATCTGCATAATTAAAATCTTTAAATTCAACAACATTCCGCTGCACGTACGCACACGGCGGAGAAAAAGAGAGCAGCATCATCAGCAAAGGAAATGATTTCACCCTAGGTAAGTTTTAGGTTAGTGAGGTCGTTAATATATACGAGAAATAAGGTTGGACCTAAGAAGCTAAACTGAAGAACTCCATGTGTAGCTGGGATGTAAGTGCTAGTAAACTTTCCCATACGAACACACTGCTGGCGATCAGTAAGGTAGCTTTCAAAAAGTTTCAACTGCGTGCCTCTGATTCCCAGTATTTCCAGCTTGGCCAAGAGTAACGAAACAGAGATTGTGTTAAGGGCTTTTGCCAAATCTAAAAAGATGGTCAAGCATATCTTTTTTCCATCCAATTTATTACTGATGTAACTTATGAGTTTGTTTACAGCTTGTTCAGTTGATTTCCCGTTTCGGAAACCGTACTGGTTTGGTGAGAGCAAGTTTTTATTTTCAAGATACTGTGACGACCTTATGTTGGCGACCTTATGGTGGAGACTGGCACGTTGGAAGTTTGGAACGCCGATTGAAAATTAAGAAGAAGGAAGACTTTTGTTTTTGGGTGGACTTCTGCTAGCTCGTCCGAAGAGAGCACATGTATTATTTTTATTATTCAATATAACGTATAAGTTCGCCAGTCTTCTTTTCTTTATCACACAACACACATAAGCAGTCACTCTCGTACACCACACTCTCGCACTGCCAGCGAGTACGACAACCCCCAGACGTGTATAAGAAATCTCCAGAGGCCAGCACTAAGGGAAGGTGCTCCAGGTCCCTATAATACCTTGCTAGTCTCACATTAATTATTCTCTCAAGAATCTTTGATAAAGCTGGCAGTATAGATATAGGCCTATAGTTGGTGACACAATCTCTGTCTCCACCCTTATGTATTGGACAAACCTGAGACTTCTTTAAAGATTCAGGGAATATTCCATTTTGGAGGCAGGAGTTAAAAATAAAGGTGAGTGGAGTAACTAAAATGTTTTTGTATTTTTTTTTTAAATTACTGCTTATCCCATCGGAACCTGAAGAGCTATCTGCTTTTAAATTAGTGATGAGACGGTCCACTTCACATTCATCCGTTTCCTCCAAAACAAACGAATTGAGTTGAGTCAGCTTATTTGAATTGGTATCTAAATTATTGTCTATTGTATTTGATTTATTTTGCCTGATCTTATCTGCCAGTGATCTACCCACATCAATAAAGTAGCTATTTACTTTGTTCAGAGACCGTTTAGGACCGTCAGGTAGAGATAGAAGTTCATATGAGGAGTTAGTGTTTTTGTTTGTGTTAGTGATATCTTTAATCACTTTCCACAGCTTTTTATTATCGTTTTGAGCTGATATAACAAGATTTTTTTCATAAGCTCGTTTGACCTTTTTCAGTATAGCGTTGCAGTAGTTCCTATATTGTGTATACGTTAGTTTTAATATTGCGTTATTTGGCGAAAGTTTACATTTTTTATGTAATTTATCCCTATTCCTCATACAGCGCAGCAACCCTTGTGTGATCCAGGGTTTTATAATCTTCTTTCGGCGCGATAAGGTAATGACTTTGGTGTTGTTGTTAATTGCATCCTAAAGACAGTAATATACAGCAGAGCAATGTTAGGATCAAGTAACTCAAATAATGTAGTGTAGTCAATCTTTTAAGCCATCTTAGTCAATTTTTATAATAGTTGTAATTGCAAATGTTTAATTTTTCTTAAAGTTCATGTGTAGTAAGACCGGGTAATGGTCAGTCAAAGTTGGTAATGGTACAATGGTACTTTTTAAGGTACTTTTCGTTTTAAGGAGTATATGGTCGATACATGTTTTACTTTCTGGCTGTGTAATTAATGTGTGTGAGGGTAACAGGCCATGACTAGCAGCCAGATTTAGGTAATGTTCACCTTGAAGGTCAATTTTATCTAGGTTAATTGCAATATTTATGTCGCCTATTAATATTATATTGTTAAAGGAAGAGTAGCTTATTTAAACATCATTTAAAGATTTAAGCAATGGTCTAAGTTAGAATACGATGGTGAACGATATATTGCAACAATTGCAATTTGATTTTGAAGCGTAGCAATCAGACAGTTACCTTCGCTGAAGTTAGGTTCCACAATAGAAAAACGAAGATGTTCCTTATAAAATATGACAACACCATCATTTTGCTTTACATTATTTTTTGTCGCAGATGATCGATATCCTAGTAAATTAGGTATTGAGGTGGTGCACGACAGCCAGCTTTCTGTGAGGACAAGTACGTCACAATGTAGATTTAATCTAGTTAATAGCAATGCCAAACCATTTATATTGCAGTTTATACTGCGTATATTTTGGGTGAACACTACAAGACTTTCAGAAAAAGGTAAAATTATTTTGTGACAGTCTTCGATGTCGGCATATATTCAGATACTGATACCTTATCGATATTTTCTGTTATATCATTGAAATTACCGAATGTTAATATGGTGGTCAATATAATTGTAGAACATAGATTCAGTTGTAATAAATATTGGTCTTATGTTAGTCTTACATAAATACAGAATTCGGTCACCTGTTGAAGTTCCTGATGAGAACAAAAGAGCAAAGTTGTAGCTGTGTGAGAAAGTTATATCAGACAAATAGGGCAGTGTTAATTTAAACAACGTGAGTTTAGAATGTATTTAGAGTAACTCATTGAGTCATAGATAGTGAGTAGGAAGACGGTTGTGTACCCAGTAGGTAGTCAAACCCAAGTGGCTGACTCCTGCATAAATACAGGAGTCACTTCTATAAACTTAAGTTATATGTTTAGAAAAAAGTTGTCCATTCATGAATATCTCACCTCATATTCCTCATTCAACATGTGAGCTAACACTTGGTCAGCTTTCACACACTTTCTCTGCAGTTGGCAGCATTGCTTCAGTTTAGTGCAGCAGTAGAAACAAACCAGCATCGGTCTTCTGTCTTCCGTTATAAACTGCAAAAAATATACTTGCATTGCATACTATTTTATATCTCTTCAAGAAATCTAATTTATTATAGCTTTGTTTTTGTGAGCAGTGGTGGCCCAGTGGTATTGGCCACGACTTACAAGTTGTTGGTCGTGAGTTCAAACCCAGGCAGGCTCTTTACTTTGTGGAAATTATTTCATCACCACTGCTCTCAAAACGGTGAAGGAAAACATTGTGAGAAAACCGGCATGTCCTAGAACCAAAAATTCAAAGACACGTGACATCCACCAACCCGCATTGGGCCCGTGTGGTGGATTATGGCCCACACCCTCTCACAGAGAGGAGGTCTGCGCCCCAGCAGTGGGGACAATAAAAGGCTGATGATGTGTGTGCGATGATAGCTTTGTTTTTCCAACACAATGTTTACTTTCCAAGGAAGTCATACATAGTGCCCAGGGGTTGTGGATAAATTCGAAACAGAGTTACCGCTCCCCTGGGCACTCAGGGCAGGGAAGGAACAGAGGTGGGTTTTAGTCAGTAAGAGTCTAACACGCCCTCCCGCTCCACCCTAGAGCGGGAGATGTCATTGGTTGATTGACCACCATACAAGAAAAAAATAAAAAAAGGAAGTCAAACATCATTCTAGGTAAAATACATTTTTTTCATTTGTCACATAAACAAAAACTGAGGATAATGCAGTGAGACGAATCACAGCCCTTTGATAGTTTCTATCTTTGTTCTTGTAAGCAGGCACACCAGTTATGTATGGAGGCTTCTTTAATTTGGTTTAGTGTTTATGCTAGAGTTTGTTTTTAATGGCATGATTGAGTGTGCTAGCTGGCAAGTGGCGGATTATTTAATTTTATGATTATATTTTAGACGACATATATTTATTTTTCTGTTTTACATAATGTTAAGATTGTTGCATAAAATTATATAGATTCAAGTTCTTAAAACTTAACAGACAGATGTGTTGCTGGGGAGTTTGGTGGCCACTTCTTCTTCACAGCTAAAACACTAGGAAGTGGTGACGGGCGGGCGTTTTTTGGGGGACTGTCTTTATGTAGAACTTTGACGTTCAAAAAGTGCTGGTTCTCAGCCTAGTTTGAATAAATGACTTTTGATTTTGATTTTGAGTTGAAATTTTGCATGACGTCATACCATGGTGGACTTTTAACCATGAAGTGGTGTAACGAGCCTCCACTCCAACTGACAGTAAATAAAATTTATTATTTTTTAGGAAACATCCCAATTTTATTCGTTAATAGTTTGATTATCTACTTACAGGAATATCAGTCAGCTTCTCGTACATCTCCTGCATGCTCTTGTTGGTAACCACATACATGCGAACATCCTCCACTAAACATATCCTACACATCAACAGTTTTTCCATCTTAGTTTCTAAATTGAATTAGATACTTAGTAAAATCTGTACGAAAAATACGCGCCTTATGCGTGGAGTTGAAACCAGGCCGACTTACACATATATAGGTACTTAATAAGATCAGTAATTTTGTTTACAATAAACTTTTGTTGACATAAAATAAAACAATTTTAAATGACTTTCCTTGTCGATCTCTAAACGCTTGCTTGTAACGTGAGCAGTCTACCTGCGTGGACCTCAAAAGGACAGGGCTTGGCTTAATCACAACCCTTCGATACAGCATAGACGGAGCATGGCTGATAATCAACTTCCAAACAGTCGGTGGTTAGCGAAGCACTACAACTCAAGCGTGACGCTCCCAGGGTGAAACTGTGAAAATTTATTTCTGTTTCTGTAGGTATGCAAAATCATTGGAGTGGGAGTAATATAATATTGATCTTTGCCAATGTTTTGTTGGTTTTTTTTTATTATCCCCGAAAGGGAAGGCTGAAGTCTTTTGACCATATGGCCTAGTCTTACATAGTGTATTTACACTTTTTTCCATTAGAATGCAGATGTAACACATTTTAATGTTTTTTGGAGTATTTGGCAACAAATGTGTCGAGTCAGCCTTCTCGGCAAACATCGCTGAGGTAGTCAATACTACAATAAATTTCTCAGCTCCATTTTCCCGAGATCGCACCTGTTTCAATGATTCCACATACTGTCCATTTGCGTTGACACTTGAGACACAAAACTACACCAATTTTATATCACAGTATCCACTATGAATCAATAAACGAATAATTAAAAACAGCCACAGAACTTCACTCGACAAAAACCCGCCAAACAAAACTGATATTTTATAAGTTTTTTTTTTATTATTATTATTAATTTTGTGGCTATGCCACTGGCTTGGTTACAAGACCTTTAAGCCAAGTCTATAGTAGAAAAGTCTTAATTTAATTTTTTGTAAGAGTTTACACACTTCATTTTTATTTTCACTACACACTTCCACAACTGTTTTTAATAAATTTAAAAATCGGCACAAAACACTTTTCAATTTTTAGAATATCGTTCAGGCGGCGGGAGGAATTATTTGGTAGGATATCACTCAATTCACTGGCAAGTATCAGTCTTTCAATTGCAAAATTTTGACAGTTAAAAATATAGTAGTCTTTGGTTAAAAATAAGGTGCTCGCGGTCACGTCAGCTTGCGGTGTGTTACAGAATTTACATTAATCACTTGATATTATGCCCAAACGGGATAAGTGGGCAGGTGTGGTGGTATGGCCAAAGCGAAGCCTGTTAATCGTGGTGATAAAGTGCCGGCTGGCTGACTCCAGATCGTTGTACCAGGGTTCTGTTGGTAAATCTGTTTGGATACTTCCGTACCACTTTCCTTTTTGCTCTTGGTGTTTCTTCCACATTTCAACCCAAAGATTTTTCAGATCTTCGTTAATCGAGCTATAATAATCAGTGTGCGGTACACTAGTTACATGTTTAACATCCAATGAATTTATCCCCTTATTTGCAATTCCATCTGCTACTTCATTTCCAGATACACCTATATGCGAAGGTATCCATATAAAATATATCTCAATGTCCTTACAATTTAACTTATACAAAGTTGATACGACAGAGGGGCTTTCCTTTAAACTGCCTATACTAGGTACTATTTTCAAGCTCTGTACCAAAAATCAATTAAATCGGAGCAGTAGTTTAGTCACAAACGATTTTTTAAGTTTTGGCCTCGTTTGAACACGATGTATCTTTCCTAACAGCTGATTATGTCTATACGCACAGGTCATGCACCTTAAAACGATAAATCTGAGTATAACCTACGATACGACGCGTTGTTGCCGTTCTCACGCAAGTCACAAGTACATTTTCGCTATAAGATGGCAATGCAAACAAGGATAATGGGTATAAAGTATGGTATAAAGGGTGGTTGCGTTTTACTCTGAATTGTAAGCTATTTAGTTTGTTTGAAAAAAAAAAAACCTCATTTATTATTATTTTTATTTTTATACCGTATCGAATTAATACTAAACACGTATAGTATACGTAGTTTAATTTAATGCCCCTCTGTCACATCAACGTTGTATATAATATCTTTAATACTGTACAAAATATAATTAGTTTTAAAATTCAATTTCAAATTTTTTAAAGCTTCTAACACACTCAATGAATCGGTTAAAATTAAGAAGGATTTATAGGACTGTTGAATATGACTTATTAACTTTAATGCTTCTAAGATTGCATAGGCTTCTGCAGTAAATATTGAGCATTCATTGTTCAGAACAAAGCTTTGAGCGAACCTTGTTTGAGGATCATATAAAGCAGATCTCACATGGTTATCTCCCTTACTGCCATCAGTATATAGAGTATAATACTTATTATTTTCTGACAAAAATTCTAGTATGTCATTATTATTTAGAATTCTGTGTTCGAGAACATGAATTGGATGAGTTATACTAACATAGTTGTGGGCATAGCAAGGCCACTGTGACTGTTTTTTAATCCTTGTGCATTTATTATATATTTCCAGATAAATCCGGCACAACTGTGGAGCTATCACTCAACAGTTCATCTGCTGAGGACAATGGACCAGAGACATTCATCAGGTGAGGGACTATTCTTTTGATAACTTCGCTATTAGCTGATGACAAAAGTTTGATGCAATATCTTTCACAGAGCAATATTCGCCTCAAAATAAGGGGCATGATCTTGGTTTCGACTTCCATGGCTCGTATGGGAGTTGAACACATTGCTCCAGAGATGATTCTCAGAGCTTTGTTCTGAATTATATCCAATCTATGCACATATGTACAATTTATGTAACTTAAAGTGCTATAATCAAAGTGGCTTCTTACAATTGCTTTGTACAGTATTGACAATATTTTTGGATCAGCTCCCCAAGATACCCCAGCAAGGCATCTTAGAACATTTAGTCCTTTGTAAGAGTTTTTTGAAATATATTTAATGTGCTCGTCAATTTTGAGTTTTTGGTCGATGACAACACCTAAGAATTTATGCTGGTTGACTCTTCGAATGCTGTCTGCAGCATATATAACATCAGTAGTAGGGTTGTCATCTCCAAAAATCATAACACTGCTTTTTGAAGCATTAATTTCAAGATGCAGCCTATTATTATAATAATCATAAAGTTTTCCTAGTGCTAAATTTACAGCATCAATAGCTGCACATAAATTAGAATTTGAACTGTACAGAACTAAATCGTCAGCAAATTGTAATATATTTACATTCTGAGTGTCTACATATTTACATATTTCACAAGTGTACAAGTTATAGATCAAGGGCGACAGAGTTGCACCTTGCATTGTACCTTTACTGGCCCGCTCTGGTCCATAAAGGATGTTATTATGTTTGACAAAGAGTTTTCTGTTAGTCAAAAAGTCAAATATCCATTTGGACACAAGTCCAGGTAAACCTATACTACCAGTCAAAATTTTGACAAGTATGCCAGGGTCAACATTATCAAAAGCACCTTGTACGTCCAAAAATACGCAAACAGTATGTAATTTTTTGTTTTCTGCCCTTTTCAGGTCTGCTATTAGGGAAATGAAACTGTCAGCACAGCTACGACCGCGTCTAAATCCATATTGCACTGGTGGAATAATGTTATAGGATTCAGAGTACCAGTCCAAACGATTCTTCAACATATTCTCAAAAATCTTTCCAAGACATGAGGACAACGAGATTGGACGATAGCTGCTAGCTAAATCTGGTGGTTTGTCGGATTTTAATATGGGAATCACGCACTGTTTTCCATGATTCTGGTATTATTTGCTTACACCAAAGACTGTTAAGAATTTTTAAGAATAAATGTTTCACATCATCATCCAGATTTTTAATTAGTATGTAAGGGAAGTCATCTAATCCTGGGGTTGTATTTTTTCTAGATTGTAAACTCATTAAGAATTCAGTCCATGTGAAAGGATCCAATAAAAATTTGTAGTCTGGGTTGTCATTATTGAGATCAAAATAATGGTTAAATTCACTACTATCTATAAGGTTACTATTATCAGATATTTTTTTCAAAAATGGTTGAATAAATTCATCCCTGTATGATTTGTTACCAGATCTGATGCCTTTAAATCTCTTAATAAGGTTCCAAATTTTACTTAGTGGAGTAGTTCTATTGAAAGTGTTGGAAAATTTGTTCCAACCAATCTTCTTTTGTTCTGAAATTGTACGTTTTTTTTGCGCATCTAATCTCTTATAATTAATGTAATTATCTATAGTTGGGTCACTTCTGTACAATTTCAGAGCATTATAAGATGCAATTACACTTTGCTCACAAATACAATTCCACCAAGGAGCTGGAGTTCTACATCTAAAATCACTAGTTTTAACTAGCTTTGGAATCACCATTTCCTTCAAGGTATCAAGGCGAGTACAAAATTCGAGATATGTGGACATTGGATCCTCTTCATCAATCGTCATGTCGTGGAAAACATTTTTGGATATTTCAAAAAATTTACTCCAATCACGTTTATTGTACAAAAATCTATCAACAGGTGGATTAACTTGATATTTGTCAGCACAAATTGTAATTTTTGTTATAGTTGGGTAATGGTAACTTCCCATTGTATCATCGTGTACAGACCACTCACAAAGTGGCGCAAGATTTGGACTAACAAAGGTGACATCTATTGCCGATGGATTGCAATGAGGGCGATTAACTGTAGTAAAGTCACCATTATTAATAATACATAGGTCATTATCATCAATTAAATTATATAAATCTTGCCCCCTGCCTTTTGTGGACACGCATCCAAAGGCAATATGATGGGCATTAAAATCGCCACTTACAAATATAGGTTTAGGGAGGTCTCTGATAATATTCCGCAATCGATTTATTCGTAGATGCCCAGATTTTGGTGGACAATATACACATTAAAACTGTGATGTCGCCAATTTCTGTAGATACTGAAATTGCAATAGTCTGAATTTCTTCATGGAAAAGGGTGTCTAAAACTTTATACTTTAAATAAGGCTTTACTAAGATAGCTACTCCATTGTGACTGTTAGCTGAATTTTTATGGTGGAAATTATAGCCAGGTATTTTAAAACTCTGTTGGTCTTTTAGCCAAGTTTCATTAATTAGACAAATATATAATTTTGATTTTGTACAAAATCTATACATCTAATAAATCTGTAGAAAAGTCATTTTTGTACATTGAAGAAATTGAAACAAAAAATAGCCAGCGTGTGAAAAGATAAGTAACAGAACCCATTTCCATCATTTTTGAAATTTTTGTCTGTTTGTCTGTCTGTTTGTCTGTTTGTTTGTGCGCACATCACGTAAAATCTACGAATTCAATGCTGACAATGTTTATATACAAAAATTATACGCAACTTGAGGATTAACTTAGTTTTTGTTTCATCGAAATCGGTTCACTCTATCAAAAGATATGATTAATTTAGTGAGTTCAAGAAGTAAAATATTACGTTACGCAATTAAGTATAGTACTTGCAACGACATCTTAAGACTAAAAATAGAACTAATGTTGATAGTTGAAATCTAAATCCGATAGATGGCGTTGTGCAAATGACGTCATTTTCTGAATCGCGGTGTTAAGATTTTCCGCGCGAGGATGACGTCCACCGTGTTTACTAGGCAAATTGGGTTTCGTTAGGTGTCTTAAAAGTTCTTGCGTGTGTCGTAAAAGTTCTTTGGTTGCTTGGTTTATCGATTTTCTAAATTGGTCGAAAAAAAAGTATTTGCTTATCTTATTGGTTTCGTTTGGTCAACTTTGGTCATTGGTTTGAAGTACGAAGTAAAGATTGTATTTGATTTACTTCGTAGTTTGAATCCAATAGTGCCAATCGTTATACAGTAAGTTAGTGTTGCCAATTCGTTGAGTCACGACCACGAACAGACGATACGTTGTCACACTAGACTGTTCGACGCACCGTTCTTTTAAGTTTGTAGGCTATTCAGTCATAAGTGTTGTTAGTTTTGTTTATTGCTTTAATTTTCCTTGAAAATGCCTCAAAGAAAAAAAACTAACCTTTCGCTGCGTAGCCGAAATGCGAAAAGGATGAGACTTTGTAGGTCTCAGGAATCGGAAGAAGATCGTGAAGCACGGTTATCTGCTAACCGAGAGCACATCGCTCTTTCACGTGAATCGGAAACGTTCACCGAAAGGGAGTCACGTTTAAGTTCACAAAGAACACGGACCGCGACTTTGCGGTCTCAAGAGAGTATCCAGGAACGCGAAGACCGGCTGTCTGCTGATCGGGAGCGCCACTCTCTCTCACGTGAGTCAGAGACATTCACAGAAAGGGAGTCGCGCTTAAGTTCGCAAAGAACTCGGACCGCGACTTTGCGTTCTCAAGAGAATATCCAGGAACGCGAAGTTCGGCTGTCTGCTGATCGGGAGCGCCAGTCTCTCTCACGCGAGTCAGAGACTTTCACAGAAAGGGAGTCGCGCTTAAGTTCGCAAAGAACTCGGACCGCGACTTTGCGTTCTCAAGAGAATATCCAGGAACGCGAAGTTCGGCTGTCTGCTGATCGGGAGCGCCAGTCTCTCTCACGCGAGTCAGAGACTTTCACAGAAAGGGAGTCGCGCTTAAGTTCGCAAAGAACTCGGACCGCGACTTTGCGTTCTCAAGAGAGTATCGAGGAACGCCAAGCACGTCTGTCATCTGACCGAGAGCGACACGCTCTCTCGCGCGAGTCTGAATCTCTCTCCCAAAGAGAAGAACGATTACAAATAGCTAGACATAACTATGTAGGTGTACAAAGAAACAATGAAAGTTATCTTGCATCTGAAAGGGAAAGAATAGATGAACTAAGACGAGCAGAAACAGCAGAACAACGTCAATCTCGCCTAGAAATAGAACGAGCTCGATACCATATGAATAGAGAAACAAATAGCGGAGCTGATGAGTCCATGGAAAATGACGATGCAAATATTTTATTACCTTGGGACAATAGGGAAAAATCAGGGTTCACATATTCGTCTAGAATTAATTATGCTGGCTTTACTTTCGTGGGTGACATGAGAGAAATTTGTAATTTTTGTCATGCTTTGAAATGGAGGAAAGAGACAGATGGAATGTGCTGCTCAAATGGAAAAATTGTTCTTCCAAATTTCCAAGATCCACCACACTTACTTAAAAGTCTCCTGAATGGCGATCATCCCCAGTCGAACCGTTTTTTGGATAATATTCGTTTATATAACAGTGCTTTCCAAATGACTTCCTTTGGGGCAAAACAAATAACGGAAGGACCGTTCATGCCAACCTTCAAAGTACAAGGTCAAGTTTATCACCTTATTGGATCTTTGCTGCCAGAAAATGAACCCAAATTTCTCCAAATTTATTTTGTATCCGATTACACGCAACAGCTCAATGTTAGAAATCACAATTTTCCCCAGCTCAATGCTGAGCTTTTGGGTCAACTTCAAGAATTGCTGCATCACGTTAACCAGTACGTTCGTGAATTCAAAGCTGCATTGGAGTCAATTCCACAAGGCAGCAATGATTTCAAAATTGTTATAAGTGCCGATAGACGTCCTGTGGGTGAACACCGTGGAAGACACAATGCACCCGTCGCAGATGAAGTTGCAGTTGTTTTAGTCGACCAGGAGTGTGAGAGACGTGATATCGTGTTGCGTACACGCGACGATCGCCTTCAACGCATTTTGGAAACCCACCGAGCTTACGACGCCCTGCAATATCCACTAATTTATTGTCATGGTGAAGATGGGTACAATTTTGGGCTGTACCAAGTGAACCCTACTACGAGAGTCACTAATTATCAAAAAAAAATATCTGCTCAACAATACTATTCCTACCTTTTACAAATAAGGCAAAACAGTTTCGTATATTTGCAACGATTTCGTGGTTTGTTCAGCCAATTTATTGTGGACATGTACGCAAAAATAGAAACTGAACGTTTAGTGTATATTCGCACTAACCAGCGACGGTTACGCGCTGAAGAATACGTGCACTTGCGGGACGCCATGCAATCAGATAATAACGTCGAAAACTTGGGTCGATTGGTTATTTTGCCATCCAGTTTCACAGGCGGTCCGCGGTATATGCACGAACGAACGCAAGATGCTTTTTGTTACGTCCGTAAATACGGCCGGCCGGACCTTTTTATAACATTTACAACAAATCCAAAGTGGACGGAGATTTGCCAGGCACTTCTCACAGGACAGGCGTCATACGACAGACATGACATTATTGCTAGGATTTTTCATTTAAAACTCAAAGTCTTGATTAATCTACTTACAAAGGAGAAAGTTTTCGGTTCAACTCTTTGTTTTATGTATAGCGTCGAGTGGCAAAAGCGTGGTTTACCCCACGCGCACATTCTTCTGTGGCTGGAAGAAAAAATTCGTCCCGATGCTATAGACAGTGTCATAAGTGCAGAATTTCCGGACTATAATGCAGATCCGATTTTGCATGACATAGTAAAAACACATATGGTTCACGGGCCATGTGGCCTCTTAAACAGGGAATCACCGTGCATGAAAGATGGTCAATGCTCAAAAAAATACCCCAGAGCACTGAAAGAACTAACTATGGCTGGGGAAAATGGGTATCCGCAATACCGGCGAAGATCACCGTCACAAGGTGGTTTCACAGCTACTGTCAGATTCCGTGGACAAGAAATAATTCTAAATAATAGTTGGGTGGTACCGTATTCTCCAGTTTTGTCAAACGCTTTTCAAGCACACATTAATGTTGAAATTTGTAATAGCGTCGAATCTATAAAATATATATGTAAATATGTTAATAAAGGTAGTGATCAAGCCATGATAGCACTAAGAAATAACAACCAATTTGATGAAGTGACAAGGTATCAATCTGGCCGATACATAAGCTCTTCGGAGGCAGTTTGGCGCATTTTGAGTTTCCCTATTCATGAAAGGTATCCGCCAGTCATCCATCTTGACGTGCACCTGGAAGGCGGGCAGCGAGTTTACTTTCAGCCAGAAAATGTGGCAGAAAGAATGAACAACCCAAGACAAACCACCTTGCTCGCATTCTTTCGCCTTTGCGAAAGAGACAATTTCGCTAAGTCTCTGTTGTACAATGAAGTGCCACATTATTATACTTATAACAAGCAGCAAGGTGTTTTTAATCGCAGGAGACGTGGAACTGCTGTAGAAGGCGAGTCCGGCATTTTTAAAGAACACGTGATTGGAAGAGTATACACGGTGCACCCAAATAATGCAGAGTGTTATTATTTACGCCTTCTTCTTCACACAGTGCGAGGACCTACTTCTTTTGCTGAGCTCCGCAAAGTGGACGATATAGAATATCCCACATTTCAAGCTGCTTGCCGCGCACGGCATTTATTAGATGGCGATCAGCATTGGGATGATGCTTTAGCCGAAGCATGCGTCAGTGATAGTCCACATCGTTTGCGCCATTTATTTGCCATTTTGTTGACATTTTGTGGCCTATCGGACGCTGGGCAGTTGTGGCAAAAATATAAAGACGCGTTTGCCGAAGATTTTTTGAGACAGCAAAATATAAATAGTGAAACTTCTGACCAAGTACGTGAAAGCTGCCATAATAGGGCTTTGCTGGCTATACAAGATATAGTTACAAGTATAGGAGGGAACCCCCTCAGTCAATACGGCTTGCCGACACCGACAGTTGGTGGGGAACGAATTAATAGGGAGTATACATCTGAAATAAATTACAACCCCGAAGAGTTAGCAGAAATATTGCGAAATGGCTGTTCAAATTTGACGTCAGAACAACGTCAAATCTTTGATAGAGTATGCTGTAGTGTAGAACATTCATTAGGAGAAATGCTGTTTTTAGATGCACCTGGTGGAACAGGTAAAACTTTCCTCACTAAAGTTATCTTGGCTCAAATAAGGAGCCAAAACAAAATTGCCCTTGCCGTCGCTTCCTCAGGAATAGCTGCCACTTTATTACCAGGAGGAAAAACTGCACATACAACATTTAAAATACCAATCGACTTGGACCGCACAGAAAACCCTGTTTGCAACGTGTCTCGCAATAGTGATAAAGCAAGGGTTTTACGCGATTGCGCCCTTATCGTTTGGGACGAGTGTACGATGGCAAATCGTAAAGCTGTGGAAGCTGTAGATAGAACGTTGCGAGATATAAGACAAAATGACCGACCGATGGGAGGCTTAACGGTGCTATTCTGTGGAGACTTCAGGCAGACACTCCCTATAATACCCAGAGGAACGAGGGCCGATGAAATAGGTGCCTGTTTAAAGAGCTCTATTTTATGGCGTAGTGTCATATTAACTAATTTGAGCTTTAATATGCGAGCATATTTGGGAGGTGACGCAAACGCGCAGGTTTTCTCAAATTTACTACTTCAAATTGGTAACGGCACATACCCGACTCAAGAAGGAGGTAAAGTAACTTTAGTCGAAAGCCTGTGTTCTTCTGTTGCCTCACAGCAGGAACTCATTTCCTCTGTATACGGAGATCCATCAGAGATCTCGAACCATGACGCTGCTTGGCTATGCCAACGAGCTATTTTGGCACCTCGCAACGACCAAGCAGCAGCAATAAATTCTCAAATATTGGTACATGTTTCTGGAGAAAGTAGGGAATATTTATCTATTAACACGGTTTTAGAAGAAGGAGATGCCACCCACTATCCAGTAGAGTTTTTAGACTCTCTAAATACACCAGGTCTTCCAGCACACAAAATTTATTTAAAAGTCGGAGTACCAATCATTCTACTCAGAAATTTAAGCCCACCAAAACTATGCAATGGAACTCGGTTGAGAGTAACAAATCTCCAACGAAATGTCATCGAAGCCGAAATCTTAACAGGTTGCGGCTCCGGTGATGTTGTTTTCATTCCCAGGATACCCATTATCCCCAATAATTTTCCGTTTACTTTCAAACGTGTGCAATTTCCTGTAAGCCTCTGTTACGCTATGACTATTAATAAAGCCCAAGGCCAGACGTTATCCGTTGCGGGTGTAGACCTTACTTTTGATTGTTTTTCACACGGCCAACTCTATGTTTCTCTATCACGTGTTAGCAACCCAAACAACCTTTTTGTATATGCTCCGGGTAATTCCACCGCTAACATAGTATATAGAGAAGCATTAACGTAATCAACTATACCAAAGTCAGGACTCTTATCTAAATCATCAAAAAGGTGATATACTCTTATCTAAACGACGTTGTTTTGTTCTCGACAACCACGCGAACGAAGTCGCGGGCACAGCTAGTTAATTAATAAAAGTTTTTTACTATGTAAACTTTGAGCGTTATACTGTGCAATACTTAAAGAAGTTAAAATATTAGAGCTTAAATCCATTAAGTTGATAGATTTTTGATGAGCATATCTTTGATAGACGACGTGGTAATGGGCACATCATCCGATTTGTTGCCTAATTGTACAAGTGTATGGACTATAGCCATTAATACATCATTATTGGCAATGATTTGAGCTTTAATATTAGGTTTGAGTGCAGTTTTCTTCTCAGGCATGGTTTCTGAATTTACAGGTGTGATATGTACACTATCCACATTGTACAATTTCATTTTGTTCTTATTTACAACAGGTTCTATATTTACATTATTTATATTTTGCTTTTTTTTAACAGCAGCCTCGGAGCGATCCGGCAAAGGAGGGAAGTCCGTTTCCTTCTTTGTATTAGTAATGCTGGCATAGGTAATTTTTTCTTTTTTTTCTATCATTTTCCTCATCTTAACCGGACAGGTCCTTGAAATAGCCAAATGAGGTCCACTGCAGTTAATGCAGCAGAGCTCATTGGGCTTGTCACATTCTTTAAACGAGTGTTCTCCAGCACAGCAGCTGCAGCGCTGTTTACCGTTACAAACATTGGCCGAATGGTTGAATTTGAAGCAGCGATAGCATTGCAAAAGGGGTTGAATGTAGTCGAATACTCTATATGAGAATAGATCATACTGTATTGAATCTGGTAACGAATTCGATAGGAATGTAATGCTGACTGTCTGAAGTAGTACCCTGTTCTGTCCCACTTTGTTTGTAAATCTTCTCACTGCTACAATTTCATAGATAGAAGAAAGTTTTGTGTACAGCTCTTTGTTGGATATATTTGTTGGTACGAACCTGATGATGCCAACTCGTTCTATTTGGGCTGCGGGGATATATGCCCTCATCTTATGTTTTCCTAGGAAGTTCGCATTGTTTATGAAATTGTTGGCCGTGTTATATTGCTTGAACACGACTACAATTTTATTCGCATTGACACGGCGTATCGCTACCACACCTTTAACATCCGTTGTGAAAATGTGATTTAAATATATGGGGCTTTTATTGCCCAATCGTTCTTTGTCCTGGCTTTCTACAAAAACTTTAAACTCCGTGTTAGCCGAATGCTCTGGATAAAGTCTTTTATAATTAGGCTTAAAGTAGGGCGCGTAATTCATAGAGTCACTTTCCTCACCGCCGCCGATATGGTCCTCAGCATCAGCGCCAATAGTCCGCTTCCGAATCTTGGGATTCGGGGCTTCAGCCCCGCTCCCCTCATTCCCGTCCATTTTCAGGACGAGAAAAAACTATTTACAGCAACTATACACAATATACAGTATTTAAATTCAATTGAAAAAATTGGACAAAAATTGAAAAAGTGCGCCTTTTTTGAGATGCCCGCCAAAGATCCCACACACGTCTCCTGTGTTATAAGTCAGCAGTAAGTCCAGTGTTGCCAACTGTCTTTAGAAAAAACGCGCTAAATTGACTTAAAAAAAGCGCTAGATTTGGATATTTTTCGAAAAAAAGCGCTAAATTTAAAAAAAAATAACAAAAGTTAGGTGATTTTAGCTTTTATTAAAAATTACATGAAATCGCAAAAAATAATCTACAATTTTTTTTAAATTTTCTGTTGGGCACCGTGAAATGGTTTTGATTTCTCAACATGTTTCTTAGACTCAGAGTGTCGTTTGATATCACTTAACTTTGCACTGAATTCTATTTTGCAATAGCTACACATTGCTTTGGCATGACTATGCAGTACAGGTTTAAGCCATGATCTATATTTGGGGTCATTTTCCCATTCCTTTCTGTAGCTTTGCAAATAATTTTGTTTCTTACTCAAAGGAAGAGCCATTGTTTTATGGAATTCACTATAATAATCACTTATATCACGCACGTTACTAACTATTCAATAAACAATACGAGTATTATGTGTGCTTAGTGTGAGTAATACATATTTAGGGTCGTCCCCTGATATAAATCTCTAACATAGACGTAACAAGGACGGATATAGTACTTATTGTCGATGCTGTGAAAGTATTGGGTTAGTTTTTTTTTTAAACTTATGAGGCTCTGGACTTGTTCTTTAGGTCGAGTCTATTTATTTTAACAACAATTAAGTTCCATTGTAGATATTTCAAAGAAGAGGAATATTATATAAAAAGCGCTAGATTGGGTGCTAAGCGCTATATAATTTCGTTGGGAGTTGCACAGCCAAAAAAGCGTTAGATTTAGCGCCGAAAGCGCTAAGTTGGCATCAGTGAGTAAGTCAGTGGTTTTGTTCACAGATTAGATAGAGCTACAGATGCGACAGTGACTTTTCTGCTCAGTTTCCTAGTGATCCGTTTTGGCGCTGCAGTCACTTTGAATGACATGACAGCCATGACCATAGATGTATAATTATCATTGACATATAAATTATATGGACGACATGTTTGACTATAGAAAAAACGGTTATACAAATATGTGGCATATCGACGCCAGAATCATAAAAATACTGCTATCTCTTTTTAACTTTCTTAATTTTGCATAAGGGAAAAAGGCTAGTAGTATTTTTGACAGTTACTATAATGTCAACCCTTCATTCTTATCGTCATTGAAATACCTATTTGCGGCCAGTTCGCCATTTTATCCTCTCGGTGTTTGGTACCAAAGTTGGGTACGTCTACTGTCAAATGCTCGTAAACAATGGATATATTTTGTGAATTTTGGAGTAATTTTGCTGTGCTAATGCGTTTGAACTCGGTTGTTTAGTGGAAGTCGTCAATAGCAAGATGCCCAATTGCATTATAATCGGATTTGGCATCAAAAGAAGCGGAAATCACGCGAACATAACTTTACACCAGTACGTATACTTAATTTTAGCCGAAATATCTTTAGATTTAGTTATTAAACAAAAGATTCTGTATTCGTTGAAGAGTTTATGTAAAAAGCATTCATAATTTCCCGTTTGCCTTTCTTTTTAACAGTTTTATAACATGAAATCATTTCCTTGTTTTTGTAGGGATAGAGTAGTGCATGCATGACATTTTTGTTTATCGATAATGCTATATTATTATGGTTCTTTATTGGTTTTACGTTTTACTATCAAGGCTGCCTGCTAATAAACGAAAAAAGAAAATTTTGCTGGAAACAATCAGTGTTGTAAAAAAGATGTCAACAAAAACAATTCATATTCTGTTCCCTTCACTTTGAAGAGAATAATGTTTCAACCGGACACTGAACAAAGTAACACTGCGTGACGATGCTTTACGTTCACGAACCATAATGGTAAGTAACATTGTTTGTTTTATAATGATTGCGCAGTGAGTGATAAATGATAGTGGTGACTTCAAGTGCAACACTTGCCTAGCGGGCACAAAGAGTGTGTTTGAGTGTAGTCCTAAGATTAATTGCCAAAATAAAACAAACTTGTTTATTTGGTTGCACTAAGTACATAAGTACATACTCCTTTTAAAGGAGTTTTTTAATGTCACCAGTTATAGTCTGCTTTTTGTGTCAATGGACTTTTAAATTATATTGTGAGGAGTTTTAAGTATATTAGCAGTATTATTCTGTAAAAATCTCCCTGTGAAAACTTGGGTGAGGTGAACATTAAGTGAGCTTATGTACGATTATTTAGCTCATTATCCACTCGAGAGCTACTGAACTAGTGAGCTATTGAGCGAGTGAGTGAGAAGTGCACTCAACGACCGAACGAGAACTCTTCTCAACCTACAAATTGCAAATTAAATGAGGCCATTTAAAATAATAAGTAACAATCCTATTATTAAAATTGAGAAACATCAAACATATTAATAATTTTATTGCTTGTTTACAGCCTGCAATTCCATCAAATGTCTGGCATTTTCTCTAACTCTCAACATCTGGATATGGTATTGAGTCACCAGCACGTCCGCTGCGCCAGGTTTAGCCGCTTACGTCTCCGCTGCACCAGATTTGGCTGGTAGCACCTCCACTGCACTAGGTTTAGCCTCTAGCTCCTCTGCTGCGCCAGATTTATCGGTATGACTAGCTTCAGTTTTTCTTGTCATCATTATTTGCGAATTTGATCTCAATGTTAATATGTCATCGACTGAATTAAGACTGTATGGGAGATATCTCTCGCTTGTCTTCAATATCTATTAAAGCTTACTTTTATTTTATTTGATTTAAAATGATTAAGAAATTAAAGGACAAATGTAAAAACAGTCCAAGAAGAAAAGTCCAAAAAGAGACTTAATGAGAAAGTTAGAAAACAAACGAAAAAAAAAAAATTGGTTGCCTGTAAAGTCGGTATACGGGCGAAAGTTTTACGTGACAACGACTTTGAGTGGTAAAATAATTTTAATGTGAATATTCATTCGTATAGTAGGAAGAAGGATGAAATAATAGTAACAATTGTATGCAGGCGCCTAAGCGAAATAGAAGCGCAAGACATGAACCGGTGTGTATGCCTATCTCTCTCACTCTCTCTCTCTCGCTCTGTCTCTCTCGCTCTTAGGCGGGCTAACTGTGCTCGAGTGGAAGGGACGCGTGCCTTTCACTTTTTATGTCTGTCTCTCTCGCTCTTATGATAAATGATAAATGATAAATGATGTTTATTCAGTAAATAGGTTACAAGGAACACTTTTACACGTCAATGTTTTTTGTCAGTTTAAGCTAGATGAGGCCGGTGTTTCCTAGCTGACTACCCTGAGAAGAAACACCGAAACAAACTCAGAGGTCAAAGTCTCTTTTAGTGTTCCAATCCATACAATGTGGACTGGTTAGATCATATGAGAACCATGTACGTTTATGTCTGGGATGAGCTTTATGAAGAAAGCAACACACGAATTCGAGTGGACCTGTCCAGACAGTGCAAGCATTTGTCAGTCATCGCGAAGCTCAACTCAGAACTCTGAGGTGCTCAACGAACCGACGAACAATACCAAAGTAAGGACATTTGAGTAGGCCGCAAAAAATACTCAAACTGCCAGACAATCATAAAATCTACATGAATATAACGACATACATAGTTCTCGCATTCACATTATTCTATATGAGGACCATGCAGCTTAGTGTCTGTAGTGGTCTTTTGAAGAAAGAACCAAACATATTTGAGTGGACCTGTCCAGTCAGTGCAAGCATTTGTCAATAGTCGAATAGCTCAACTTAAAAACCACTAAGGAGCTCAATGACATGACGAACAATACCAAAGAAAAGACATTTGGGTAGGCCGCAAAAGTACTCAAACTGTCAGACAACGTTGAAAATTACTGTAAAAAGGAGGAGAAAATAATAATAATAACCCACATAGTCCTCACATTTACAATAATTAAGTAATCAAAAAAAAAATAAAAATATAACACTTTACAAAGTAAATATTTGTGTCAAACAAAATAGTAATCATAATATGTCAATCAAAAAATAAAAATAAATATAATACTTAACAAAGTATTCAAGTCAAAAAAAAATAATAATAATAATAATAAAATGTCAATAAAAAAATAAAATAAAAAATATAATACAATACTATACAAGTATTCATGTCAAAAACGAATATTAAAAAAAAATATATATATAAAAAATTTTTCATCAGTAAGTAGTACATATGAAAACAATGGCTCATGTATATCATTGAAGCAGCTCAATCCCACGCCTTTTTGTCCTCAAGAAAGTCATTAATTGTGTAAAAAGCTTTCTGGCATAGCTTACGTTTAATAAATGATTTAAATTTATTTATGCTTAGTTCTTGAATTTGGCTAGGAAGTTTATTATAGAAACGTATACATTGACATCTAAACGAACCACCTATTTTTTTCTTGAGCCTGGTTTTTGGTACAATAAATTTGTGTTTGTTCCTAGTATTTATGCTATGGATATCACTGTATCTTTTAAACAGATTAATATTTTTATGTGCATACATGAGATTCTCATAAATATATTGAGAGGGAACAGTCATAATATTAATCTCTTTAAATTTGTCTCTGAGGGAGTGTCTGGGACTTAATTTATAAATTGCACGAATAGCCCTTTTCTGTAAAACAAAAATTGTCTGAATATCGGCGGCATTTCCCCACAACAGAATGCCGTACGACATCACACTATGAAAATAACTAAAGTATACTAAACGAGCTGTCTCTAAATCAGTTAAACCACGAATTTTCCTTACGGCGTATGCTGCAGAGCTAAGTTTTTTGGACAGTTTATCTATATGGGGGCTCCACTGAAGCTGCGCATCCAAAGTTAAACCTAAGAACACTGTGGAATCCTCGGGTTTCAACTCTTCACCCTTTATTGACACACTAGTGTTCACTTGTATTACATTGGGTAATGTGAACTTTATGCATTTTGTTTTTTTCTCGTTAAGGAGAAGATTATTGACATTAAACCAGTTAACTACAGTTGAAAGAGCATTATTTACATTATCAACAACCACCTGCTGACGTTTGAGTTTAAATAAAAGTGAAGTGTCATCTGCAAACAGCACTATATCATGTTTATCCTTTATGAGGTAAGGCAAGTCGTTGATATAGATTAGAAACAAAAAAGGACCCAGAATTGAGCCTTGAGGAACCCCCATTCTGACTACAGACCCGGAAGACCTTTTGCCGTTCACATCAACTCTCTGAATCCTATTACTCAAGTATGAAGTAAGAAGATCCAGAGAGGCGCCCCGGACTCCGTAGTAGTGCAGCTTCCTGATCAATGTATCATGGAGAACGCAATCGAAAGCCTTAGACAAATCGCAAAAAATGCCCAACGCATCGCATTTATCTTCCCATGCATTATAAATGTGTCCCAAAAGTTCAACACCAGCATCAGTTGTTGAACGACCCTTTGTGAAACCAAACTGTTTGTTGTGTAATAATTTGTGTTTATTAAAATATCTTTGAATTTGATCTAAAATAATTTTCTCAAAAATTTTACTAAAAGTAGGTAGCACTGATATAGGTCTATAATTAGTAGGGTCTGATGTACTACCCGATTTAAACAATGGTATAATTTTACTATATTTCATTAGATCAGGAAACTCACCACAATCTATACAATTATTAAAAATTACGGCTAAAGTAGGTGCTACAATGTCTATAATAGACCTAGCAACGTCAACAGAATTACCCCATAGATCTGCAGTCTTTTTAACATTTAAAGTATTAAAAGTTTTGATTACATCATTACAAGTGACATATTGGAAATAAAATTGGGAAAACTGGAACGTTTTCTTTAAGTAAAATTTCTGCAGCAGTTGGTGATGAATTTAGAGATTTTGTAGTCGATACGGGAATCTCTGCAAAGAAATTTTCAAATGCCGCGGCGACTTGCGAATCTGATTTAATGATACTGTCATCAATAGCAAGGCTGTAATCACTACTTCGGTTGCAAGACCTTCTCGTTTCGCTATTAATAATATCCCAAGTCATTTTAATTACATTACTACTATTTTTAATTTTTGAACTTAAGTAGCGAGATTTCGCCAAATAACATACTTTTTTAAATAATTTAGAATAATTCTTAACATATAAATTAAATTCTACAGTGTTAATATAAGTCCGTTCTTCATACAGCTCATACAGCCGTTTTCTACTTTTATTAATACCAATGGTGGCCCAGTCACTGAAGGAAGTATTGCTATTTACCGAAATCGTCTTAGGAATAAAAGTAGTATCAAATTGCGTGCAATACATTTTGAAAAAAATCATTATAATGTTGATTAGGGTCATCATTAGTTGACAAAAGTGGGATTTTATTTGAGAGTTTAGTTTTAAATGTTTCCAAGCGACCTTTAGATTTTGGGTTAACAGTGATATCTTTTTTTCGTTTATATTTGTTTATATTTGGTATAGTGATCAATAGTCCACTATGATCAGAGTCTAATAAATTAATAATTTTTTTGTGGGTAGGTAAAATATCTGCATAAATATTATCTAGGCAAGATGCAGTAGTGGGGGTTATTCTAGTAGGCTCCATAAATAGATTTACAAGATTGTATGACTGAAACAAACTTATAATTTTAGTGCTTAGGCTAGAAGTTTCTAACAAATTAACGTTGAAGTCGCCACAAACGATGACAGACTTACTAGAGTTACAAATTTTTTGCAACACTTCATCCATTACTTTTTCAAAACAATCATACAATCCTTTAGGTGGTCTGTACACACTTAATATAACAAACTGCTCCAATTCAATACAGGCAATTTCAACTGTCTGTTCAACAGAGAGGCTCACAATATCCTTGCGGTCTTTAAACTTAAGTATATTATTTATGAAAATTAATGAGCCACCATGTATAGCGTTTACTCTGCTGAACGAACTACCAACCTGGTGATTACTATAATTAAACATAATCTGATGGCTTTTAAGCCAATGTTCAGTTATACAAAGAATATCTACATTGTTAAATTTAAGGAATAATTCTATTTCTAAATCCTTGCCCATACAACCATAAATATTTTGGTGCACCAGGTTGATACTATTTGTTGATTTTAAAACATTGTTTTCACCATTCTTTAAATAATTGCTAGAGATTGTCTCTGTTGTCTTAATTTCTAATTTAAATTATTAATAATGTCAAAATTTGATGCCAAGACATTGGCAGAATTATGAAAAATGTCATTGCATTGCTCAATAGAAGCAATTTGTTTAGCCAAATTCTTGGCTGTTATACAAAATAAATATGATAGCGACACAGCTATCTGTCTCCTACAATAATTTGAAAGATAGTATCTATCTATATGATTCCTATCTTTTGTCAAATAAAAACGATTACCAATATAATTGTTAAGGTCAATTAGATGGAATAAGTTATTATTAAATAACAAATTGTGCAATTTTATATTCATATGATATCTAATTTGATTTTCTTCCTGTGGCAAACTTTGGCTATAAGGGAAAGTGAACATCACAATTTTTCTTAAATTAAGGTCAGACAAGGTTCTATAATATTGGAGCAATTCTCCTTTGTTCACGGTACCCCTATCACCAACTAAAATTATGAGTATAGTATCCTGGTTAAAATTACATTTTATAATCTCTTTCATTATTTCCAACAAAGTACAACCAGGCATACAGTTATTCATTATAGAGTGTCCCGGATATTCATTTATCAAAAAGTGGCCTAAATCCTTTCCAATCTCATCACAATAGATAACTATTTCTTTATTTACACTTTGTTGCGATAAACAATTAGTCATTTCTACTGGCAAACTGGCACAAGACTGCGGTAAGGTGGTATTATATATTGGCAATGAATGGTCCGGAGTAGATGCCATTGATGGTGATTGGCAATGTTCACAGTTTGATTTTTGTAAGCTAACCAGCTCATTCATTGCCAACACATATTCCTTCATTTGTTTCTCTGAGGCTCTATATTTAGTGGTCATTGAGCTTAGTTGCTGTTGTAACCGATCAAGTTCACACTGCAAGTCTTCCGTGTCAGTTTGGTATTTCCTAGTACTTTTCTCTAAGTTCAAAGCATACATATCTAATTGTTTTAATAAATTTAACCTTTCCCTATTAAGTTTTACATTTTTAATGAAGAACTTTTGTTTTTTAACCATTTTTTTAGTTTTAACAATGTATTTGTTTATTTTAATATATTTTTTAAGTTTATTTTTACTAGAGATTATCCTGACTTTTTTACTTGACTTAGAATCATCATCACTTGTCAAATCTGAGAGACTTAGGCGAAGTCGAGCGAGTCTGAAGACTTAGGCGGGCTAACCATGCCTGAGTGGAAGGGACGCGTGCCTCTCACTCGCTCTCATTGTGAGCGCATAACGTGAGCGGAGCGTAACGCAGTTTCTTGAAGTGTCACCCGGCAAACCAATTTATAAGACGTTGTCACGTCAAAATCTCTTCAGTAATAATTACTTAAATTAGAAAAGAAATTTATTAAATTCAAAACCCCAAGCTTTGTTTATTAATTAAAAGTGTAATAGAGGTATACATGAATTTGAGATACAAATATTATGGGAAGAACTACTACTACTCTACTGAAAGAATATCACACAGAAATTACCTAAACAAAATTGTATTGTTCAGAAATGAATGAGATTGATTTGTTTCATATAAAGACTTTATTATAATTATTGTTGACTTTTAATTAATAAAACCCAAAAATCATCTACATGTTAGAAAACATATGTATTGGAGATGTCCGTGCCGGGAGCCCACTGCGGATTCAGCGTCATTTGTTTTCTTTGAATTTGTTGCCTCCGTCTCGAAGGTCTACTTAACGCAAGGCTCTAGAATAACACTAACACTGTTACTTTTACATTTCATTTTAATTGACACAAAATATTCGATGTACCTACTTACTGCATTTCGTTTCTTGTAATAGCTAAAAGCATAAATTCCAAGACACTAAAAAAAAGTTGACTACAAATAAAAAAAAAAATATTATTTAAAAAAACCTGGCTGAAAAACAAGTTGGTGGGAGTTATTTTAGTTTAATTATTGATTTCATGCAACCAACTACATCATACTGCTTGAAAAGTGACTTATATGGAACTTTTCATTTGATTTTTTAAGTCGGGTTTTTGAAAATGTTTTTTATTTTTATTTTATACACTTCAGTAAGTTGGATTAATGGGATAGCCTCCTCGAACCCTTTATTTTGATACCCCACTTTATATAGTTAGTCGACTTTCATTTTTTTCTTTTTCACATTTTATGGCGTCTGGTGGTCGCCATATTTTATTTTGATTACTGTCATGTCATTAGTAGGTAGCACTCGCAAGATTGAAATAAATCGATTGACGTAAGAATTATCAAATTCGGCCCACGCTTTCGGTCTCTAAAACACCTTAAAGGAACAAGTATACATACATTTAATCATAAATACATACATAGGCTGATAAACACATTACCCTCACTTGCGTCGCGCAGTCGGGTAAAAAGGAAATTACGTATTACGGGGTTCTGGAAAATCATGGCGCTTCTGACCTTCTGTTCGCGAGAAAACTAAACCTTAGTAACGTTCTAGCGCTGCGTGTCTATACAGTTTTGTTAAGAAGACTAATTATTGTTTCAGCACGAAGATTAATTACTCTTGTCAAAATGTAGCATTTCCTTTGCATTTATGATAGCTCTATTACGTAGTAACATATTACCTCAATGCCACTGGTAAAAATACCCGTTGATATTGTACCGTAACATGAAAACATTCTCACAATCTTTTATCGATGTTTTTAATAAAGAGATATCGATATGGGCTACTCTATTATCCGCCATTTTATCCTCTCAGTGAAGTGTAGGTATGGCACGTTTTTCGTAACCCAGTTTAGGTATGCCCAGTCCATATAATTTATATGTCAATGAAACTAACTGACGCAGCAAGTTCAAATTTTGACAGGAGTCAACTGACAGATGCCTGTTGACAGGAGTAGTGTTGCTGTTGTAAAGAGGTCAGAAATTCAAAAAGTCATGTACTTATTGACCCGCCCTCGTAATAAAGAGTATTCAAGGTTTATTGTAAACCAAATTACTGATCTTACAAAATATATATGCATGTCGGCCGGGTTTCCACAACTTCAAGCTTAAGGCGTGTATTTTGCGTACAGATCTTACTAAGTACCTAATTCAATTTAGAAACCAAGATGGAAAAACTGTTGATGTGTAGGTTATGTTTAGTGGAGGATGTTCGCATGTATGTGGTTACCAACAAGAGCCTGCAGGAGATGTACGAGAAGCTGACTGATATTCCTGTAAGTAGATAATCAAACAATTAACTCATTAAATTGGGATGTTGCCTGAAAAATAATAAATTTTATTTCGACTGTCAGTTAGATTATCAAAAATTATTGAACACATTATTTTTTTTCTTTACCAAACCAATAAAAAATTACAAAAAATAAATGGAGCAAAGTTCAGGGGTGGGGGCTCGTTACGCCACTTCATGGTAAAAAGTGCACCATGGTATGACGTCATGCAAAATTTCAACGCACTGCATCATCCTTATTTTTTGTATAAGAGACAAAAGAAAAACTATGGACTAATAATTTTTTTTTGGGAAACCACCCTTGTAAGTATTTTACCTAGAATTATGTATGACTTCCTTAAAAAGTAAACAATGTGTAGCAACATCTATGACGCTACAAACAAACTAAAACAGCAAATTCCTACATCGCGCAAGCAGAATTCTCCGTGCGATTTGAACATATACAACAGTCCAAAATCCACCACTGGGCAGTTGCCCGGACTAGACCCAACACCCCTCTGGTCGGAGGATCCTCCCTTTTTAATGGAGGTTTGCGGGATTTTACACTCTATTCTGCATGCCTTCCTATAATGGTGACCCTCGACTATGAATGTGACCGCAGTGTTGGAAAAACAAAGCTATAATAACCTAGAATTCTTGAACAGATACAAAATAGTATGCAATGCAAGTTTATTTGTTGCAGTTTGTAACTGAAGACAGAAGACCTATGCTGGCTTGTTTCTACTGCTGCACTAAACTAAAGCAATGCTGCCAACTGCAGAGAAAGTGTGTGGAAGCTGAGCAGGTGTTAGCTCAGATGTTGAATGAGGAATATGAGGTGAGATATTCATGAATGGACAACTATTCTCTAAACATATAACTTAAGCTTATAGAAGTGACTCCTGTATTTACCTGACTGTCCTAGAAGGAGGGTAATGTTTTTGGAGAGTATGTATGTATGTATGTACTTCTTTGGCATGACATTTGGGTTTGACTGCTGAAACGACATAGGCTATAATATTATGATTTAGGAAAAAATAACAAAATACCTGTCACCATATTAGTGAGGTCATATTTTTTTTTTTGTGACAAGATCATGTTGGGTATAAAGGGCTGGAGGAGGTGATTTCAAAACTATAACTCACTAAAACATAGAAAATTTAAAAAAAGTAAAATATTTTTAAGTAACCTGACTAGCAATTACAGATAAAAAGTTCCAAACAGTTCACTTTTCGACCAGGCTGATGCAGTTGGTGTCGTGAAATCTATAATTAATATATATTATATATATAATATCACGCTGATGCGCTTAAAAACGTGGCGTACCTAGCCTGGGTGGACGCTCGGACATGCAAAAAAAATGACGTTAGTCAGAAGAAGAGAGCCTTCAACAGGGCTGCCAAGTCCTGCAAGAAGGTGTTGCAGAGGGCTCGGTTTGACCACATTAGCCGAATTGGGAACAAACTTGCTTCTATCCCAGCTGGTAGTAAGGCGTTTTGGTTCCTGGCTAAGTCGGTTGAATTGAACTTCTGCCGCCCCTCACTACCTCCTCTGCTGAAACCCGACGGCTCGCTGGCCCACTCCACTGAGGAGAAAGCAAACTTGTTTGCCTCTCTGTTTGTGGAATCTTCACGTCTAGATCCTGGTGGCGCGAGACCCCCTGGTACTCTTGGTGGATGCGAGTCGATTATGTTGGAAATTCGCATTCATCAGAAGAATGTGCGAAGGGTACTGTGTAACCTAGACGTGAACAAGGCTAGTGGCCCCGACGGGATACCGGCATTTGTACTGAGGACTTGTGCGCCTGAGTTGTCTCCAATCGGTCTGCCCGCCGGTTTGTGTGATTGGATTGCTGATTTCCTGAGGGATCGGTCTAGCCGAGTGGTCATAGATGGTTGCTCGTCCGGGCTGCTGGCTATTAATGGCGGTGTTCCTCAGGGGTCAGTGCTCTCGACAACCGTGTTTTTCTGCATATTAACGATCTGCTAAAACCCGGTATCTCTGTCCTTACAGGCTCTCAGAATGGGGCGATGCCAATCTGGTCAAGTTCAATGCTGCTAAGATCCAGGCGTGTCTTGTTTCCGCTAAAAGGAGCTGATTTCACCCTGCTCCATCTTTTCGAGGTGTAACCGTGCCGATAACCGACCAACTTGATCTTCTTGGTGTTACGTTAACATCTACCCTCAATTTTGGTCCCTTCATAGAGGCAAAGGTTCAAGTGACTGCCAAAAAGTTGGGGATCCTCGCTAAGGTGAGACGGTACGGAGTACTGCTCACATCTTTTGGACGGATCTGCCAGATACCAGCTTGGTGCCCTTGAGACAATTGAGAAACGAGCCAAGAGGATCATCGACAATGGTAGGCTCGTCGAGTCGAAGCTCCAAAGTCTTGAGCATAGACGCCGAGTTGCCAGCCTGTCGGTTTTCTATCGGTTACAATTTGGGGAGTATGCGACGGAATTGCATAATTTATTCCGCCAAGCCCGATCCATCTTCGGACCACATGACGTACGGCAATGCATCACCAGTACATGGTGAACATCTCATCCACACGCACAAAATGTTTTGAGAACACATTCATTGTGCGTGCAGCTAGGGAGTGGAATTCCCTGCCGGAGTCTGTTTCAATACTCAATACTCAATACTTTATTGCATTCCATATGTGTTAAATAGGTGGTATAACATAATAAAATATCAATATGGACCCTGTCGGGTACAGCAAAGTAGAAGAGAGGAGAGGGCTAAGTAGTTATTCAACAAGGCAATATAAATTATTAGTTGTGGTTTATTGGGTGTATAATATTATGTATATATATAAGTTTTGCGTATATAGATATATTAAATTGCTATTAATTGTAAGTAATTATTATGAAGTTCTTATATTATTATTAAATTATTCTTCTTATTCTTATATTAGTGATACATTATTCTTCTTATTCATAGATTATTTTTAATTTTTTATGTATTTATGTTTATATTGGGTTTTTTATTTTTCTACACAATGTTTGGTGTAAAAGAGAGAGAAAAAGAAATTATTTTGGAATCGATTTATCATCTAAGAACTCCTTTACTGTGTAGTAAGACTTTGATTCGAGAAATCGCTTCCTAATAGCTACGACCTAGGAGTCCTTAAGTCAAGAGTGAATAGGTTTATTTTAGGCAAGCGTGCTGCATCTTCGACCACATCATCGTTTACCATCAGGTGAAATAGTGTTCAAATGCGTGTCTATCAAGAAAAAAAAAACCAATTAAACTAAAATAACTACCACCAACTGCATCAGACTGCTTGAAAAGTGACTTGTTTGCAACTTTTTATTTTTGAAGTGGACGTTTTTGAAAATATCAAATTTTTTCTTTCATTCTCTTACTAAAATTAAAATTGTATGGTTTTCATTTGAAGGAAATTGACACATTTCTTGGTCTAGATAATTATGTAGTTACGGTCAAAGAAAGTAATGTGTCGTCTTGGGACTTAGTGATGTTACCATCACTAAGTCCCTAGACTAGAAAATTAAAATTGTATGGTTTTCATTTGAAGGAAATTGACACATTTCTTGGTCTAGATAATTATGTAGTTACGGTCAAAGAAAGTAATGTGTCGTCTTGGGACTTAGTGATGGTAATGCTACCTACTACTCACGAAGACTTCTGAAGGCTCTTGTGCTGACCAGGCCATTTTGGAAAAGTTTGTGATCAAAAAGATTTATTTTTACCCAACGGCCCTAGAAAGAGGGTAATTTTTATTTATTTATAATAAATTTTCTCATGGCTAAATAAATACAGCAACATGTGTCGAAATTTAAGAGGAAGCTACACTTATCGAGGTTGCTCTGTGAATGGGTCACCATCTATTACATACTGAGACCCCGCCAAGTCTCAGTACATTTTAGCTTTGGTCCTGGCTGTCATTTGTACATCTTTGACAGTCTTTACTGGTAGTCAGAGCTCCAGAAAATTAGACACTGTCTTCCCACAGGCTACCCAGTTACTGGTTTATGGTCTTATAGAACAGTTGCTCCATGTTCAACACTGGCATCCAGTCTAACTGGATGCAGACCACGACATTGTTGGTAAAAGGTTAGGTAGATTGATTGTACACCAAAATTGGTATATTATTTCGACGGTACGGTTGGCGCAGTGGTTGAGCTACCGGCTGCTGCGCTACGTGTCACGGGTTCAATTACCGCTCGCATTAAATATTTTTATGGCCTACAGATAGATGTTCCTGGTCTGGGTGTCTTGTATATGCGGGTTTGAATGTTTATAAATGATTATTTAAAAAAATATATATTTAAATAAATAAAAATGTCTATGGGTAATAAATAAATCTCTATGCTTTTAAAAACTTCACCTGGAACTAACTGTGTTGGATGACAATTAGGGAATGCAAAACCGACCAAAATTAAAACCCGGTTTTTTTTCGGGTGTATTAAAAAAACCCGGGTTTCGGTTAACCCGGTTTAAAAATAAGATATTTTTGTTCATTGTAAATGCTGTTAATAGCTTGTGAAATACAGACTCATAATTAAATAGAAACTTATCTATTAAAAAGAAATACACATTCAAAACTTCAATGAAAATGCAGAAATTTGTTTATGTAGAAGGTTTATTTGCATTTTGTGCTTTAGCCTAAAGTACAATATTAATCAACAGTATCAAAAAGGTCAACTAAACATAAGTATCATGCATAAATAGAAAGTATTATAAAATACAAAACTAATATTTATAATACTGAAAAACTGGTATAAAAATAACCAATATAAACTGTTTAACAAACTCTAACTTTTAAAATGAAATAGCTAACAAACAGACAATATCTGAGCTACACATTTTTTTTTTCAAAGAGATCAATAATAATTATTATAAAAATCAACTGTAATAATAAGTCATCTCATAAACAAAAATACAAACAGATTTTCTTTAAAATAATTTTCTTAAACATTTTTGGTAAGAAAGTGAGATCTTAAGAAAAGCAAAGCATCTAGAGTGGAATCATTAAGACGAGACCGTATTTAAATAACCAGCCTTCAAAAATGCTCGTTCTGATTCGATACTTCTAGGCTTGATGCTGATGAGGGTTTTTATACCTTTGTTAAAAAATTACCGCGTCCACCGCCAGTCTCGTGTAGTGGCATTTCACATAACACCATTTTTTCTGTTTCTAAGTTTACACAGATAAAGAAGGTGTAGTCTTTGATGGCTTTAAGGCATGCAAAAGTTTCACCATTACAGCAGCCTCGTCAGTAGTAAGGCCAGCAACATCATCTTCGAGAAAACAAACCGAACTCGTGCAATCGCTTCTCTAAAAAATTAGCGCACTTCATAGCTGTGGCTGATCCCTCCTGTCGAGGTAATCCCAAGCTAATGTGATGCTTATTATTTAAGGCAGGTGAATTCAAATTTATATTCATGTAGCGGCGATTACGATTAAATGTCCATTCATCTGCTGTTAACGAACACTTTTGGCCATTCTTTTTTAATGTAGGTAGGTAGTTAATACATTACACTTCTTGTTTGGCGTTTTGGCTGTATTGCATAACAAAAACTTTTTATAGTATTGGCTGAAGCTGGAAGCGCAAAGTTATTTTTTTATATAATCTTCTTAAATCCCAAGAGTTAGCAAACACCCTAAACGCAATAACATCAAGAGTGACTATTCTTGAGACCGTCAGTTCCATAGAATCAGTAGTTTATTATATATATTTTGTAGGTATTCTGTATATTTTTTGGGTTTTTTAGATGTTGATAAAAAATAAATTGTTTATTTTAACCAAACACTTTTGCACATTCCATCCTGCTGCTTCTGCCTGTTCTTTCTTTCTGGCGGCTGATAAGCTGCCTTTGCAGAATTATTGATAATAATAATAATAAAAAGTTTAATAATAAAAAGTTTATTCGGAACAATAACACAAGACTAAGTACAAGTAAAACGATGATAGCTGCAAAAGTTGTAAACTGTAGCGCAGCTAACAACGCCCTTCTCCAGATACGGAATGGAACGATGCTCCATGCAAAAACTAATTTAAACAATAAAAAAAAAAGAGAAAGAAAAAAAAACACTATAATAAGAATAAACAGTACAGGATAAATGATTTGGGATGTAGGTATTTTGACGTTGAGTTAATGTAGTGAGTGTAGGGTTGAATGGGAGTGTGGGTGAATGTTAATGAGGAGTGCGAGGGGTGTTTGAGGTGATTGTGGCATGTGTGTTGTGTATGGTTTTGTTGGGGTGTGTGAGGAGTGAGGAGTATTTACACTTCCACAAGTTTCTCTGTTTCATCATAATTTTGTGATTTTAACCAGGAGTCAAGTTTCATTTTGCATTTGTTCTTGGTAAGTGTGTAGATGCGTAAGCTTTTGTTTAGTTTGTTGTAGATTTTAGAACTTATGTGTTTGTAATGACGACCTGCAACTACGGTACTAGGAGACTCAGTGTTACAAACCCTATTCGAGCGGCGTGTAGAACAGCATTTAGGGTCAAAGATAAGCTGACTGTGTTTGCGAAGAATAGTTTGATAAGTGCATATTTTAGGTGATTTCTCGAGCAGTGCTGAAGTTGAACTTCCGGAACACAAAAGTACTAAAGCTCCTTAACTCAACTTTTGAAAACAAATAAAAGTTACCAAATTACCAATACTGCAATAAACAACGCGTCTTATCACTGACAACCGTTGACAACGTTTGGCAAAACGGAATGGCTAACATCAATGCATCGTTTTGACTGACACGTGGTGCAGTGGTGTTGGCATTTAAAATTTATAAAAAAAACTCGAAAACCCGGAAACGTGAAAAAAAAACCCGGGTTTCTTAATAATTTAAATTATGCCGAAAACCCGGTTTTTCGGTTTTCGGTGAAACCGGTTTGCATTCACTAATGACAATGCACGGTTAGCTAAGTAACGTCATTCTAAATCCAATATGGCAGACTCAAACCTCTCGACCACTTGTTAGTTTCCAACGGAGCTGTAATTTGGTATACTTATGAAAGTCCAAAGACAATGCAATATCATGATACCATCGAGCTGATCTGACGATGGTCCTGGGATGTAGGGACTGGAACTACCTGATTGTTAATGGTAGGACAGTAGAATTTGGGCTAGTATGCATTGCTATCATGAGTACTTTACATTACAAATGATGACGAGGGTATAAAGATTGTTGAAAATATTTTATTTTTACTTTTAATTTATTTTGTTACAGCACAAACATTTTTGGTTTCTCCAAGGGCACCAAAAATTCGTGGACGGGTTTATTATAACGCCAATAGAGAACATAAGTATAGTAGATGATTGTCAAATAAGTAGCGATACTGTCAAACAAGAACTAGCAGCTGTCAGTGAGGAAGAATATGATGTTGAGGTAAAGGTGGAACATATGAGTAAAGGTAAATATTCTTAACTTCCTTGTTTCTGTGGATTAGCACGATTTTGTTTTATTTCCCTTGCAATCTTCGTATGTGAGTTGTCCGCTTCAAAATGTACAAACCATTTTTCGACCACTTGTTGGTTTCCAATAGAGCTGTAATTGGGCATACTTATGTAAGTCCGGTGATAATGCAATATTATGATACCATCGAGCTGATCTGATGATGGCGCCGAGATGTAGGGACTGGAACTCCCTGATGGCAAATGGTAGGACAGTAGAATTTGGGCGAGTGTCTTTTGTTATGAGTAAATTCCATGTAGTACACATGACGACTAGGGTCTAAAGCTTGTTAAAAAACAAAACCTAATTTATTTAGTTGCACCTGTCCCCGTTTCTGTCTGTCTGTCCATAATCAAAAGTTAAGTTTGACCCATTTTCCGGTTTCCGATTGAGCTGAAATTTTGCATGCACACATGTGCATTGTACTGTCATTAGATTCACATGAATCGAATGCCAGTACAATATTATTATGACTTGGAACTGATCTGATGATGGAGCCGATAGGTAGCCATAGGAACTCTGTAATAAAACGACACAACTCCATCGAGTTTGGACTCGTTTGATTCGTATTGACAAGTACTCTGGTAGTAGGGTCTGATGATTAAGCTGCGCGACAGTTAAGACATTGTTTTGTTGATAATGTTTATTATTACGTATATGTTACAAAAGTATAACAATATACTGATAAATCAGATTTTTCTGAAATTCCCTAATTTGGTACGGAACCCTAAATGTGTGTATGTCCCACACTAGGAATTACTCCTGAATCGTGGGTGCGTTTACAAAAATGTAAATTCACATACACAAGACACTCAGACCCGGAACGACTATCTGTTGACTATACAAATATTTGTTCCGTGCGGGAATCGAACCCGCGACAAGCAGCGCAGCAGCCAATCGCTTAACCACTGCACCAACCGTGCCGTCTATTACTATCTGGTGTTCGCGCGATGATCGCTTCTATTAGGGCGACGCCTACTAGTCTGCCAGTGATCATCCCCTACAAACAAGCGATTTTAAATCGTGTAACTATTTATTTACAGAAAATGACCCAGAAAACCTAGACATCAGCCATCCAGATGTAGAAAATGTACCAGCACACCATTCTGAATCTGACTCGGAAGATGGTGAACTTGTAATGGAGATTAAAAGAGAAGGAGAAGAAGAACAAGAGTTATCTGAGCAGAATCAAACATTCAGGGAGAGGCAGAGTAAGTATTATGTTCTATTTATACCGAGCGGGCCGCGCCGGATCGCTTTTTGCAATGGTAAGGTTATTATTTAGCTGAGTCGCTTGTTCAACACTCTATGGCATAAAAAATCAGTGGGTTCGTAAGCTACCAGAGCTAGAACTGGAAAACCCAGACAAAAGCTATCCAGATGTAGCAGATATACCAGCACCCAACTCTGAGTCGGATTCAGAAAATGAAGTACCTTTGATTGTGATTACACGAGCTACACGATCATAGCACAATAGCGTTGAAAGTCCCGCAATCCTCCACTAAAACGGGAGGATCCTCCGACCAGACTGGTGTTGAGTCTAGTCCGGGTAGCTGCCCGATGGTTGATTTCGAACTGTTTTTTGCGATGCAGTATTTGTATTTGTGTGTTTAGTTCGTATGTGGCGTTATAGCTGTCGCTACATCACTCGTCTCCGAAGATCGGTGATCGATAGTTCTTGATGAGTCGTCCATGCATCTTTATTTATTCATAGGAGAACCAACAGCAATAACAGATGGATAACAATTGTAAATGAGACATGCAGCTAATTAATTATTCTCACGAGTAAAAACAGAAACAGTACTTAGTAGAAAACTTAGGATCAGTAACAGGCACGAAAGAAATGGATAAATAGGCACAATAAGCACTATGCACTTTTAAAAAAGTCAGCGTTCAGCAGACTGCGTGCAGAATACGTTTCAGTGGTGGATGGGTGGTGGTGGGTGGGTTTTACTTGTAATTAGAAAAGGAAAAAGGAATGGAGATAGGTGGATTAAATCAAACTGATCTCTGGGGGACATTGAAACGCAGTTTATGCAGGAGATCAGGACAGTCAATCTCGTTACATATCATTTTTAAAGAAAAGTGAAATCTGCTAGTCAACGACAATTTATTAGTGGTTGCAAATGAAATGTTTCTTTCTAAGATTTAAGTAATTATTAGAATTGTATGGTATACGTAGCCGAAAACATAGAAAACGAATAAATCTTTTTTGTATATTCTCAATACGATTAATGTTTTTGCCTTAGCAAGGGTTCCAAAGAACAATGGCAGGTGCCCATACATCATTATATTTGAAGTAAAAAATCTTGTTACATCAATGAAAACTGCCGTAAAATGTTCGTAATATGTTCAGACTTATACAGCGTGGAGAAGACAATACGACAATAAATGAAAACACGGACAATACCAATTTATAAGAATAAGTTTAAGCTATCAAAAATATCCTAACATCGAAAATAAAAAAATAAAAATTTCAAACAAACTAAATGGCATAAAACTAGAAACGAAATAGAACACCACTTATAAATATGAGTTCACTAACCTGTCGTAAGAGCGGCAACAACGCGCGGTCCTGTAGCGACTTGATTTTTTGGCTTTTAATTATGGATTAATGCTCAGTAAAATTACACTAAATCACAGATTATTTAGCACAGAATCACAGCTATGAATGCCGACCCAAACATTGGCACCAAATCTGTACTGGTGCGAAGTCTCCCGTCCTAGACGCGGATTCACGCGGCTCCAGTAACGAATATTCTGTCTGTTCCATAAACCGTTCCTTGTAAATGTACTTTCATCAGTCCACATCACATTGTACAAGAAATCCGGATTCTCGAAATGTTTATTTTCAATCCAGCGACAGAAGTTTTACCTAACTGGTTTGTCTCTAGGTAACAATGCATGCAATTTCTTGTATTTATACGGCTTCCGTTTGTCGCGTTTTAAAATTTAAGAATAGTTGTATGGTCAACACCTGAACTACACGTTGGGTTGCGTTAAAAAAAACACGAAAACAATAAAAACTAAGCGTCTAATTTCGCACAATTCACTCACTGTTTAACTAAATACCTATTAAAACGTTACGTGTCCTGTCACCAAAATAAAGCGTCCAATTTCGCACTAATACCGTCGTAAATGAATTTACAAAAAACACGAGCGGCGGGGAAGTACCTAGACGCGTGACTCGTCACAGGACCGCGGCGACACACTAACATAAATTTGTTGTAGCAAATTTCTTCAAGAAAGTGAACTAACAAACGAAACTAGATTTATCTCTTTCGCACACACTAAATTTTCTATTAACATTATGAGTGCATTGCAATTTCCGCATTCGTTACTTTCTTATCCAACTCTGATGACACGCTTTATGACTCTTATTACTCAGAGTTAAGGTATAATTTTCACTAAATCAGATGAAAATACTAATTTGGCGAAAGTGCGTAGTAGCGAGTTGGCAACGTGACTTTAATGTTTTGATGTTTATACCGATGTGGGTCGTTAACCTGACAGTGTTTCCCTATTATCAGATACATCATGTAGCAAATGTTAAAAATGACAAATAATTTCCTGTGACTAAACTACTGGATATATTCAAATGATTTTTTGTATGTAGACTGAGAACGTCTTGAGGTATGCGAGGTTTAATTTAATGTCGTATTGTCATCACCACTCTGTATTAGAAAAGATTTTTAAGAAAAAACTCCGGGGTTAATAAATATTGAGACTTTAGTCTTTTTAGCGGGAATTTTGAATTTAAAACAACATTTATGTATGTATTAAGTTTTTTACAATCATATGAATTTTTATTTGTTGTAATAAATGAAAAACAATGGTTTATTGAATAAAAAACAAATAATTTTGAATACCAACATTTATTCATCATCATCTTCTCTAACGATAACGTCAGCTAAAAACTGCGCCGGGGCTAAAATACGTTCTTCATGCCTTGCCCACCCACACACAAGGGTTTTTTTTTTACATTACATGAGAGCAACACCCGACTGTTCGCCGACCCACCAAACAATTACAGCAGTACTGAATTATACCAGTACGACTAGGGATATTATTTTCAATAATAATGTAAACAAAGTAAGTTCGCCTGGTTATGTGTCGCGACTTAATTCTACCCCCTTATTAACGTCGTAAAGATTCAACACCAGTCAGACAGAACCAAATTGTGAAGCAAAATCAGAGTCCAGTCAAGGAGAGCACAATGTCACCACGCGAGAAAGATAATCACAGTCCAAAAGCACGCACGGGTCACACACAGAGCAAGAATCGATCGAGAGTCCTTAAAACAGTTCAGGTCAAATATAATTCGAAAAATAAAACCAATCTCAAACACACGAAACTCAAACACAACGCCAACAAGTGGCTCGAGAGCATCTGTCTCTGTCAATAGAGTCAGTGTTGCTAACAACGAAAAAACTGAGTCTCCATTTTTAACATTATTTCGGACAAAAAAAAATGTTACAGCTTTCAAGTGACATAGTACAAAAAATAAATAGGTATGTTATTTGATCAATTTATTTATTAAACACACCACCACCACCTAGAGATATTTCTCAGACATTGTAGTGCAAAAAAGTGCTAGATCTGGCGCAAAAAGCATTCAATTGGCAACATTGTTGTCATTACCCATATAGTTGTTGTAACATTCATAATTACCGCCAAAAAACAAAGAATGAAATACTTAAATATTTATTATCCACGGAGGTTTTTTTTTAAAAATATCTTTTTTTTTTATTATATTTAGGAATTAGAAACGAACATTTTACAATATTTTTTATCAAACTAACAAGCTTTTTTTGTTCAAATAATGTTTCGCCATTGTTCTTTGTGATGCATATTCGAGGTGACTTCTCACAAAACAGCAATAAAGAATCGTAAGGGTCTTGCCCTTCTTTAAACACCCCGCGAGTTTCATAACAAAACCCAGTGACCTCGAAGCTTTGGCCACTATTTGCTCAATGTGCACGTTAAATAAATGATTGGAATCATGAAATACGGTGAACGCGACCGCCCAGGTCGCGTATACCGTCGCTTCTCTGCAGCAGCTGCCCTTTAAGTTTAAAAGTTGTAGGGTTTTCTGCTAAGGATATTATTGAACATTAAACCCGTCACGTGTCTAGTTAGCAGACACAATAGATTTTGAATTTTTTACGGCCTATGCGCTGGGCCGGGTTCAAATGTAGTTTGTTAATCAAGCAATAATCATCCAGTTGCGCCAGGTCAGATTGGAAAGCATCCATGTCATCATCTGATGATATTGCAGAAAATATCTGCATGTTATCCGCAAAACGCAGCGCTGCGTAAACTTGGTTACTTTGAAGTCCTTGGTGTAACTTTCAGTTGCCAAAATCCTTTTTTACAGTCAACAAGGCTAAACCATTGTGATCCAGTGACTCTTGTAGCTATTTCTTCAATGGTATTTAGTGGGTTCTTCTCTTCAAGTTTTTATTAATTTCTGATGGTTCAATACACAGCCTTATTTTGTTGTTTTTGCTCAGTGCGACCATGGGTGAAACTGCTGGTGTAGGTTCTGTAACAGGAATTATGATGTTATCACTTACCATGTTATCAAGTTCTTCTTTAACTTTATTTCTTATTATATGAGGTACCTTCCTTGCCAAACAACTTAACTTGACAAATTGCCAATCTTGAGTTGTCAATCAGGTCAATATCATACTCATAATTTTTGAGGCAGCCGATTCCTTCAAAAACATAATTTTCCTTTGTTAGAGCATCAACTCACTTTATTAGATTCAACTTTATACATGTTCTTCTACCAAGGATCGGCGAAAAGTCTTGTTCAATCACATAGTATTTTATTTTAAATATTTTCTTTTTTTACAATGGTTTCCATTACTGTTTCACCACTAACTGTCATTTTGTGTTCTGAGTATGAAAACAGGAATTTTGTATTTGATGAGGTAATTTTTTTGTATTTGATGAGGCTTTTGCCTTGAGTGCTATCTTCTTTGGTATCACGTTGCATTGGCTGCCAGAGTCTAATTTAAATGTGACTTTTTTATTTGTTGGTAGTAGTTCTATATAGACCGAGATGTAACGGACAGGATCAACTCAGGATGGATGAAATGGCGACAGGTCACTGGAACAACTTACGACCGACGGATTGCCCCTTAAGTTAAAGGGGAAAACCCATAAGTCCGTGAATAGACCAGTCGTACTGTATGGGTCAGATTGTTGGGCTGTGAAAAAGACGGATGAAAAAAGATTGCATGTGGCGGAGATGAGAATGTTGATATGGATGTGTGGAGTAACGAAAATGGATAAAGTGAGAAATGAGTACATTAGAGGTAGTTTAAAGTGGCACCAGTCACAGAAAAGTTGAAAGGAACCGCTTGTCTTGGTATGGTCATGTGAAGATGAGGGATGAATTACATGTAACTAAAAGAGTTATGAATATAAATGTGGCTGGATTGAGAGGGAGAGGGAGGCTAAAGAAGGATGAATGGATTGTGTGAGGAGTGATATAAAAGAAAAGGGAGTTAGTGATAGCGTGATGGCTGATAGGACAGAATGGAAGAAAAAAACGTGTTGCGCCGACACCTAGTAACATGGGATAAGGGCAGAAAGATGATGAGTAGTTCTGCTGTCTCAAACCAATCATCTTTTTCATTAATGCCAGATAAGACTGATACATACCGTTTGTCTTTGCTAGAGTCATCTTCACTAGAGCTGTTTTCATTAGGTTTGAAATTGCTTGAACTTTCTTTGACCTTCAACATTTTAACCGATTGTATATTTCTGTTGCCGCTATAACAACAAAATAATAAATTAATTAAAAATTAAAGGGTGCTCACCGACTAGGATTGTGTTTTTTTTTTAGCTTTTTCTGCTCGATCTTAATAATGGCAACTAGTAGACTCTTGAAATGCTCACAGAGTTTGAATTGCTATATTCGCTAAAAAAAATATAATGAAATAAAATTTTATGGTACGGAACCCTTCATGCGCGAATCGGGAGAGATCAGGAAGATCATTCTCTCCATCAAATCCAAGGCGTTGGGATGCGATAATATCACTCGTGGTTGTGTTGTATGTTAACCATCCTGGACCATCAACCTGCAATTACCCATATTATACATTTTTCCTTGCACTCCGGAGTATTCCCATCCTTGTGGCGTAAAGCCCACGTTTGTGCACTACCCAAAGTTCCTAATCCCACTCTTCCAACCCACTTCCGTCCAATTTCAATCCTTACTTTCCTTTCCAAATTGCTGGAGGTCTGTGCCCACAAACAACTCTCTACCTTTGTGCAGTGTAATTCACTGATTAGCCCTCTACAATCTGGGTTCAGGACTGGGCACAGCACTGTTACCTCCCTGCTTAAAGTGACTAAAGTGGCGATATAAGAGCAGGTTTGGAAGAGACCATAGTCACTGTACAGGTCAATTTCTCGAACGCCTTTAATACCGCTTTTGGCACTTTGTGCATGTTTTTGATATGCTGGGCATGCGCGAGGCCCATATGACATGCCACACCTATTACATTCTGATGTAGACCCAGATATCTGCTGGGTTGCCTTCATCTTTTTCTTAATTGTCGCCACTGTAGGTGTTATTTCACTGTTATTTTCAATTTTATTCATTTGAAATTTTAGTTGTTCCGCAGCCCTGCATATTATGTCAACTGCAGATTTAAATCATTCTCGATTAACAATCTTTCACGTGTCGTTTTGCTTTCTATGCCAATTACTATTCGGTCCCGCAAGATACTATCCTCTAATTTTTTATAATCACAATTTCTGATTTTATTCTTTAGTTTGGTCAAAAACTCGTCAAACGTTTCTTCGTTATTTTAAATAATTTGAAAAATTTACCTTTCGTATATGTCGAAACGCATTTCACTGGAACGTTCGAGAATGTAGTCGAAGTTTTCAGAAGTTTCCACTACGTTCGAGAACATTCCATTGTGGTACTGTGTAGAAGTTCATAGATGTTTCTAGAATATTCCAGTATAGGATAGTTCGACAATGTTCTAGAAACTTCCATGACTGTATAAATAGGCCGGACGGCGGGCGAGTGAGTCAGTCTGTTTTCGACTACGGAGGCGAACGGAAATGAATACAAGCGATTACGAAGAGAATAGTGATTATTAGCGATTTAGTGTTTGTATAAATAAGTTGTTGAGTTAATAAAGGATATTTGGTTAATCAATTGGTGTAAAATAATTTATCCCATACCCAGCTCGTAACAAATTGGTGTCAGAAGTGGGATAAATTATGCCAATTTTACCAAAGGACGACACGGACGGTATTCGTACAAGGAGTCAACGGCAGCAAGACATGGATCAGAGGCGGTTTGGAGATTCTCCGATACAGACGCCGGGTGGTGTTCAGCCTACGACAGAGCCAGTCCCTGGCCCGTGTGGGGTTTCTTCAGCACCAGCGGTGCCAGACTTGTCTGCGCTAATGGCGCTGTTGCAGTGACAGGCTCGCCGTCAAGAAGAGCAGGTCCGTCGGTTGGAGGAGAAGATTCATCAAGATAAAGAGGAGCAGGCCCGCCGCCAAGAAGAACAGGCCCGTCGAATGGAAGAGAAGCTTCAAGAAGATAAAGAGTTACAGGCCCGCCGCCAAGAAGAGCAGATGCTCCTTATTAAAGACCTTCACTCAACACTTGGCAAAGAGTTCAAGGTGATGAAGCAGCAGTTTCACCAGCATGAGAATCGCATCTCAGAAGCTGAAGTTCAGATTGCCGGGGTGAAGAAGGCTTTAGGTGAATTTAGGGCTGGAGACGGGGTTGTGCCTTCAGTGGTTGCTGCACCTTCGGCACGTGGATTTAAGGTGCCGCCATTCGACGGAACATCTTCATGGTCGGCCTACAAAATTCAATTTGAGGCCGTTATGAAAGCGAATGGGTGGACCAAAGACCAAGCTATGACCGCGCTCACCTTAGGCCTCCGAGACCAGGCCCTTACCATACTTGAGGCTCTTGGCAAGGATGTGACCTACGAGCAGCTGCTGGAAGCATTAGAGTCTAGATACGGCGACGCGCACTTGGAGCACGTATTTCGCGCTAAGTTAAGGGATCGCGTTCAACGTAGTGCCGAGAACCTACAGCAGTGGGCCTTGGAAGTTGAAAAGTTGGTTCGGAAAGCATACCAGTCTGCCCCTGCACTCATCAATGGCTATCTGATACAGGCGTTCGTCGACGGAATACGTGACTTGGAAGTTAGAGCCGCTGTAAGACTTGGGCACCATGAGACACTGAAGGACGCCTTGGCCATGCCTTGGAAGTAGAGGCAGTGAGGCAAGACCATCGAACACACCTTATCAGGGAGGTTGTGGCATCACCTGTACGCGATCGTCCGCAAGGATATAGCCCTAGATGTTACACTTGTGGAGAAAGGGGTCATCTTCGGTCAAGATGTCCAAAGCGCAGCATACTGAGAGAAGATCAATCCCAGCAAGGAAGGGCGGCTCGGCCAGTTCGGTGGAGGAGTGCGAGTGGCGCGACATGGCGCACGACCGTGGCGGAGGCCCCTGAAAATGTGAGTTCAAGTGATGTCGTCAAGGTCGGTGCGGCACCCGACAAGTGCGTAAAACAGAAGCAAGTGAAGAGTAAAGTGAGTGCAGGCGCGGATGGTGTTGCCAGCGCCGTGGCCTCCAAGAAGGACGACTGTGTGATAGTGTGCGCGCGCGATGCGAACGATAGGTCCGACCCGGGAATGAGTGGAGTGAGGATGCTAAGAATGGATGTCAGCAATGAATGGAAAGAAACCCTACAGCTTGCTCAGCAAAATGACCTGGACCTTAAACCGATCTTCGACTGGATAAAAGCTGGTGCTCCTAAACCAAGTGGAGTGATGTTGCGGCGTTAAGTTCCATCACGAAGAGCTATTGAGCACAATGGAACAGCTTGGTTATCCAGAATGAAGTCTTGTGCCGTAAATGGGAAAACGCTCGAGGAGACAACTGTCATCTACAAATTGTAATCCCCAATGCCAAAGTACCGGATGTTTTACGGCTCTACCATGATGGATGTTCAGGAGGACATATGGGAGTAAAAGAACTCTACTGAAGATACGAGAGTGATTTTACTGGATTCACTGTCGAGAAGATGAGGACTTGTACGGTGCAACCGCACACTATGCAATTCAGCAGTTTACGCCGCGCATGCATTTCGACTCATAATAAAGTTCAGTTCGCGTTGGGCTATCAAGTCAGCCAGGCGTTCTCGTTACTGCCAACAAGGGCCGCGTCACACTTCATTTGCCACACCATCAGTCCATTAAGCTCATTTTACCTATAAGTACTTTTCGGACAATACATTAGTGTTCTAGTACTTACCTTCTTTTATTCCATCCGTATCCATCTAAAAGTAATGTGTGGTCTAGCAAGGGATCATTCATTCTTTTTGGTCCTTCGACTGTGAGTATCAAACGCTATACAATCCATTTCGCGCGCGTGGACAGTGTAGCGGGAAACTATCCAGTGACTCGAAAGTGTGTGCTGTGTTAAGTGACTATAAAACTTAAAAACTGACAAGTGTCTCAGGGTCAACAAGGATCCGAAGACTATCAGGTGATAAGTGCGAAGATTACAGACTTAAAGACTAACAAGTGTCTCAGGGATTGTCAAAGATCCGTAACTATCAGGAGTTCAGTGCAGGAATTCTAGACTTCTGGACTACCAGGTGTCTCAGGGAGCGTTTTATCATCAAGAGCTCAGCAGGTATCTCAGGGGATCACCAAGGATCCGTAAGCAGTTTTCAAGAACATTCAAGTAAGATCTTTCCATTTATTTCTTACTTCAAATAAGTCCTCGTCATGGAGGCCATACATACAAATCAGGACGAACTTTACACAGCCATCCTAAAGTTGGCTACAAATATCAAAAAGGACTCAGCGGATCGTAAGACTGCCGACTATTTCAAGCGACGTTTAGAAACCTTAAATCAGTATTGGTCCGATTACCAGTACAATCACGACCGTCTTCTTACGGAAGAAAGCAAGTCTCATCCGTATTTTACTGGCCGTGCATACGAACGAACAGAAGAGCAATACATCTCGACCAAGGCATTCATCAATCAACAACATCAAGTTTTGTTGATAAAGATGAAAGAAGCTCAACAGGGAGGTTCTACACACGAGGAACAAGGTCCTGCACGGTTTGAGCATGAAGATCCGGTGGGACGTCAATCGCCGCCCGTCGAGGTATGCTCCAGAGGTTCATCTAACAAGCTCGATGAACTGTTGAAGAAACAAGCAAGCAACTTCAGGGCGCTACAGCGCACTGTGGCAGGGATAAATCTGGATTTTATGTCCGAAAAGTGGGAGTTGAAAGATGCCTTACGTACTCTACAGTCTCGATGGTCTATCATAGATTCCTTACATTGGGAATTAGACAGCGAATTGGAGGGTGCGAATCAAGAATATGAGGTGTCTTATACGAAACAAGAAACTATTTACAATGAATTATTGGACACCAAAAAATTGACATCCCGTTCTTCAATGGCAATTACCAACTTAAATTAACTTGTGTCTTTTAAGGACTTGTTTGTTGAAGCTATCCACAGTAACGTCTCCATATCAAACGCCCACAAGATGCAGTTCCTTAAAAGCAAGGTGCGGGGAGAAGCTGAACGTTTGATACAGCATTTACAAATCAGTACTGACAACTACACTGTTTGCTGGGAGATATTGAACAACAGGTACAACAACATATGGTTGATTTTTACATCTCACATAGATCTCCTATTAAATCTTTCAGTAGCTCAACAAGCAAACGTCTCACATATCAAGAAAATTCACGATACTACACTAGAGTGTTTAAACTCAATAAGGAACCTAGGCGTTAATATAGACAGCTGGGATCCATTCATCGTGCGTATTTTATTGCTAAAATTAGATGCGGACACGCATGATCATTATTTGGAATCTCTGAAGAAACCCAGAGAACTGCCAAAATTAACGGAGTTTCTAAGCTTCTTAGAGAGCAGATTCACCGCATTGGAATCTTCGCGCAAGAAAAACGAAAATTCCAAACCATCAACAAGCAAGCAAAATAAATCATCATCATCTAAAATCAATAACTCAGCAAGTAAGACATCGGTAAATAATATCGAACGAACATGTCCGTTGTGTAAAGAGTCACACGGTATATACTATTGCAATAAGTTTTTAAATATGACGCCAAGTGCAAAGCGACAAACTATAACACGATTGCATTTGTGCAAAAATTGTCTTTATTCGCATGGGGTTAAAGAATGTACGTCAGAAAGACGCTGCTGCGAATGTCGTGGCAAACATAACACACTTTTACAAGAAGCGTTTAACAATAAGCCCTCATGTAACCCAATTAAGGAGAGTGACATGCCAGCAGTTCTTGCAACTAGAACGCAAAATCAAGAATCGCAAAAAAAATCACGTTTCGCAACAAGGCAACAACGTGATCGAAACATTATTAGCCACAGCAATGATCAAAGTTCAAGCAAGTGACGGATCATACCACAAAATGCGTGCGCTAATAAATCAAGGCTTTGAGAGCCTCCCTTATCTCAGCCAGAGCGGCACAACAGCTAGCTTTATCAAGAAAGTATTGCAGGGCCGTCATTAGCGGGATAGGAGAGAAGGAGAGTAGCAGCAAGGGCGTTACGAACATAACAGGTTGTTCGCATTTTGATGACTTTACATTTAAAGCAGATGTGGTAATCATGGACACGCTGATTAATCAATTACCAAGATGTACATTTGCCAAGCCAACATGGGCACTCCTGGCCGGCATTTAACTAGCCGATCCAGAATACAATGTCAGCCGTCCTATCGACATCTTATTGGGAGCCGATGTGTATTCCCACATCATCTTAGAAGTCTCCTGCACCACCGGATCGTCCGGTGACGGGCCGGACGCCGCCGCCCCCAGCAAGAGGGGACGCAACGCCCATCGGCCGCAACATCCGCCGCACCACCATCCACCTCAAGAACGGCCGCCACCGGCCCGCCGACGACACCTGCGACTGCGCGCGTTTCGCCGGCGTCGTCGCTGAGCCGGCAGCCGGCCGTATCGGTTCGCCCATCGGCCTTCCGCCCCGTCCCTATGCAGGCACCGGCGCCTGCCGCGTCGATGAGTCGGGCGCGACACGCCCCCCCGCCGCCGCGTCGACTGCGCGCACCGCTGCGCTGCCTGCTAGGCCGGTGCGTAAAGAGGAGCCCCGAAATGCCACGTCGTGCCCCGACGTGAGGCCGCAGGCGCTGCGCATCGCTGCGCAGACTGCGAGCCCTACCGCGCCTGTACAGCGCGCCGTTGCCGCCGCCACGCCGAGCGCGCCCGCATCCGCACCGCGCCCGCGCACCGCTACCCCCGTGCTGCCTGACGTCGAGCTGACGGCCCCCCCGTTGGCTCCATCACCGCAACCATCACGACGCCCGCCGCCGCCGTTCACGCCGCAAGTTGTGGCGATCACCAGCGGCGCGCTTTCACCGTCGCCGCCTAGGGGCTCCGTCCAAGACTCCCCCGCGATGTCGACATGTTTTTACCCTCGCGAGAGCGAGTGGTCAGACATGTCGGCGTCGGAGGGCGAGACGGAAGCGGAGTCCCTTGTTCGATTCATCCTGGGGCCCACACTCGGGAAGAAACGCGGGTCACCCGCGACTCGCCCAGTGTGGAGACCCAGGAGCCCTGACGAAGAGGAGGTAGAGGAGGAGGCGAAGAGGCGCCAGCTGCGGCGTACACCGCGCGAGCGCAGCGAGGCTGAGCAGCCGTCGTTCGCTTCCGTCGCGAGATTTTTTTTGTGTGTCTTTTGTGTGCACTGAATAAATGTTTTATCTATCTATCTTAAGGAGAAAGAACCGCGGAGGGAAGCCTCCCCTCACCACTGACATCCAGCAACCCCAACCCCAGAGTCGGAATCTGCCCGAGGCGGCCTCCGTAACAGAGGTCGTCCCTACGGTAAAGGTTCCGACCATATGCCGCCGCACGGAACTACGGGTGCCAGAGGGCGCCACCGCTGCCATTCGCCGAGACACCGCCGCCATGCGTCCACACTACGCGCCACTAGGCGCCACTGTGGCCGCCATCTCAAAACCGGAGCTCCACCAGCGGGCCACTGGCCTCCTGCTGGACCTAATTAAGGCCATCAGGAGGGGCCAAGACCCGCTCATCACCGTGCTGGAGGGCATGGTGGCCATCCTGACCCTGTACCAGGGCGGGACCGCCGCCAGCAGCCAGCCGCCGGTCGACGCCGAGTAAGTCGTTTCACTTACACGCGACCTACTCGCACAAGAAGACTTAACAACAGTACAAATGCTGTGCGTCACGTGTTCTAAGTTAATATTGGCACGTCGCGTAACATAAGCCACACACTCATGAACACACATGAACTCACGCATTGTATGCGTGGCTTGTTACGCGCATACAATGTATACACGGGCGGTGTTACACATTCAATACCGCCCGCACATACACCTACGGCTCCGCGGTCCGGACGGCAACCGGCTAGCTCTGGAAGCCGGGCGGACGGGGGCCACTCACTGAATGGTGTGGGCTCACCGTAAGCCGGCGGCCTTGTGCTGGTCGTCATCCGCTGGGTCTCCTCTCCTCCATTGAACTGGAGGTCTCACCTGGCGGTGACTGACCGCCTAGCTGTCGTGAACATACGTTTCGAGCCTACAGCATTACACTTAGCAATACACATGGGTGATTGCTATGAGAGCCTCGGCAGGCGTTAATCGCCTGTTTGGTAGGTTCTTGTATGCAGTCACCCTAAAACCGCCGCACCTATATTGGGACCCCAATGAAGCACTCGTATTAACGGGTGGCAACAGATCCCACGTCGAAAGGCTAAGCCTAGTACGTCCGTCGCGCCCCTTACGGGGTAGCAGCGATTTCCCTCCAGAGTGAGTCAGTCTGTTTTAGACTACGGAGGCGAACGGAAGTGAATACAAGCGATTACGAAGAGAATAGTGATTATTAGCGATTTAGTGTTTGTATAAATAAGTTGTTGAGTTAATAAAGGATATTTGGTTAATCAATTGGTGTAAAATAATTTATCCCATACCCAGCTCGTAACAGTATGTTACGTTACGTTTATGTTACGTTGGTCTTTGGGATGAAATATTCTTCGAATTTCTTTTTGATGGTTCCTGAGCTCTGAGATTCCTTTTCTGTTAGACCAAACGTATTGTAAATGATGGGCGCTTCTGGTCCGATTGCACTCATGAACATTGCCACCTGAATCTCAGTGGTCTCATGTCCAGTCCTGTGGCTGTCGCTCACCATCCAAACTGTTGAATCCACAATTTCCACGTCGAAGCATTTCCTGTTCCGACATTTTCTATGACAATCGGCTTCGGCGGTCTTATTTCTGTCCCGTCGTATTTTCTTCATGAGGCATTGTTGTAGTTTCGGCACCATGTAAGCTCAGTTGGAACTGATAATTCATCATCAATCAGCCTTTTAATGTCCCCAATGCTGGGGCACAGGCCTTCTCTCTGTGAGAGGCTGATAATTAAATACAAAGAAACATTTATAACGTTTGCTTTATTTATGATCCGAGTTTTACAAAACACTCTCAACATATCAGTAGTATTGTTGTAATGTCACTGTCAAGTCAACTGTCAACCTATCGTTCATCACTGGAACGTTATTAACGTTCCATCTCAGACAAATACCATCTGCGAAGATAAGCTCGTGTGGGATCGCCGGAGCCTGGCAGCGCCGGAGCCGTGACAGAAACCATGCCTGCTGCATGTTGCATGCTCACTTGCATGCTGCTTGCTTGCTTGCATGTTGCATGCTTGTTTGCTCGCAGGATGTTGCCTGCACGCTGCATGATGCATGCTAGCTTGCATGCCGCATGCTTGGTGCATGCGTGGTTCGTTAACTTCTCTATCACTCATTTTAACAAAAAAAAAACCAAATAAACACAGTACGTACATGAAGATTGTTTTCCTGCTTGACAAGAATTTACCTGCATTATTTTTTTGGAACGCGGTGTTGTAATTTTATATGAGGGTATTCATTTTATCAAAGGTATGAATTGAAACGTTTAGAAACTGTCACTCGATAAAATGTTATTCTTTGATATGAATATTCTAACATTAAACTTTATGTGAAACAAAAATCAATGATTTAAATTCCTTCAAAATGAGTATTCTGCGTATTGATTATTCTATGAAATTATAATATGAGATTTTTTTTACTGAAAGGAAAATCTAAGAAACAATTAGCTATAAAACAACGCATAACCTACTATTTTATTTATTTATTTACACTTCATGCAACTAAAGTACAAAGGCGGACTTAATGCCTTAATGGCTTTGGCTTAGGGTATTAATTAGAACATTTTAGGTCACATTACTTACAGATAGTCGTTTTCTGATAATCCTACTAATATTATAAATGCGAAAGTTTGTATGTTTGGCTGAAGGTATCGCAAAAACGGCTGAAGGGATTACAATTAAATTTTGCACACACGTAGGTCATAACCTGGATTAACACATAGGCTACTTTTTATCCCGGTAAATGACAAGACTTAGCGAAGGCTGAGGTGGAAGTAGAAATCCAAAGTCAGGCTGAACGAGCGCACACGCTCAAAAAGTATTAGGACACCAGAAACATGAGAATTATTTCCAGGGCTGAAATCATGAGAGATAAAGACTCACAAAGTACCAGGAGACCAGAATCATGAATAGGTGTTTTCGGGGATACAATTCCTAAGCTGTATAGCTTCACAAACCACTAGGATACCAGAATCAAGAAGAAGTGTTTCCGGGGCTATAATCCTAAACGGTGTAGATTCACAAACTACCAGGAGATCAGAATCACAAAACATATTCCGAGGCTGGTATTAGGAGAGGTAGAGATTTACAAATTACCAGGAGACCAGAAAAATGAGAAGTATTTCCAGTGCTGAAAACATGACCGGTAAAGACTCACAAAGTACCAGGAGACCAGAATCATGAATACGTATTTTCGGGGCTACAATCCTAAGCTGTATAGCTTCACACACCCCACCAGGAGCCCAGAATCAAGAAGAAGAAGTGTTTCCGGGGCTTGAATCCTGAGCGGTATAGATTTACAACCTACCAGGAGATCAGAATCACAAAATATATTCTGAGGCTTAAAGATTTTTTTTTTTTTTTAATTATTTGGTTATAAATAGGGTAGAGATTCATAAATTACAAGTAGCGGCACGTAAGTCTAGCGCTGAACGATAATTGCTGCGCATTTGGCGCGCGGGGAACAGAATGCGACTGTAGAGCCAATTGGCGCTACGCACGCTCGCCCTTCATCCCTCTAGCCCCCCTCAGGTACCTTAATTTTTACTTCTGCGCAATAACGGTCAGCGCTAAAGTTTCGTGCCGCTACTTGTACCAGGAGACCAGAGTCATGAATAAGTCCACCTCAGCCTTCGCTAAGTCTTGTCATTTACCGGGATAAAAAGTAGCCTATGTGTTAATCCAGGCTATGACCTACATGTGTGCAAAATTTCATTCAAATCTCTTCAGCCATTTTTGCGTTACCTTCAGCCAAACATACAAACATACAAACAAACAAACATACAAACTTTCGCATCCTACTAATATTATAAATGCGAAAGTTTGTATGTTTGTTTGTTTGTATGTTTGGCTGAAGGTAACGCCAAAATGGCTGAAGAGATTTGAATGAAATTTTGCACACAGGTAGGTCATAGCCTGGATTAACACATAGGCTACTTTTTATCCCGGTAAATGACAAGACTTAGCGAAGGCTGAGGTGGAAGTAGAAAATCAGAGACGGGCTGAACGAGTGAACACGCTCACGAAGTACCAGGAGACCAGAAACATGAGAAGTATTTCCAGGGCTGAAATCATGACCGGTAAAGACTAACAAAGTACCAGGAGACCAGAATCATGAAGAGGTATTTTTGGGGCTACAATCGTAAACTGTATAGCTTCACAAACCACCAGGAGACCAAAATCAAGAAGAAATGTTTCCGGGGTTTAAATCCTGAGCGGTATAGATTAACAACCTACCAGGAGATCAGAATCACAAAATATATTCTGAGGCTGGTATTACGAGAGATACAGATTCACAAATGACCAGGAGACCAGAAACTTGAGAAGTATTCTAGGACTGAAATCATGAGCCATAAAGACTCATAAACTACCGGGAGATCAGGATTAAGGAAAAAGTGTTTCCGGGGCTGGAATCATGAGAGGTATAGATTCTAAAACTACGGGGAGACCAGAGTCGTGAATCAGTATTTTTGGGGCTAGAATCAAGCGGTATAGATTCTCAAACTACCAAGGAAGGGGCTGGAATCCAGAGCGGTATACATTCATAACCTACCAGGAGATCAGAAGCACAAAACATATTCCGAAGCTGGTATTAGAAGATGTAGATATTTACAAATTACCAGGAGACCAGAAACGTGAAGTAGTAAAATTTCCGAGCAGTATAGATTCACGCACTACCAGGAGACATCGACATCACAAAAAATATTACAAAAAAAAAAATAGGATGGGATCAAAAGAGGTAAAAAAAAAAGCAACTTGAATAAGTATTTTCGGGGTTGGAATCCTGAGCGGTATAGATTCTTAAACTACCTTTCAAAAAGATCTGACTCACAACCTAATTTGAATAACTGACTTTGGATTTTGATTTCTACAGTGTTTTTTTAACGTGCTGCTCTCAGGAAATAGCACTCAAATTTATAATCATACTTTTCACGCGGGCGAAGCCGCGGGCATAAGCTAGTGGGTAAATAAATGGATAGATAGATAGATTTTCAAAAGCTTTTCATATGATTTTCAATAGACTTTCAATAGACTTTCAATAGACTTTCAATGGACTTTCAATGGACTTTCAATGGACTTTCAATGGACTTTCAATGGACTTTCAATGGACGTTCAATAGACGTTCAATAGACGTTCAATAGACGTTCAATAGACTTTCAATAGACTTTCAATAGACTTTCAATAGACTCAATAGACTTTCAATAGACTTTCAATAGACGTTCAATAGACGTTCAGTAGACGTTCAGTAGACGTTCAATAGACGTTCAGTAGACGTTCAGTAGACGTTCAATAGACGTTCAGTAGACGTTCAGTAGACGTTCAGTAGACGTTCAGTAGACGTTCAGTAGACGCTCAATAGACGATCAATAGACGATCAATAGACGATCAATAGACGACCAATAGACGACCAATAGACGACCAATAGACGATCAATAGACGATCAATAGACGATCAATAGACGACCAATAGACGATCAATAGACGATCAATGGATGATCAATAGATAATAAATAAATGAGTAACATGAGTGTGTGTGGCCCCTACAGTCTTTATGTGGAACTATGACGTTCAAAAAAATTTGGCTTTCAGCCTAATTTAAATAACTTTTGATTTTGATTTCTACAGGGTTTATTTTACGTGCTACGCGGGCGAAGCCGCGGGCGGAAGCTAGTATTTTATATTTTTTTATGAATATATTTATTCAAGATAATCTTTAAAAAAAAAAATCAGCTGTATGTCTAGTAAAACATGGAAGTTATGGATTTATGACCCGAAACCGACTCATTCTCCACTTATTGGGCCGCTATTATCACGTAACGTTTTTATGCACATTGTGTTTATTGTTTTTTTTTATTATTTTCACGCGATATTTATCAATTAATATATATCGAATTTAAAATAAAAGCTATTTTTTCTTAGAGTGACTGTTACAATTGCCCACAAGTTACAAAAATATTATGGCTGATTAATACATTTTTGTTGTAATAGGTGCTGCACCCGCTGCAAAGAAACAGAAACTGGACCTACAAAAGGAAGACACGGAAAAATCCGTATCAGTCAAGCGTAAGAAAACTGGACAAGAACATTCAAAGAATACTGAAAATAAAGATGCCATATTTACCAAAAGTAAAAAAAATACTGCATCATTGCAGTGTGATAAAATAAACAAAGATGAATTCAATTGTAAGATATGTAATTACAAAGGTGTTAAAAGTAGTGATATAAAGAGACATAGCTTAAGACACAGTAATTTAAAACGACACATTCGTAAACACACTGGCGAGAGACCTTATAAATGTGATATTTGTCCGAAGAATTTTACAGGTAAAGCAAATTTAAGACAACACATTCGTACACACACTGGCGAGAAACCTCATAAATGTGATATTTGTCAGAGTAGTTTTAATGTACTAGAACGTTTAAAACGACACATTCGTACACACACTGGCGAAAAACCTCTTAAATGTGATATTTGTCATAGAAGTTTTAATGAGAATGGTAAATTTAAAACTCATGTACGTATACACACTGGCGAAAAACCTTTTAAATGTGAAATTTGTCAGAGTAGTAGTTTTAATGAACTAGGAGGTTTAAAACGACACATTCGTACACACACTGGTGAGAAACCTTATAAATGTGAAATTTGTCAGAACAGTTTTAATTTACTAGGAACTTTAAAACGACACATTCTTACACACACTGGTGAGAAACCTTATAAATGTGATTTTTGTCACAGAAGTTTCAATCGAAGTGGTCTTTTAAAAAGTCATATTCGTACTCACATCAGAAAATAAACCTTATAAATGTGATAAATGTTTGTTAAATTTTCCGATCTAACATCTTTGAAATATCATCTACTCAGACATCATAAATGTATCACACACATAACTTAAGGTAATTGAACTGTCAGTTAGTAGAATACCTATATCATTATTGTTTCAAGTGGAAAACTTCATCATCACCAGAGACGTTATTTTAACAGAGTACTGTTAAATGACATCTCTGGGCAGTACTATCAGCATATATAGTTCTGAAGCCAAGCAGCGTCGCTGTATTCCGGTGTGCAGGGTATATGTGCCGGTGTAGTTACAGGCACTTGATACAGTTCAGCGACGTCTCTAGGAAGTACTACCAGCATACATAGTTCTGCCGCCAAGTTCTTTGGTGTTTCAGATTATACTTAGTTATTAAAGACTAGCTTCTGCTAGCGGCTTCGCCTACGTTAAGTGGGATATTATCCAAAAGGAACACACACATACTTTCAGGATAAAATGTATCCCATGTCCTATTCTAGCTGTATGAATATTTTCATCTAAATCCGTTCGCCGTTCCGAAAAGAGCCTGTAGTCTACACATTGATAGCGAAACATACGTTAGCTACCGATCGCTACATATGGCTATTAATTAAAACGGCTAGTAACCGTTAATATACTCCTTCATTGTGAGGGAAAATTTAAGATCACTTGAAAAATAATTGATTTTCTTGAAATATATACAGAGACGCCTTAAATTTTAACTTGTAAGCACTATTTTTCATGAAAACTTATAACTTATTTAATTAATGAAAACTTTTACCGCTTGTAACAATTAAATTAACTTGTCAAAATATAAAAGGGCATAAAATTTTGCCTCCTTACAACATTAATTTCTTAGCGAAAGAATTCGGTCGTTACGCCATCGTTAACTATGTCGAGACTGCAGGCACAGCAGAAAATAGGGATAGTAAAGTTTTATTTAAATACTATTCCTATAAAGTTTCATAAAAATCAGTTAACTAGTTTTTGAGTGAAGTAGTAACAAACATCCATATATGCTCACAAACTTTCAACTCATTATTCTCCTGCTCTTATCCCAATTTATTTGGGGTCGGCGCAACATGTATTTTTCTTCCATACTCCTCTATTAGTCGTCATCTCTGTAGTCACCCCCTTTTTACCCATATCCTCTTTCACACAGTCCTACCATCGTTTCTTTGGCCTTCTCCCACTCTTATACCCATCCACATCCATACACAAGACTTTCCTCACGATATTTTCTTCATTCCTCCTCATCACATGCCCATACCACGACAACCGATTTCCACACAACTTTTCAGTCAGCCACATGCCCATTAAAATCACCCCCCACAAACACCTCTTCACTCTCCTGTACATTCATCATCACACAATCGAAGTCCTTCCAAAACTTCTCTTTTACACTATCTTCACATCCTGACTTAGGTGCATACGCACTAATAACATTTACTATCATACTCTTCACAAACACTTTAACAGCTATCACTCTATCACTTACTCTTTTAACATCCACCACACACTCTTTTAACTTACTATCCAAAACTATGCCCACACCATTCCGTTTGCCATCACTTCCACAGTTATAAATCTATATCCTTCTCCTAATTCTCTTGCTTTTGCACCGTTCCATTTTGTTTTTTGCAGACATGCTATATTTATCCGTCACCTTTTAGGACATCTGCTAACTCTCTTCCTTTTCCAGTCATAGTACCCACATTCCAGCTCGCACACCTCATTTTCAATTCTCTAACTCCCCGAGCTTGCGTCTTACGTCGCACCCGCCCGTCCTGGTGCGACAACCCTTGTCCATTTCCCACAGGAGCCGGGTGCTGCCCCTTCGCGTCACCTGTGGGGTTCGCCCTAACCCTATCGCACATCACATATGCATTGCATTGCATTGCACACACAATGTATAATGTAAAAAAGAAGTACATAAGCCAATACAATATGCATATATTGTCAATTGTCTAGATATATAGTGTTTGTTGTTAATATACTGGGTGTAAGGTACATAAACGCACATACGTGTGCAGACGCCAGCAAAAGTCGATAAGAATTCTCACAACGTATTAGTTTGACGTTTAGTTTGACTTACGACCTTCTATTTTCAAGTTTTCGCCAACAAATGATAAATGATGTTTATTCAGTAAATAGGTTACAAGGAACACTTTTACACGTCAATGTTTTAAATTCAAACAAATGATTGAAATTCACAATTTCATCAACTTAGCATAAGTCAAGATGGCCCAGTGGTATAGAGCACACAGATTGAAGCGCAAATCAGTGTGCCGCAAGTTCAAATCCCACGCAATTGTTCACTTTTTGTATAACTAAATGTTTAGTAGGCCATTTTATTTTAACATATCCGTGATTATTCGTTAACACTGTATTATTTTGTGTTTACTTTCGTTTAAAACAGCTATTTCTTTGAGCTTGTGCCATCGCCTATCTTAAGAATGCAGTGAATTCGCTATCAATTTTGTTGACAACAATCATGATTCTATTTTGTTTTTTATTCTTCTACCCGCACTGTTCTAACATAATAGTTCAATTTATTTTTCTCATCTAGTTGACGATTATCTTGTGAGAACTAAAGTTCTTTTAACAGAAATTGAGGTTTAGTTTCAATCTTCTTTTCGTCGAGAAAATGATCAATTAAGCTATGACCTCAATACATTCATTGTGTCGTCATAAAAATAAAACGTTTACAAAGTCTAAATCATATATCACTTTTCAATAAATAACTGGATATAAACAATTATATTTTATTTTATTAAAATTTTAAGAGTATTTTATTCTATTCTATATCCTTTCATTGTTACGTTATTCATATTATGAATGGTCTAAGTGGGTATACTTCCAACAAAGAATCTTACACGTAACATAGATAACGGTTACAAGATAACTTTTTTGTCTAGGTAACAATTCGACGTCACTATTCTCATAAATGTTTAATTTGTAAATCTATAGAATAAACATTTTTATTAAACACGTATTTTTATTTCCACCTTACAACATCGAAAAGATGTAACAACTAAATAATTGCAAATTACGAATGTGAATCTTCTTGTGGTTAATAGATCATATTCGTAATTTGCAACTATTTAGTGCAAAAAATGCAATAGTATTTTTCATAGAAATATAAAAAACAACTATATTAATATAGATTGGGAATTTTCAAAGTAAGAAATAACCGCCACGGACTGACCATGATTTGAACTCGGGCTACGTTATTGGCAAATCCAACACCTAGTTGATACGGCTACCAGCACATGACATATTTGCGCGAATTTTATCAATGCAATGGTAAGAACAAGTCGCCTCTGTGACTGTGTGATGCGTATTCAATGGCACAGAAAAATAATAATTATGTTTTTAAGCTCAGCGCGACGACAGCTCCTTAGTGTGTGTTATCTGTGGAATGTGGATACTCATAGTACACGCGCACACATACGCATGGAAGTATCGTGCTCGCTCGGTTCGTAGCAATGTAATCTTTAGCGTTCTTATGGACTTTTGCGGCTTGACTGTACCAGTGATTCAGTACATGATTCTGGACCCCCTAGCGTTGGCATTTTTGGTCGACTTGCGTTGGAATTTTTGAAAAAAATTCTGCGTTTTTTTTACATTAAACTGTATAAAATCGTTATACCTATCTACCTCAATAACGTTATAATTTAAAAAATAATTAGTCCGCTTTTTTCGCAAAAACGCAATGTAAATAAAATTACAAGAAGCTCCCTGCTCAGCTGATTTCCTAAGTTCACCGGAGGTCACCGCGGGCCCAGTAGGTACGCACGCAACATCGGCCAAAGTTCGCCGACGTTCCTATGTCGGCAAATGCTCATACAGACCTATGAATCTAAGAGACGTGACACGTTAGGCATTTTAGGTGTCTACAAAAATTGATATCCCATTTACTACTTTTATTTGAACTTATTTTGAGGGGAGGTTATTTTTATAAACCTTCAACTAAATAAGGAAAGAAAATCTAAACAAAATGTGTTACAGTTTACTAATAACGACATAATTCTTAGATACATTGTGACGTAAGGAGCCTACGTGGGATAAACAAATGACAACACGTACCTCGGTCAACGTTAATATATATATATTTAAAAATAGAGAAAAGGGTGTGGGGAGGTCTGCAGTCACATGATTCAGTATTCCCTGGGAGATAGCACGCTACTGCCCTGACTCAGCCTTGGTGTTGCGGGGAAGCCACGTTGCGTTTGCCCCCGGAGGTGTTGGCCGGCAGGCGGCAGCGCCGGCTCGCAGGGTCGACAGGAGCCAGGATGGGTCGGCCGGCAGGTGGTCAAGCCGGCTCGGAGACGGCCTGCTGAGGCCACGCGGGTAAATATGCACCCGGCGTGGAGCGGGCCGCCGTGATGAGTGGCCTAGTGGCCGCGCCACGAGGCACTGCGGCAGGATGGCCGCGATGGAGGACGATGCAGGCGCTGGCTCAGAGCGTAGGGCTCCAAGTCCTCTCCCTCCATATTCCGAATTTGAGGAATCCGGGTCTGGAAAACTGGAGCTGGTAATCCGGATCTAGGACCCTGGGAACAATGTCCAGCGTGTCAAAGGTGGAAGATAAGCTTCTCCGCTGATTTTGACACCTTGGCATGAGCAAAGCGGCTGTACGTGCGCTAATTTGTGTGGTTGTCGAAATCAGACGGAGTTTACAAAGGTGAGGTGGAAAAGCATGAAAACATTCACATTCGAGAGCAGCAGCAGCCACGCGCAAGTCAGCATGTACATAGCTAAGGCTATATGTATGTGCATAGTAAAGCTAATCCCGCGGAAGGCGTGATTACAATGTGCGACAGATCTTTTGTAGGTTATGAGCCTTGATTATAAAATGCTAGGAAATGAAATTAAGGAAGACATGTTCTGGAAAGAATTTATACACAAGATTAGGAACACAGAATGCACAAAGCTACCTGTATGCTGTTCAAACACTCACCCAATTACAGGGGTTGACGAACACGTAATTAAGTTGGCAAATATTTGCCAATGCAAACTACAGCTGCTAGGATTTGGCGATCGGTACACGGCTCAAGGATGTTCTACAGAACAAGGCGAGTCCACCGCCAACAGCTGGATTAAGATTGGAAAAGGAACCACGTTGTCGTTTATCGGGTTTTTATATCTCCGCCGTCATTGACAGATGTCATAGAAACCAAAGACATTTTTTTTTTTCTTCGCCCTTTCTCGGGCAGGCTAAGGTCATAAACCATACCGCCTCGTCTTTAGTAGTGTATTTTTACTTTTTTTTCCATTAGAATGCAGATGTAACACATTCTAATGTTTTTTGCAGTAATTGGCAACAAATGTGTCGAGTCAGCCTTCTCGGCAAACTTCCCTGAGGTAGTCAATACTACAATAAAATTCTCAGCTCTATTTTACCGAGATCGCGCCTGTTTCAATGATTCCACATATTGTCCAGTCGCGTAGACACTTGAGACACAAAACTACACCAATTTTACATCACAATATCCACTAGGAATCAATAAACGAATAATTAAAACAGCCACTGAACTGCACTCGAGAAAATCCCGCCAAAAACCCGAAACCAAAGACAATAGTGTTGTCAGTCAACTAAAATTGTCTATGCTTGCTTTGTGGCTTTTGGTCTCTGGATTTTTCCGTATGTTTATGTTTTAATTGAGATTGTAACGCCACTACGTTACAACATTTTTGTTATTAACAAACTTAAGTTAAGTTATACAATACAACAACATTACTTACTCATTTCGTTAAAACCACATTCCAACATTTCGTATACCTACATCAAAATAATTACTGAGTGAGTAGGTAGTAGGTACAACTTAATACGATTGTACAGTTGATCAATTTCATTGATCTATGCGGTCTGTGAGCAGGCGACACATTCAAAAGCGTACCTACGCTAATAAATAAAATTTTATTTTATTTATTTTTGTCAGTTCCGTGTTTACGTTCATCGCAAACGGATGTGCAGTTGGTCGCGAATTTAGGTTAATAACGCAAAGTTATGAAAAACATAAGTTATTTTGTATGTGTGTTTTTTGTTCTGCTTGTTGAGTGGTTTTGAAACAACATCTCAGTGCCCAGGAAAATGTTCATGCATGAAGCATTTAGGCGCCTCCCTCGTAAGAAATGAACGAACTTTAAGGTGAGTTGGTTGGTTCATTAGTTAAGTACACGGTTGCCAACCGCGTCCCGACAGAGGTTGTTCGAGGTTGGCGAGCAGCTGAGCGGTACCTAAGAAATTTTAAAATTTAAAATCACCAAGGTCACTTCTATAGGGACGCGATTGGCGACCGTATAGCAGGCGCTTTATATCTTCATTCTTGGAGCGCAATGTAGGTACTTACAAGCTTCTTTATTATTATCTATCTTAATCTTTATCTAACTTTATTTTCAGTATTCTTGAGAGATTAAAACTGTCTGTGATATCAATGTTGTCGTCATTAGAATTAACAGTTAAAGGTGTTCCAGCACATTATACGTTTCGATGTGCAGCATTCGCAGCATTTGTCGTTGCTTGACCGTGGCCTGGCCGTGCCCCGGTCGGAGCATCGAAATGTCGGTAGGTATTGTTTCACGGCCGGGGCTCAGCCCGGCCCCAATATGTTGTAACATTTATTTATTAATTTAGTACACATACAATTATTTTTACAGGTAAACCCAATGTAATAAAAGTAGTCCTATAATGATAATTGACCAGTCCCAAGCACAACAACGCAACATGAACGTGTGCGCCGGGCCCGGACGTGCCCCGGCCATGCCACAGTCGTGCCCCAGCCGGGACACTATCATACATCTCTAATATACTTTTTTTATGAAGTTATTCATTCTTGACCACGGCCACGGCCCGGTCGCGACACGGTGACAGCCCGGTGTAGCATGAATGACTGGCCCGGCCGGCGCACGATGGATGTGCCCTGGCCGGGGCTCGGCCCGGTCGCAACACGGTGAATCATCCTTCGTAACGCGACATAAAAACCTAGTAGCGTAAGGAGATGTTTGCGGGAATTTCTCGAATGAAGTTCACTGGCTGTTTTAATTATTCGCTTATTGATTTCTAGTGAATATTGTGATGTAAAATTGGTGTAGTTTTGTGTTTCAAATGTCTACGCAACTGGACAATATGTGGAATCATTGAAACAGGCGCGATCTCGGTAAAATGGAGCTGAGAATTGCATTGTAGTATTGACTACCTCAGCGAAGTTTTCCGAGAAGGCTGACTCTACACATTTCTTGCCAAATTTATGCAAAAAACATTAGAATGTGTTACATCTGCAGTCTTATGGAAAAAAAGTTTACTACTGATGACTAGGCAGTATGGTCTCTGACTTTAGCCTGTTCCAAAACTAACAAAAAAAAAGAGTTTTTGGCGGGATTTCTTCGAGTGAAGTTCAGTGGCGGTTTTAATTATTCGTTTATTGATTCCTTGTGGATATTGTGATGTAAAATTGGTGTAGTTTTGTGTCTCAAGTGTGTACGCAAATGGACAATATGTGGAATCATTGAAACAGCCGCAAACTCGGTAAAATGGACCTGAGAATTTTATTGTAGTATTGACTTCTTTAACGAAGTTTTCCGAGTAGGCTGACTCGACACATTTGTTGCTAAATACTGCAAAAAACATTAGAATGGGTTACATCTGCATTCTAATGGAGAAAAAAAGTAAAAATATAGTACGTAAGACTAGGCAATATACGCAAATGGACAATATGTGGAATCATTGAAATAGGCGCAAGCTCGGTAAAATGGATCTGAGAATTTTATTGTAGTATTGACTACCCCTGCGAAGTTTAGCGAGCAGGCTGACTCAACACATTTGTTGCCAAATACTGCAAAAAAAACATTAGAATGTGTTACATGTGCATTCTAATGAAAAAAAAAACACTACGTAAGAGTAGGCAATAAAGTCAAAAGACTATAGCCTGCCCGTCGGAGAAAAAAAAACTTAATTTTATTTTCGCCTTCCCTTCGGGGATGATAATACTTAATAAAAAAAAAGGTGTGTGTGCGATTCACACACGATAGAAGTGAAACTTCAGGTAAATCGACAAAAGAATGAGATGAATATGAATATACTTTTTCCTCGATTTTTTGGAACGAAGTTCCTTATCGCGCGTTGTGAAAGGGGGCTAGACGGAAAAAATTCTTACGAAAAGTTGTCACGACACTAATGAGGCTGTCCATCCAAAAAGATTGTGTTGGAAAAACAATCTAATAAAAACTTCTTGTATTTTTGGTGGGTAGGTACAAAGTTTGCATGCGAGCAGATCAAGCATTATTGGAACGAAGTTCCTTATCGCGCGTTGTGAAAGGGGGCTAGACGGAAAAAATTCTTACGAAAAAAGTTGTCACGACACTTTTTGCTATAGTAAGCTATTGTAAGCTGTTATGTGTTATGTTTCTCTGTCTGTCTCTCTCTCTTATAGAAAGCAAGCCAGATATTTTCATTTCTATTTCGCATTTGATCTGAGCTGAGCTGAGCTGAGCTGCGATGAGATGAGATGAGATGATGAAGTATAACTTCTTACGTGCGTGCGTGTGTACGTAGTTAATAATAAAAAAAATATTATAAATTAAAAAAAAAAAAAAATATATTACAATTCCTACACTAATTAATCAAAAGGAACTTCGTTCCATCCGGGTGTCCCTTGACACCTCTCAAGTTTTTTTTTTAGGAAGATTGGAAATCATATGAGAACGAGTTTGTTTGACTGTTTGAAGTCATAAAGAAATATAGTGAAAGTTTATTATAAAAATCGCCAATATAAATCAGGCGCATTACTCGTATATTTTTTTTCATTTTAATTTTATTTTCATTTTTTTTGCGTCGATATTGACGACACATTTCGGCATTAGTTTTCGGCATCTTATAAAATTTATTATTTAGCACAACAAGATATAAAAATACTCACAAACACACAGTTAAATAATAACACACCACGCTGACATCTTACTAAAAAGCTGTAATACGCAGCCGCATACAGTGTACAGTAGCTCATGTAGTTTTCACATACACTAACACACGTTAAATGCTCAAATACAAGCACGTATTAAACAGTGTGCAATATACATACACACCGACATCTGCTCTCTCGCTCTGGCTCACAAATTACAGGCGAATATGCTTAGAAGACGGGAGTGGGGACGCTACGAAGTATGGGACAAAGAGGAGAGAACGATAATATAAAATAGTATGTATATTTCTGTCTCATTCTTTCCTGGCTTCATCCTACATATTTTTGTATTTGTGTCTCTTACCTGTCGTTTTTTCCGTTGCATCAATCACAACGATTCTAAAGAAGTTTCACTTCAAAAAAAACATTTTGACAGGAGTTTTTAGCGGGATTTTCTCGAGTGCAGTTCAGTGGCTGTTTTAATTATTCGTTTATTGATTCCTAGTGGATATTGTGAAATAAAATTGGTGTACAAGTAGCGGCACGAAACTTTAGCGCTGACCGTTATTGCGCAGAAGTAAAAATTAAGGTACCTGAGGGGGGCTAGCGGGATGAAGGGCGAGCGTGCATAGTGCCGATTGGCTCCCCAGTCGCATTCTGTTCCCCGCGCGCCACCCGCGCCGCCCACCCATGCGCAGCGCACTTACGTGCCGCTACTTGTAGTTTTGTGTCTCAAATGTCTATGTGGAATCATTGAAACAGGAGCGATCTTGGTAAAATAGAGCTGAGAATTTAAGACCCCCCGCCGTGGGCCAAAAGTTTAGGAAATGCATAGTTTTAATGTTTATGATTTTTTTAAAATCACTTTTGAGGCTATGTTTTGTTAGCTTTTTGGGTAAAAAATTCACTAAAAATTGCTGAAATCACAAAAAATGCTTCTGCAACGTCTCCGGCGCTGCGGGAAGTACAACCCCTTCGCCCTTGCGTAACAAAGGATAGGCACTCACACTCACCTTCGCAGCTTCAGCTTGTTGGTTCAGCCGCTACAGCTCGCACGGGTGCCTATGCTATGTTACAGTGGGCGGGGCTTGGTCTCCGTTCGCGCCTCTGGTTTTTATATACACTCTAGGGGTAGCAGCCAAAGGACCACGTGCAGTTGGGGTGCCCGATTCGGTTTTGAAAAAAATTCGAACTATTTTAACCATGAAGTAACCTAAACATAGGTCATGGATTATATATATTTTTGGATTGTTATGCTGCAAAAACATCTGCATTCTAATGGAAAAAAAAGTATAAATAACTACGTAAGACTAGGCAATACGGTCAAAAGACTTTCGCCTTCCCTACGTGGATAATGAAAAAAAAAAATTATGACGTAGAGCTGAATTGAGCTGAATTTGGAGGTTATTTTATCAGTTTGATATTTTTTATCTCCAAAAATATATATTTCCTAAAATTGAAATTTCGTGAAATTGCTCAAGATAACAAGTACTTTGCACACAAAAAAATTGACGAGATCCCTTATTGTAAAGTTGAGCCCAATTAAGAAACTAAGATGGAAAAACTGTCGATGTGTAGAATATGTTTAGTGGAGGATGTTCGCATGTATGTGGTTACCAACAAGAGCATGCAGGAGATGTACGAGAAGCTGACTGATATTCCTGTAAGTAGATAATCAAGCAATTATCTCATTAAATTGGGATGTGTCCGAAAAATAATAAATTTTATTTAGTCTGCCAGTTAGATTATCAAAATTTATTGAACACATTATTTTTTTCTTTACCAAACCAATAAAAAATGACAATGATAAAATAGATCAGAGTCCAGGGGTGGTGGGGGCTCGTTACACCACTTCATGGTTTAAAGTTCACCATGGTGTGATGTCACGCAATATTTGAACATACTGCATCATCCTAATTTTTTTGTTTACGTGACAAAAGAAAATATATGTGTCCAATATTTGTTGGAAATGTAACTGACATACTAATTAGTTTTTTTTAGGAAACTACCCTATTATGTATTTTATCTAGAATGATGTATTACTTCCTTGGAAAGTAAACAACGTGTTGGAAAACAAAGCTAAAATAACCTAGAATATTTGAACAGGTACAAAATAGTATGCAATGCAAGTATATTTGTTGCAGTTTGTAACTGAAGACAGAAGACCAATGCTGGCTTGTTTCTGCTGCTGCACTAAATTAAAACAATGCTGCCAACTGCAGAGAAAGTGTGTGGAAGCTGAGCAGGTGTTAGTTCAGATGTTGAATGAGGAATATGAGGTGAGATATTCATGAATGGACAACTATTCTAGTGATCCAGTTGAAATTTGAAATTTGTTTTCAGATTTTTTTCAGTCAGTTTATGAGCCCTCTAGTCTCTCTCCCGGTTGGTGCTCAGCTTCTGATTTGAGTAATGTCAATAACTGCTCTCTCTGTACTTTGAACTTCACTGTCCATGAAGTTCACAGACTGACAGTTCACAGAATCGTTAGATATAAATAAGGGCCCGGGACCTGATGGCATTCTGCCCTATTTTCTGAAAAGGACAGCTGAAACAATTTGTATGCCCCTTTCCATGTTGTTCAATAAGTGTATTCAAAGTGGTACATTTCCGTCTACGTGGAAGAAAGCAAATATAATACCAGTGCATAAAAGTGAATGTAGACAAAACATGGAAAATTATAGACCTATATGGATACTTTGTACTGTTGCAAAACTATTTGAAAAGCTCGTTCATCAGACCAATATAATACCAGAGCAGCATGCTTTCGTTAGAAATAAGTTTACAGTGACTAACTTAATGATCTTTACTTGTTCAATAACATGTATGCAGGATATCAGACCGACGCTGTTTATACAGATTTTAAAAAAGCTTTTGATAGGGTGGACCATTCAATTTTAATAAATAAAATAGCCTTTAATGGCATCAGAGGTAATTTACTGCATTGGTTCTGTTCACATATTAGCAATTGTAATCAAACTGTAGTGAGCAATGTATACAAATATCCTACCTGGCGACTTCAGGCATTCCCCAGGGATCAATTCTGGGCCCATTGATGTTTATTATAATAATATATGTCACATCTTGGGTGGCCGAGATGCGAAGCACAGGGTCTTCTTCACAATTCGACATAATTTATACTGGATGTGGGCACATTTAAGAGCATGGGTCGATATTTAACAGGAAGCTAAGCTTGCCGAGGTAGCTTTGTGAATGGGCCACCATCTATTACATACTGAGACTTGGTGGGGCAAGTCTCAGAAAGTTTGTTTAAGCTTTGGTCCTCGCTGTCATTTGTACATTTTTGACAGTCTTTACTGCTAGTCAGAGCACCAGAAAATTGGACACCGTCTTCTCAAAGGCTCGCAAAGGCTAATGATCGAGCCGCACATGAGCGCGGGACGAAGTTTTAGTTACGACTGAATTGAGTCATTATTTAATAAGTTACTATTAAACGTACTTTTGCTGTATGAGCATTATTGGCTCGTACATGCTCCCGAGGGAAAGATATGCATATGTTCTCAGATCACCAAACTTGCGTTACAAGTTAAGTAGGTATAAATGTTATAAAACTAATAAAAGCAATCAAAGCAATAAACAAGAAATAATTGTTCATAGTTTAAATCTAAATAATTAATCATAGTTTGAATCTTGTTCCAATTGCTGATTGCGGCGGATGGTAGTCCTGTGAATGTCCACCTCGTATTTTAGCGTAGGAAGGAATCTCCTTTAGTTCTATGTCTTCTGTCCTCTCTCGAGTATTATTTGTATTGGTAGAGGTATTGATCTTACGCGCCTGAAGATATCTTCTTATTCGCTAAACTAGCACAGCGGCGACGATTCCTCCCACCAGCAAAGTGGTCATAGCGTAGTTGCCGATGTCGTGGACACTTAGGTCGTTAGGTAGGCTCTCCCGTCCCTTTTGTGCACTTATCTGGTCATCTAATAATCTGTGTTCATTAGATAAGTTTAGTTTCGTCAGCACAATCTTTGTGTTTTTGAACGTGTTCCACATATCGTTTGGTGAGTCAATAGTGGGTACCTCCAAATTAATTCCAATATTGGTACTGCTACTAAAATCGTTATGTGAATAAATTGTAGCGTCTCTGTGCTGAAATATGCAATCCTGACCTAGGGCAAGGAGACCTTGTTAAAATTGTTGTTGTAATTCGATTTTCGCATACAATGCGCGTCGTACACTCGTTGATGCAATTATACAGCCATATGTTCGGTCTCTGTAATTTAATCCATTGATCAGAGCATTGTTGTGGTACCCAATCACATGTAATATTATTTACATTTTGGCTCAGTATTTTAGCTTCGCAGGATGCCGTGGCTCCATGCAAGTTGCTGATAGTTGTAGCTGCGTGGCAGATGTGATTGTCTGCCGTCATTGTTGTACATTGCTGAAGATCGAGCTCTTCCATCTGTATGTTGGTATTCTTTATGAAGTTGACTCTAATGTATTGTGTTGTTGTCTCTATCACCTGACATTGGTTAGTAGTTTGCTGTCTAGGTATAGCTATATTGCGATACAATGTATACTTGTCATCACTTAGTAATGGGATATGTAAGTCAAAGAGTAAGTACTGTTCGGTGAGCCGGGCTTTAGCATAAATAATTCTGTAAATATTTTTTACGTTAGCTCCGTTGCTGTTTTTGATAGGTTTTTTTTTTTTTTTTTTGTGGGGTGGGAAATCATCCCATGACTTCTCCCGCTCTGGGCGGAGCGGGAGGGCGTGTCAGACTCTTACTGACTAAAACCCACCCCTGTTCCTTCCTGCCTTTGAGGGCCCAGGGGCGAGGTAACTCTGTTTCGAATTTATCCTCAACCCCCGGGCAGGCATCGGCCATGACGGGCCCCGTCTCTTGCTGACACTCTTTGAGGCGCGCGTGGACACTACGCGTCGTCGACGTTTTTGATAGGTAACGTTAATCTTTTCGATATAATACCGGCAATGTAATTGAGTTGTTCAGATAGCTGCTCCGGTGTGAATAATTTCATATCGAGATTACCTCTGTAGATATCTGTCAATGCACTTAGGAGCATTTCTTGGTTTCAGTACTGAGATAAGTAAACTAGCAGTTAGCGCCCCTGCATTGACTTCATTCATGGTTTTCATTATTTGAAATCTGTTTTCTATCACTGCTGTGTTATATTTCGTTTCGTTCATGAATTGTTGAATTACTTCCAGTTGCGTCCTTACAAAGTCTTCATTTTTCTTGATGACGTTGTTTTCTGCTTCTATAATCAGTGTCTGATTTCTTATCAGTTGTAGTAAATATTGTTCGTTTGTTTTGATTTTTTCAATGTCCTGAGCGTATTTTTCGGCAAAATCGCTGTCAAGGACACCAAAAAGGGCTCGTGCAAGATTTCCTAAGCCGTTGACGTAGCCACGTCGCCTTCGTTGTTGATGTTGAGACCGTAACAATGTTATACTCGTTCAGCTGGTTCATTTCAAACTTGAGTTGTTGTGTCGTAGAGTGACATGGCTCGTTAGGCATCGTGTCGCACAGTTGAACTATACGATTCACGAATTACTCTACCTTTGTCGAACTTTGCCAGAATGTTGTCAGGTTATAATATACCAGAAGTTTCCATTCATCGTGAATAAGTTGGATATTTCCGACGGGTTCAAAATAAACTGGCTGGTTTTCAGCTAATCGAGTTACTTTAAAATGTTGCTGGGGTGCTGCTAGTCCACATGTTAGCGTTGTAAACGCTACTAGTAACACCATAAGCAAGCTGTTAACCTTTCTCTGGGTTTTGTTAGTCCCTTTCTTTTGGTTGTCGTGCTCAGTTTCTGGACTCACCGTTTGTGAATTGCTGCCGCATGCCTCGTTTAGCGGTAGCGGGGCTAATTTAGTTATGGGTCTTTTTCGTATCCCATTTGATGTCTTGAGCGTGACTACTCGTACTAAGTTATCGCTGCCTGGGTGAAGTGCCACTACGCGTCCCATAGCCCATCTGCTTGGGGGTAGATTGCTTTCTCTCACGAGAACTAGTTGCCCCTTCTGTATGTTTTCTTTAGTTTGTTGCCATTTGTTTCGGTTTTGTAATGAATGAAGGTATTCTTTCGACCAGCGATCCCAATAGTGTCGACGCATGAGCTCAATGAATTTCCAGTTGTTTCTGATGTCTATAGTTTTCGTTTCTTCAGTTTCATTGAGTGGTAGTGTTAGTCTTGGACTGCCCGTGAGAAAATGACTAGGGCTCCTCAGCCCTAGTTCTGATCCCTATTTCAGATCTTCCACATCCTCCGATAATGGACACAATGGTCTGCTGTTCATGCACGCTTCGATTTGTGTTAGGAGCGTTGTAAATTGTTCGTATGTAAGCTTCTGTTGTCCGATTACTCGTCAGGTGTGCTTTCATGGAACGTACAGCAGCTTCCCATAAGCCTCCCGCTAATAGCCAGGATGGAGCGTTGAAGTGCCACTCGATTTGAAGGTCGTTGATCTCTTTAAAGAACTCTGAAGATGTTTTAAATAGTTGGAACTCTTCTTTTAAAACGCTTGCTGCTCCAACGAAGTTGGTTCCGTTATCAGAGTAGATATGATTTGGGGTGCCTCTTCTGGCGCACATTCGTTTTAGTGCTGCGATAAAGGTTTGCGTTGATAGGTCCGAAACAAGTTCGATATGTACTGCTTTTGTGCACATAAATATGAATATGGCGATGTAGCCTTTGCAGGTTTTTATCCCGCGGCCTTTGTTAATCTTTACGTCAACATGGCCTGTAAAATCGATGCCGGTGTGTAAAAATGGCCTCGATGGAGTGATCCTTTCTTTAGGAAGGTTTCCCATCAGCTGTTCAGTTCGGGTTGAAGCGTATCGACGGCATCGAATGCATTGTCGCAGTATTTTCTTGACCGTTCGATTGCCGCTGATAATCCAGTAATTGTTTCTAGTGTCAGCAAGCGTTAATCTTGCTCCACCGTGTAAGGTTCGTTGATGCGCCTTTTCAACAATTAGTTAGGTTAGTTTTCCTTCTCCTGGTACCAGTATGGGGTGTTTCGTTTCCACTGGCAAGTTTGAGTGTTTTAAACGTCCTCCAACACGTAAAGTTCCATAAGAATCCAAAAATGGATTGAGTTTAAAAAAAATGGTACTTCTGTTGAGAAGTTTTTCACCTTTGTTGAGAGAATTTATTTCGTTTTCGAAATAATCCCGCTGCACTGATTTGATAATTAAAAACAGTGCGTTACTTATTTCATTGAAGTTCAGTTCATGGCACTCGGTTGACCTTCTTTTGTTTCGTAATGCATCAGCAAAACGTATATACGTACGTGTAACGTGTATACGTGAGTATTCTTGTAATCCGATCTAAGTTGCTATGTCGCTCAAGTAATGAATCAATTAATTGGTTTTTAATCGCCGTGGGTTCCGCACTATTATTAGTCGTGTAACAGTTTGTTAGGAAGCCCTCGTTGGTGGTAAAAGTTTCTTTTAAGATAAGGGCTTGTTTTTCTTGCTCCTTAAGCCATTTAGGGCCTTCCCACCACAGGGTAAAATCTACCTGTTTTTGCGGTGAGAGACCTCTTGTTGCACAGTCAGCTGGGTTTTCGTTCGTCTTCACGTAACCCCAGTTTATAGCAGGCACGATGTTTAATATTTTGTGGTTCTGTTGGTAGGGAAGTCAAACTAAATATGAAAAGTATGTAACTTTTCATATTTAGTTTGACTTCCCTGAAGCCATGCTAGAACGACTTTAGAATCGGTCCAGCAGGTAATCCTTAGATCGTAATCTTCCAGGATCTTAGTTATCCTTTGTAGGAGCTTCGCTAGCAAAACTGCGGCGCATAATTCCAATCTCGGTATCGTAGTTTTCTTACTAATTGGTGCTACCTTAGTTTTTGCCGCGAGTAGTGTACTTTCGTACGCGCCGTTGTTTGACGTAGTTCGGCTGTAGATAACGCAGGCGTAAGCTTTCTCGCTCGCGTCACAGAAGGCTTGCAATTCGATCGCCTTATTGTTTTCGTTTCGTATCCATCTTGGTAAACGTATGTATTTTATGTTTGGCAGATCGGATTTAATTTGCATCCATTCCTTTTCTATGGAATCCGGTACATTTTCGTCCCAGCCAATGTTTTGACAGTTTTCACTCCATATTTTTTGGAAAAGCAGTTTTGCTTGTAGAGTAATTGGAGCCAACCAACCGAGCGGATCGTAGATCTTGCTTATTTCTGACAATAGGCGTTTAGTGTATGGTGCATTTTTGTTGTTGCTAGGCGCTTCGCTAATAAAATGGAATGTGTCGCTTGCGTCATTCCATGCGAGTCCAAGTGTTTTGATGAACTCTTGTTGCTTGAAGTTAAATTCAGTATTATTATTCTTCTCTTTCCTCTGTAGTTCTTTGAGAATAGATGGTTCGTTCGTGGACCATTTCCGTAAAACAAAACCACCTTTCTTCAGTAGTTCGCTTAGCTCCTTTTGGAGTAGCTTTGTTGATTCTATGGTATGGTGGCCCGTGATGGCGTCATTCATATAGAATTCGTTAAGTAGCGCCTTTTGGGTCAGAGGGAAAGCGTTGCCTTCATCTTTGGCCAGCTGTTGGAGAGTACGCATCGCTAAGAATGGTCGACTTTAGTCCCGTATGTAAGGGTACACAGCTGCATATCTCTCAGTGGTTCTCTCTTAGAGTATCTCCAAATAATTTTTTGAAGACATTGTTGATCTTGATGAACAAAGATTTGGCGGTACATTTTCTCAATGTCTGCCGTTAGAACATATTTATAGCTCCGCCATTTTATGATGAGGGATAAAATGTCTTTTTGAAGATTAGGCCCTTTTCCCATAAAATCGTTTAGGCTGTACCCAGAGTCTGTTTTCATTGATGCGTTAAAAACAACTCGTCGGTTGGTTGTTGTTGAGCACTGTCTTGCTACGCCGTGGTGTGGTAAGGAGGCTTGTACTCGACTTTCGGAGTCTGTAACTGGTTTCATGTGACCTAATTCGATGTATTCTCGGATGAATTCTTTGTATAGTTTAGCGAAATTTTGTTGTCTTGCCATTTTTTTTCTAAATGAAGGAATTGTGCTGTAGCTTGAGGTTTCGAGTTACCAAGGTTTTGTTCATAGTTAGCGTTCATGGGCATTTTCACCACATAACCCGTCCGTTACTCAATGTTTCTGTTGTTTCTGTGTAATATTATTCACAGAATTCATCTTCCGTTGTAGTTTCGGTTTCTGAAGGGATGTCTTCTATTTCCCAAAATTTTGTTAGGTTTTCTAGTTCTGTTAGATTAACTAGACAGTTAAACTGCTTTGTAGCACCGCACAGTATTCAGCCCAACTGTTGTTGCAACAGTTTTTTGCGCTACTGGCGAGTCATTGTTATGCTTGATTATTCCTCCTAAAATCACCTCAGAGTAAACATCAGCTCCAAGCAGTAGATCGATGGGTCCAGTGATGTTGTAGTCTGAATCAGCCAACTTGATGTTATGAAGGTGCGGCCAGTTGTCTGTGTTGATCGTTGAGTTAGGCAGATTGTTGATGAGTCTATTCATCACTAACGCTTCGGTTTGGAATGTATAGTCAGAATGGAAAGACATGCATTCCAATTTTATCATTCCTTTACTCTTGCCCATTATAGTGCCAACGCCAGTGACCGCAGCGTTCACTTTGTTTCGGGGTAAGTTCAACCGTTGAGCAGCATTTTCTGTGACCAAGGTTACTTGAGAGCCTTGATCCAGTAACCCCCGAAGGACGACGTAATCAAGGAGATTACCTTGTTCTTGACCCTTAGTTGAATAGTTGTTAAGAGTATCTCTTGTTCACCGTTAATGTGATTACAGGTTCGCTCAGCCACCGTTGATGTGGTTGGCTTTGATTGTTGCCGTTTCAGATTATCATCATAGAGAAGGGAGTGATGTTTGAAGATACACGTGCGGCATGTTTTCGTTGAATGGATGTTTCCAGCGTTATGAACTGTAGTTCTAGAAACCCCATAAACTCCTATAAGTCTGGAAGCTCTCTTGAATGTTTCATGGTTTTGATGTAGTCACCGTAAGTGACGTCATCCAGTTTGGAGGATAGTAAGTACACGATAAGTGGACCCCAAACTGGAATATTGATGTCAATGTTTTCAAGGCCATTTAAACACTCTTGCGTTATGTCATACAGCTTCTTCATGTTGTTTGAATTCGGTTTTTCGATAGATGATTGATTGAGCAGTGTGTCTATGTATGAGGTGAAAAGTAATCGCTTGTTGTCGTAGCGGTGCTGAATAATATCAAGGCACGAGTCATAATTCTCAGCACTCACAGGAAGGTGTTTGATTAACTTTTCCGCTTCATCTTTCAATTTAGATTTTAGGAACTGCATTTTCTGTGTTTTGTTCAGCGTTGGATTGTTGTGAATCATCTCAAAGAATAAATCCCTAAAAGAGATCCAATTGTTGAAACTTCCATTGAACTCTGGTAATTCCATACGTGGTGTTGTTTTTTCGTAGTGGGATGTTCCAAAGATTTTTCTATGTAGCTCGTCCTTTAGGTTGTCGTAGACTTGCTCCCACGGTCGTATTTTGCTTCATGGTCCTTTTCGTTCTCTTGCAATAAATAGCTTAATTCCCAGTGAATCTTGTCGATGGATTCCCATTTGGATCGTAGAATGTTAACTTGATCTTGGAGTTGCCACTTCTCTTTCATGCTATTCAGGTTCGTTTTGGAGACCGCTCGCTTCAAGGCGTTGAAGTTAGACATTTGATTACGTAACAGCGTTGAAAGGTGCTTGTCCGTTTCATCTCTGATTTGTTGGTGTACACCAGTTGTATCAAATTGCGCTGTTCCGGGAGTTTCTAGTATTTTCGGTTCTGATATCTTCGAAAATCCAGGTTCGTTTATCAACTTGTTTCGTAGTTGATTCATTTGCATTGTTTCGTCAAACATGCTTCTTGTTATGATGAAAATGTCCTGCTTAAAGTAGTCATGTGCTCGTTGTTTAGACTCAAACTTCTTCAAGATTTCATGATTCGATCGAAATTCATCCCATATGGATTGTAAAGCTTCGATGCGCTTGTTAAGGTAGTCTATGTTTTTTCTACTCACAGCATCCTTTTTGTAGTTAGTTTGAAGAGTTTTGATTCTCTCGTAGCTGTTTTGCTGCTTAGTTATAAGTTCTGCAAATTCAGGATAGTCTTCTGTTGACATTGTGTTCTCTTGACCTTATGGCTGCTAGTAGTTGGTGTGTTGGTAGTGTGTACTCGCGAAGTTTTCGGAGCTAAAGTAACCGCAGTGGACGTTATCCCCGCTGATTATTTCTGGTTTATAGCGGTAGAAGTGATCTCCGCTGTGGTAACCGCCGTGGACGTTATCCTCGCCGATTGTTTCTTGATGAGTAGTTTGTAGCAGTAGACGTGATCTCTGCAAGTTCGTTAGTGGCAGGCACTCAGTGTAGCTCAGCCTCCTTTACGTCATGTGCAATGTCTCAATGCTACTGGTTAGACCCGCTTGTGGGAAGCCAACAGCACCGATTTGCTAACGTTACTGGGATATACCACGCTAAGCACTCTGCTCATGAGGAGACACGATGACTCACAAGGTGATTTGCCGTCTCATCCGGCTCGAAGGACCAAAAGATGTTGGGGTTTTTCACGTCGTTGACGGATACCCCGGTAGTTGTTGTAGGTAGTTGTTAGTTCACACCAAACCACTGTTAGGTTTAATAGTTTATTTATGGAAACAGTGTAAAGTTATGTTTGTTTAGTTATCTGAGCCGCACTTAATGTTATATTATTATTGATCGAGCCGCATATGAGCGCGGGACGGAGTTTTAGTTACGACTGAATTGAGTAATTATTTAATAAGGTACGAGTAAACGTGCTTTTGCTGTATGAGCATTATTGGCTCGTATAATTTTTAAGGCCTACAGAAAGATGTTCCGTGTCTGGGTGTCTCGTATAATAATATGCGAGTTTGAATGTTTATGAATGATTCTTTAAAAAAAAAATATATTAAATAAATATATATGTCTATGAGTAATAAATAAATGTCTATGCCTTTAGCATAGTATAGTATTTGGTCCATTGTGCGTTGGGGATCTTGGCTAACTTAGCCAGCCTAACTCCGCTCAGAAGCACAGAATCTGCCTGGGAGCTTCACAGGCTTCGCGGAGCGACCTCCCTGTTCCGAGGATTTGTGCACGTTGGGTAGCCACGGCCTCGCATTCCAGGATGACGTGAGCGACTGATTCTTCAGCGTCAAAGCAGCCTCTACAGAGAGGGCTGTCTGTGGCGCCTAGGTTGAAGAATTGTTTGTTCAAGAGGCAATGGCCCGTGATTGTCCCTATTATTATTCTAAGGTTGGCTCTACTGAGAATGAGCAGTTTTTTTGTTAGTCGTGGGTGTAAGCTTGGCATGGCCATTCTCGACTGCTTGCAGTCTGTTGCCCGTGACCATCTGTTATCTTGGAGTTCCGTAGATCTTTGGCGGATCCATGTACGAAATTGCAAGAAAGATAGGGGAAGGAGTGGGTACGGGCCTAACACTACCATCTCAGAACCTCTGATCTTCGCAAGCTCGTCTGCTGCATCATTGCCTAGAGATCCACTGTGCCCCTTAATCCACTGTAGGGTGATTCGATTTGATATCGAAATACTCTCCAGGGCAAGGTGACATTCTTAAATTAACTTGCTGTTAGTTTGTTTATTATCCAAGTCTTTGAGCACAGCCAAACTGTCCGACAGGAATCTGATTCCATAATTATGTATTCCCAGGCATTTTACAGCTGTTGCCGCTTGTGTCAGGGCGACACATTCGCATTGGAAGATCGAGCTGTTTTCGCCTAGTAGTATGTGAAAGTTATATTATTTTAAACAACTCGACTCGACTCGAGTCGCGCGGATTCCCGCGGCGCCGCGGGCATCCGCGCGACTAAAGTTTCTCATGCGATAATAAGTATTGTAGTAATGAAAATAAAGCTAAAATTCATATGACACTGAAACTGCGCTGCGCTTCGACGCTCTTTTGGTGTGAATTGACCCTTAAGGTCTAGAGAGTGTACTTCAGGCCCTGAACCGTTTTGAGTCTTTGAGCCGTCTGTGTCAATGCGTACTTCATCGACTCCTGACTGGTCTCTTTTTTTCTCTGCAGTCTGTATGCGGTAGTTTTTGTTGAAAGTGGGTTTATTGGGTGTTCTGTCACACGGGGCAGCGACAAGTGGTTTGTACTCAATCGCCCGGTCCAGGATTTCTGTGTGAGCACTAGTGTGGTTCTTGCCCCATATGCCTAGGTGCATAAGCCTGATGGCAGCTAGTGCTGCCTCCTGCTGTATGAATAGATCTAGGGGGGTTATTTGCAGGGCTATCTCCGTTGCTGCTGTTGAGGTGGTTTTCATACAGCCGATGATAGCCGAACAAGCCAGCCTCTAGAATTTCTGTAGTCTGTTACTGGTGGTCGAGAGTTTGGTACTCGTCCACCACACCAGAGAGCCATACGGTCACCATTGGTCTGATCACGGCTTTGTAGAGCCACAACGTAATCTTTGGAGAGAGTCCCATGCTTTTCCTAACATTTTTTTGCATTGATAGAGTGCAATTGTGCTTCTGTTGAGTTTGTAGTCAAGATGCCTGTTCCAGAGCAGTTTACTATCGAGGAACACTCCCAGGTACTTGAATTACACTTTGAGTGTCAGTTCGATGTTGAAGAGCTTAGGTAGTCTATGGGGTCCTGGGACTCTTTAGTTGTTAAACATTATTAGTTCTGTTTTCGAGGGGTTAACCGAGAGCTCCTGTTTTGCACACCAACTTTCGATTATTTTGAAGGCTTTCCTCATGAGATCGCATAGTACAACCTCAAAATACCCGGAGATTAAGATAGCTATATCGTCTGCGTAACCCACCGAGTAAAGACCATTAGCATTGAGCTCTGTAATGAGCTCGTTTACGACTAAGTTCCACAAGAGTTGTGACAGCACCCCCCCTGCGGACAGCCCCTGCCTACGATACCACGTGTGGTAGTGTTCACAGTAAATTGAATAGCTCGGTATTTTAACATGTGTACCCAATCGATGAGGGTTGGCGCAACACCGTACACGTCCAGAGCCTGCCCGATGCTGGCGAAGTTTGTTTTGTCAAAAGCACTTTCTATGTCAATGAAGGCACCTAGTGTAGGGTTTTTTATTTTATTTTAAGGGCACTGCCTATGCGTGCGACTACATTGAGAAGTGCCGACTCGGTGGATTTACCCGCACAGTAAGCGTGTTGGTTGGGGTGTAAGGGTTTTATATTTGTAATTTGGTTTCTGATTGTTTTGTCTCTTAGTCTCTCTAAAGTCTTTAGGAGGAAAGAGGTGAGACTTATGGATCTGAATGATTTGGGGTTGGTGTAGTCACCTCTGCCGGGTTTTTAAATAAATATGATTTTAACTTCGCGCCAGATCAAGAGGATGTAGCGGTGGGCCAGGCATGCGGGGAAAACCTTGACCAGATGCTCCACTGGTGAGTCTCCGCTCCATCTGAGTGGGGCTGGAAAGATGCCATCCATTCCTGCTGCCTTGAAAGGTAGGAAGGTGTTGATTGCCCATGTTAATTTATCCTGATCAATGACTTCAGCGGCCGCAACCCAGTCCAGGTTGCTCGTAGCTCGCTCATCATATGGTTACCAGCTTTGTTTGGTTGCAATCTGGCAGCCTGGAAAGTGGGTTGTTAGAATTAATTAGCTTGTTTCTGTGTCGTTAGTTGTGTAGGTGTTGTCTGGTTTTTTGAGACATCCTATCAAATGATCTGTTCCTGTAGCAAGACAGGTTTTAACCCTCATTGCTTGATTACTATTTTCAATGTTTGTACAGAAACGCCTCCAGCCGTTCCTTCCTCTTAGGCGTATCAGGTTTTTATAGGTTTTGCGTGTTGTTTTGTATTGGTCCTAGTCGTCTGGCGACCTTGTGTTCATGGCTCTGTTGAACAGCCTTCTCAGTTTTTGTCGGTGTCTTTCTAGTTCTGGGCTCCACCAGGACTGTTTAGCATCCCGCCTGGGCAACGTGAGGGGGCATGACTGCTCATAACTAGATATGAGGATGTTTGTTATGTTGTTTACGTGTTCATCTAAGTTAGTTATAGGGATTTCAGCCGGAAGAGGAGTAAGACTACTTAGTCCTGCTCGGATTAGTCTGGTGAACTTTACCCGGTCTGTGTTACGAGGTACCCTTCTGAGCATGATAATTCGTTGGACACATGCCAGTCCTGTATGTGGAGATACCTAGGGTTGTTATAGTTAGGTCAATTATTGTTTGAGAACGTGCGTTAATAAAGGTAGGTTCTGAACCTCTGTTGAGTAGTACAAGATTATTGTTAAGAATAAAGTCAAGCATTTCCTCACCTCGGTTGTTGGTTTCGACATTACCCCAGAGAGTGTGATGTGCGTTGGAGGCTGTTGCGATGGTCAGCTCTAGTTTCTCCCTTTCACAATACTCCACCAACGATGCCAGCTCAGAAAAAGGCACGTTCTTGTCACCTGGCAGGTAAGCCGAGGCGAGTACGATATCAGGGCGACTCTGTTCTGTTCTGGAGAGCCTTTTCCTTTTTTTGGTTCTGTCAGGTCTCTTGAACAGCATTCGTTAATTAAAGGTTAGGTACATGTTTGGGGACGAAAATACAGGTTCGTGGGTTGTTAGTCGAGGTGTCCAACAGCAACTTACCTCCGGTGTTGTTAAGACCACAAATTCTGCCATGTCTGATCCACGGCTCTTGGATAAGGGCTATGGTCTTCGGTTGGTTGTCCAGCACTCTGCGCAAGGTGGCCGTCGCAGTTTGGCTGTGCTGGAGGTTGGTCTGCAGGATCTTAATTGTCCCGCAGGGAAGAGGAGCAGAGGCTGCTGATGTCTATGCCTTTATATAAACTTCACCTGGAACTTACTATGTTGGATGAAAATGCACGGTTAGCTAAGTAACGTCATTCTAAATCCAATATGGCAGACTCAAACCTCTCGACCACTTGTTAGTTTCCAATGGAGGTGTAATTTGGAATACTTATGAAAGTCCGGTGATAATGAAATATCATGACACCATAGAGCTGATGATGGTCCTGGGATGTAGGGACTGGAACTACCCGATTGTAAATGGTAGGACAGTTGAATTTGGGCTAGTATGCATTGTTATCATGAGTACTTTACATTACAAATGACGACGAGGGTATAAAGATTGTTGCCAATAATTTTTTTTACTTTTAATCTATTTTGTTCTTATATAAAATAAATTTTGTTACAGCAAAAACCTTTTTGGTTTCTCCAAGGACACCAAAAATTCGTGGACGGGTTTATTATAACGCCAATAGAGAACATAAGTATTGTAGATGATTGTCAAATAAGAAGCGATGCTGTCAAACAAGAACTAGCAGCTGTCAGTGAGGATGAATATGATGTTGAGGTAAAGCTGGAACATATGAGTGAAGGTAAATATTCTTAACTTCCTTGTTTGTGGATTAGCACGATTTTATTTTACAAACTCTTATTTTCCTTGCAATGTTCGTATGCAAGTTGTCCGCTTCAAAATTTGCAAACAATTTTTCGACCACTTGTTGGTTTCCGATAGAGATGAAATGGGACATGCTTATGTAAGTCCGGTGATAATACAATATTATGATACCATCGAGCTGATCTGATGATGGCGCTGGGATGTAGGGACTGGAACTCCCTGATGGCAAATGGTAGGACAGTAGAATTTGGGCTAGTATGTTTTGTTATAATGAGTAAATGCCATTAAGTACACATGACAACGAGGGTCTAAAGCTTGTTAAAAAACAAAACTTAAATTATTTAGTTGCACCTGTCCCTTTTTCTGTCTGTCTGTCCATAATCAAAAGTTAAGTTTGACCCATTTTCCGGTTGTACTGTCATTCGATTTACATGAATCGAATAACAGTACAATATTATTATAACTTGGAACTGATCTGATGATGGAGCCGATAGGTAGCCACAGGAACTCTGTAATAAAACGACACAACCCCATCGAGTTTCGGCTCGTTTGATTGCTATTGACAAGTACTCTGGTAGTAGGATCTGATGTTTAAGCTGTGCAACTGTTAAGACATTGTTTTGTTGATAATGTTTATTATTACGTATATGTTACTAAAGAATACCAATATACTGATAAATCAGATTTTTCTTTGAAATTCCCTCATTTGGTACGGATTTGGTTTGGTGCGAAGTCCGACACGCACTTGGCCGGTTTTCTATGTCAAAATACATTGTCCCACACTAGGAATTACTCCTGTATCGTGGGTGCGTTTACAAAACTGTAAACTGACATACACAAGACACTTAGACCCGTATCGACTATCTGTTGACTAAACAAATATTTGTTCCGTGCCGGAATCGAACGCTCTACAAGCAGCGCAGCAGCCAATCGCTTAACCACTGCACAAACCGTGCCGTCTATTACTAATTGGTGTTCGCGCGATGATCGCTTCTATTTGGGCGTCGCCTACTGGTCTGCCAGTGATCATCCCCATAAACAAGCGATCTTAAATCTTGGAACTATTTATTTACAGAGCATCCAGAAAACGTAGACATCAGCCATCCAGATGTAGAAAATGTACCAGCACACCATTCTGAATCTGACTCGGAAGATGGTGAACTTGTAATGGAGATTAAAATAGAGGGAGAAGAAGAACAAGAGTTATCTGAGCAGAAACAAACAGTCAGGGAGACGCGGAGTAAGTATTGTGTTCGATTTTGACCGAGCGGCCGCGCCAGATCGCTTTTTGCAATGGTAAGGTTATTATTTAGGTGAGTCGATTGTTCAACACTCTGTGGCATAAAGAAACCAGCGTTTTTGTTTGCTTCCAGAGCTAGAACTTGAAACCCCAGACAAAAGCTATCCAGATGTAGCAGATATACCAGCACCCAACTACGAGTCGGATTCAGAAAATGATTTACCTTTGATTGTGATTAAAAATAAAGCTGAGGAAGGTCAAGAAGTATCAAAGAAGAAAAGAAGAGCCAGTGTGACTAATAGTAAGTATGTTTGTATATGGGCACAGAGTGTCCACTAGCATCATAACACAAGCTACACGATCATAGCACCAAGTCCTGCAATCCTCCATTAAAACGGGAGGATCCTCCGACCAGACTGGTGTTGAGTCAGGTCCGTGTACTGCCCGATGGTTGATTTCAGACTGTTTTTTGTAAATGTTAAAAAAAAAAACGAGAACTTGTTCGGAAAAAAGAGAACTCTGCTTGTGCGATGCAGTATTCGTGTGTTTAGTACGTATGTGGAGTTATAGATGTCGCTAAATCACTCATCTCCGAAGATCGGAGATCAATAGCTCTTGATGAGTCGTCCATAGATCTTTATTTATTCATAGGAGAACCGACAGCAATAACAGATGGATAAAAATTGTAAATGAGACATAGAGCCAATTAATTATTCTCACGAGTAAAAACAGAAACAGTACTCAGTAGAAAACTCACTAACAGGCACGAAAGAAAAGAATATATATCAATAGGTACAATAAGCACTTTTAAAAAAGTCAGCGTTCAGCAGAGCGTGTGCAGAATAAGTTTTAGTGGTAAATGGGTCAAATGAGAACTCTTTCCAAATAATAATCCTTACTCGTACTGAGTTTTGCTTGTAGTTAGAAGAGGAAAAAGAAATGGAGATAGGCGGATTAAATCAACCTCATCTCTGGGGGACATTGAAACGCAGTTTATGCAGGAGATCAGGACAGTCAATCTCATTACATATCATTTTTAAAGAAAAGTGCAATCTGCTAGTCAACCACGATCTATAAGTTGTTGCAAATGAAATGTTTCTTGCTAAGATTTCAGTAATTATTAGAATGGTATGGTATACGTAGCCGAAAACATAAAAACGAATAAATCTTTTTTGTACATTCTCAATACGATCAATGTATTTGCCATAACAAGGGTTCCAAATTTGTGATGCATGTTCGAGGTGACTTCTCACAAAAGAGCAATAAGAATCGGTCTTGGCCTTTTATAAACAACCCGGGAGTTTCATAACAAAACCCAGTGACCTCGAAGCTTTGGCCACTATTTGCTCAATGTGCACGTTCAATAAAAGATTTGAATAATGAAATACGGTGAACGCGACCGCCTAGGTCGCGTACACCGTCGCATCTCTGCAACAGCTGAGCTGCCCTTTTAGTTTATAAGGGTTCTCTATTGTGTTACCTAACTTTTTTATCCATAATCAAAAGTGCCATATTTTTTTTGTTCTAACCATCATTTGTCCGAATGATAACTTGCCCGAACTTAATGTCACATAACATCATATACCATAAAATTGAAATCCCTAAATACAATAAGCCCTAAATTCGTTTGTCATAAATATTACAATCAATAATTATAATATTACAAAAAAAATTAAAACAGGTTTTCAATAAAAGTCATAAATTCAAGTTATAAAATGTTTATACAACGTTGATGTGACAGAGGGGCATTAAATTAAACTACGTATACTATACGTGTTTAGTATTAATTCGATACGGTATAAAAATAAAAATAATAATAAATGAGGTTTTTTTTTTTCAAACAAACTAAATAGCTTACAATTCAGAGTAAAACGCAACCACCCTTTATACCATACTTTATACCCATTATCCTTGTTTGCATTGCCATCTTATAGCGAAAATGTACTTGTGACTTGCGTGAGAACGGCAACAACGCGTCGTATCGTAGGTTATACTCAGATTTATCGTTTTAAGGTGCATGACCTGTGCGTATAGACATAATCAGCTGTTAGGAAAGATACATCGTGTTCAAACGAGGCCAAAACTTAAAAAATCGTTTGTGACTAAACTACTGCTCCGATTTAATTGATTTTTGGTACAGAGCTTGAAAATAGTACCTAGTATAGGCAGTTTAAAGGAAAGCCCCTCTGTCGTATCAACTTTGTATAATATATTTTTTTTTAAACTTTGTAAGTATAACAAAGCTTTTGCTATGAACTTCTCTCAGGCGTTACGTAGATACGAGTTATATGCAATAAGAGTTATAAAAATATTATGAGTTTAGCTTAGATTTGGTCTACAAATTATTAATGAATGAATTAATGTAGTAACATTTTTTTTTTGTAATTAAACATTATCTGATTTTGTATTACAATTGTCAATACTGCATGCAAGCGAGCATGCAAGCAACCATGCAACATGTAGCATGCAAGCGAACATGCAATATGCAGCAGGCATTCTAAATTACAATCTAGGGGTTGGGCAGACAAGACTTCGTGGAGTCGGATTTACAGCGATTCGTTTCTGACACTAAAATCTAATATTAAGCAAATGTTTTAGGACTAACATTATATAATATATGTTTAGGACATATTTATATATTATTTCATGCAAAATTAGGCGATTCAATTATTATAGTACTCGATATTATAATAGAATAGTTTTACAACAAACAATTTTAGGAGAAGAAAGGGAGTACCGTTTATAAGTTGTAGGGAGAGGGACCCGTTTTCTGCTAAGTAGATTACTGAACATTTCACGCGTCTAGTTAGCAGACACAATATATTTTGAATTGTTTGCGGCCTATTCGCTGGACCGGGTTCAAATCTAGTTTGTTAATCAGCAGTAATCATCCAATCGCGCCAGGTCAGATTGGAAAGCATCCATGTCATCATCTGATGATATTACAGAAAATATCTGCATATCATCATCAAAACAAAGTAAATTTGAGTTGTGGAAACACGAGTCGATGTCGCTCATATAAATGATAAAAAGTAACGGACCCATCAAGGAACCTTGAGGAACACTACTAGGAGCTGAAAGCCAGCTCGACTTGAAGTTACTGATTACATCAGCTTGAGATCTGTTTTCAAGGTATGAAGTAAACTAAAGAAGAATATCTCCTCTAATACCGTTGTAAAAAAGCTTTGATTTATGAATATTATGGTCAATTCTGTCAACAGCCTTACTGTAATCTGTAAACGACGTCGACCTGTGCCCCATTACCTATTCTGTCCGTTAGAAAGTCATTGATCAAAGCCAGATTAGACACTGCAGTATGCGCGCGCGTGACCGACCTACGTTACGGCCCGCGTCAAAATCGCGGCGTACATACGACGTTGCTCACAAAAAATGGCTTACTGATGGTTGTACGTGCTCTAGGCACATAGAGTAAACAGTTTTGAATTCTTAAATAAACATGTTGTAATATTAATATTTATTGTTAACAATACTCGTGTTACGAGAGTAGAATTATATACAAATGATGTTATCAGACACCTGGTTGAAATAGTTTCTGATCCCGTAATATGTTGATTACTGATAAAACGACTACATCAATTTACACGAAATTCTGCAGGTTACACTATGAATAGATAAGTAATCTAATAAAATCGTTTTATTTGAGAGTCCTGTATAATATTTTCATAATATTCATACTCAAACTTCCTATTACGAAAATCAAATAAAGTAACTGTTTTAGACATAAAATTTCTTGACCAAATAAGTATATTTATGATGTTATTTCGTGAAAAGACTAACTAATACTATCTAATAACTACTTGTAAATAAAAACATACCCACAAATCGATGAATACACACAAATAGACCCTAAACAGCATTTGCAAAACATTTTAACAAAAATGTTGACATCTTACATTTTCTTGATCGAAAAAGTATTATAATAATGTTATTTCGTCCTAAAATTTATCTAACACGATGTAATAACTACTTGAAAATGTCAAAAAAAATAGTCAAAAAAAATGTACTATATCTTTTTTTTTATTACTGTCAGTGTAAAAATGTGGTAGAAAATTTGTGAGACTGATGAGAATATCATCCCTAAGTATGAGTACCTTTCCACAGGATATAAAACCTTTTCTTTTTAGTAATAATAGAGGTATAAAGCGCGCGAGTCTACCGTCTCCATAAGGAGACGGCGGGCCCTGACGCCAGTATTAATTACCGTCTCATTATGCAGATTTTAGTCAGTCGAGTTTCCTCTCAAGCCCCTACGGCTTGAGAGGAAACCCGACTGACTAAAATCAACCGAAATGTTCCCAACATATCCCTTTCAAGCAGTCGAGTTCTTTAAAAATTTAATATTAATAGAAAAACTGTTCAGTTATGTATTAAAGGTTCAAAGTCGCAGGTGTTTGAAACTGTTTATCCAAAAATATATTCTTACCTCATGAGCTATGTTTTGTTCAATAATGAACAAAAGCTCTGGACCCAAATCTGCTGCGTTATACTGGATTTCATCACTGAGTATAACTTTGTTGCACTTCACACAAGCCAAAATACCTGTAACAGACAGAGAATAAAATATGTTAATGGGTATTAAAACTGGTGTTACTAACTTGATCCAACTGTTTTAAAACTATTTTTTCATTAACTTACCTTTAGTGTGAGTAAAAACAGAAGATTTCCAATGGGCAGATCCAAATCGCATATTCTGATTTCGAGTACCGTTGAAAAAAGCCAAAGTTAATCCAAGAATGAGCAAATATCAAAAAACCGTTATACAAAGCCAAAGTTGTAGGAAGTTAGAACTAAATGAGAAAACGTAAAGTAACACCAGAAGCCACGAAAGTCGAGACGAACGAGACTGGTTGACTGACAGTATTTATGTCAAAACGGTCACATCATTTTGAATTCTTTCGTTCAGAAGTACACTAAGACCAAAAAAGTAGACTAAATATTTTTTTTTACGATGAAATCGTCACACTTGCTTATAATTAGTCAAAAATATGTATTAGAGAATAATAATAATAATAATAATTTATTTTTAATAGGATGAGAACATACTTTTTGTATTTATCATCGTGATATTAAGTTTTGATGAGACATGATTTCAGAACGAATGCACTATGCGAAATATGAGACGCCATGTTGAATAGAATATGGCAATAATTGGTAAAATCAGACAGTGTTTACCTACATTTTAGGTTATTTTTCTACTTTTGAGGTTTTATTTCCTACGTAAACCTGGAACGGGCACACGCTAGGAAATAATTTCAAAGGGTCGTCGTTATCGAAATCTATAAGGAAGAATATATATATATACATATACAGGCTGTAAGGGACAAGATATCGCAAACTTTGCGAAAAGGTTACACCTAATGCCACTAACAAAATTATGATAGTCATTAATCTCGGTAATGATTGGTTACAGAAATTGATATTTTCAAGCGCGCAATGTATTGCAAACAATGCGATCTCAACGCGACGCAATGTAGGCGCGCGAGCGCGTAGTACGTAGTTACCTACACGTCTTACACACACAGACACGGCAGTGGAGCTGCGCGCGACGCGGGCCGCCTCGCTTCGCTTGTATGAATGTACCTACCTACAAAGTCGAACAAAAGTTAAAGACATCTTTGCACTTAGCTGCAAGTGCAGGTACAGTCAAGTCAGTAATTTAGGCTGCATTTTAAAACTAAAGTTGTGTGAATATTTTAAGAGCTTTAAGGTACCTACTACCTACCTTGTTTGCTAATTAGCATAAATGAAACAACAATGTTAGCGCCGTCTACTGTGAAGGGAATGTAAACAAACGTATGTCTTTATTTCTCCTAATGTAAACAAAAAACAACAGCTTTCAAAGTACTTTGTCATAAAAATACATTTACGTTTACGACAAACGAACACTAAGTGTTTAACGCACAACCAACAACAGTAAAAAAAACTTAACGTAATTAATGTACTGATGAAAACAAAACATTTAATAACATTAGAAGACCTAGTATGTAACCCAGCTCGTATTAAACGTTATTATTAGGTACAGACGCCAGCAAAAGTCGATAAGAATTCTCACAACGTATTAGTTTGACATTTAGTTTGACTTACGACCTTCTATTCTCAAGTTTTCGCCAACAAATGATTGAAAGTCACAATTTCATCAACTTAGCATAAGTCAAGATGGCCCAGTGGTATAGAGCACACAGATTGAAGCGCAAATCAGTGTGCCGCAAGTTCAAATCCTACGCAATTGTTGACTTTATGTAATAACTAAATGTTTAGTAGGCCATTTTATTTTAACATATCCGTGATTATTCGTTAAGAAACACTGTATTATATTGTGTTTACTTTCGTTTAAAACAGCTTTATCTTTTAACTTGTGCCATCGCCTTATCTTAAGAATGCAGTGAAATCGCTATTAATTTTGTTAACAATAATCATGATTCTATTTTGTCTTTTATTCTTCTACCCGCACTGTTCTAACATAATAGTTCAATTTATTTTTCTCATCTAATTGACGATTATCTTGTGAGAACTAAAGTTCTTTTAACAGAAATTGAGGTTAAGTTTTAATTTCAGCTCAACAATCAACTAACCGGGTTAAGTGGCTTGGCAAACTTTCTGACGAGTACAGGTTGGAGTGTGGAGTGAGACAGGGGGGGTTAACATCTCCTTCACTTTTCAACTTGTACGTGAACGAAAAGTGAAGATGTTAACCCCCCCTGTCTCATTCCACACTCCAACCTGTACTCGTCAGAAAGTTTGCCAAGCCACTTAACCCGGTTAGTTTGGTGGTCATACCAATATTTAAAAATATTAATTAACTCACCCGGCACACCTGTATCCTTCAATTTACGCCAGAGAATATCATACCTAACCAGGTCAAATGCCCTGGACAGGTCAAGAAATGCCGCATACACAGACGTGCTCCTATCTGTGTAATACCTGATAGTCTGCTTGAGAGACATAACCGCACATTCTGTCAAAAGTCCTGGTCTAAAATCGAACTGTGAATCATTTAAATTTAGGTGTTTTTTAAGCTGTCTCTCAAGCAGGCCATCAAGCACCTTCGATATGGTTGCAGCTAATGATATCGGGTGGTAGTTGCACTTATCGGAATTATCTCCAGTCTTGTTTTTAATTATAGGCACTACCACCGTCTTCATCAGCTCATTTGGCAGGTAGGAATGCCTAATACAGAGCGTAAATAACAGTCCTAGGAGCCTCGGGAGGTGTGGCCCCGCATGCTGAAAATGTTCGACGCTAAGGCCGTCGTGTCCAGGCGACTTCCCTCGAGTCATACCCTTTATTATTAGAGCTACTTGTTTTGCTGTGACACGCTCAGGCACCGCTGACACGACGACCTCCGCATCCGTGGTCTGCTCACCTTTTAGCGGAGACTCCACTTGAAAGTTTCATCTAAACAAATTAGCAAAGTCTTTTGGTTCACTGATGCCGTTGACACTCACCGGGACGCTAGGTTTTGGGCTTAACTTTTTTGCTTGTTGCCAAAATCCTTTAAAATCTTTATTCTGATGTTTGGTAGCTAAAATATTCATTTTTATTAATTCTTGGTTATTCTGACAATAATTTAGTTTGCTTTTGAATTTTTTTCTCGATTCATACATCTCATTATAAATGTTACCCCTGTTAGGTCGACCATAACACACCCATGTTAAAACCTTCTGCCTAGCCTCTCTGTGAGCGTCACGAACATACTTGTTCCAGCCGACAATGTGACGACCGCGGTGCCGTCCGCCGCTACCCCCACGACCCACATAGCTATCAACAGCCGCCTCCTGCAATGCTATCACAATGTCACAATAAAGCGCGTCTATCGCTGCCAAGTGATCCTCGCTACTGTCACTACACATGCTATCACAACACTGATGGATTTCGTGAGGGAAGCCAAATTTCCTCAGTTTATCGTTACAACATTTAGAATATTTTTCTATTTGGCTTAAATCCCTGTCTCCCCATAAAACTTTATTTGTTTTGGTGAGCAATGGCTTAATGGTTCGACAAACTGATTTTAAGTTACACTGAATCTCAACTGGATAGTGATCTGACCAGAAAATGTCGTAGCATACCTTTACTGAAGAAACCGTCTTTAATACAGCGTCAGTGACAATACAGTGATCTAGACGTTCCGACACACACACTTTAATTGCACTTATTCGGTTACTTTCACACGGAATCACAGACACATAATTACACTTGCTGTTTCTCCACAGAAGCGCTACGCCGCCATAAGGCCGCCCGCGCAATATACCGCTTGTAAGGTCTACCGCAGATTTGCCGCAGAAACCAAAGTCATTGTTTATTTTACCGAGTTCGGGTATCTCGTGTGGCAAGAGCCAAGTTTCTTGCAGTGCAATAATATCAGCAGTTTGGCAAAGCCGTTTTACACACTCTGAGGATAGCCCGTCGGAAATAGACAGAAAATCATTCTAAATTCGCAAAGCGTGATGTAGTTCTGCATTTTTGGTATGTTGTATGGGTGTGTTAGGGTAGTTTAAATTAAAAAATGCAACTTCGAAAACCTTGTGGAAAATGAGAAAATCGAGAAAATTTTCGAAATTTGTGGTGTTTTTATGGTATTTGCCTTGCATGGCCAAAACTATGCATTTTTTGCGAACGATGTTGTCTACAAGTATAAACTGTATTCAATAACCTACAATTTGAGTCCTATTTTGGCTCTATTGACCCTATAGAAGCTGAGCTAGAACACTTGAAAGATGACCAATTTTTCTCGAAAATAGCTTTTTCTCGATTTTTTTGACATATTTCGTAAGATATTCGCAAAACTGCTTGTTTTACAGAAAAGAATAACCAAAAATATTTTTAAGTACTTATTAAGCATTTATAAGAGCCCAAAATGAAGTCTGTAAGACTAACAGGTCACTCACAATCTCAAAATAATGAAATAGTTAAAATGGGTTTTAGAGGCAAATATTAGAATTATTGTTTCTGTCGTTTGTTAACACCCATACTCTGATGTGTAGATCACCAATTCACCATTCAAGCTAACATTTGTGCTTAACATCGTAATTAATAATTGGTTGTCTCAATGATACCATTCAGTATATGAATAACATAAGCTGGGAGTACCTCCACGTGGTGAAGGCGGTAACAGTATATGATGTGATACCACGTCTGCTCTTTTTTGGCAAGGAAAACAGAAATTGTGGGGTCAATTTCAGAAAAGGCAGGACCTTGTAGACTTGGCTACCATTTTCCTTCAGCCAGATGCAACGCAGGAAAATATTGCGGAAGCTGGTGAAAAGTGTCTGGTAGCTCTATACGGGGGCGTTGCGAGTACTCAGACACTGCATGACCTGAGATTCACGTTGTTTGTGAAAACAGCGGCAAATGCAAAAACGAATCTCGCACGTTTGCCACCTACTACCGAAGCTTCCGCTTTTCATGCCTTTCGCACCTACCACCAAGTGCAAAAGTGTCTGGGGGTAGAAAAGGATCCCACCAAGTGGGGCTGGGAAATCAGCACCCGTGGCCTAATCCCGATCACAACAAACAAAGAGCCAGCTCCAGCCCAGCTTCTAAAAATGATAGCCTGCAAATGCAAAAAGGAATGTAGAGGGGCATGCAGCTGCTTAAAAGCTGGGCTGAAATGCTCAGCTCTTTGTTTGAATTGTGGAGGGAAGTCGTGCAACAACATAGCATCCATTGGGGATGACTCAGAGGAAGACGAAAAAGAAGTTCTTCCTCAGAATAATGAAGAGGAACACGAACAAGAGTAAGACCATGAACGCGTTCTTTTTGATCTTCCCCATCATCACAAGGAACAGGAATCCCAACCCCGGAAAAAACGAAGATTGACTATGAACAATTCATAGTCAATGGCCTTTTTTACGGTTCCGTATCCAAAACTGGATGCTCCACTGTTTGTCCGTATGTTACCAGGCTGTATTTCATAAACCATCAATCATAATATACTTCTGTTAACACTGTAAAAAAATACTAAACGCTTCCATTCAACAAACGTATCTTTTTGCCATTTTTTTAAGAAAATGATATGTAACCCTTCGTGCGTGAGTCTGACACCTACTTGGCTGGTCGGCAGTAACCGAATTTTGGGTATGAATGTAAAAGACCTTCCAAGCTATTAATAAAATTTCTGTCTAATTTGCAATAAACCTGTATACTTATATTATTTTGACTCTGTAAATTATTTGGGTTTTCGCGTTTTATTAAGATTAAGAGTGAACTGTAGGTCTCACAGACCTCGTTTTAGGCAGTGATGGTAGCTAAATATGTACTTAAAAATATTTTTGGTTATTCTTTTCTGTAAAACAAGCAGTTTTGCGAATATCTTACGAAATATGTCAAAAAAATCGAGAAAAAGCTATTTTCGAGAAAAATTGGTCATCTTTCAAGTGTTCTAGCTCAGCTTCTATAGGGTCAATAGAGCCAAAATAGGACTCAAATTGTAGGTTATTGAATACAGTTTATACTTGTAGACAACATCGTTCGCATAAAATGCATAGTTTTGGCCATGCAAGGAAAATACCATAAAAACACCACAAATTTCGAAAATTTTCTCGATTTTCTCATTTTCCACAAGGTTTTCGAAGTTGCATTTTTTAATTTAAACTACCCTAACACACCCATACAACATACCAAAAATGCAGAACTACATCACGCTTTGCGAATTTATTGTCTATTTCCGACGGGCTAGGATCTTTTAAAAGACTTACAATTGAAACTGATGAACTTTAAGCTTTCATTGTTTGTTGTACTACTCATTTGTTTTTGCACCAATATCAGATTTCTTACGTCTGTCTAAATCTCGCCTGCTGAAATCCACAAAACGGCGGCAAGTTATACCATCAGGCCATAAGCTGCAGTCCAAAAACAAACTTAGTTTCTCCTTAGGAACATACATTTTATATGAGTTGTATTGAAACAATACAACTCATATAAAATGTATGTTCTGCTGCTTGGGTTCGATCTTTTGTAATGTGATTTCAACGTTTGTTTTGCTCTTTATGTAGGCAACTATATGATTCTCGCAAGTTTCCTTATGCACGTTATTTATAAATAGAGGACACTGATACTGACAGCCTTAAAACTTTCAACAATTTCGGTGCACGTTCCTTTTTTACCTATAAATCGATTCCTGTACCTTTTTCTTTGTACAACTTGCTATTCGTCGTTTGCGCTCTGCCTAAGTAAAGCGCTCGCCGGCTGGGGCGCTTGAATCTGCTGTTCTTTCGCTGCGCCTACACATACCGAGGTATTAGTAGTATTAGTCACCGCGCTAGTCGAAGTGTCTTGTGTTTGTTTCGCAGTGAGCACCTCCGGCGGCGCGTGCAAGCGAGACAGGGACAGTGAATGCTGTGCTTGAGTGTGTTGATCTACCTTCTTACCAATAACGTTCCACCGTCCCTCAGGATTGCCTCTCAGGATTTATACATATTACACATGAGTGTAATATGTATAAGTCCTGAGGGGCCACTTTCGCGGTTGTATTCTGCGCTGTCAAATATGCGATTCGCACCCCGTTTTTTGTTGACAAAGTTGTCCTGTTCGATATTATTAACTATCGATGTTTGCTGTTGATTAATGAATTCATTTTGTAGTCTTGAAAACTGGTTCACAGGTGTATATGTTTCCTTAATAGTCTCAATCTCGTCTTTGAGTGTAATAAGGTCTTTCAATAATCGAGTCGCGTCCAAATGATCAAAAGTGACCGGGGGTAATTTTTGTAAGTCACTGGCGACAAAAATCGGCATCTCTTCAGGATCTTTCTGTTTTATTAGTGTGATTATGTCTTCTAATTCTCTTTGCGATTTTCCCTCTCTTTTTCGGTTGATCTTTCTTCCCGTTGTCTTGACTGAGGTAAATAAAAGATTTTTTGCTGCACTAATTTCTTCCGATTTAAACGCCGTGGTACACAGTCTAATCATTGAATCCTCGTCCATCACATCACACTTGTTCTAGATAAAGGCCAGAACCTCGTTTATAACTAAATAACAATTCGCGCACTTTAACATTTTAGAGGTCGTTGACCCGTTCAAATCAGCCATTGCTAACGTTCGCGCACTATGACGCACCGCTCGTGGTTTTAGAAGATAATCATGGTTTGTACATGGTAGCTAGTGTCAAGTTTAGAAAGTATTTCGTGTTTTGATAAAGAATACAGTCACTTTGTTTTCTATTAGAAAGCGTATGTATGTAACGCATTCTAATGTTTTGCAATATTTGGCAGCAAATAAGTTGAGTCAACCTTCTCTTCGAACTTTGCCGAGGCACAGATAATATAATACTAGCGTACAGATGCCTTATCCCATACAAACAAACGGTACCGCCGTAACTACGATTTATACCAGACTTTGCGAAGGTAGCAAGGTAGGAACCACTCACGCGTTTAACCAAGCAATCGCACGTGTGGGAATGGAGTTTGGAGCAAGGTAAGACTTTTGAAGCTCTTAAGAAGCTGCTGACCACGTCTCCTATTCTGGTCCAAGCGGATTACACGAAACCATTTCTACTGAGGACGGACTCAAGTAATTATGCTTTTTACCCAAAGCACCCCATGATGAAAATCCGATAGAATACGCTAGCCGTCTGCTCACTCAAGCCGATTAAAACTACTCGACTACTGAAAGAGAGGCTCTCGCGGTAGTCTGGGCTGTCCAGCGATTCCGCGGCTATATTGATGGTCATCAAGTCCGTGTGATGACTGACCACCAACCCTTGAAGTGGCTGTTTTCCCTCAAGTCACCAAGTGACTGAGGATGGTGTGTCACCGGGATGTGATATCTGTCCGGTTGTCGTAGACGTACCACACTGGGATGCAACTTCGACCCGGAAGGCTCAGTTGGCTGATCCAAAAGTTGCCAAGATTATCCAGGACTTAGAAGGTAAAGATGAACTTGCTACTAATTACACGCTGGACTGAGAAAGGCTATCTCTTAAATCAAGCTGTTCTGTATAGGTATGTGCCTGATACTGACTCCGAGGAGCCTCAACTCGTCATACCAGAAAGCCTGCGAAGCAAAGTCATGTTAGAGTGCCATGACTCACCCACGGCCGCTCATGGTGGTATCGATAGAACATTGCATCGTATCTCGCAACGGTTCTACTTCCCTGGTATGCGACGGTTTGTAACTCAATATCTTAAAACTTGTATAGAATGTCAGCGGTACAAGCCGTCTAACATTAAGCCAGCTGGACTGCTGTAGTCTCCAGTCCCAGCTCAGCGATTTGAAACCATCGCAACTGACCTCTTTGGTCCGTTGCCCAGAGGACCGCAGGGTGAGAGATGGATCCTTATTGTGGAGGATACTGCCAGTAAGTGGGTAGAAGTCTTCGCTCTCACGGAAGCTACGGCAGAGATGCGTTCAATGAGGTATTTATGAGATTTGGTATCCCTCGGCGATTGATCTCTGATAACGGGGTGCAATTTGTAGCAGACGTCATGCAGAAAGCCATGTTTGTTTTAGGTGTAAAGCAGAGTTTGGTACCTCTATATCACCCGGAGTCAAATCTGGTTGAGCGAGACTTCATCATCATTTCAGCCGAAAGACGTCCACTGCTGGACACAGGCCTCCCCTAAGTGTCGCCACAATGATCGGTCCTATGCGTCTCGCATCCATGGGCTACCCGCAACCCTCACCAGATCATCGGTCCACCTTGTGGGAGGCCTTCCAACGCTGCGTCTTCCGGGACGCGGTCGCCATTTCAGAAATTTTCGGCCCCATCGACCATCTGTTCTGCGAGCAATGTGCCCTGCCCACTGCCACTTCAGTTTGGCGATTCTTCGGGCTATGTCGGTAACCTTAGTTTTCTTGCGGATATCATCATTTCTGATTCTATCACGCAAGGAAATTCCGAGCATTGCTTTTGGGTGACTGTAAGCCTTCTGATGAGGCCCATTGTGAGCGACCACGTTTCGGTTCCATAAGTCATCACTGGCAACACGCACTAGTCATAGACTTTCGTCTTGAGACACTGTGGTATGTGAGACGAGAAGATACCACGCAACTTCCCGAACGCCGCCCAACCGAGTCGGATTCGACGGTTGACCTCTTTCTCGAAGTTAGCCCTACCTAACTAGACCGTTTGTCTTAGGTAGACGTACTCGTCTACAATTTCGAGTGGAGTCTCCGATCTTGATAGTAGTGGGTGCTACATGGGTATTTACCATGACCTTGGTTTTGTCCTTGTTTATTTTAAGACCCACTCTTTCGAAAGCTCTACTGAGGTCATTGAGCATTGTACTGAGGTCCTCCATAGTCTCAGCCATGACGACTATATCGTCGGCAAATCGAAGATGAGTGATGTACTCGCCATTGACATTAATGCCTAGACCTCTCTAGTCCAGAATCTTGAAGACATCTTCCATTGCGGCCGTGAACAGTTTCGGAGAAATGATGTCTCCTTGCCTCATACCCCGCTGTAGGAGGATAGTTTTCGAGGTCCGGTCCTGAAGTCGGACTGACGTGGTGGCGTTTTCGTACACACACTTTAAAACCTCGATGTAACGATAGTTGATCTGGCACCTTTGGAAAAACTGCAGCACAGCCCAAGTCTCAATCGAATCGAAGGCTTTCTCGTAGTCCACAAACGCTAAGCAGAGGGGCAGATTATACTCTTCGGTCTTCTGTATAACCTGCCGCAGCGTATGTATGTGGTCTACGGTCTAGCCTTTTCGGAATCCGGCTTGCTCGGTTTCTGTCATCACCCGACGCCTTGTTGTTCTTAAGCTGCTTCAGAGCCATCCTAATCTCATACAGGCTGACGTCCGGGATGTCTTCGGTATAGTGTCGGGTCAATCTAGCTCTTGGGTTTTAGCAAGATTCGCAGCGGCTTTAGTCTTTGACGTGTATGACTGTCCATTGAACTTCTCGATTTCTGTCAGAAGCTCCAATTTGGCGGATATGGTTCTGCCATTGTCGGTCTTCAGTTTCGTGAGCTGGCTTTTTGCCCAATAGACAGATCTCTTGCAAAGACCCTAGAGCCCTTATTCCGCTCTATCGCGTCTTTAATCCTTTCGGTATTAAAGCGGCGGAGGTCGCTTTTCAAGGACTTGGAGATTCGTCTATTGAGCTGCCGGTATTTACACGCATCGTCTGAAGACTGCAGAATCATCTCCCGCCTCTCCTTCATGAGCTTGAAAGTAGGATCAGAGAGCTTCCTGTTCTTATCGGTATGGCGAGTCTTGAAGAACTTAGACCCGACCGTGTGGACAGTTTCCACGAACCCATCATTGTATTCGTCCACGGAGCTCATCAGGCACTCAAAACGATTTTGAAGTTCGAGCTGAAAGCTTTCGAGGTTTTGTATCTGGATCTGTGCTAGACGGAGCGTATACTACATCAGTCGAGACCATGCCAGCTTGATATTTAGATTCAATGTGCCTCTTACCATGCGGTGATCACTTCTAGTTTTCACCGCGTTGATCACAGAGACATCATTGAATATCTGCTTCTTCGTCGACATGATGAAGTCAACTTCATTTTTAGTTACACCGTCGGGCTCTGCCAGGTCCACTGCCTGTGCTCACGCTTTCTGAAGAAGGAGTTCATCATATAGAGGCTCTCCTTCTCCATAAAAGTGGCCAGTATGTGTCTCCGGTGGTTCCGACGTCTAACTATTAATCGTGATGCCTATTTTAGCTAAACGCTGGAATATTTGTTTTAAATGTTCCCTATGAATAACTTCACTTTCTGACGCTATGATGACGTCATCGATGTAGCAAAATAAAGAACTGGTTACTTTTTCTTTTTGTCTGTCACATTTTCTAATCCTTGCAATACGGTATTGTTCATATATCTTTGGAAAGTCTGAGCGGCGTTTCTTAACCCGAATGTCATGCGCGGGAACACGAAAAGCCCAAAAGGTGTTATAATGGCAGTTTTTTCAACATCTTCTGGGGCTACTTTAATGAAATGGTACGCTCTGTTAATATCTAACCTGGAGAACACTTTTTTCCCTGACAACGCATACGTGAAATCATGCAACCTCGGCATGGGGGTATCTGTCTGGTTTTGTTATGGAATTTTATCGCCTGTAATCGCCACATGGTCGGATTTGTCCGTCCTTTTTCGGAACCACATACAAAGGGCTCGCCCATTGACTACTCGATGGCTGACATATACCCATTACCTGCATCACACGAAATTCATCTCTCACCTGTTTATATTTGTCCGGTGGTCCTTGCACGCGCGTGGACTGGCGGACCCGTGGTCTCGATGTGATGGTAAACTTCATGTTTGGGCGTATCTTTAAACGATACGGGCCTCGTTACCTCTGACAACTGGCTCAATAAATCACATTATGGATTATCCGCACTAATAGTCGTTAGGAACGGCTCCCTGTAACTTATGGTGGAACCTACTGCGTATAATTGCGTCACTTGATCTATCAACTTCTTGTTGTATAAATCTACTACTAATCTATGCGTTCTCAAAAAATCAGCGCCTATAATTGGCCTACTAACATTACATATTATGAATGCCCACTTATTACTACGTCTTATACCTAAGTTAAGTTCTAACACTACAATACCGGACGTACTTATTTCCGTTCCATTTGCCGCGAATAATGTATGTGGGCATTCACTATAACTTCTACCACAATATTTGGACGTAGGAACCACTGACACATTGGCACCAGTGTCTATCAAAAAATTCACACCGTTTTTACTGTCTGTGACACAAAGGCGATGGTTTTCCTCCAGGCTGGCGCATTCTCCCATCGCACTCGAACGCATCGCATTTAGTTTCCATTCCAGTTACATGGCTGCTCGCAACTTCTGGCTGCCTCCCGGAAACGGAAATGATACCTGCATAACCAGTCTGCACTCTGCGGTGTGCGCCTCCGACCCTGTGATTCTGAACGAGACCTGCTCACTCTTCTGTCTCTGCTCCATGGTCGATAGCTGCGCCGATTATCACGTCTTTTTATTTCGTTAACCTCTACCCGTAACGCCTTGAGTTCCGCAGTCATGTCTCGTATTTCGGTCAGTAATTCTGTGTTTACACCTGTGGCCGACAGCGGTGGGGACATTACCTCTGATATCTCCCCACTGCGCAAGTTATCCATGATTTTATCAGCCATTTCGGCGAGCTCGTCCAACCTGGCTTCGCCATTACAGCTGGCGAGTATAGCCCGCACCCATCCCGGTAACCTTGACATCCATAGATTTTTTAGGGTATCTCCTACCGTAGCTGTGTTCTTGGCTAGCTCACGCATTTTTGCCAGTAATTGTGATGGCCTCTGTTGTCCTAGCTCCATCTCCTTTACAAGTTTATGGAACTGCGCTTCTGCACTCTCCTGGAAAACCTTTAGTAATCTTTTCTTCAAAGTAGTGTATCGCTGCTGCTCTGGCGGATCATCTATCAAATCTGCAACCTGACTTATTTCTTCTTTGCCCAGGTTTGCCAATACTAAGTCGTATTTGACATTCTCACCTTGATGCTGTGGCCCTATTATGACTTCGAACTGCGCGAACCACATGCGCGGCATATCGGTCCAAAAAGAGGGAATCCTCGCGTTCAAACTGATTCCAGCCATTTCGTGCTTGACCTGTTGCTGCTGTCATGTGGGTGTGTTATTTTCCACTTATGTGTGCAACAAAATTTAAATTTCACTTGTGTTAAACAAAATTAGGTTATTGAACGCCAAAATAATAATATAAAAAAAAACCTCGGGCGCCAGGCGTCAATAAAGAAATTAACACAGTAATTACCTGGATAGAAGACAGCGGCAAAAATGGCTTTTAATCTTAGGGAAGGTGATAACAGAGAGAATTCAAACTACAACATTTTAGATTATTTCTCCTGTGTATTCAACAAATATTTAGGTTACTTATTTACAAGCTTGGTCTATTGGTTAGGTCAATAATTTTGTTCAATATTGCACTGCACGATTTCATTGTGAAAAGGAAAAAAGGTTTTACTTACATACCCTGTTATTGTATGCTAAATTATAATAAGGAAAAAATAAACCAAATCTTCCTGTAAGAAACATCCGTCTGGAATTGTCCACTTTCCAAGATGGGGGTGCATCCAAACTTCAAATTTAAATTTTAACTAACCATAAAAAAAAAGCGCTGGAAAACAGCTGAAAAGAACAAAATTTCACGTTAGGGAATGCGAACCTCAAATTTCGAACACTACTGAGCTCTTCAATCAAATAACTTACCGCTTTTAACAAAGGAAAAAAATTATGTTAGACACACCATGTGTCTCTCCATAATCAGGTTTAAATTTATGATTCCACCGAAATCATTGCTGGAACTCATTGGTCCATTCAATAATAGGGCTCCAGCCGCCAGGAATATGCGAACTGGGCACTAATAACTCATGATTTACATGGATTAAAAAATATTGCAAAATGAGCAATGTGACTTCAAAACCTGCCAGTCGAAAAGTGAACTTCCAAATTTTGACGTTTCCTGTCACCACCGATAAAAATCACGTAGTGTTGTAACCAAACTAAAGTACTAAAACGCAATTTATGAATTTTGAATGTTGCCAGAAGCGAATTTTGACTTCAACTCCAACAAATATGTCCAAAAAATGGCAATAAATCGAAATAAACATTGTACATGTGACGTTTACAAAGGAAATACGTTACATTACATCCCTCCCCGAAAAAATAAAAGAAAGGAACTTTCTTTTATGTTTGAAAGATACTTGAAGAAACATACAAGAGAAACCAACTTAGGTCAAGAAACCATAGGAATCTAAAAAAATCAAAATCAGAAAAAGATTTTCAAAAATAAATTCGAAAAGAATTTGAGAGATAAACCTCCAAACAATGGTTCAGTTAGAGTACAGTTAGGCACCATAGCCACTGACTAACTAACAAAAGAAACCAAAACACCTATCCAAATTAGAGTGCAGTTAGGCACCATCGCCACTGACTAGCTGATCAAAATTAATTACTCAGAAGAACACTTAAAACCCATAGAGAGTGCAGTTAGGCGCTTTCGCCACTGACTAACAGAGCGTAAGAATTCACACTAAGCAAGTATGCAAAAATCCTAAGTTCGTGTCTGGCACAACAGAACAACGTTTCCAGACGCAAACATAAAAGGCATAACTACGGACGTGGAAAACGACCTAAAGCAAAACTGAAGCAAATTGTGATCGGCACAACTCCACCGAACTCCCGAACACAATCACTATCAAAAAAAAAGTTGCATATTGTGATCGGCTCAACTCCACCAATCTTCCGGGCACAATAGCAAACAAAAAAATGACCTTCGGGGGAAAACCGAATAATCAAAAAAGTCGCATATTGTGATCGGCTCAACACCACCAATCTTCCGGGCACAATAGCAAACAAAAAATGACCTTCGGGGGAAAACCGAATAATCAAAAAAGTCGCATATTGTGATCGGCTCAACACCACCAATCTTCCGGGCACAATAGAAAAAAATATGATATCGGGGGAAAACCGAATCAAAAGAATAGGAATTCCACGAGGAAAGTCGTAGGAAAAACCTAGCAAAAGCATCCGTCCAAAACTGAAGCGAAACGCAAAAAAATGTCAAATCCGAGAATCTTACAAGCTAAGTAGCATTATAATACACTTACTCGAACATTAAAGACTAAAGTAAATAATAATCTTAACTAATATAATAAAGATTAGCTAAAATTAAAAGATATAATAATATAATATCAATATATTATTATAAAAACAATATACAATAAGATCTTTCGATATGGAACAATAAAAAATATGCGTGAAGCTGAAGTTCCATTTTATAAAATCCAAAAATGACCTAAGTTATTTTAAAAAGATTTAGAAGTCAATTTCTAGAACCTGTCGTGAAGTTACCTAACATACTACATACTTTCAAATTGTCATTCCCTTTCATTCATCATTCAAACATTGACAAATCCTTCAAACAAAGTTATAAAAATCAAGACTAAAGTTTGAGAAACCAAAACAAAATATTTTTTTTAATATTTAATGATATCCTTAATGTGGTAACGACCTGAAGTACCTTTGTTAAGGTCCTCCAAAACGTACACATTAGGTGAAACTTTTGAGACTACTTTACACTTAATAAACTTAGGTGCTAACTTAGCAGAAAAGAAAGCCGGAGCCTTAGACTGAACAAAACTTCTTCTCCACACAATATCATCCACATCAAAAGAAATGACTTTCCGACGGCGGTTATAATATTGAGCATTACGTTTATAAGCTCTTAATAAATGAGATTGAACCCTAACAAAAATTTCACTAAGTGATTTTAAAGAAACAGCAAAAGTATTTCTATCACCAACTTCGAGATTATCTAAGTTATCAATAGAACTACTAAAATGATGTAGAGAAGCATCGAAAATGAGCTCTCTTCCGAACATCAAAAAGTTTGGTGTAAAATCTGTAGCTAGATTCACACTATTATTTAAAGCTAATTGAACATGAGGCAAAAATTTTGACCAAGTTCTTTGATCATCTTTAACAAAACACGCTATACAAGTTTCAACCGTCTTGTTGTATCGTTCGACCGGATTATTTTGAGGTGTGTATAAAGTGTTATAAAAAATATTAGTAATATTAAATCCTTTCAAAAATTCTACAAAATTTTTAGAGATGAATTGAGAACCGTTATCGCATACTATTATTTTAGGACTTCCAAACTTTAGAAAGATTTCCTTTTCGAAAAGTTTACAAATTATTTTGGAAGTAGCATTAATCATGGGAAATATCCAGCAATATTTAGTGAATACATCTACAACTGAAAGAATATAATTATGACCTGAATAAGATTTAGGTAAAGTTCCTATAATATCAACTGAAAGCATAAGCATGGGATGATCAACTTTTTTAGGATTTATCATCATACCAAGCGGTGGTGAAGTATTATGTTTATATGCTTTACAAATATCGCAAGAAGAAATATATTTTTGAACATCACCAAACATTCCTTTCCAAAAATAGTGTTGTTTTAATTTATTTAATGTTTTATGCATTCCAAGGTGGCAAGAATTTAAATTATCATGATTTGAACGAATAGTATCTAAAATATGTTCTTTAGGAATAACAATTTTCCAGTTAAGTTTACTGTTAAGATCAAATTTATTTTTACAATATTTATACAAAGTATTATTTTCAACTCGAAAATTTCTGAATTTACAAGGATACTTTTGACAATTAATAAATGTTTTTCTATACCAAGGATCATGAATATCTTCATCAGGCAAGATTAAATTATTCTGAGTAACATCAATCGCAGCTATTTCAAGGCGAGATAAAGCATCAGGAACTAAATGTAAAGAACCCTTTTTGTGTATGATATCAAAAGTAAATTGGGAAATTCTAGCGGCCCAACGTGCTAAACGTCCACTAGGATTACTAAGACCTAAAAGCCATTTCAAACTAGTATGATCGGTGACCACGGTAAACTTCATTCCCTCAATATAAGGTCTGAAATGTTCAATTGAATCTAACATAGCCAATAACTCACGTTCTGTGGTACTATAGTTACGTTCACATTTATTTAAAGATCTAGAATAATATGCAATAGGATGTTGATCGCTATTATCATCCTCCTGACTCAAAACACTACCTATTCCTACAGCACTAGCATCACAATGTAAAAAGAAAGGTTTTTCAAAATTAGGGCATTGTAAAACAGGAGCAGAAATTAAAGTTTCTTTTAATTTAACGAATGCATTCTCAGCATCATCATTCCAAATTAAGAATCTTTTAGAATTCTTACTACCAGCTGTTAATTTAGTTAAAGGAGAAGGTATATCAGCAAATTTACAAATGAATCTACGATAATAAGAACACAAGCCAAGAAAACTTCTAAGTTGTTTAACGGTTTCAGGGCGAGGATAATTTTCAATAATTTCTAATTTAGAAGGATCAGTATGCAAACCATTACTGTCCACAATATAACCAAGATACCGAAGTCTATCTTTACAAAATTGACATTTCTTCAAATTTACAGTTAATCCAGCATCTTTCAGTATTTTATAAATTTTGTTTAAGCATTCAATATGTGAATCATAATCGGAAGTTACGCAAATTAGATCATCTAAATAAACGAACACAGCATTATCAAATTCAGAACCAAAAAGTTTATCAACTAATCTTTGCAACTCAGCTGGTGCATTGGTGAGACCGAATGGCATTCGAACAAATTCGTAAACTCCTTTTCCAGGAACTACAAAAGCAGTCTTTTCACGAGGAGACTTCTCCAAAGGAATCTGCAAAAATGCTTTAGAAAGATCTATAGCACTAATAAATTTAGCATCTCTAAGATTATCTAATATTCTAGAAGTATAAGGTAATGGATAAGAATCTTTGACAGTTACAGAATTTAAACGTCTTGAGTCCAAACATAATCTAACTCCTCCATCTTTCTTTTCCACGGCTAAAACGGGGGAACACCAAGGAGATTTCGATGGTTGAATAATACCTTCCTTCAACAAAACTTCTACCTCATCAAAAAGTTCTCTTTGTTTAGCGGGACTCAAAGGCCAATACCGTTGCTTAATAGGATCACTAGTAACTTTTATGTTCCACAAGATGTGTAAAACCTAAGCCTTTTTTCTCATAAGAAATATCTTCAAAAAGTGCAATGGTATCAATTAATTTCTGTTTCTCTGAAGAGGAAAGTTCACTCACAGATGTAACTGAACAAACTCTAGGATCACGTGTCTTCACCAGAGTTATATTTTTCCATAAATCCTTACACAGTTCGAATTCTAAACAAAAGTCAAAACCTAAAATTATATCAGGTTTAAAAGAAGGTATAATTAAAAAAGTTATATTTTTAGTTAAATTATCACAAGTGACTGGCAATGTCATAGTACCTATAATCTGTTGAGCTGACCCATCGACTGTAAAAGCTGAACTAACATTAGAAACGGTATTAATTTTATAACCTAAATTCAAAAAATGTCTATGTTTATTCGAACCTAAAACACAACTACTGGAACCGGTATCCAACAAACCCGAATATTTAATTTTGCTAACTAAGAATTCCAAATATGGTCTACTATCATTACGTTTAACAAATAATATTGGAGCAGAACTATAAATTTTAAAGAATGTTTTTAAATAACCTAACCAGTCTGAAAATTCTTTTTTCTGAGTATCACCATCAGGTTTAAGACCTTTTGAGATCGATTCACGCTCAGTTATCTCAGAAACTGGGAATCGATGGGATCTAATTAGTTTTTTGGAGTTGCCAAACAGACATCACAATTCTTGGTGATAACACCTGGTTTCAAACACTTAAAGCAAACTACTCCAGAAATTGTAGGGCAATTTTTATAAGTATGACCATCTTTTTTACACTTTAAACAAACTAAATTAGTAGAAACTGCATTAGATTTAACAGAAGGTTTTTCTGATTTTACCTTGGGTTTCCTATCAACAAGAACCTCCAGTTCTCTAGATAAATCCAAAAATTGTTCAACAGAATCAATATGTTTCCCAAATAAGAAAGGTGAGTAAAGTGGTAGCATGTTATGTTTGATAATATTAATCAAAACTGGGTCGAACAACGGTAAAGAAAGTCTACTAGCCATGTCCAAAATTTCAGTGATATAATCTGGAAGAGTTTCAGAAGATTGTTGCTTCCTAGTACGCAACTCATATTCTAAAAAGTAATCATAATCCGGTTTATCAAAACGCTTTAATAATGCAAGTTTAAGTTCACGCCAAGAGTTAATGCGAATTCTAACTGTGCGAAACCATTTAGTCGCAATGCCACTAAGCAAATCCGAAAAAGAACCAACCAGTACAAATTCATCAAAATTCTTATACAAAAAATATTCCTCAACTTGAGTTATGAATTCACGCACACATGTTTTTCCATCAAAATTAATTTTACCCCTCTTCAAGTCAGGTAACTTAGTTGAAGACGGTATATTCTTCTTAATATGTTCATAAACATCAGCATTCAAAGAATTAAAAGAAGGCAAAGCATTAACCGCAAAAGCAGAGGAAGAATGAGCAATTCTATCATTATGTTCAAATGGATTTTGAACTTCTGTCAAATTAACAATCTCAGGTGCCACAGGATTTTCAACAACTGGTGTAACAACAACAGGATCATGACTGTCCTTCAACGCAGGAAGCGGAGGAAACTGAACTGCTTTATCCATTGCAAAGGCAATATTTTAAATTTATAGAGTATTAAAGTTAAGTAATTATTATTGTGAACTAATGAAGATTTTTAAAGTTAATTTCACTTATTGAAACACTAGTAGGTGCAGTATTATTTCAAGTCCCTGTTCATCGGGGCCAATTGTCATGTGGGTGTGTTATTTTCCACTTATGTGTGCAACAAAATTTAAATTTCACTTGTGTTAAACAAAATTAGGTTATTGAACGCCAAAATAATAATATAAAAAAAAACCTCGGGCGCCAGGCGTCAATAAAGAAATTAACACAGTAATTACCTGGATAGAAGACAGCGGCAAAAATGGCTTTTAATCTTAGGGAAGGTGATAACAGAGAGAATTCAAACTACAACATTTTAGATTATTTCTCCTGTGTATTCAACAAATATTTAGGTTACTTATTTACAAGCTTGGTCTATTGGTTAGGTCAATAATTTTGTTCAATATTGCACTGCACGATTTCATTGTGAAAAGGAAAAAAGGTTTTACTTACATACCCTGTTATTGTATGCTAAATTATAATAAGGAAAAAATAAACCAAATCTTCCTGTAAGAAACATCCGTCTGGAATTGTCCACTTTCCAAGATGGGGGTGCATCCAAACTTCAAATTTAAATTTTAACTAACCATAAAAAAAAGCGCTGGAAAACAGCTGAAAAGAACAAAATTTCACGTTAGGGAATGCGAACCTCAAATTTCGAACACTACTGAGCTCTTCAATCAAATAACTTACCGCTTTTAACAAAGGAAAAAAATTATGTTAGACACACCATGTGTCTCTCCATAATCAGGTTTAAATTTATGATTCCACCGAAATCATTGCTGGAACTCATTGGTCCATTCAATAATAGGGCTCCAGCCGCCAGGAATATGCGAACTGGGCACTAATAACTCATGATTTACATGGATTAAAAAATATTGCAAAATGAGCAATGTGACTTCAAAACCTGCCAGTCGAAAAGTGAACTTCCAAATTTTGACGTTTCCTGTCACCACCGATAAAAATCACGTAGTGTTGTAACCAAACTAAAGTACTAAAACGCAATTTATGAATTTTGAATGTTGCCAGAAGCGAATTTTGACTTCAACTCCAACAAATATGTCCAAAAAATGGCAATAAATCGAAATAAACATTGTACATGTGACGTTTACAAAGGAAATACGTTACACTGCATGGCTGCAGGCACAGGATGTGCGGGATTCGCCATGTCCTGATATAATATTATGCGTTACGTAATCACAGTCACTTTACACACGCGGTACCGTCCTCGTGGATACACAAATAAGATGTGACGCGATATGGTTGCAAGGCAAAAGACGTCGGGGTCACCAATTTAATGCCTCGCTAGCGCACGACTCCACCGTCGAGCCGTCGCTTACATACCTTTTGCTGTGTCATCACTTTGGTGTAACGTAACGCTCCTACATGTGTATTAAGTATCTGATCTAGTTATTGATCATATCGATCGGAAACATCGACGTGTGTGACGATGTATTTTTATCACAAAGTAGAGAGTGAATTTAGGTACAAGCGCGTAGCGGCGTGACCACCTGTGTCTGTGTGTATAAGACGTGGTAGGTAACTACGTACTACCGCGCCTACATTCATTGCGAAGCGTTGAGATCGCATTGTTCACAATACATTGCGTGCTTGAAAATGTCAATTTCTGTAACCGATCATTACCGAGATTAATGACTATCATAATTTTGTTACTGGCATTAGGTGTAATCTTTTTGCGAAGTTTGCGGTATCTTGTTCCTAACAGCCTGTTTAAATCGAATTTAAAATAGGAGCTATTTTTTCTTAGAGTGACTGTTACAATTGCCCACAAGTTACAAAATTATTATGACTGATAGATACATTTTTGTTACAACAGGTGCACCCGCTGCAAAGAAACCGAAACCGGTCCTACAAAAGGAAGACACGGAAAATTCAGTATCACTCAAGCACGAGAACAATAGACAAAAAAAATCAAAGAATACTGAAAATAAAGATGCCATTGGAACCAAAAGTAAAGAAAATACTGCATCATTGCAGTGTAATAAAATAGACAAACATGAATTCAAATGTAAGATATATAATTACAAAGGTATTAACAGTAGTGAAGTAAAGAGACATAGCCTAGGACACAATAACGTATGTGCTAAAGATACACCATATAAATGTGAAATTTGTCAGAGTAGTTTTACTAAGAAGTGTGATTTGATTGTTCATATTCGTTTACATACTGGCGAGAAACCTTATAGATGTGATATTTGTCAGAGTGGTTTTAATCGACTAGCAAATTTAAAACGACACGTTCGTTCACACACTGGCGAGAAAGCTTATAGATGTGATATTTGTCAGAGTGGTTTTCATCAACTAGGAAATTTAAAACGACACATTCTTACTCACACTGGCGAGAAACCTTATATATGTGATATTTGTCACAGTAGTTTTACTACTAAGTCTAATTTGAATACTCATACTCGTCTACACACTGGCGAGAAACCATATAAATGTGATATTTGTCAGAGAAGTTTTAATGAGAGTGGTACATTGAAAAGTCATATACGTATACACACTGGTGAGAAACCTTATAAATGTGATATTTGTCAGTGTAGTTTTACTATGAAGTCTAATTTGAATGCTCATACTCGTACACACACTGGTGAAAAACCTTATAAATGTGATATTTGTCAGAGTAGTTTTAATGAACTAGGAAATTTAAAACGACACATTCGTAAGCACACTGGCGAAAAACCTTATAAATGTCATATTTGTAAGAGTAGTTTTAATCAAAGTGGTCAATTCAAAAATCATATTTGTACTCACATTGGAGAATAAACCTTATAAATGTTTGTTAAGTATTTTCGATCTAACATCTTTGAAATAGTATCTATTCAGACATCATAAATGAATCACACACATAACATAAGGTAATTGAACTGTCAGTTAGTAGATAGTTTTAAGTAAATAACTTAATTTTATTGTCATCATCAGAGACGTCCTTTAACAGAGTACTTTTAAATTACGTCTGTGGGAATTACTACCAGCATATATAGTTCTAAAGCCAAGCAGCGTCGCGGTATTCCGGTGTGAAGGGTATGTTTGCCGGTATTTTCCAGGTATAATTACAGGTACGGGACACAGTTAGCTAAGTATAATCTGAAGATCATACTTAGTTATTTAAGACTAGCTTCTGCTAGCGGCTGCGCCCGCGTAAAAGTGGGATATTATCCAAAAGGAATATACACATACTTTCAGTATAAAATGTATCCCATGTCCTATTCTAGCTGTACGCCCAGTTTCATCGAACAGGTCGGTGCTGTTCTGAACAGGGCCTGCAGTCTCGACATTGATAGCAAAACTTACGTTAGCTACCGATCGCTAAATACGGCTAGTAATTGAATGGGCTAGCAGCTGTTAAAAACTCTCTCATTGTGAATAATTTTAGATCATAATTCATAACCTAAAAAATAATTGATTTTCTGGAAATATGTAGAGAGACGGCGTAAATTTTTACCTGCAAGCACAATTTTTTTTGAAAACTTATGATTTATTTAAATAATGAATAACTTTTACCGCTTGTAACCATCAATTTAACTTGTCAAAAATTAAAAAAGTCAAATTACAAAATAAATAAGCATAAATGTTTGCACCCTTTTTTTTGTGGGGTGGGAAATCATCCAATGACATCTCCCGCTCTAGGGAGGAGCGGGAGGGTGTGTCAGACTCTGACTAAAACCCACTCCTGTTCCTTCCGTACCCTGAATTACTACTAAACTCTTTCGAATTTATCCTCAACCCCTGGGCAGGCATCGGCCATGACGGGCCCCGTCATGTATCGCTGACAACTCTTTGAGGCGCGCGTGGAACACTACGCGCCGTCGACTCTCGGGCCTGGTGCTGATCGGACGGCGAGTTACCCACTACTCGCCGTCCGCAGGCCCGGGTAAAGTTTGCCTCCTTGCAACATTAATTTCTTAGCGAACGAATTCGGTCATTACGCGATCGTTAACTATGTCGAGACTGTAGGCCCAGCAGAAAAAAGAGACAGTGAAGTTTTATTCAAATACTAGCTTCTGCCCTCGGCTTCATTCGCGTGGAATTAGTACTTCCCCATTATATTTTATAGCCTATATGTAATTCTGATGCAAAAGTTATATTACTGTAAAGTTTCATCAAAATTCGTTCACTAGTTTTTGAGTGAAATAGTAACAAACATCCATACATCCTCACAAACTTTCAACTAGGTATTATAATATTAGTAGGATAATGTTAGTGTACTGGCAAATATTTTTGTTTTCTTTTAGAATATATTATTGGGTTCTTGTGATTTCTTTGTTTAGTGTAAAAGGTAATTTATATATTTTGTTGCGACTGCCCCGTTTCTGCAGCAGCTTGGAAATGTTTGCTGAGACCCACAAAGATGGCTTTCAAACCATAATTCGCAAAAATACTACGTCGCTGCTGTGCAGAGTGCGGAGTAGTCGCAACTATATCCTGAGAGCTGTGGCATAGAGCTATACCCCAAAAGTCAGACATTTAGTGTGGGGGCTGTGATTAGATAGAAAACATATTTTCCTGCCCAGCATCCTCAGCACGCGGTGTGCTTAATTTATTTATCTTCTACACCAAAGTAACTAACACTAGAATCTAGATACTAGAATATATGATAGCGCTGGCAAATAAAAACAATACCACAGACTAAAACACACGTCAAAACGGCTGATAACGTAACGGAAACACGAATCAGTGCAATAAATAAATAAGTGATTTTGCATTACATTATAAAATCGTACCTGTGAAGCCCCATGGCAAAATCCGGGTTGTCAAATTAAACCCCGAGGACAACCCGGGTTGACAGCCGATTTTTTTTTTTTTTTTATTCTCTTTAATTTTTTTTTTTTTTGGTCCGACTCACCGGTGAGTTTCGGGGCTTCACAGGTTAAATTAAGTGTTGTTAATTTTAAGGTTTGTTTTATTAATTTAAAAGTCTAAGAAGGAAATTGGAACATTGTTACTGCTAATTCTTTTAAATAAAATCATTGTTACCTAACTAAACTTACAATTTAAAGTGTTCAAAAAGTGTTATTAATTACAAATCAAATATTAAGGGCAATCACATTATTTTTACTAAATACAATCTAAAGAAGAATGGCCAAATTTCTATAGGAGCTGGACTCGACTTACCCGGGCCTGCGGACGGCGAGTAGTGGGTAACTCGCCGTCCGATCAGCACCAGGCCCGAGAGTCGACGGCGCGTAGTGTTCCACGCGCGCCTCAAAGAGTTGTCAGCAAAGTGAAGGGGCCTGCCACGGCCGGTGCCTGCCCGGGGGTGGAGGATAAATTCGAAAGAGTTACCTCGCCCCCGGGCACTCGAGACAGGGAGGAACAGGGGTGGGTTTTAGTCAGTAAGAGTCTGACACACCCTTCCGCTCCACCCTAGAGCGGAAGAAGTCATAGGATGATTTCCCACCCCCCAAAAAAAAAAAAAAAAAGCTGGACTCGACTTTTATTTTTCATGTCACAAAATAAACTATAGCTAGATTGGTTTGTTTTTATGTCGTAAACACTATCCCGTTTGAAAATTATTTCTAAATAGCCACGATTTTTTATAATAACGTCAACAATACTTTTGAGGTTAGAATCTACAACTATCTTCTACCCGACTGCGGCGTAGCTTATGAGTCTAGTTAGCGATAAGCGAGAAGGGTAATTAGCGATCTCGTTTCTATTTATTTCGATTTCTCTCAGAGAATTACCCAAAAAATAGGACTTGTAGCAAAGCGCACCAACTCTTTGTTTGTCCATCGATCATTCAATGAAAACTACACCTATATTGCTCTAACTTGCACAACGTATAGTGTAGACAACAAAGCTGGTATAATATCACACGTGAAGTGGTTCTTGAAAGACTTCCAAGCCTTTTTTGTGGTTTGACCACTTCAATTCTGGCTGAAGAGTTAGTCACTAGATACCTACTGCCTTTCAGTCTTCAATGCTCAAGTTGCGTAGATATTGACAAATTGAGTAATGGTTGTTAACAAGAGTAAATGAAGTATAATTGGTAGAGTACTTAAATGAAAGAAATAGGCTTGACAAAAACACTTTATTCATCATCCTCTCTTATCACTACACCATCGAGGAATGCTGCTGGCGCTGATATTGTCGTAGTATATTGTCCATACTTGAGAAATCCAGAAATGTATTAAAAGCGTTAATAAAAGAAAGCGCATATTCCACTTGTTCAGCCGTAAATGTTCTTAAACTATTTTTTGAATTGAACAACATATCCCAATCAGTACTAAATGTATGTTCTTCACAAATACGAACATTTATAGGCAAGTAATATTTGTGTTTGCTTAGAGTTGTTGCTCTTAGGGCCGATTTTTCAATGGTCAGTTAAACGACGAGATAAGATTAATTCCACCGTTAACAAGTTTCTCAATTTTTCAATTGACAGATAGGCTCTAACGGCCAGTTAAGCTCTCTAACTAGCGAATTAACTTATCTGGCTCTTTACACCCCAGTTAGCACGTTATCTGTCGAGTATTTGACGTTTCTGTCATTGCGCGCGTCAGTGTTTGTAGATTATATTTGTGTTAGTACTCCTTAAATTGTACAACTATAGATATTTTTGATTCTATTGACGATGAAACAATCGAAGAAGATTATACGGTGTATAAGTGTGCGTACGCGCAGCGGAATGTTGTTGAATTTAAAGATTTTAATTATGCAGATATTTAGTGTATGACGTCGTATAATTGTGTATGGTAAAAAAAAAATTGTGCACGCAACCATTGTGGAGAAATTCACCAAAAACTGATTCCGCTGGGCGAACGTTGTCCTGGCGGAACTTTTTTTAATCCATAGACTTTAGAAGAAAAGAGATGTGTCCAAAAATTAGTGTGTATTTGTGTGTAATTGTGTATGTATGAATAAAACTAGTGCATGCATAAACTTCGGCGAAATTCAAGTTTCCGCTACGCGAACGTTTGGCCATTAGCTAGTTTTCATATAAAGCGCTTACATAGAGAACTGTAGATTTTTACATACGTTGTTTTGAATTTGTTTATATTTGTTTAAAAAACAGATTTAGAAAAAATCGTAGGGCTTAAAAGATAAAAATATAAACGTAAAATACGCTTATTAGGTCTTAGTTCTTAAAGTATGCACTTTGGGGTCTAGATTTTCACGTTTATACAAACCTTGTAAGTGTCTGCAACATGTTGCCAAGTATCAATGATGTTCCGTTAGTAACTAAAGAGTTATAGGACAAATTTACCATGAACAGATCACTGTTTACAAAGCAGTCAAATATCACGACGTTCTGAAGGAATTGCATGGTAATATGTATGTCAATAATTAGTGTATTCATTCAACTATTCTTATGCAAAATTTCATGTCATTAAATTCAGTAATTAAAGAAAAACAATTATAATACTGACGAAGCATCGAAAACCTACATAACCCGACCAAGTTTGGATGGCTACAAAAAAGCGGCCGTGCAATATATTTAGGTAACATCCCAAAATTTACAGTATAATACCGGTATTTAATTGGTATAGGTGATAACACAATTGTTGTTTCGATATAATTTATAGGTCATTTATTTTTGTACACCTACTTTTTTAAATGCATTTGACTATGACAGAAAGTAGGTACTATTTACGTAGGTACTTTATTTAAGTATGCGCTTGAGACTTGAGATATAATCTAAATATATTATTTAAGACAAATAAAATTCATACAGCTAATTTCTATTGAAGATTTCACGGATCAGGATTCTAACTATAGACCCCTTAGGGAAATTAAATATTTACCACATGTAAGTATGTACTACTGTTTAGGTAAATATTTATCATATTGTAGCTTATTACACTATTTAACCAATAGACTAGGCATGCACGAGCGTTCCCCTTTGCAACTTTAGTGGATCAAACAATATAATAACTTAAAAAAAACTACTTCTTGAATCGATTTTTTTTTCTTATGTATGTGAGCGTGTTCCCCGCCCCCGCACCCCACCAAAATATGCAGAATTATTTTGTTCGAAGTTCGGTACGCTTAATCCTTTAGTTACTCGTAAATAGTCTAAGTATTGTAGTTATGAATTGATCAAAAATATTCTTGTGTGAAAAAATAGACAACGCGCTGCGCGCAACGAGCGATAGGCGGCTTCCCGCTTGAAACGGTACTGTCATCCTTGAAGAAAAGAGAGGGCAATATGTTTTCGCGCGTATTCGTTTGCTGTTGAACTTGAACCTGATTTTGTTTCATCCCCAGTCACAAACAAATAAATGTGCAGTCAAGGACAATGTGCGTATGCGCTGTTGTTTTGCTATGCATCGCCAATTCTCTGTAATAATAATATTGACAAAGTGTGTTATTAATGTTATAGTGTAACAGTGAAGCATAACATAATTATGTAGTAGGAATATTGAGTGAATGATAGTGAGAAGCTGATAACAGATATAAGGTAAGATTTTATAATAAATTAATAGCTATAGACTTATTCATTTACGTAGGTAGTTTATTAGGCAGATAAATTATAATAATTGTGTTATGTTAACATTGGACAGACACCATAAACCCAAGTTAATATCTACTGATTGATCTAATTCTATATCTATTTACTTAAATTTATAATAATAAATTATACTAGACATATTATAATATAATCGTAACAAAGTAGATGTTTTTCCTGGTTAAAGACAAACTACTGAATAGATCTAAACTACTAAACGACCGACCAGATTATAACGAAATGTTGAAAAGAAATATTGTTATTAAATAATCACCTTATGTTTATTACCTACATGTAATGATATACGTATGTGGGCCTCTCACAGATCGTCAACTCCTCGGCAACCTGGAACAACTTCCAGAACAAGATCACCACCTTCCTGGGTAAGGATAAACCGAGTAACAGGAACTTGCTCATTTAGTTGCAATTTTGTTGTAATTAGACCTTAGGTCTATTGATATAGAGTTTAATTTGTGTACCTAATCGGTTTTTGAATTGAAATTTTGTGTGTGTTAGTACAACTCGGTCACATTAACTTGACGCATGGCGTCGATATAATAATGTCTTATTGTTATTATTAAAAAAATATTTTTCATTCAAGAAATGCAATTGTTTTACTTTTTCCTAACGCTTGTGTACGCAACTGTACCATATTAATAAATACTATATTGGAAGGTTAAGAACGTTTCTTAGATATATGGCACGGCCGCTTTTTGGTAGCCATCCGAACTTGGTCGGGTTATGTAGGTTTTCGATGCTTCGTCAGTATTATAATTGTTTTTCTTTAATTACTGAATTTAATGACATGAAATTTTGCATAAGAATAGTTGAATGAATACACTAATTATTGACATACATATTACCATGCAATTCCTTCAGAACGTCGTGATATTTGACTGCTTTGTAAACAGTGATCTGTTCATGGTAAATTTGTCCTAAAACTCTTTAGTTACTAACGGAACATCATTGATACTTGGCAACATGTTGCAGACACTTACAAGGTTTGTATAAACGTGAAAATCTAGACCCCAAAGTGCATACTTTAAGAACTAAGACCTAATAAGCGTATTTTACGTTTATATTTTTGTCTTTTAAGCCCTACGATTTTTTCTAAATCTGTTTTTTAAACAAATATAAACAAATTCAAAACAACGTATGTAAAAATCTACAGTTCTCTATGTAAGCGCTTTATATGAAAACTAGCTAATGGCCAAACGTTCGCGTAGCGGAAACTTGAATTTCTCCGAAGTTTATGCATGCACTAGTTTTATTCATACATACACAATTACACACAAATACACACTAATTTTTGGACACATCTCTTTTCTTCTAAAGTCTATGGATTAAAAAAAGTTCCGCCAGGACAACGTTCGCCCAGCGGAATCAGTTTTTGGTGAATTTCTCCACAATGGTTGCGTGCACAAATTTTTTTTTACCATACACAATTATACGACGTCATACACTAAATATCTGCATAATTAAAATCTTTAAATTCAACAACATTCCGCTGCACGTACGCACACGGTGTATAATACACTTAACTATTAAAACATAATATAAATGTGTTCTTTTTATTATACCTCCACTTTACAAGAAAGCGTAGTCAATTATTATCAATAATTTTGATGAGGTTGTCACTGCTTTTGAATAGGATTATCAGACTTCAATGGGCTGGGTTTGTAGTCAGTGTTATCAATATACAAGTGCTTAAAATGTTCATAGGCCAATGAGACCACTACTACAACAGATGGACTATATTATGTTAGTTAGCTATCCTTGTTTTAAATGTATTGTTACACAGGCAAATAAAAAGAAATACATAGTTTATAAATCTTTATTTATTAACATCTAAAATATTTGTTTGTACGCTATTACGGTGCTCACTTAAAAGAACTTCATGCATTTCCTGTTTTCTTCTTGAATCATCCTGCAGATGCAGCATTTTTAATTTGTGTTCTTCTTTTACTAATAAGATTTTTTGTTTTTTTTTTGTATTTTTTTTTTAAAGAAATTGCCTTAGCAATTTCTCCACTAACTCTAAGCGAGATTTTGTTAATTGGTCCAGTTTTACAGTCACTCCTTCTTTGGTAATTTTTTTATTTGATTTTAAACATTAGTCCATGTTTAAAATCAAATAAAAAAATTACCATCTTTAATCTTTTTTAATCCTCTCATATTTTAGTTTTAGGCTCTTCGTATTTCTTGCTGTAAAGCCTGTAGCGACATTAAATAAAGAACTAATTTTATTCCAAGCTACTTCCTTTTCTTTATTGGTTACAGCGTCGGTCTGCTTGTTTTCTATTATTATGCGATGTTTTGCCATCAATTCGGTCAACAATCTCACTTTGCTCTTGTTAAAATTCGTGGAACGTTCACGTTTTACGATATTTGCCATAATTAAAACACAGAAGACCACACTTATCACAAAACAGAAGATATTCGAACGGAAACAAAATATTAACACGGAGACAAACCGACGAGGTTTAAGGTTATGATGCCCGTTTTATTGTGACAACCGCTGTCATTACGTTGAAAGTTTTCTGTCTCTTTCTAAAGTCTGTAACCGTACATAAGCGCGTCTCGCTCTCACAGATGTAGTGTGAAGCTAGTCGCAAAAATCAGTCAGGTAACTAACTGACTATTATCTGAGCTTCGAAAAATTGAAACTCTTTAATCGTTCGTTAAAATCTCAGTTAAAGTTATTGAACTGTTAGCTATCTGACGATTTATCTGGCTCTTGAAAAATCGGCCCTTAGAGGGTCAGAAATTCTATGTAAATCTCTGTTTTGGCAACCAGAAAAACACAATATGCTGCAGTATTAGCCGCTCGTCCATACTGCGATAAACTAATTACCCTGGGTACTTCGTCACCTTGCTGGTCGGTGTCTGCAAACACCGACCCTTGGGGTTGAGGCTCTAGCTTCAGCTCTGTTTCCGGCTGTAATGTTGTTGCAATAAAAGTAAGAGTTATGTCTTCAATGGTGTTTATTTTAATCCTTAATCTTAGTAATTAAGTTATTACAACAGCTCCGTGTTAGCCGGCCAAAGGTAATCGAATGCAGGTTATCTGAATGACAAACAATATACATCTGACACTTGACAGCCAGTGTCATAGTGACGTACCGTTACTACATCATCCCCTTTTAAAAGAAAATTAATATTACATTACAGTATATAAATACATGTTACCCTTTTCTCTCCCCTTTAAAGTTACTACATAATTTACAATACTCTATTAAAAAAAAAAAAAATGTAGTACTTTAAAGTTTTATATTTTTAACAATTTTATTAATATAACTAAACTACCCCTACCCATTCAACCAGCCGTAGTCAACCCTCGACTGTTGAAACACAAAGTCTATGCTGGTCGTATATGAAAAGAGGTTCTTGTATATTGGACATGATTATTGTCTACTATCACATAAGATCTGTATCTATTAATTTGTACAATTTTTCTTTCAGTCCAAATATTCTTATTTGGATCTTTCTTAAACCATACACTTTCACCATTATTAAATGGTTCTTTACATCTTGTTATTTTATTATAATTTTTTACATTTCTATTCTTAACATTATCAAATTGTTGATTGCTATTCTCATTTAACTTAGGTATGAGATATTGCGAGGTGACAACTAACTTAGTCTTCAGATTTCTATTCATTAGTAATTCACTAGGGGAAAAATTTGTGCCTGAAACGGGAGAAGCCCGGTACTGTAATAAAGCAAGTCTTATATCAGTTTTATCTTCACTACATTTTTTTAGCAATCTGTACCTTGTGTTGTGATTGTGGATACCTTGGACTTGAGTAAGTAAACTTGAAACCCCAACTAATAGCAAATTGTTTGCATTCACGTGTCCAGAAATGCCCAGGATTAGATGACCACGGCATAGATGCCGCTTGAGGACCTCTGAACTGGACCTATAAACTTCAAACGATAGGGTAAAAAGTGATTCATCATAAATTGTAAGTGTGAGTAGTGTGACATACAATTTTCTTAATACTGAATGCTATCTGGTGTGATGCAGTGTTGAAAATAAACGTGATATATGTGAAGACCAAATCTAAGGACTCTTATTTCCTACATACATACCTCATGCAATAAACCCGAAGATAGGTAACAGGGTCTCATGCACTAAATATCTCTGACGCTAGCCGGTGGAAGAAATCTTTCTTTACAAGGGGAAGAGCAAATACAGCATAATGATAAATCTGATTGGATAGCAGACGAAGTGACTAGACGGAGTTCATTGGAAGAAATGGAGTTCGTCGAGTTTACTGAGTCTGACATAACTACATAGTATTACAGCAAGACTACACAACTGGAAATCGCCTGGTATTGACAAAATACATAATTACTGGTTTAAAAAATTAGAATCATTATACAAAATTTTAGCAAAAAATTTAACAGACATTATTTTAGGAAAACAAAATATACCTGAGTTCATTGCTACAGGAATAACTTATATGTTGCCGAAAACTAAATACTCACCACAGCCTTCCCAATACAGACCAATTACATGCCTACCCACAATATACAAGATCCTAACGTCAGCCATTACAATAAAAATAAATAAACACAGAACATCACAACATAATGGCAGAAGAACAAAAGGGGTGCAGACGGGGTCACATGGGGCGTAAGGAACAGCTAGTTATAGATTCAGTAATACACAAGCATGCCGCCACAAAAAATAGAAATTTACATTGTACTTACATAGATTATAAAAAAGCCTTTGATAGCATTCCACATTCCTGGTTGATTCAAATATTACAGATTTATAAAATAAATCTAAAAATTATAGCCTTCTTACAAAATATTATGCCCCGATGGAAAACTACACTGCAGTTAAATAGCCGTGACCAAGTTATAACAACACGACAAATTGCCATAAAAAAGGGCATTTATCAGGGAGATTCTCTGAGCCCTCTATGGTTTTGTCTCGCTCTGAACCCCTTGTCTCACCTACTGCAGCGCTCCCAGGCTGGATATTGCCTTAAACACACAACAGAAGTAACCACTATCTCTCATCTTATTTATATGGACGACATTAAATTATACGCAAAAACTGAAAAAGACATGAAAAAATGAATACATATCCACTACAGAATTTAGTAAAGACGTTAACATGCAATTTGGACTAGACAAATGCAAAACAGTCCAGCCACAGCAGTAGCCAGCAGTGTTAGTTAAAGGCAAAGTTAAACCTGGTGACTATGCAATTACCAATACTGACACAATTGCAGCATTGGAATCAACAGATTTATATAAATATTTAAGATATAGACAACTCAAAGGACTCGATCACACCGCGATTAAACAAACATTGACCACTGAATACAAGAGGAGAGTGATCGCAGTATGTAAAACTCAACTCTCAGGCAAGCATTTAATAAAGGCACTGAACACTTACGCAATACCAATAAGAGCAAATAGAGAGAACAACACGCACCACACTTACTAAACACAATAACCTACACCCTAAATCTGCAATAGAAAGACTGACAATCAAACGGCAGCACGGAGGGAGAGGCCTAATAGACATTCATCACCTTTGGCAGAAACAAATTAGTAGATTAATTAAAAACATTCTTTTATACAAAATCTCAGACAAGTAACATACATAAAGCCATAGTCACAAACGATACTAGCTACACCCCTTTAAACTTAAACGAAGAGAATACAACTCAGAATATTAATAATGACCCTCAAAAACAAAAGTTAGAAGACTGGAAAAAGAAAGTGCTGCACGGACGGCATCCCCATGATCTAGAACAGTACCACATAGATACAATAGCTTCAAATAAATGGCTTAAAATAGAAAATTTGTTCCCGGAAACCGAAGGGTTTATTATTGCAATTCAAGATCAAATCATAAATACTAAAAACTACAGGAAATACATAATCAAAGACCCCACAATAACGAATGATAAATGTCGCAAGTGTCACAGCCAACCAGAGACAATACAACACATTACAGGAGCATGCACAACTCTCACACAGATTGATTATACTCACAGACACAATCAGGTAGCAAACATCATTCACCAACACCTAGCAATCAAACATAAACTCATACAACATCAAGATACAAACACTCCTTACTACAAATATGTTCCACAAACTATTCTAGAAAGTCCCACACACAAACTCTACTACGACCGCGCCATTCTAGCTGACAGGACCATTCACTACAATAGACCAGATATAACTCTCCAAGATAAAGTAAACAAAACCACATACCTGATAGATATTTCAGTCCCCAACACGCATAATTTACAAAAGACCATAGGAGAGAAAATAAGCAAATATGCAGAAGTTAAAGAAGAAGTGACTAGAATTTGGAGGCAAGAAAAAGTATATGTCGTGCCCATAGTTGTCTCCACTACAGGGGTTATACCCAACCATCTCCACCATAGCCTCAAATTAATAGAACTGAAAGATTCAATTTACATAACACTCCAAAAAGCTACAATTTTGAATACTTGTAGAATAGTTAGAAAGTTCATGCATATAGAGGAAAATGAAATTTCTCCTCAGAACATACACTCTACAGCTTAGTGTACTCACCACACGCTACATTGACTTGGCATGGCCCGTTAATGTAGCTTAAAACTAGCCAAAGTGCTAAGAAACATCCATGTTTTTCCCAAATAATAATAATAATTTATTTCATAAAAAGTGGTAGGTACAGTCTGTTACAAAGTAGGATGACAATTTAAAAATTTGTTAACATCTGAGATAAGTAGGTAACAATATAATTCAAGGATCTGATGTCCTTGCTAGGTTACTTAGTAGCCTGTATTAAGGACAATCAGCCCTCATTTCCCGAAAATGGGACAAGAGTATTATTTAGACTGGTACATAGTTATTAACAAAATTTAGAAATAAAGAAGAAAAATAATAATAATAAAAGTTCAATACAAAAATGTGTGAGTGCACGCGTTGTGTGTGTTTGGGTGTGTGTGTATGCGTGTACATGTGTGTGTGTATGTGAGAGAGAGAGAGAGAATGTGAGTGAGTATGTGTATATTATGAGTTAGGTAATTGTTGTAAGAAGGGATTCGGTATCATCATAATTTTTGGTAGAAAGAAATTCAGTAAGCCGCTTTTTGCATGTTAGCTTACAGCATGTTTTCAGTGGAATTATTGCGTTTATTCTATTATAAAGGAATGGTCCTTGATAAAGAAAGAATCTTTTTGTAAATGTAAAATATGGATGAGGTACAGTACATACCCTGTTTCTTCTTCTGGGTAATGTCGGCCCACGTGCAATTGGAGTGTTAGTGTGCTGTTGTAAAATCGTGCTGAGTACGAACATTTGGCGAACGATAAGGACCTCGCATTTCTGGTAGAGATCAAAGGTAGGATAACGTATTGGTCGAAAAGTGGCTACCTTCAGGACCGCTCGCTGCGCTACCTCGAGAGGCTTGAGAATTGATTTAGCAACATCACCCCAACTTGTAGTACAATAAGAGATTACAGACTGGCACATTGCAAAATATACGGACCGTATAAGATGGACGTTGGCAACGTGTCTAAGAGTTTTAAAAAAATAAATCAGTTTGCGGACTCGGCCAGTCAGAAGAGTAGTATGTGCTTTAAAGTTAAGGTGCTTGTCGAGAGTGATACCAAGGTATTTAATTGTATCAGTAGATGTAATTAGTGGACAGTTACAGTTTGGTGTATTAAATTGACAGGAGTGAGCTTGCAGAGTTACGGGAGTCGAAGGTTGTGATGTGATTTTGAGAGAAAAAGTAATAAGTTTGGTTTTGGAGGTGTTTAAGGTGAGCGAGAGAGACATAAGCCAGCTAAGTACGACATCAATCCCTTTCTGAGCGGTAGTTTGGAGGCTAGACCAAGAGTTGTCATAGAAGGTGATGGCAGTGTCATCGGCAAAAGAAACGATGTTTCCGGAATTTAATTTCATATTACAGAGATGAAGACCAAAAACAAAGTGGGACCTAAGACACTGCCTTGTGGTACACCGTAGGCAATAGGCAGAACATCACTCAAATATTTTCAATTTTGACCCTCTGTGAGCGGCCTGAGAGATAAGAATGAAAGAGTTGAAGCTGTAAATGTAATGTCAACAATACCGGTTATCAATTTTAAGGCCGCATCTGAAGTCGATTTGTTCTTTCTAAAACCGAACTGGTTGGTTGAGAGCAGGTTATTAGTCTCAAGGTAATTAATAAGTCTTGTATTTATTAGTCTTTCCATGAGCTTAGATAGGGCAGATAGTACCGCGATAGGGCGATAGTTATTTATAGCACCACGGTCACCTCCCTTGAATATAGGATGAATGATAGCCAATTTAAAGGAGGAAGGAAAAGTACCGGAGTCGAAACAGAGGTTAAAAATGTGGCATAAGATGGGTGACAGAAGCATGCAGTACCTATTCAAAAATGTCGTGGAGATGCCGTCGTGACCTATTGCAGTATTAGGTTTGAGAGACTTTATAACGGATATTATATTATTCTTTATCTCAGCAAACTGGTTTTTGAGACACGTTACATCTTTGATCAAAGATGACAGTAAAGCGTCTCGGATTTCCAGGTGTTTAGCATGGTTAATAATAGCATGAATATTAGATAAAAATAAAAAAAAATATTGGTCCATACTATGTCCCGCCAAAAGGCATACAAAATAATTAAAGGTAATCAGATGTCAAATACACAAAATAAAACAAAAAATAAAGTCAATAGGTAAATAACAGATGTCAGAATTTCATGCCACACGCTAATACTTAATAATAATTATGTCAGTAAATTAAGACAGAACACAAACAAATAGGTATTATCTAGTCAAAATTTTGTAAATAATAAATTTAGTAAAAATGTCAATAAAGAATATCTTTAACTGGGAGCAAAATTTAAGCATATTACATTATATAAACATTATTTTAATTTGTCATTAAGATATTCGTTAACAGAATAATACGCCTTTTTATTCAATAATTTATATAGCTTACGTTTAAACTCATTGATGTTGTTGCTTGATACAATATGATCTGGTAATTTGTTATAAAGTTTTGGAGCCATTGCATAAATACTGTAGTAGAGAAATTTGATGTTAGTGCGTAACGGATGCAACTTTTTTGAGCGCCGTTGACTTTGGACAGATTTATATAAACACATGTTGTTTTTTACGAAGATACAGGCTTCATAGACATAAAGTGATGGTACAGTCACTATACTTAAATTTTGGAAATGCGACTTGCATGAATCCGTTCGTTTTAATTTACATATTGCTCGAATACATTTTTTCTGTGCTATTAATACCTGTTCTACCTTAGTAGCATTGCCCCAAAATATAAGGCCGTATCGCAAAGTCGAGGCAACATAACCATGATAAGCTGCTAGGAGCGCTGTCTTGTTCACAATTTTGCCTAGCTTATAAAGAGCATAGGAAAACTTATTGAGTTTCCCACATACATTATTGATTTGAGTCCTCCATGACATATCGTTATCAATATGCAGTCCAATGAATTGTGTTACATTAGTTTCAAGTATTTGGTCACCTTTGTAATTTACCTGAAGATGTGGCATTGTTTTTTGTCTTATTTTAAAATCCATAATTTTTGTTTTAGTTGGATTAATCTTAAGGTTATTATCGTTCAACCAGTCAACAATCGTAACAAGCCTAGTGTTAATGTCATCTTCTATTTCTTTAATACTACCAGTATTATATATAACCGCGCTATCATCAGCAAATAAAGACATTTGGTGCCTAATTACTTGGGGAAAGTCGTTTATGTAGCAAATGAACAGCAAGGGTCCCACAACAGAACCCTGCGGAACACTGTAACAAACAACTCTAGAGCCAGATGAGTATACTACTTCAATTTTGGACTTAATATCCACCTGACTAACCTGAGTAATGTGCTTTCTATCCTCCAAATAAGATTGTATGAGATTAAGCACGTTACCACTGATGCCATAACTATTTAGTTTACTTAAGAGTACTTTATGGTCCACACAATCAAATGCCCTGGTCATATCCATGTACATTGCCATTACTGGTTTTCCATTGTCGATGTTGTGATGTATTTTTTCAAGAAAATTGTATATGGCCATGTTAATGGTTTTTGTCTTCATAAAGCCCATTTGTTCCTTGCAAAACATATTATGTTTTTCAAAGTAATTATAAATACCATTATAAATAACTTTCTCAAAGATCTTTGAGAAAATCGGTATTAGAGCTACAGGTCTATAATTACTTAAATTTCTTTTGTCACCTTTTTTATGTAATGGCTTAATAATGGAAACCTTTAGGTTTTGCGGAAAAATACCATTTTCAATACAGCTATTCATAATGTCACTTAATATAGGTGCTATAAGAGGAGCCACTGCTTTAACTACTCTGGTGTCAATATCATCATATCCTGTACTATTGGTGTTTTTAAGGTTGTTAATTATAGTAACAATGTCCTTTGGTATGCTTGGTTCCATAAACATTGATTTATGCGATCCTAATGTATTAATATTATTATTCGTCTGAAAATGATTGGCATTCGGTTGAATTGAGTCTACAAAATAATCATTAAAATGCTCTGCTATCATTGTAGGATCTGTTATATATTTGTCATTTACATTAATTACATGTATATTAGCCTTAGGAATGCTGGGTTTCATACTATTTATTACCTTCCAAGTTGCCTTAGATTTGTTGGTACTTGTTCCAATAAAATAGCTATTTTGAGCTCGTTGTGTTAATTTTATAACTTTTTGAAATCGTTTTGAGAATGCTTTAAAAGCTATTTTTGAATCACTGTTTCGTGTTAGTCTATATTGCCACAATAAAGTTCGTCTTTTCTTACTACATCGTTTTATCCCCCGCGTGATCCACTTTGGTCTCATAACTGTGGATATTTTACGTTTGATAATTGGGAAGCAGAGATCGTAGAATAGTTTAAACATATCATAAAATGAATCAAATCTTTCATTTGCATTATCCGTTTCGTAAACTTCAGAGAAACTAAGACTGGCAATACATTTCCTAAAAATATCAATGTTTCCCTTGCTGTAATCGCGTTTATACACATAGTAATATTTTAAAATACATGATCGCTGTACAGGAAATTTCATAATTTGTGCTGTGTGATCAGACACACCTAGCTCCAATATCTCACTCTTGCATCCCCTTATATTGTGTAGAAAATTGTCTAGATAAGTACCACTTCTAGGGCGCGTAGGTTTTTTGATTTCTATATTGAGATTAAACTCCTTTAAAAGATGTTTAAATAAAGTAGAATTTTTAGTTTCCCGAAGAACGTCAATGTTAAAATCACCACAGATTATTATTTTTTTATTACTTTTATAGCAAAAGTGTCGTAATAAGTATGTCAAATTATTAAAGAAAATATTTATGTACATAAACACAATATTATAATTTTGTGGTCAGTCAATTCTACCGCGCAGCATTCGAATACGTTAGGTATGTTAACACTTTTTACAAAATCTATTTCAGAGAAACTAATGTGGTTGTTAACTAGTATACAAGAGCCACCACTTCGCTATTGTCTTGTGAAGCATGTAGCCAAAATATAGTTATAATAATAATAATATATCATGGTCATATCACACCTCCGTTACATGGATGATCTGAAACTCTTTGCCCCCAACAACTTGCAACTGATGAAGCTACTGAAGGTAACAGAAACCTTCAGTAGCGCCATCAGAATGGAATTTGGTGTGGACAAATGTGCAGTCATGCATGTAAAGCGAGGGGAGATTATGGAATCCGTGGGAACTCAACTCTCGGATTCCATACACCTTAGATCCACCTCCTCAACCGAAACCTACAAGTATTTGGGTATGTCGGAAGCGTTAGGCATCAATACTGCTGACGTGAAACAGTCGCTGAAAGAGCGCTTCTTTGGCCGCCTGAATAAAGTACTAAATAGTCTTTTATCAGGCGGGAACAAGGTGCGCGCCTTCAACGGTTGGGTCATGCCGGTATTGATGTACTCTTTCGGCATACTCAAATGGACTCAGACGGAACTTGACGCCCTGGATAGGAGGGTCCGCACACTGCTGACCGCAAATCGGATGCATCACCCACGATCATCGGTGATGAGGCTGTATATCCCGCGGCAATGTGGGGGTCGTGGTTTCTTAAATGCTAAGACCCTACACAACCGCGAGGTATGCAGCCTTAGGGAATATTTCCTAGAAACCGACGTGGGTATGCATCGAGATACCACATCTCGATGCATACCCACGTCGGTTTCTAGGAAATCGCTGTGGACAAGGGCCTCACACCGCCCTCCTTGGCAAACGAGAACTGGCGCAAACTTAAAGTACTGGATACTAATGACGGTAGGGAAGTATGGCAGAACAAGGAGCTTCACGGACGCTTTTACCGGGTCCTACATGGACCCGATGTAGATTTCTTAGCGTCCGTATCCTGGCTGCGCTTTGGTGACCTATTCGGGGAAACCGAAGGTTTTGTCTGTGCGATTATGGACGAAGTTATGATGACGAATAACTACCGGAAATATATTGTGAAGGACGGTACGGTTGACATCTGTCGGGCATGCCACCGGCCCGGGGAATCAATCCGACACATTATTTCTTGTTTTTCTCGTCTAGCTAACGGTGAGTACTTGCATAGGCACAACCTTGTAGCCAGGATTATCTATCAGCAACTTGCTCTGAAGTACTCTCTTGTGGAATCGGAAGTGCCGTACTACAGATATGCGCCCGACCCAGTTCTCGATAATGGTCATATCTCATTGTACTGGGATCGGTCCATCATCACTGACAGGACTATTTTAGCCAATAAGCCTGATATAGTGGTGGTGGACCGAATCGAGAGGCGTGCAATGATTGTTGACATTACCGTCCCACATGACGAGAACCTCGTGAAAGCCGAGAAAGATAAACAAATCAAGTATATTGACTTGGCTCGCGAGGTTGTCGACATGTGGGATGTGGACTCAGCGATCATTGTACCGATAGTCGTATCAGCCAATGGCTTAATAGCCACGAGCCTCGACCAACACCTCAGGAGGCTCTCGTTAGGCGGCTGGATCAAGGGCTTGATTCAGAAAGCAGTACTTCTGGACACGGCTCGCATTGTCAGGCGGTTCCTCTCTCTGGAGCCCTGACCGCCGGTAGCTTGGACCCTGTTCCCGATACCGGTGGGATACTATTTTTTATATTTTTAAATGTTTTTTATTTTTATTTTTTCATTGAAATATTTAAAAATATAATTTATATGTATTTACAAATGAATAAACGAAATAATAATAAAGCCCTTTATTCCGAATTAACATTTAGCCTTAAACTCTAAGATAAACAACTACAACTATAAAAAGTCTCTTAATTCGGTGTGCCTATTGGCAAAGGCATCCTCCAATGACATCCATTGTTGCCTGTCATGAGCTACCCTTCTCCAGTTTGGTCCCACTGTCAGTTTAATTTCGTCTTCCCACCTTGTGTGTTGCCTACCTTGTCTTCGTTTGCCATCCCTTGGGTACCATTCTGTGACTCTCTTGCTCCACTTCCTCACTTTATCGCGATCAAATGGCCTGCCCACCTCCACTTCTGTTGGTCGATTCGCATGAGTATGTCAGGAAGTTTTGTTATTGACCTTAGATCGGTGTTTCTTATCTTATCCTGACGTTTATACCCGGTCATACTCCTCTCCATTGCTCTCTGTGCTATGGTAAGCTTTTCTCTTAATGCTTTTGTGAGGGTCCAGGTTTCGCATCCATAGGTTAGGCAAGGTAGTATGCATGTATTAAATGTTTTTCTTTTTAAAGACATGTTTAAATCTTTGGATTTTACTATCTCCTTTAATGACTAGTATTTCTTCCAACCTATTGCAATCCTGAGGTTAATTTCTTTCGTCATTTGATCTTCTATGGAGATGACTTGCCCCAAGTACATGTACTCATCCACATATTCTATAGACTCATCTTTAGTTTTGATGTTAACTTTTGTAGTGTTCGTCATTATTTTGGTCTTACTGGTATTCATTTTTAGTCCAACTTTCGTGCTCTCTTCATTTAGATTGTTAATCATAAATTCGAGGTTTACAGGACATTCCTCTAGTAGTACAAGGTCGTCGGCGAATCTCAGATGCAGTTTTGATCCATTTATGTTGATGCCATATTCATCCCAGTAAAGTTTACGAAAAATATTTTCCAGCACTGCAGAGAACAATTTTGGGGATAACGGGTCTCCCTGTCCCTTTTGAATACGAAATTCATTTCCTAAAGATTCTAATTGGATTCTGGCTTTACTGTTTGAGTAGATTTTTTTAATAATTCTGGTATAGATGCCTGGTATTCCTTGTTGCTCTAAGCTTTCCCATATATAGTTGTGGTTCAGACTATTGAAGGCTTTGGCATAGTCGATAAAAGCCACATAGATTTTCTTATTATATTCATTATATTTTTCGAGAACCTGTTTGATGGTGTGAATAGGGTCAATAGTTGAATATCCTTTTCTAAAGCCCGCTTGTTCGACTGGTTGTTGTTCATCTAACAATGTGCTTATTCTGTTTACCTTTGCAAAGACTTTGTATATATTTGACATCAGGTTTATCGGTCTATAGTTTTCAATGTTTTCCTTATCGCCTTTTTTGTGTAATAGGATGATGTGCGATGTTGCCCATTGTTTTGGGATCTGGCCATTAATTAAGATTTCGTTAAATATTTTGGTTAGAATTGGAGTCAGTTCTTCTATATTTCCACTCATTAATTCGTTTGCGATTTTGTCTGGTCCCGGGGACTTCTCCATGTTTTGGCTTTTAATTGCCTTTTCTACTTCACATGATAAGATATTTGCTACAGGTTATGAGTTTGCTTCCTTCGTTTGCTTGTCAAGCATTTTTTTGTGATGACTTGTTGTCTTTAGGTCTTGACTGGCATACACAGTTGACAGTAGAAACTTGTGGCAAGGTCTTTGATGTTTTGCCGTACCGTGATAGTCTTTGATTTATTTTTTAAGTTTGGGTATCCATTCTTTCCCTGTTTCTCGTAACTCTTTTAGGACTTTTTTCACACCTCCTGTTTTCTGAATGTGGTGCTCGAATGTTTTTAACCTTTTGAGTTTGCGATCTTTTCGTATGCTTTCTCTTATTTTTTTTGCTTAAATCTGCAATTTGGGTTCTGTTTTCTTGTTTTGATTGACCGGTTATAAGATCTTTTTTTTCTTGAATTAGTTGCAGGGTATGTCGACTTAGTTGGTACTTGTTTGCTTTTTGAGTCTTGCTGTTTGAAGTACAGATTCTTTGTAGTTCCTTTTCCAAAGTGTCATATTTCTGTATTGTTTCTATTTTATCATTTGTAATTCGTTTGTTTGTTTCTTTGAAAGGGTTGCACTTTTTGAGGTTGAATTGTCTTGACTGTATGCTTATGTTGTTTTTAATGTAGTTACGAGATAATTTTGTTTGGGATTTTTGAAGAGAGCAGCGCACCATACGATGATTTGTATTAAAGTTTAGATTACTTATTACGGTAGTGTCAGTGAAAGCTTTAGGGTAGTTGCTTATTATATAATCAATTTCGTTTTTGTATGCACCATCTGGGGAAATTCATGTCCATTTATTGTTTTTGTGTTAAAACATGAGTTTAGCACTGTCAGGATATGCTCCATTAGGAATTCAACTAGTTTCTGTCCGTTGCGACTTCTTTTTCCATATCCAAATATGCCAATTATGTACTCACTGTTATTTTGCCTAACACCAATTTGTGCATTAATCCCCCATCAAGATGAAATGTTTGTCGGTGTTGTTTTTTATAGCTAGTGACAACTCATCATAGAATGCTTTAAGTATTGACCGTTCTGCTTTTCTGTTGGTGCATATGCCTGTATGATAGGCCATTGTTTCTTGTAACCTGGTAGTGTTAGGTTAAGTATAGTTAATCTATCTGATATTCCTATTAATGCCTGTATATTACTCTTCAATGACTTTTTTATTAAAAACCCTACTCCTCTATGTCCAGCAGTTTCTCCCTTATGGTACAGTATGTAGTTGCTATGATCTTCTATTTTGTCACCAAGTCTTCGCATTTCACTGATGCCCAGGATATTGTATTTTATGTTTTCTAATGATTTTTCTAATTCTAGTAAACTTTCGTGCGTTCTAAGGGTTCTCGTATTAAGTGTTGCTATATGAAATACATCACATCTCTTACCTGGAGGGTGGTGGTCTAGTACCCCCGCGGGGACCTTCCGTGATGGGGGACTATTTATTTGTTGCTGTTTAATGTGTTGTGGTTGTCTGGCTAGTGGTGTCTGTATCTTCGATTCTATGGGAACGGTTTTCTGCAAGAGAGTGTGATCTTTCACGTAGATATTGAAAGGCATCCCGCTTCATAATTTTTGGATCATTGTTTCTATTGCCATTACTGGTATTGGGACTAGAAGATTCTGCTCTCTTTCTTTTTTCACTTTCTTTCTTATCATTGTTTCTTTTATCGTTCTTTTTTAGCTGAGCTTCTTTTGACAGATCCTGCGTGATGTAGGTGCTAGGTTTCATTTTCTGCTTATTTTTTAGGATTTGGATCTTCTTTAGAAGGGTTGTTGTACCAAGTAGGATTGGTCTGATTTTTCCGTCTTTTTTCTTTGTATTGCATTTATTTCTTCTCTTAATATAATATCTATTCCTTTCATGGTAGTAGTTACTAGAGTTTTCAAGTTTTCTTGAGTCTCATCCTTCTGTTCTGGGAGCCCATGTATCAACAAGTTGTTCCTTTTTCCGTTAGTCTCCAGGTTTTCTACTTTTCTATTAAGTTTTTCAATTTCGGTTTTCAATTTTTCGTTTTCTTCTAAAATTGGTTTAATTTTCTCATCAACTTTTTTAAGTACCGTAGTTGTTATACTTTCTGTTATATTAATTGTTTGAAGGTTAAGCTGTTCTTTCATTTTTTCTAGTAACAGTAACATCTCTGGTGACTGACTGAATATAGTTAGGAATGTTTAAGGCTGAGGCTACATTAGGCCGCGACGCGACCTGCGACACATGAGCGATTAAAACAAGTAAATGAATGCTCAGGTATATGGCTACACCGTACATCAAATATTACTAGCGATCTTTGATTTCTTTATGCGATAGGAACAACATTACTGAAATCACGGCATCGGCTACATCAACATATGAGCGAATATACGCCGAATATACGCCAGAATTTCGCTTGTGTCGCATCGCAAATCGCTGCCTACTGTAGCCTCAGCCTAAAAGTCACTCTGCTTCATATTATGTTCCGTAAAACAGAGAATATCAACACAATTCCCACTGTTAACGAAAGTATCCAAATTTTTCGTTATTATATTACTCTTTGATAGTAGACCATCTATGTTTTGATGTAATATGCATAGGCTGTTATAGACGAAAAAAATGTTGATCAATGACATCAGTAGTACATGAACGGTAAGAATTAGGTGAATCACAAATTAAAGGATCTTTAAATGATGAGGTTTTGTTCAGGGATTTCACGGTATTTGCGTTACAGTTAGTATAAACATAGCTATTCAAATCATTGAAAATATTGGTCATTCCGTTGTTACTGATTCGACCACCATGTCTTTGAAACATGGTATAGTCACACGATAAGTTTAAATTTGAGTCAAATAAAGTGGCATAATTATAATTCTGTATGTCTTGGTAGAGAAGGTTATTAAATAATTCAATCCTAAAATTATACATTAACGAGTAATAATCATATTTATAGGTCGGTAAGCATAGTATTACATTTGCATGTTTTATATCGGATAATGTCTCGCGTATAGTCATTATTATGTCAAAGTAATTATTAGTTTTTCGGAAGTCATCTTCTCCAATAAATATTATACAACTATCCATTTTCGTGTAGTCAGTTTAGTTTGAATGTTACATAATAGATTTTTTATTCCACGATTTGGTAAAAGATAATGACTTAGTTGGTGACACGGAAAAGTGTTTTCCGCTATAATGTATGTATTATTTTGTTACTTTGGAAAGAAGACAACTAAAGAAGAAAACAGCAAATTGTGTATTATAAGTAGCAAACTTATAATACACAATTTGCTGTTTTCTTCTTTAGTTGTCTTCTTTTCCTCTTTTTAGCTGATTGAACTAATTGGTCCTGAAGAGTAACTTGTGTGGAGGTGAATAATTCCGGAGTCCCATAGCTTGAGGATTCCACTCTGTGTTGTTTTCGTAAGGTTTCTCTAAGAGATGTAGATAACTTAATTCTTTTATTTGGTGTTCCTATCTCGCTAGCCAACTTCTTAGCTGCCTTTTCTACAAGTTTATGTTTGAAATTCATATTCTCCATTGTTTTCCTCAATTTTGTGTTTTCAATAGACAGATTATTTATCTCCTCATGAGCCGCCTGTAACTGTGAATTAAGTTCACTAATTTGATGTTTGAGGTCTTCCATTTCTTCATTCTCGTCATTTATAATATTTGGTACGCTACTATTGGTGGCGCCCTCTATTGTCGAATCGTTAGTGCTACATTCATCAAAAGTTTCTATTGCTGATTCGGATCGTCGTCGACTGTGAAGTGTAATATTCTCAAAGAAATTCATTTTGTTCCGTTGTTTTAAATAATATGTAATTTGGAAAAAAAGTTTGAAGATATTGTGGGAAGCGAACTCAGATCTAACAGATTCAGGGCGCGGTTATGCTAATGCTTTAACCACTGCGCCAAACGCTCATTAACAAATAAGTTTGAATTAGGTGACCAGACACCTCTTGATCTGATAACGTCAGTTGTCGGGCAGGTTCAAAGTTCGGTTCTTTGTTCGAGGAGCGTACGTTTCGAACGGTTAAAATTTAAAATATTTCTTTTACTTTCGTGTTTCTTGTCACTGTTTTTTTCTTGAGTTTTGTCATAAATCATGCAGTAATCACTAGTAGTTTTTATTAACACACTTGCAGTTTTTTTTTTTTTTTTTGGGGGGTGGGAAATCATCCTATGACTTCTTCCGCTCTAGGGTGGAGCGGAAGGGCGTGTCAGACTCTTACTGACTAAAACCCACCCCTGTTCCTTCCTGCCCTGAATGCCCAGGGGCGAGGTAACTCTTTCGAATTTATCCTCCACATATCAGGCAGGCATCGGCCACGACGGGCCCCGTCGTGTTTGCTGACAACTCTTTGAGGCACGCGTGGAACACTACGCGCCGTCGACTCTCGGGCCTGGTGCTGATCGGGCGGCGAGTTACCCACTACTCGCCGTCCGCAGGCCCGGGGCTACGGTGGCCGGAGATCATCTCGCGGCACCCGAAGCCCCTGGCGTCTCCTGCGGCGGCTGCTGCTGAGGGCGTTAGGGCGACTCTGCCGTTGTTGAGTCTCCCTAACGTGTGCCACCTCCCTCTTCGCTAGCATTACTGCTTCGCAGAAGGAGGAGACGGCTCCCCATTCCCTCTCGCTCCGTACCATGGCCTGAACCAGGGCACGGCGCAAGAGGTCGCTGCCGCCTATCGCATCCACGAGGACACGGCGGTGCTCTGCCCAAGCGGGGAAACCTCCACCGTATGCTCCACCGTGTCCTCTGGGCGATCCTCGCAGTGGAAACACCCGGGGGTCACCTCCGCCTTGATCCGACACAGGTACCTCCCGAAACAGCCATGTCCGGTGAGGACCTGCGTCAGGCAGAAGGTGAGGGCGCCGTGGCGCCTCTCCAGCCACTCCCCAAAGAGGAGCACTACCGCCGCGATGGTGGCGTGCCCAGCGCTGGGTTGCGACAGTCGCTCTCTCCATGTCACCATGAGATCCCGCCGGAGCTCTGTCCGCCGAGCCGCGGACAGCGGAGTTTCGCCCCGGCGTTTTGCCTCCTCGCGCCACTCATACAATTGCGCGAGGATTTTTGCCTCCAGATCCCACGGTGACAGTCCGGCAAGGTTACGGAGCCGTCAGCGGTACCTGGTGTACCGGCGTCGCGCGGCAATACACCCTTGGCGTAAAGCCGTAAGCGCCGCCGAGCAAAAGGCCGGACCCGGGGCATTGCCACGTCACAAATCTCGGACATGGCCTCCTGGAACCACTCTGCCTCGCCGTTTATGTCGGCAGGCCTGTCCGGTGATGTCACCCAGGCCTGCACGATCGAGACTTCCAGGAGTAGCTTACGGTCCAGCTGCTTCAGCGACCAACGCGGACCACTCGGAGTCTGTCGGACCGGCACGCTCGAGGTCTGGGCGGAGACGTCAAACCGGATATACCGATGATCGGAATACGTCTCCACCTCCTCCATGACGTGCCAGTCAACTACACGTAGTGACAGAGCGGGGCTGGCGAATGAGATATCCACCACCGATTCGCCCCGCCACCGCACGCACGTGGGGACAGAACCCCGGTTCAGGACGACCAGGTCTGTCTCCAGAGCCCAGTCCTCCACCATCCTGCCCCGTGCGTCCGTGTACCGGGAACCCCAAGCCAAGTTCTTGGCATTGAAGTCCCCGAGGACGAGCACGGGGAGGGAACGGTACCCGACGACGACGTCTCTCAACTCCACGAGGGAGTTTTGGAACTCGGCGAGAGCTCGGTTCGGGGAGAAGTACACCCCTACCACTACTATCTCCCCGAACCGTGCTGCTACGCAACCCCGACCTCTCTTGACATCCTCAAGGGTCGGGGTAACACACTTGCACAGTTAATGTCACAAAAGAACAAAAAAAAAGTTTAAATTGTTCAACTTGTCCAGTTTTTTTTTTAACTGTTTATAACTTCACTGGTTGTAAATGGTTTTCGTTCATAACATTGTCACATACGTATATGAGTGTCCTTTCACTAATTCACTTTGTTTCAGCACTTAACTCTTGTTTTTTTTTATTTATCATCGATTTTATATTACGGAGCTAATGTTTACATGGACGGTGACGTTCCGTTACGGTCATCGTTGGTCTACGACAAGTCGCGACACATACTTTTTGGCACATTAATTTCTAAGTACCCGCGCTTATTAAACTATTTCGTTATTCTTCGAACTATTGCATTATTCCTGTTACATATTTGTCACACTTTAAATAAAACATGAATAACTTAAGCATTTTTTATCAAAATACGCGCGGACTTAGGACTAAACTACCCTTGTTTTATCGTAACATTGTATCGTATGACTTCGATATTATAATTATTACGGAAAGTTGGTTGTGCGACGGAATACTGGACGCAGAAATATGTGACGATTGTTATGATGTATTTAGATACGATCGCCCTGGTGGTAAGAATGGCGGTGGTGTTATGATCCATAATAAACGTGCTGATTTTGCCATAGCAAGGTCAGATATTCACATTGGAAGTGCAGATTGTATTTGGGTAACCATCAGGAACAATGTTTTCACGCAATCATTACAGAAAGGCGATCTACATTTAGCCGCAGTCTATACCTATACGCCCCAACTGCAGTTCCTCAAAATATCTGAAGGACTTTAAAGATTCACTGCTTCATTCCTATAATTGGAACCCTAATGATACATACCTAGTGGTAGGCGACTTTAACTTACCCTTCTTAACATGGTCTTCGGACGGATACGGTTGGAAATCTAAAAGCAATTTGGATTTGTTTGATGTCACAACTGAATTTCTTAACTGTTTCGATTTTATGAATATGTCTCAATTCAACCTAAAACCCAATTGCTGTGACAATGTCCTTGACCTAGTAATGTCTAATATACCTTTAGAGTGCACATTAAGCGATATATCCCTGGTGGCCATAGACAAGTATCACACCCCATTGGAACTTTGCATTGACAATTACAGTTATAAACCGATTTGCTCTAAACCTAGAATTATAAAAAAGGTTTTTAAGTCAGATTTCGGTAAAATTAATTCGGAGCTCGTTAACGTAGACTGGAACCATTGTTTCGAACAACGGGGTGTGGAGGAGTGCGTCGACATGCTTTACAAAACATTACACTCATTCATAGAATCACACGTTCCAGCAGTAAAAGTGTCAGGACGTTTCCGATACCCGAAGTGGTACCCTCAATCGTTACTAAATTCTATCAGAGAAAAATTTAAAGCACACAAAAGATGGAAAACATTCAAATACCAAACGGACTACGCTGAATTCGCCTTGTTAAGGTCTCGGGTAAAACTTCTCCAAGAGGAGTCTTACGCTAAATCTATTAACAGTTGCGAGGAACAAATAATAAAATCACCCAAAGAATTTTGGAGGTATGTGAATAATAAAAAGAAATCGCCCGGATACCCTCGTAATATGGTATATCAAGGTGCAACATACTCGAACGGTGAGGATATTTGCAATGCATTTAATAATTATTTTCAAAGTGTTTTTAGTCCCACCAGCGGTGATAGCCTTCTGCATTTCGAGGATTTCTCCTTGTCAAACGTTACTCATTCCATCGCCATCACCCCTGAATCACTTAAAACTGTTTTCAAATCATTAGATAGCAAAAAGGGAGCTGGCACTGACGGGATACCAGCGATTTTTATTAAAAAATGTGAATCAGGTTTAACTTCTCCTCTTATGATCATTTTCCAGCGATCTCTCGACCAGGGCACGTTCCCGCTACAGTGGCGCGAGGCTCAAATAGTACCGATCCATAAAAAAGGTTCCAAACGGGAAGTATCTAATTACCGTGGTATATCGATATTGAACATCTTTGGTAAAATGTTAGAGAAAATTGTATACGATCACATTTACGCCGCAACTAAGCAGCCGGTCGATTCTGTTAACAGCTCACCGTGAAAACTTAGGTGGAGTGACCGTGAAGTGAACTGTCATTCCGCCTTGATTGTATGGATTGACAGTTCACTTCACGTTCACTTCACCTAAGTTTTCACGGTGAGATTTTACAGAATAGCACTACAGTGCATACTCGCTTCCCAACAATTTAAAATAAAAATAAATTAAAAAAAAAAAACACGGATTCCTAAAATCTCGTACAGTCAATACCAACCTTCTTGAGCTTACCAACTATGTTGTTACGGGTATGAACGACGGTGCCCAAGTGGACGTAATATACACCGATTTCGAAAAAGCGTTTGACCGGGTGGACTTTTGCATTCTGACCAAAAAACTAAAAGCCGTGGGTATTAAGCGGAACTTGCTTAGATGGATAGAATCTTACCTGAGAAATCGGCGGCAAGCGGTAATTATCGGTAGTGTGACAACCTTATGTTGGCGGCCTTATGTTGCCGACTGGCAGGTTGGAAGTTCTCTGAGTTCTCTGGAAGTTTTGTAAGAATCTGACAAATTATTTGTCAGATGTCATTTGACATGACAAATAATTGTCAGATATCTGGTACGTCAACGTTAGTACAGTTGACAATGTAGAAAAAGTTTAAATTTTTAACCAACTTCAAAAGTAGGAGGTTCTCAATTATAATGTTTTTTGTGTGATATTAATCGTTGTGTTTTTGTGGGTTTCATGTAATCGATATGATGAGGTGCACGGACGTGACCGAAGACCGATGGGAGATGTGACCACGTGCCGTGAGCAAGAAATTAATTTTATTAGAAATTCTTAAGAAGAAATAGGTGTGTGAGTTTCTCCAGAATGCGATTTTAATAAAGATATTACTACAGATAGGAGGGAGAGGGATTGCGATCCGCTCTCCTAGGGAAATGTGTCTGGGTTTGTTGTCGGTTTATACCAGCTATGTTTATGAGGTATTGTGCCTTCGCAAAGTGGGGTCGAGTTGATCCTGTATGGTGTAACCGAGCCCATGACAATTTTATAATGAATTAATTAAAGATTATACTTCGAGTTATATTTATGGAGCACTCTGGAGGAAGTTCAGGAACAGTGAGTAGGTGTTCATAACGGTGGTCGTTTTTTTCCTGGTCTTCATAAGCGTCCAGTGGAGTTAAAACTATTACAGTTTTGAATTTTATTTTTGTAAACCCTTTCTGGGTAGATGATAACTAGGGCATCTTAGGTCAGAAAATTTAGCAGAGCAGTGCGGCTTTTTAGTGAGTTTTTGCCTCACTGAAGCCATGTGCATTGCCGGGACATGTGGTGCGCCGAATGGCTCAAACTAATAATAAGAAAGATGACCACACTACTCTGGGTCCAGAATTGGCTATCCATAGATGGACTTCTGCATCGTCAACTATCTCACATAGGTAGGGCTTTCTCATTAGGGTTAAGTAGGCGTCAATCGACTTTTCAAGTATTTAATTGAATAGAAGACTTACTAGCGTTTGCGCTTCTATTCGTAGGGGCGTAGCTCATGTGACAACCACGCCCTCCCTCTCCACCCAGAGCGGGAGAAGTCATTGGATGATTTCCCACCCCACAAAAAAAAAACAGTCGTGCTTGTAACCAACATAGTAGGAAAATAGATTGATTGTAAAGGTTGTACGGAGACGCAAAAGAAATCTGGTTTAAATCGTCCTTAGTACCCTGCAGATTTTATGGCTTCTGACCACCGTATCGAATATTATGAAGAAAATATCTCAAGTGCTTATGTTACATTGATTTTGAGTTTTATAAAAAGTGGCTTCAAATGGTGTGTGTAATATACACACGGAGCGGCAGCGGCGGCAGTTGCCTTGACTTGAACTTGGCTGGACACTCTTTCGCGTGTCTAGATATACGCGCCGTCGACTCTCGGGCCTGGTGCTGATCGGACGGCGAGCTACCCATTACTCGCCGTCCGCAGGCCTGGGTAAGCATGACTGCTGAGCGTGAGGTCCTGCGCTCGATTCCCGTGTCGGGCAGAAAGTATTATTGGGTTTTTTTCCATTAGAAATTACTCTGTAACAGCCCGGAGGTTGGGAGTTGGTGGTGTGACGCCCACGTGCCTCGGAAAGCACGTTAAGTCGTTGGTCCTGCGCCTGTCTGTCGTGTCGGGTTGGCGTCCCATCGGACTATGAGAGTGAAGGAACGGAGCGTGCTCCTGTGTTTGCGGACACGCTTGTTAGTAGGGGAGCCTAATTAGCTTTTTGGGATTTACTCGAGTGCGACAGATAAACATAGGGGGGATACCTTTTTTTTTTTTTTTTCGGGGGGTGGGAAATCCATATACCTACTATCTGTAACCATACCTATGTTTTACAAAATAAATGATTGATTGATTGATTGAAATCATCCTATGACTTCTTCCGCTCTAGGGTGGAGCGGAAGGGCGTGTCAGACTCTTACTGACTAAAACCCACCCCTGTTCCTCCCTGCCTTGAGTGCCCAGGGGCGAGGTAACTCTTTCGAATTTATCCTCCACCCCCGGGCAGACATCGGCCGTGGCAGGCCCCGTCCCTATTGCTGACAACTTTTTGAGGCGCGCGTGGAACACTACGCGCCGTCGACTCTCGGGCCTGGTGCTGATCGGGCGGCGAGTTACCCACTACTCGTCGTCCGCAGGCCCGGGTATAGGGGGGATACCTTGCATCCTGTCGAGTACCTCCACCATAAATGAGCCCTTTATCTATTTAGCGAAATAAAGATGTACTTGTAAAATCAGATAATCTAAACATTTTTTTGAATGTGTCAATTTTAATAGTTACCTATTTGATTTTGACCTCTCGACTAGCCAATGCTTAATTTTTTTAAATTATAATTTCATCTATGTTGTGCTTGTAGGTAAATGTACACATGGGTTTCGCAATCACTTCATGCCGAATTGCAGAGGTAATAAATCAGTTAAACATTAGAAATATTAATAATTAAATATTTATTTAAATTATCTTTGAACAGTTTTTTATAAATGACTTGCTTTAACCGGTTACTGACTTCTTCGTATTTTTTTTTCACTTGTAGTAAATTCCTGATAATTCTTTCTTCTCATTCGCTGATCTTCTTGTAGAAGTTGATAAATATCGTAAATTTGGCTTGATACACTTATTTAGTTTAAATAAATACTGTGTTTGTGTGATGCGGAGCAGCGCCATCTCATCCGTCGCTCTGGAACTGGTGAGTCTCGAGGGCGCTGTCAACCGCGTTGTTATGTGTGCATTGCGAGCCGTTGCGTCACCTTGTCGCCAGGTGGCGGTAGATGTCACAACAACTGATATTTTTACGGAACCGATATTGACCCAAGCGCAGTGGGTCTCCGCGCCCTCTCTTCTAAAACACGTATACTAAAATATAATGTGTAAAATAAAATATAAGGTGTTGACACTAAAAAAAATTAACAGTGTTAATTTAGCAGCTTATTAATTTAAGTTTATTTATATTTTATTGGGTTTGGGACAAAAAACAGTTACATGCAAAGCTTAACTAAAGATTCTTAAATTAGCACAATAATTAGAAATACATAGGTACCTAATCTATTCTATATTTATGTTACTACACATGTAACCCACACCATTGTCCACGAATTCACATAAACAAAAGTTAAATGAAAACAGACATACAGTGTGCATCATAAAAGACTTTTAAAAAGAAGAAGAAAGAAATATATTTATATATATACCTACCTACTTAAGAATTTAGTAACTCTATTGCTCTTGCCTTGAAACGATGTTTGGAAAGAGTAAATATGTCAAGCTCCATAAAGTGAGTGTTGTACGCGTCAACGAGACGACGAAGAGGCACGCGCACCCCGGCGTTATTCCTGCACCAGTTTGTGTGGAACAGCTGAGGCACACGTACCCCACGAAGCATGACAGTTCTAGGTACTGTATAATGTAGACTATTTGATAAAGGAATGCAGTCGAATCTATTATTACATATACCATGCAGCATCATTACACCCAGAAGAAATTGTCTAGATTTCAAACAAAGAACATTACATCGTATCAGTAATTGTTCATAGGAGAATTTAGGACGACAACATCTATAATTTATAGTACGTAAACATTTCTTCTGCACAATTTCTAGCCTATTCTTGTACTTATCATATAGAGGATCCCTAATTTGGACCTTTATTAATATATGAATATATGTCTTAATTTTAGACCCATCTCTAATCCTGCTCTGGGAGGAGCGGGAGGGCGAGTCAGATTCTTACTGCCCACGGATGCCCCTGAAGTTAAAGGGGAAAATCTATAAGTCCGTGATTAGACCTGCCGTAGGTACTGTGACGATTGTAGACACAGCCTAATCTCAGCGCGTCTGTACCGGCTTTTAGCTGGCAGTTAAGAATGTTGGAAAGTCGATGGAATTATGATCAAAGAATAGATGTCAATTTTGTTTTATGTCAGATAGGAGCCCTAGCAAGTGGGCACACATGTAATTCTATAATTACCAATATAGTTATTTAAAGTACCCTCAGCTCTTTTCTTATCCGCCCGTATCAAGTTACCCTTTTATGCACCGCACTCTCGCGTTGCCAGCGAGTGAGAAGTCTACCCTGAAGATTCTACAGCGTCCCAGGATCCCTGCAGGCCGTACTGGTGCCTTAGGGTCTTACAGTACTGTATGGATCAGAATGTTGGGACGAAAATGGATAAAGTGAGAAATGAGTACCTACATATTAGAGGTACTTTAAAAGTGGCGCCAGTGACAGAAAAGTTGAAAGGGAACCGCTTATCTTGGTGACCATACCATGATAAGCGGTTGATAGCATGATAGCCATGTGAAGAAGAGGGATGAAACACATGTAACTAAAAGAGTTATGAATATAAATGTGGATGGATGAAAGGAGAGGGAGGCCAAAGAAAAGATGGATGGATTGTGTGAGGAGTGATATGAAAGAAAAGGGAGTTAGAGATAGCGTGACGGCTGACAGGACAGAATAGAAGAAAAAAACGTGTTGCGCCTTGGTTGCGCCGACCCCAGTAACATGGGATAAGGGCAGGAAGATGAAGGCCCAAAGGCGACAAGAAATTGGAAAAAGGATAAAAGAATTAAAAGATGGTTTGATGTTTGTCATAAATTAGTTTTATTTTGGTCCACAAACCTGAGAATCTTATTCTTAATAACGAAAACTTAACTAAACAATGGTTTTCTTACACACTAGGTTTATTGATTTTAACATTCATACTCTGTTACGAAATAAGTAGTTATTGGTGTTCAGAATAGACATAGTGGTAATAAAAAACCTGGATAACCTGCTTCACAAAGAGGTCTACTACTAAAGAATATACAGCCTCACTAGTTTCTGCCGCGGCTTCGCCCGCGTGAATGTCAATAATTATCCCAAGGGAACATATTCCCGGGATAAAAAGCCTATGTGCTATTCCAGACAATAATCTATAACTGTGCCAAACATCCATGCATCCAAACATACGCATTTATATCTACCTGATATTATTAGAAAGTAGGATTTATAAAACTCGTTAACCTTAAGCTTAGTTTAAATACCGAATAGCTGATTCTATATTCAATAGCATACGTCACATTTAGCTGTCTACAGGACAACACCTCCTTCAAATGTTCCACCCACAATGATAACGGCCGTTTCTGACACTTTTGCCTACTACTTTGGATACGAAACATTCTGAGACCTGTTTTAACAACGTAAAAATACTTTATACTCTTTGTCACGATCCAACGTCACGTTTGTTACGTGACGTTGGATTCTATAACATTTATTTTCTATACGATTTTTTATTCAATGAGGGCGCCACTTGGCCGGTAGTAAACCCTTAAGTAATTATGCGTAAAACCATTATAGTTGCTACGCTTTAGCATAGTAACAGCAATCATTGCCCTTTTCCTAAAATCTCTTCATCGGAACCTGGACTATGTATGGTGGTAGTTATATACCCTAATAGGGTTCCGTACAACAAAAGAAAAAAAAAAGAACCGTTATAGCATCACTTCGCTGTCCGTCTGTCAAGATCCTTTTTCTTAGGAACGCGTGAAGGTATCAAGAAGAAATTAATGTCAAATGCTCAGGTCTGTAATCCCTTAGACCTGTGAAGAAACTAAACTCCTAGTCAACGCAATCAAAAGACAAAACTGTTTACGCTGCATATTTTGACATTCGCAGGAGCATCAAAAATAAGCAATTTGGCAAGAAACTTACAGCACAAGTCAATGATATTATAAAACAACCGACTTCCAAAAAAAAATACACTAAAAATTAAAAAATAACTTTAATTTCGGAAGTCGGTGTTTGTATTTTATTTCTTCGTTATTTGAAGTTATTTTTTTTAATTTTTAGTGTATTTTTTTTTTTGAAGTCGTTTGTTTTTTTTTTGAAAAAAAGTTTTAGTTGTTATATCCCAGAACTAAAAACCTCAATAACATGGAACGTGGAATTTAAACATAGTCGTAATTGGAAAACACCAAAACGTCATCTAGGTATACGTATTTTTCGTTTTTGTTCAGTTTTTCAAAAAGCGCTAAAGCAATTTCGATAAAATTTATATGGGACCACCTCGGGAGTATATTCTATCGGATAAAAAAGAATTTTGAAAATCGGCCCTTAATTGACAGAGAAATCGGTGGACATACATAAAAAAAAACATACATACAGTCAAACATAGGACCTCCTCCTTTTTCGAAGTCGGTTAAAAAGAAAGATACGCTATGTGCATACAAAGCGGCGTTCAGATATCGTTGAGTTGTTATTACAAATGTCCTTATTTAAGTGTATAGAAATTATGGTATAAAATTCCTTCACTCTTAAATTTATCTTGGAACCATAGTTTTTGCACTCTTAACACACAACTTGGCATCATAAGTAATTGTCACGCCACGGACACGCTTTTCTTCGCTCGCTGCTGTTAGCCGACTAAATCAAATTGCTACAATTGGCTGAATTAGTCTGCAACAATTTGCGCGCGCTAGTGGCATATATACCTCTTTTTTTATATATAATATCATTGGCACAAGTTAACGAAAAATTATTGGAATAAACGTAGATGGATCAACCAAGCACTTTTGCCGCGCTAAAACACAACAACTAAAGTAAAATATTACAATTTCATGTTCAACACAAAAATGTTTTAAGTACAATATTTTTCTGCACTAAAGTCAAATACATTAAATTCAATACACTGGTCAAATCAAATCAACTGAACATATTTCAATTCAATTGACTTTCACCCTCTTACTAGAGTTCTCCACTTCTTCTTCTTCTCTGGCTCTTTTGTTCTCTTTCCCTTTCGTCTTCTTCCCCACACCCTTGCCCTTCGACCCCTTAGGGTAGTACTCCTCGATCTTATGGCTGTCTTCTCCATTCAGTGGTTCTAAGTCCAGGCTTTCGTCTAAGGCTGAGTTTTTAGGTTTTTCTGTGAGGACTTCGTCTTCTTCTGAGTCGGAGTGGATTACGTTGGATTTCTGTTTTGGTTTCGAGGTGCCGGCTGTAAGAAAAATATTATCTCAGCTTCTAGCATAAGTACCACAAGGTGAACTGGAAATTTGGGGAAGTTCATAAGAATCCGCTGGAAGTCTTTCGGCAAAATGATGACGATGCATGAATAATAGAAGAGTATGGAATAAAGTTCACTCATCTCATCATTCTCATGATCTTATCCCAATTTATTTGGGGTCAGCGCAACATGTCTTTTTCTTCCATGCTTCTCTATTAGTCGACATCTCTGTACACTGTCACACAAGAGGATTTTGATAAAAAGGATCAAAATCCTCTTTCACAGTCCATCCATCGTTTCTTTGGCCTTCCCCTACTCTTATAGCCATCCACATCCATAAAAAAGACTTTTCTCACGATATATTCTTCATTCCTCCTCATCACATGCCCATACCACGACAACCGACTTCCACACAACTTTTCAGTCACCGGTGCCACTTTCAGACTTCCTCTTATAAACTCATTCTTAATTCTATCCATGCGTATCTCAGCTGCATGCAATTGCTCCAAACAAACAAACTGCTGCAAACTTTACTGTACAGCAAAAAAGTTACACAACTTTATAAGTTTTATAACAGATATTGACACGGATTCTCTTGTTCAATATCTAAACTAAAATTAGAGAATTGCTATCTTTTACTAAATGGCAGAGCGAGAAAAGGACGGCTATAACGGCCGACCTGAAGGACCATGTCGACATTGAGCGGGAGTGAAGGGCACTGTCTAAGAGAGCAAATATGATAGCCCGTAGGTTTGCACGATGTTCAAAGCAAGTAAAGATTACACTTTTTAAAGCCTTCTGTACATCCCTATACACGTGCAATCTATGGGCATCTTACTCACAAGCTGTTTACAGTGCCCTCCGGGTCCAGTACAACAACGCGTTCAGGGCAGTGTTGGGGCTGCCCCGCTTCTGCAGCGCCTCGGGCATGTTTGCGGAAGCGCGCACCGACTGTTTCCACGCCACCATGCGCAAGCGGTGCGCGTCCTTGGTGCGCAGGGTGCGGGCTAGCTCCAACACTGTCCTGGTTATGATTGCAAAGCGTTTTAATTGTCCCTACATAGGGCACTGTTGTGGCAGGCATGTCTCAGGAGTGTAATTTGTCATGTTATAATTTCAGTTTTAAGTTCAACTCTATAGACATTATTTCAATTCTGTGTTTATGGCATTTCTTTACCTAATTATTTAATTGTAATAATTGACATTTGATATTTTATTCTGACATTTACTAGTATTTTTCTTTTGTTTTTTATGTTAAATTGACGTTCAATTTTGAGTTTTTAGTAATTTAATCTGAATGTAATAATTTAATCTGAATTTAATTTAAACTTAATTAATTTAATCTGAATGTAATAAATTTGAGTTAATTGATGACAAATTGTTACTTTATGTTCTTGTTCATGTTCTTGTTTTGTTTGTTTTATATTGAATATGGGTTTAATGGTCTACCTGAAATAAATGAATTTTATTTTTTTATTTATTATTTTTATAGCTATGCACTAAGTTAGAGATGTCAAACTAGTTTACGCCTTGCGCTTCGCCGTGTTTTTAGTCGACATGTTTTTCGTGTACCCTTAATTTGTATGGAAATATTAGTTAAAACTAAATTTGACAGCTCTAATTTACGTCCGTCTCTTTCTTGTTTTATTAGAGAGAAAAAGATAGCAATAGCCTAAATTAAGTTTAGTTTATGCATAACAGAATCAACACCATTGTCGAATGAGTGATATCGCGACCACTAAGAAATCTAGATCAAAGGGGAATGCCAATCTGACATACAAAAAAATGCCTGGAATGGACAGAAACTACTAATAGTCCTTAATTCTATTTATAATTAAATATGTATAGTGAAATTATTCTTGAGTTTGTTTCACTAGGGTAAAAATATAACGATCATTTAATATATTTAACTTGGTATCCGCTTATATTTTTACGGCAGTCGTGTTTATTTGACAAGAGTAAGTGACATTCAGCCAAAGAGGAATCATCAAATAATACATTTGGAACTATTTTATCCATTTAGTGCACAGTTATCATTAATTTAGTATTTTAAGACCTATAAGTGCAAAATAACTTTAATTTGGGAAGTCGGTGTTTTTGGTTTATGTCATCGTATTTTGACACCGTGTTCCGAAATTAAAGTTATTTTGCACTTTTTTGGAAGCCGGTTCTATTTTTAGTAAAAAAGTTTTTTTATTTTTCACTTTTTATTTGTAGTTCACCATTAACTTGTGTTAACAATACACAGACATACGATCGCAGCAATCGCGGTTGATTTCCTGTCATTTTTTGAAGAGTTCCGTTGTCTGTCTCCGAAACTCATCATCAGATCTGTATGAAATTTGAATGGGCTCATTTCGGTGTAACCCCCTTTCGAACAAAAAAAAGAATTTTGCAAATCCGTCTATACATGACGGAGTTAAGCCCGAACATACATTAACAAAAAAATATATACAAAGTTGATACGACAGAGGGGCTTTCCTTTAAACTGCCTATACTAGGTACTATTTTCAAGCTCTGTACCAAAAATCAATTAAATCGGAGCAGTAGTTTAGTCACAAACGATTTTTTAAGTTTTGGCCTCGTTTGAACACGATGTAGCTTTCCTAACAGCTGATTATGTCTATACGCACAGGTCATGCACCTTAAAACGATAAATCTGAGTATAACCTACGATACGACGCGTTGTTGCCGTTCTCACGCAAGTCACAAGTACATTTTCGCTATAAGATGGCAATGCAAACAAGGATAATGGGTATAAAGTATGGTATAAAGGGTGGTTGCGTTTTACTCTGAATTGTAAGCTATTTAGTTTGTTTGAAAAAAAAAAAACCTCATTTATTATTATTTTTATTTTTATACCGTATCGAATTAATACTAAACACGTATAGTATACGTAGTTTAATTTAATGCCCCTCTGTCACATCAACGTTGTATATAGGGTGACTGGTAATTAGTGACCGATACTTAAACCCGTTATTGTACTCATGATTACAAACAACTTTCCTAAAGATTTTTTTTTTTACGTATTCATTTTTTTCACAATAACAACTGTTTGAAACTCGCGCGCGCGTGAGGTCAGTGACCGCCGCGATCAGCTGTTAGCACTAAGGCAAAGGGAGCGGTGCGGGCGGCGGGGAAGCGTGAGACGCTACTACTAGTACATTTGCCCTTTCCCGAGGTCAGACTATCAGCTGATAGATCGTGCCTACTTTTAATGTTACGGCGCGCGTGTTCTTAGATATTTTGTAGTTATGCGGACATACGTTGCATCTTAAAAGTATTAGTCAAACACGCTGTCTTTGAAAATATTTTTTTAATTTAGCAACAACCGAAACCTGGAGGTACCTACACTGCTAAGGTACAACGAAAACGGCACGTGGTGCCCGGCCGAGCGGGCTTGCAAGCCGTGCTTTGTACGATACGAGACCGCGTCTAACAGCTGGTTGCGTTTCAAACTGTTGTTATTGTGATAAAAGTGAAAAAGTATTAAAAAAAAAGTTTCTTTGGGAAAGTTGTTTATAATCATGAGTACAATAACGGGTTTAAGTATCGGTCACTAATTACCAGTCACCCTATATATAAACATCGGAATTGATAACCTCCTCCTTTTTGAAGTCGGTTTAAAAGTGGAAATACCAGACACAAATCTGAGATGTCTCATCATGATTCATCATCATCATTTCAGCCGAAAGACGTCCACTGCTGGACAGAGGCCTCCCCCAAGTGTCGCCACAACGACCAGTCCTGTGGGTCTCGCATCAATCGGCTACCCGTGACCCCCACCAGGACATCGGACACCTTGTGGGAGATGTTTCAGATACCTGTACCTTCAAACCAGACAAACTACCCAGCAGTTGTGGCATTACTTCCACAAACGAAGACCTTCACAAATAATTTAACTACTCCAGTCTAAAATAGCCCTTACCCTCCTTTTCCTCTTTGTCTTCAACCTGCGACTCCTCATTCCGGCTGGGTTCGTCCTTGTTTATAAAGAAGTTGGTGATGGGACGCTGCCATTTAGGAGTCTCGCGGGGACAGACTGAGTTACCGCCGGTATGGCTCTTAGAAGAGCTGCCTGAACTACCTGAGGAATTAGAGAAAATTTTCTAATTAGAAATTGTATGTTTCTAGTAAGACATTCGAAAAGTGGTAAAATCAAATATTATCATAAAACCCGACAGCAAAATATTACTATTAAAGTCCCAAACAAGTCACCTTTCAAGCAGTCTGATGCAGTTGGTGGCAGTTATTTTAGTTCAATTATACATAGATTTCAAGCCACCAACTACATCAGACTGCTTAAAAAGTAATTTGTTTGGATCTTTTTATTTGTTTTTTGCAGTCGGGTTATTTTTTTGGATAAAATATTTATTTTTTATTTTCTACATTTTATGAGTTATATTTTTGGAATCGCCTCCTCGAACCTTGCCTTTGATAAGTTTTTATTGTTTTAAAATTAATTATTTTCATTGAGGAAAAATAATTATCTCGTATTCATTAAATGATTACGTAATATGTGTTTGCAGTACTATACCAAATGATACCCTTCAGGATCGGACTGGCTTTTTGGTACATGCTATATAGATAGAGATAAGACATTAAAGAGTGACGACACGGTTGGCGCAGTGGTTGAGCGTTCGGCTGCTGCGCTGCGTGTCGCGGGTTCGATTCCCGCACGGAACAAATATTTGTAAGAACTGCAGCTAGTTGTTCCGGGTCTGGGTGTCTTGTGTATGTGAGTATACATGTTTGTGAACGCACCCACGATACAGGAGTAATTCCTAGTGTGGGGCAACGTTTTTTTAAAAAAGAAAAAAAATTAAAGTTTTTTTTTTGTAAACAAGCTTTAGACCCTCGCCACCATTCGACCAGGTCACCAGTCATCATGTGTACCTAATGGAAAGTACCATGATTACAAAAGATAAAAGCTCTAGTTCAACTGTCCAACCATTTGCCACCAAAGTTCCAGTCCAGTCCACGCATCTCGGCGCCATCATTAAGGTGAATGCTCCAGTTTAGCCCGCGAAATTTAAATTTTCTTACGTTTTTTGCAATTTGCAGGTCACTGTCAGGTTGTATCTAGGTCAAAATTTGATTTGCGGCCGTAGCAAGTATGTATTTATAGAACTATAATTATTAAAATCGTCAATACATCTCTCTCAATTAGAATTGATGCCAAATGTCATGATTTCATGAAATACTTACATTTGGAATCAATTCTAACTGAAATAGTTGTATCGACGATTTTAATGATTATAATTCTATAAATACATACTTGCTACGGCCGCGAATCAAAGTTTTGACCACGATGCAACCTAACAATGACCTGCAAAAACGTAAGATTATTTGAATTTCGCGGGCTACGCTCGATGGTAACATAATATTGCATTTTCACCGGACTAAAAAAAAAAGAAATTTGGCATACTTATGTAAAGTATGCCAAACTTTTTTTTTAGTATTTATAGGCACGTGTTTGACCGCTATCTCACCTGATAGTAAGCGATGATGTGGTTGAAAATGGAGCATGCTTGCCTAGAAGTAACCTATTCACTGTCGACTTACTCGTAGACTCCCAGGATGTAGTTATCAGGCAACACAGACTCTGGCAGGGAATTCCACTCCCTAGCGGTACGCACAATGAATGTGTTTTCAAAATGTTTTGTCGAAAACCACCACCTGCACCTTCCAGGATCTAATCGAGGTCAACGCTAGAGCTGTATATAAAAGTGGTTGAAAACCAGCCAAGAGCGAGGAGTCGCTCAAAAAAAAAAATAAAAAAAGTTTTTTTTTAACTGCCCCACCTAATAGGTTTTCCTATAATCTATATGTAAAGAACTAATATATTTGGGGTCGGCGCAACATGTCTTTTTCTTCCGTACTCCTTTATTAGTCGTCATCTCTGTAGTCACCCCCTTTTTACCCATATCCTCTTTCACCAGATATTCATGTGGGTATATACCAAAATTTCAACTCTATCGGTACAGCCACGGAATAGAAAAAAACAGTGGAAGTGCCCCTACATTGTCTTAGCATGGGAACCAGTGTCGCCAAACTCACACATTTACAAATTAAATTGCACATTACACACATAAAAAACCGTGATATCATTGGCTATAAATTACAAATGCAACTTTGAAAAATCATCTATTTATTGCTATCAAAAAATAAGTCTTATTACAACTTCTGAAAGTTGTTATTATTTAACATGTCACAATCAATAAAGACGTTAATCACCTATCAAATTAAGTTTGAGTAATTTACAACGACTTCAACTACTCAACGCGTGCGCTGAAACCAAATTATTATATTTAGAACGCTATCTCCTTTGAAATAGATGTCATATTCGCATGCACATGTTATTTCTTTTGCCACTCAAGAGAGATGTAGACAGATATCGATATTTCAATATCGATGTATATTTTATTTGAGTGTGCAATTTAATAATTATTACCATCATACAAATCTTCCCCTTTCTTTCTTTCCCTTAAGTTGCACCTGCCACGTTCCGTCTCTGCACCACCCTAAGGTCGACTGGTAGAAAATGCCTAAGGCATTAAGTCCGCCATTGTACAGTAATTCTTACTTGTGCATTAAGTTTTATAAATATTAAATAAATAAATCTTTTAAGTAATGAAAAAGTTGTTTGTCTATAAAAGGTCTAAATGTTAAATAAAATGTACTTAAAATATTTATTGACCTAGAAATTACCGTTTTTTTGTAATAATTGCTGTTTTCATAGTTTCATGTTTTATTTAACAAGTGATGAAACCGTATATTAATATATTTTGCTTGATGGCTCTTATTAAGATGAAAGCTCCAGGGTAGCCCGCGAAATTCAATTTTTCTTACGTTTTTTGCAATTAGCAGGTCAGTGTCAGGTGGTATCTTGTTCAAAATTTGATTCGCGGGCGTAGCAAGTATGTATTTATATAATTATAATCATTAAAATCATCAATACAACTTTCTCAGTTAGAATTTAAGAAATGTAAGAATTTCATGAAATCATGTCATTTGGCATCAATTCTAACTGAAAGAGCCGTATTGATGATTTTAATGATTACATTTCTGTAAATACGTACTTTCTACGGCCGCGAACCAAGTTTTGACCAAGATACAACCTGACACTGACCTGCAAATTGCAAAAAACGTAAGAAAATTTGAATTTCGCGGGCTACCTTGGCGCATCCACCTTAAGTCGGTAATATAATTTGACGTAGGAAATTCTCCTGATGATATTTTGGAACAAATAGATTTCGGAATGTCGACGATCCAATAAATTGGCGTAAAGAGTAAAGATATTGTCCTCAATATCTTTACTAAATTTTGAATTGAATGAAAAGCAATCGCATGCGGCTGAGATGAGAATGCTAAGAGCAATGTGTGGTGTTACGCGCATGGATAGAATTAGGAATGAGTATATAAGAGGAAGAAAAGTCTTGTGTATGGATGTGGATGGCTATAAGAGTAGGGGAAGGCAAAAAAGAAACGATGGTTGGACTGTGTGAAAGAGGATATGGGTAAAAAGGGGGTGACTACAGAGATGAAGACTAATAATAGAGGAGTATGGAAGAAAAAGACATGTTGCGCCGACCCCAAATAAATTGGGATAAGGGCAGGAGGATGATGATGATCTTTACTAAATTTGTGACTGTCTTTTAAAAGTACTTCAAACGTCTGGCATATTTTAATGTCATCTTCTGATGGGTATAATAATCCCCCTTAATCCTTAGCTATTATAAATCTATGTAATTATTGTTTTTTTTCTGTTACTAAATCACCAACGCAAATATCACACTTATTTTTTTAAATTACTTGTCTTGTTTTAAATCAGCTATGTGAGCTATTGTTTCCTTGCTAAAATCGGATAGATGCAGATCAATAATTTCGTGTAAGTCTTCATCATCTTCCTTGCTTAAGCGTCGTTCTGTACACACTAATTTATTATAAAACATCGATACCTAACTACTTTATGGATGTGTCCCGTCGCTAATTGAGTAGCGTCGAAGTTACTAGAATTTATGTTATAATTTTCCAGCTGGCTAGCTAGCAGAATTAGACTTTGCAATGATAATTATAAGGTTGTTTTTAGTTTGCATTGAAGTAATAAAATAAGGTATTTTCATTCAATTCAAATATATTAAAAATTAACCTGTTTAATATTTACCGGTGTAATGATACACCTCCACAAGATACATTTTTTATGCTATCGGTTTTGCATGTCAAAACCGCACAAAGATAGACATAATTCCTAATATTTGATGTATTTCAGAGACGACATATCGCGGCAAGCGTCTGACAGCGAATTAACTAATGTTGAACATCTCCGCTTATTCGTGACACGTGCCATGCGCGATACCCGAGGGGCACTTAGCAGATTCTGAGCAATTGGCTATGACAGACGGACAGAGAGACAAACAGACAGACAGACAGACACAGGAGTGATGCTATAAGGGTTCAGTTTTTTCATTCGGACTTTCGTAAAAAATAAAAAAAAAAGATATATAGTGAGTTAACCTTAGAAGATAGACATGTGCTGTCGCGAACTTTTTTTTAGAACTTTAAAAGGAGAACAACATCGTCATACATAATTTTTGCGTAACTTCAACCGTTTACGCAAATAAAGCTCTCAAAAGGATTCTTTCCCAACCCAAACCCGACCCAAGATAGTTGGGAAAAGGCTAGGCAGATGAATTAGTCCGTAGGTTAGATTCTGATTATCAAAAAATATTGGACACGTGTTTTTGATTTATCAAATCAATGAAAAAACCGGCCAAGTGTGTGTCGGACTTCGCAAATTTAGGGTTCCGTACCAAATGAAGGCATTATCAAAGAAAAAAACCTGATTTATAAATATAGCTATTGGTATTCGTTATTAAAATTTAGATACTGTTCTGTATCTAGCCCATGATTGGACGAATTTAATAGTAATTGGCTGTTTACGCTCGCTAACTCGGGCGTGATTGGTCGTGACCTACCCGCGATCTGTCATCGATCAGGACGAGATGCTTTTGTGCGGGCCAATCAAGAAGGAGCCTGGCCCGCGCGCTAGTACATTCGATATTCGGTCGCCATTGTAATCCCAAGAACTATCTAACTCTTTACTCCGTGAGTGAAAATTGATAAAATAAGGACAAATTGTGCATTACCGTGTGGTGTCACTCGTGCCTAGCCCCAGGATCGACGGTCCACCCAAAAGACCGTTTAGATCATCCAGGAGGCCGCCGCAGCAGCATAAAGGTGAGTCGTACTCAGTCCTAAACACTGTTGAATTTGTTCCTTAATTGGGTGAACGGCGAACCCCGTTCGTACAGAACTACTTATACGTCAACCTACAACCAGCTAAAACTTACAGTCCACTCCTCTATCCCACATTCTGGTCCATTCGCGCAGGATTTCTTAAAATTTTAGTTTCGCTAAAACCACGCTTCCAAAATGGCGGAAGTTTTAGAAACGAAAAGGAAAAGCTTAATAGTTAAAAAGGAATATTTATTTACGAAGATACAAAAGCTTTATGACTATTCAAAAAAGTTGGGAACAGAACCAGATAAATTGCAATTGTTTAAGATATTATTGTCGGAAATGGAAAGTGTTCGTGCGAAGTTTGAATCCGCCATATTTGGTTTGTACGAAATAGAAGTACAAATAAAACCTACTGCAAAAATGTCGTTAAGTGAGCTCGAAACATTTGACGAAATGTATAATACATGTCAGTTAATCGCTAGTAAATATTCAAAATCAGAATCCGATTTCTGTCCTGCGTTAGGAAAAGGTGAGTTGGTAGTACCTACACCTGCGTTACCAAAGTTAACTTTATTTCAATTTGACGGTGAAGTTGAGAATTGGATAACTTTTTATGACACATTCTCATCATTAGTTCATAATAGAAATTTCTCAGATATCGATAAATTTCATTATTTACTTTCATGCGTTAAAGGTTCTGCATTAAATATCGTAAAAAACCTACCAATTACGGCCGCAAATTATACATTAGTTTGGCAAAGTTTAGTTGATAAATATCACGACCACAGAACACTAGCATGTAGGTATTTCGATAAAATGTTGAATTTTTCACCGTTAACAAAGGATACTACGTCGAACTTAACTTCATTTATAGAAACCTTTGATTATTCACTTAAAGCGATTCAAGCATTAAATATTGAGAACTTAGACGATTTCTTATTGTGTCATTTGGCATTACAACGACTCGACCCTCATACACGAAAATTATTCGAAGAATACCGGGATCAGAAATTGATACCTACGTTTGCGGAACTAATAGCTTTTGTAAACAAACAAATTAAAGTTCTCGAACACACTTTTAAGGACAACTCTTCGAATAACACGTCGAAATCTAGTAATACACAAAATAAAAACCAAATTAAATCTTCGTCTAAGTCGGTTCTTAATACGGCGCGAGCTCCGTACGAAAATAACAACCGTAATAAAAATAACTTAAATTTGACTTGTGTGATTTGTAAACAAAATCATGTGATTTATCGATGTGATCAATTTCGTAAATTGTCTGTCGATGAAAGAATGAACCGTGTTCATTCATTAAAACTTTGCCTTAATTGTCTTAAATCTGATCATCAGTCCAGTGCTTGTAAGAGTACAATGAATTGCGGGGTCTGTGCATTACCGCACCATTATTTATTGCATAAAGATAACTTTAATACTGAAAGCGCGGGAATATCGTCCGTGGCGAGCTCCCTGACGGCGGCGCAGCCGTCTCTTTCACACGCGCAGCAAGCGCTAGTGTCGTCTCACTTCGTAAGCGAAACAACACAAGCACCAGCTAAGCACGCATTAATAAGCAATAACTGCGAATACGGAGTAGTGTTAGGTACTACACTTACGCATGTTATGGACGGTGTCGATCAATATCAAGACTGCCGTGCAGTCATCGATTCCGGCGCTCAAAGTTCTTTTATAACTGCTGAGTGTGCTCAGAGATTAGGATTAAAACGTAAAAAATGTCCGTTTACCATTCATGGTATAGGTGGGGGCATAGTTAAAAATCAAGGCATGGTTACTTGTACACTAAAACCAAGGCATGCCAACGGTCCAACATTTCGTGTTAATTTAGTAGTTATTTCAAAAGTTTCCGCTGATATGCCTAATATCTCTTTCACAGACAATGTCATTAACGAGTATGACACTTATATGTTAGCGGATCCACTGTTTTTCAAGCGTTCTCGCCTAGATATTTTGTTAGGTAACGACATAGTACCAGATATCATTAGCGATAAACCATTAGTAATTAAGAATGGTATTCCGAGTGTTACTAAAACAGTTTTTGGATATGTTATTAGCGGAAAATTGTATCCACATAATAATAATAGTTCGCAAAATCTTAATTTATCGGTTTCATATGACGAAGAACAGTCGATTGGGAAATTTTTACGCAGTTTTTGGGAAATTGAGGAAGTGCCGTGCACACCTTCAATAGATCCAATGGATCAGTTAGCCGAGGAGATATTCTCTACTGAACATACTCGAGAATCGAACGGGCAATACGTGGTGCCGCTGCCTTTTGCGCCCGAACGCTCGCCGCTAGGTGCAACGCGTGCTGCAGCTGAGCGCAGGTTATTGTACACGGAACGTAAACTCGCGCGCACTACTGATCTAGAAAAGAAGTATAAGGAATTCATGCGTGAATATGAAGAACTTGGTCATATGGAACTTTATCAGGGTGATACGCCTAGCAAATACATTATTCCACATCACAGTATTTTGCGACCTACTAGTACCTCCACTCCTCTACGTGTAGTGTTCGACGCATCGGCGAAGAGTAGCAATAACGTGTCTTTAAATGATATTCTGTTAGTCGGGCCTAAACTGTATCCAGATATTGCAGCAATAATTTTGAAATTTCGGCTATTTGAATATTGTCTAGTAAGTGATGTTTGTAAAATGTATCGGGCTATCTCCTTAAGAAAAGAAGATCGCTTATATCAACACATTTTATATCGAGAATCGCCTAACGATCCAATTAAATTATACGAATTAAAAACCGTAACGTACGGACTTAGTTGTTCACCGTTCTTAGCAATTCGGACGCTAGTACAATTAGCTAACGATGAAGGAAAACGTTTTTCATTCGCTGCTCAGGTCCTCCGTGAGGGAGTTTACATGGACGATATTCTATATTCATGTAATACTTTTGAGCAAGCTTGCTTAGTACAGGATCAATTAATTGGTATTTTTGAAAGTGCCAATTTTGCCTTAAAAAAATGGATGAGTAACAGTGAGGAGTTACTGCGACGCGTCCCCTTCGAAAATAGGGAAAATTCCGTAACATTCGTTAAAGATGAAAACGATAGTACCATTAAAGTTTTAGGTCTTAAATGGATTCCAAATTCCGATAGTTTCATTTTTTCGGTTAATTTAAAAGACAACGAGCCAACCAAACGATCAGTGCTAAAATTGCTAGCATCTATTTACGATCCCTTGGGCTTTATAGCACCATGCACTTTTGTGGCGAAGCAGATCATGCAGGAGCTATGGAAGCTAGGCATTGGCTGGGACGAAAGGTTGCCAGATAATATAAATAAGTCTTGGCAAAATTTTATTTTGGAACTGCCTCTGTTAAAGCAGTTACATATTGAGCGTCACATGCTCTTGCCAAGGGAGACGGAATGCGATTTAGTTGGATTTTGTGATGCGTCGTTGCGTGGCTATGCAGCATGCGTGTATGTTATCAGTCGCGATAAAAAGGGTAAGGTAAAGGTTCGTCTAGTTACCGTTAGTTGCGAAATCTAAAGTTGCGCCGATAAAACCCGTCACGATTCCTCGGTTGGAATTGATGGGTGCAGTTTTGTTGAGCAAACTAATAAAGTTCGTAGTCGACACATTTACCCGCGTTAAAATCAACAAAATTACAGCAGCTTCAGACTCGACAGTCGTACTGTCGTGGCTTCAAACGGAACCTTATAAACTGAAAACTTTTGTTAGTCATCGCGTCACGAAAATTCTTGAGGTGTTACCCCCTCATTTTTGGCGGCATGTGTGTAGCGAACATAATTTAGCCGATATTTGCTCTCGCGGAGCGTCTCCGGCACAACTTGTTAGTTGTAATCAACGTTGGTTACAGGGCACAGATTGGATGTATGAAAATTATATCGATTGGCCACTAACGGTGTTTGTGAATGCGAGTAATAATAAATTACCGGAATTGAAACTGTCTGTTAATTTCTTGACCGAAAATAAAATTAATGATAATTTTAAGGAATCTAAGATAGAATTTTGTGAAAGAATCTTTCGACAATTTTCATCATTTTCAAAATTGCAAAGATCGTTCGCTTGGATTTTACGATTTAGACGAGGGGGGAATAAGAGTAACACTGCTTACAAATCTGGAGTATTATCAACCTTAGAATTAAATAAAGCTAATGATGTGTTGATAAAATTAGTTCAAACCGCCTATTTTGAAGCGGAATTAAAATTGATTAAAGATAAGAAACATGTTTCCTCATTACGAAAATTATCTCCATTTATTGATTCCGACGACTTCCTCAGGGTAGGGGGTCGCATCGGTCATTCAGAACTGCCGTATAATTCTAAACATCCGCGTCTGCTTCCGAAATGTAGTTTGTTTACTAAACTATTAATCAATTATTTACATAAAAAATATTTACATGGAGGTCCGCGAACATTACAAAGTATTATCAATGAGAATTTTTGGATATTGTCCGCTCGTAGCGTCATTAGATCTGTTTTATCTAAGTGTAAAACTTGTTTTAAATGTAAACCGTCTTTATTGCAACCCCAAATGGCACCCTTGCCACCAACTCGGTTGATACCTAATAAGGTATTTTTTAACGTCGGAGTTGACCTCGGAGGTCCTTTTTTCATTAAAGAAAGTTTACGTCGTAATGCTAAAGTGACAAAGGCGTATTTAGCACTGTTTGTTTGCTTTTCAACAAAAGCAGTACATCTGGAGGTGTTATCTTCTCTCTCCACAGACTGTTTCCTGGCGTGCTTAGACAGATTCGTGTCTCGTAGAGGTTTATGCGCTGTTCTATATTCGGATTGCGGTACTAATTTTGTTGGTGCAAGTAAGCATCTTTCGGAAATCCAAAGGTTTTTGCGTGAAAGTCAAAATGACATTTCGGATGGCTGTTCTAAAAGGCAGGTTAACTGGAAATTCAATGTTCCCAGTGCTCCACATATGGGTGGTCTCTGGGAAGCAGGCATAAAGTCGGCAAAATATCACTTAGTACGAAGTGCGGGTGAAAAGTCCTTAACGTTTGAGGAACTCTCCACGATATTTTGCAAGGCAGAAGCCATTTTAAATTCGCGTCCCCTCTGTCCACTACCTACTAGTGATAATCCCAACGAATTTAATGTCTTAACCGCCGGACACTTTCTCATTGGTCGAAGCTTGATCTCTATACCCGAGTATAACGTGCAAGAGGTAAACATCAATAGATTGTCACGTTGGCAGTACATCCAGAGATGTTCCCAACTTTTCTGGAAACGTTGGAGTCACGAATATTTAAACACTCTTCAGCAGAAAGCTAAGTGGTTTACGTCTTGCTCGAACCCAAAGGTTGGAGATTTGGTGATAATAAAAACGGATAATGTTCCCTCCTGTAATTGGCCTCTCGGCAAAATAGAAAAATTACATCCAGGCCCCGACGGTATAGTTCGGTGTGTGACTCTGCGCACCGAAAAAAGTGTCTTACAAAGACCAACCAATAAACTCAGCCTGTTACCTTATACAAACTAGATTCAGACAAAACGTTTTTGTTAGATATAGGTACCTAGTTTAGTGTTTTATTTAGGGTTCTCTTTAACGAGATAGGTAATAGGTTAATCTTAGTTTTATAGAAACCATAACTATGGTTTCGGTAGGGGGTATGTTCTGTATCTAGCCCATGATTGGACGAATTTAATAGTAATTGGCTGTTTACGCTCGCTAACTCGGGGTGATTGGTCGTGACCTACCCGCGATCTGTCATCGATCAGGACGAGATGCTTTTGTGCGGGCCAATCAAGAAGGAGCCTGGCCCGCGCACTCGTACATTCGATATTCGGTCGCCATTGTAATCCCAAGAACTATCTAACTCTTTACTCCGTGAGTGAAAATTGATAAAATAAGGACAAATTGTGCATTACCGTGTGGTGTCACTCGTGCCTAGCCCCAGGATCGACGGTCCACCCAAAAGACCGTTTAGATCATCCAGGAGGCCGCCGCAGCAGCATAAAGGTGAGTCGTACTCAGTCCTAAACACTGTTGAATTTGTTCCTTAATTGGGTGAACGGCGAACCCCGTTCGTACAGAACTACTTATACGTCAACCTACAACCAGCTAAAACTTACAGTCCACTCCTCTATCCCACAGATACATAATAATAAAAGTTCATAGGTTTTGTGACAGACGACGGACAGACAGACAAACAGACGGACACGCGTGAGTGACAGCAATAGGGCTCCGTTTGAACCCTTCGGGTAGGGAACCCCAAAAATGTCAAAGATAAACGTATCAAAGTTCAGGAGTGGGGGCTTGTTACGCCACTTTTGAGTAAAAATACAGTTGGGTTATTTTTTTAAAATACGAGTAACTAAAAAATTCCAAACGTCACTTTTCAAGCAGTCTGATGCAGTTGGTGGCTGTTAGTTTAGTTCAATCATTGATTTCATGCCACCAACTGCATCAGACTGCTTGAAAAGTGACTTGTTTGGAATTATTTAGTTATTTTTTACAGTTGGGTTTTTTGAAAATATTCAATTTTTACTATTTTCTACATTTTAGTGAGTTATATTTTTAGAATCGCCTCCTCGAACCCTTTATTTTGGTATCCCACTTAATATAGTTCGTCGACTTTTATTTTTTTCTTTTTACAATATGGCGTCTGGTTGTCGCCATATTGTATTTTGATTACTGTCATGTCTTTAGTAGCACTCGCAAGGATAAGACGAATCAATTAATATAAGAATTGTTAAAATCGGCCCACGCGTTTAGTCTCTATAGTGCAACAAAGGAACAAACATACATACATATATTACATAAATAGGCTGATAAACACATTACCCTCCCTTGCGTCGCGCGGTCGGGTAAAAAGTGGTACAATTTTAACTTCATGCGAAATATCAACGAACTTGAAGGTTCGCTAGTTTTATAAACAAAGCTGTATGCTTACATACTATTTTATTAGGCAACCCAATAACAGGCCATTTACTGGCCACAGCGATGCGCCCGCGGTCAGAGGGCGTAGCCCTGTTACCGCTCGCCACGCCCCCTCGAAGGGGCGTAGCTTCCACGATACTATTTCATTGGTTTCTAAGCGTTTGTACTTTACTGTAGTTTTCTTACTAACGAAATGTACCTACACATTCTTAAATTAGTTTCTAATGTCTTGAAATCGGCTTTTTATTTGTCAAAAAATTTTTAATTAATAATTTCAGGTACATTGCAGGCCTAAAGACTACCTTTTAATTAGTACGAAAATGAAATAAAACTGTCAAATACCATACAATCTTTTGAACTATGTTATAGGCTGCGTGCGCAGTGTCAAAAGACGCGTCTCTGCGAGATCTAGCGAACTATGCAGAATGGAGAATTTAATCCGAATAATAATTTTGGTTTTTCAAGGAAAAACGTGTTTCTTGTGCGAAAAGTTTTGAAAAGAAAAACTGGATTCAAGTTCGCGAATCGCTCGCCAGAAAACATGTTTAGTTGATATGTAACTATGGCCGCTAAATCAAAATTAAAATAACTGTATTAAAGATAAAAATAAATTTAAATTTGAAACTTGTTAATAATTAAAAAAAAAAATTCGTTATATCGCTGTCAATGGGAAAAGTGCCTAGAAAGCTGGCAGATTTCCACGTTGAATGGCAATGCAGATTCTTATGCCGAAAAAAAGGCCAGGCCTCTGGCCACGTGAAGAGTCGACTAAATGTTTTGTTTGTTTGTTTCTATAATTTCCCTCTCATAGATTGGAGGTCGTGGAAAGGGGAGCTCGTGGCTAAAGTATTAAAGGCCGCATGGGTCGACCCATCAGGTTAAGCTACGCTTGCCGGGGTTGATCCATGGATGGGTGACCATCTTTACATACCGAGATTCTTCCGTGCCTCGGAAAGCACGTTAAGCCTTTGGTCCCAGCTGTCAATCGCGGATCTTTGACAGTCGTTACGGGTCGTCAGAAGCCCGAAAGTCTGACATCCAGTCTTACCAAGGGGTATCGTATTACCCAGTTACTGGGTTGTGGAGGTCAGATAGGCAGTCGCTCCATGTAAAATACTGGTATTCAGCTGCATCCGGTTAGACTGGCAGCCGACCCCAAGCTAGTTGGCAAAAGTCGCGGGCAAATTGATTGACTTGGGTCTACTAACGCGGTCCAGTGGCCCCCTCATTGAATAATAAATCGTAGCATACCACAGAAAAAAAATCCAACTTCACGTTTGTTCCAAAGAGGAGAAAAACGGTCGTTTCTGACACTTTTGCCTACTACTTTGGATACGAAACATTTTGAGACCTGTTTTAACAACGTAAAAATGCTTTATCCTCTTTGTAACAAACATGACGTTGGATTTTTTAATATTTATTTTCTGTGCTATGCTTCGATTTTTTATTCAATGAGGGCGCCACTGGACCGTTAGTAGGGCCTTATGGTTACATGTACAGGGTAGCCCACGTTTTTTACAATTTCCAGGACAGTGTCAGGGTGTATGTTGGTCAAAATATGATGTAGCAAGAATGTATATAGAATTATAATCATTAGGATCATCAATACAATTCTCTCAGAATTCATGTCAAATGTTATAACTTCATGATACAGTCATTTCATACATCAATATGAACTTAGAAGGTTGTATTGACGATTTTAATGATTACAGTTCTGTAAATACGTAAGTACTTGCTACGGCCGCGAACCATATTTTTAACCGACGAAAAAAAAGGAGGAGGTTCTCAATTCGACCGAATACCGAATTCGATATATATATATTTTGTGTATGTTCAGCCCTCACTCCGTCATTTATGAACCGATTTTGATGATTCTTTCTTTGTTAGATAGGGTATACCTTAAGGGTGGTCCCATGTCAAAAAAATGATTAACTCACTATAATATTTTTATGGTTTTTATTTTTTACGCTAAGTTTAGTTCAGTAAAACTTAGTTTATAGAGCGAACGGTGAACTCGGCCTTAAGTCCGCCTCTGTACTTCTGCGCATGAAGTGTTAAATAAATAGATAATTAGGGCAAACATGAATTGTTTCTTAGCCCTTTGGCTAGTTGTAAGCGACATTAACGGGCAGTTTTTGTTTGTCTGGGAAATCATTCAATGACTTCTCCCGCTCTAGGCGGAGCGGGACTCCGACTAAGATTTTTAGTGACTAAAACCCACCCTTAAGTTGCCTGTGCCAAGGGCCACGGTAACTCTCTTTCGAATTTATCCGCGACCCCAGGCAGACATTACGGTTGAGCTAGTCGCGGGCTCGAATTCACTGGTGAGCTTGGCCAAAAAGCATGCTATCACACCTGGCATCATGTCCAATAGAGAAAATATCAGTGATGAGCAGTTAGACACTAGTCTACATGAATGTCTAGTTTGCACGCACACAAACACCGCTATACCGTTCCAAACTAAAACGACCGCGCAAAAAATTACGAAAAGTCCTTTGTATAATAGATTTTTAAACGCACTGCATAAATCAATTACAAATAAGGTTAATTGAACTCTTCTATAATTGAGGTTTGTCGGTGCCGACTTTGTTTGGAGATTTTGCACTTCTTTTATTACTTATTTACGCCCGAAATTGCGTAAAAATTTGCAAGAAAGCGAATCTTTGTGGGCTTCACCGCGAGCGCGTACGAGCCCTCGCGATGGGGGATGCAGTGGCCCGGGGTAGGGTCGTCTTGGCGGTGTCTCAGGACATCGCCAATGCCTTCAACACCCTGCCCTGAAAGTGCATAGTGGAGGCACTCCGGAATCACCGGGTGCCGCCCTACCTCCATCGCATGGTAGAGGCATATTTGACGGACAGGGCCGTCATCTACCCCGGTCACCAGAATGAAAGAATGGAACCGGCGAGAGATATCGTGCGGTGTTCCTTAGGGATCTGTCCTGGGACCGCCATTGTGGAACATAGAGTACAACTGGGTGCTGCGCGCCAACCTCCCTAGCGGCGTCAGCGTAGTTTGCTACGCTGACGACACACTGGTCCTGGCGCAGGGAAGGTCGTACCAATCGGCGGCCGACTTGATATCAGCGACAATCGTTGAGAGGATCCGGAAACTGGAACTCGAGGTGGCATTGCACAAGTCCGAGGCCATGTGTTTTCATGGTCCCCGGAACGCGCCACGGTCGGGTTCCCAGATAACGGTAGGAGGGGTTCACATCGGCGTCGACAGGACAATGAGGTACCTGGGTCTCGTCCTCGACAGCCGGTGGAACTTCGTCGAGCATTTCCGACGTTTGGCCTAGAGCAGGCGAGTGCTGCTTTGAAGCGGCTCCTGCCCAATCTGGGGAGTCCAAACGCCTCCTGCCGGAGGCTCTACGCGGGGATTGTGCTATCCATGGCCCTTTACGGGGCACCGGTGTGGGGGTGTTCTCTGAGGCGGCGACCAGCTCGCCGGTTGAACGCGTCCCAATGGGTCATGGCCATTCGGCTGGCGGCCGAGAGAGCATAGAGCAGAGACCGTGCGGTATACCGCACGGTCTCCTGTGAGGCGGCGAGCCTCCTTGCCGGACTGTTGTCCTCGCGCTGCTCTGGGAGTGGCGCGAGGAGGCCAAACGCCGGGGCGAAACTCTGCTGCCGAGACACCTCGCGGCTCGGCGGACGGAGCTCCGGCAGGATCTCATGGTGACATGGAGACAGTGACTGTCGCAACCCAACACTGAGCACACCACCATCGCGGCGGTAGTGCCTCTCTTTGAGGAGTGGCTGGAGAGGCGTCACGGCACCCACACCTTCCGCCTGACGCAGGTCTCCACCGGACACGGTTGTTTCGGGGGGTTCCTGCATCAGATCAGGCGGCAAGAAACGCCCGGGTGTTACCACTGCGCGGATCACCCAGAGGACACGGTGGAGCATACGGTGGAGGTCTGCCCCACTTGGGCGGAGCTCCGCGTGTCCTCGTGGATGCGATAGGTGGCGGCGACTTCTCGTGCCCGGCCCTGGTTCAGGCCATGGTACGGAGCGAGACGCAATGGGAAGCAATCTCCGCCTTCTGCGAAGCAGTAATGCTCGCGAAGGCGGAGGCGGGACGCGTGAGGGAAGCTCGACGGAGTGGCCATCACGGCCCCGGCCGCTACCACCACCGCCGGAGAGGTACTGGGCGTAGGACGTCGCGAGACGATCTCCGGCCACCGTAGAGCCGGGCCTGCGGACGGCAAGTAGTGGATAGCTCGCTGTCCGATCAGCACCAGGCCCGTGAGTCGCCGGCGCGTAGTGTTCCATGCGCGCCTCAAAAAGATGAGTGTCAGCCACCACTGACGGGGCCCATCGTGGTCGGTGCCTGCATGCCTAGGGGTAGCGGATAAATTCTGAAAATGAGTTACCGCACCCCTGAGCACTCAGGCAGGGAAGGAACAGCGGTGGGTTTTAGTCAGTAAGAGTCTGACACGCCCTCCCGCCCACCCAGAGCGGGCAAAGTCATTGGATGAATTTGTGTTTAATCGCGGTGTTAATTAGTCCTTTCAGTTGCCGAATCCTAAATACCTATTTATATAAATCCGTTGGTGCCAATGCTTTAATTGTGTTAGTATTGGTAATTGCATAGTCACCAGGTTTATTTTTTCCTTTAACTCCTCCCGTGTCTACCGGCCCAGCGCATGGGCCGTAAACAATTAAAAATCTAAGTATTGTGTCAGCTAACTAGACGCGCGACGCGACGGGTTAATAATTTATGTGTAATGTTTTGCATTTGTCTAGAATTCTGTTAAGTACGTAATATTGAATAACTATGTTATGGAACAAGCAATAAATAGGCGCATTTTTCGCAAAAATGACAAGCTACTAAGGGGGAAATAAATAATTATAATTTGAACTTCTTTATTTCATCACATTGCCTCGACATTATAAATATTGCCGTGTGGTCTTTGGGCAATCTGATAATACATAGGTATGGTGTAGTGGCGTGGGTTGGTATCCAGTAAAAGACAATAGTTACAACACGAAGAACAGTTTCATACCGATGCACAATAACTTGACACCACGGGGTCTCATCTCGAACAAAGAAAATTTAGTTCAAATACATCTCAATAGATCACACCTACGATCTCACCCACATAGAAATAGTTTTTTTTAATTTTTATTTTTGGCACATCTTTTTTCAAAATTGTTCTCACTTATATATGTATATGTATATATATATATATATATATATATATATATATATATATATATATATATATATATATTCGTTTTTTCTTTTTGTCGCTTAGTTATAACATATTTTTGTAGCAGTAAAGACATAATGTACAAAATAATAAGGATACATATTCTTGTAATCCATGGGGGATTGGAACTGTTACTCCTTCATACAGGTTATTACAGTAACCTAGTTAGGAGATCAGAACTGTACCCACTAAAATTGTAGCAATTCTGTAATTTTACGATGTATAAACCAAATACCCATGTACTGCAATACTTATAATGACCAATAAAGATTTATTATTATTATTATTATAATAGATGGCGTAATATGCATCGATTTCTTATTGAAGTTTAAGTAATATTAATATTTTGAAAATAAATATGGTTAAAATTGTATATTATTATTTAATAAACTGCCCTAAGCATAAAGTTGTGGTATAATTGGCTTGTAATTCAAATTTAGACGATTATTGGAACGAATCCTTAGACAGCTATATTTCTTGTACCAATAGATGGCGCTGTTTAAAGTTTTAGAGTTTATCCATTCGCCTCTTTAAAATTTGAATAGTGACACATTTTGAAACAGTAAAACTGCTACGAAGTGCTAAAAATACTTTAAAATAATTCCTCAATGTGTGAGAAAATATTGGTAAGACTTCAAGTAAATTCATTCAGCTTGCAAGCCGTCGCTGCTAACACCATCTAGCGAGGTGTAGAGGACGGGCCCGAACGAAGACCAAAAGTTACTTGTGCCTGACGAAAACCCGTAGTTACGGCGGTACCGATTCTTTGTATGGGATGAGGCATCTGTACGCTAGTATTATATTATCTGTGACACAACAGAACTATGGATAAGTTTACCTTTACGGTTCGCGGCGCTGGTTGCGGAGGTACTCCCAGATTGGAAGTGTCTGCGCAGCCAGCGCCGGTACCCAAAAATAACGACGTATGAAACCGGCACTACTTTTTTCCATGGTTTTTTTTTTTGTATTTATTCCTCTTGGACTGAACTTGCGAGCGAAACGAGCTCGGGAACTAAGGGCACCCCGACACGGACAAGATAGGTTAGAAGGTCGTCTTGGCCTTCGTGGTTTTTTTTTTAAACCATTCAGAAGTAGGGCTCCGTATACCAACTCACCTTATACGGGGCTCCGTCGTCTTTCCTTATTTACGACCGTCGCTAGCACTTAACATCTCCCTATAATATTTATTCTACGTTTGAAATAAAAATAACAGTATTGGTTTGTTTAGCAGCCTGGTTTTAATTGTTCTGCCCCATAGGTGACTCGGGTAATTGGTCGACCGGACATTTTAATGCCTGGTCGATTTGATTATTCCAATAGTTGTCATCACACTGCCCTCTCATATTGGGCATATTTCAAACTGCCCGGGCATTTTTTATAATGTCCTAATAATCACTTGGTCCATAACAACTACACTAATGAATAGTTTCATGATCGATACAGACATAAAACCAATAATAAATTGAATGCGGCACGTAGCGACTTTAACAGTCGGGACCCCAGGTTTTCACCGGACACGGTTGTTTCGGGAGGTTCCTGCTTCGGATAAGGCGGGAGGAAACGCCCGGGTGTTACCACTGCGCGGATCGCCCAGAGGGCACGGTGGAGCATACGATGGAGGTTTGCCCCAGAGCACCGCCGTGTCCTCGTGGATGCGATAGGTGGCGGCGACTTCTCGCGCCCGGCCTTAGTTCAGGCCATGCTACGGATCGAGAGGTAATTCTGCGTAGCATTAATGCTCACGAAAGCGGAGGCGGGACGGGTGAGGGAAGCTCAACGGAGTAGCGCTCACAGCCCCGGCTGCTACCACCCCAGGAGATGCATTGGGCGTAGGACGTTGCGAGACGATCTCCGGCCACCGTAGACCCGGGCCTGCGGACGGCGAGTAGTGAGTGGTAGGTCGCCGTCCGATCAGCACCAGGCCCGTGAGTCGACGGCGCGTAGTGTTCCACGCGCGCCTCAAAGAGATGATTGTCAGCCACCACTGACGGGGCCCATCGTGCCCTCAGCAGCAGCCGCCGCAGGAGACGCCAGAGGCTTCGGGCGCCGCGAGACGATCTCCGGCCACCGTAGACCCGGGCCTGCGGACGGCGAGTAGTGGGTAACTCGCCGCACGATCAGCACCAGGCCTGAGAGTCGACGGCGCGTAGTGTTCCACGCGCGCCTCAAAGAGTTGTCAGTGTTATATATGTGGGTAGTTTTAAGCTAGCGCTCAATTGTGTTTGTAACTGACATCAGTTCAATATAAGCTTGGCTCGTACGCACGTCTTTTATTTAGCAGTGGCGACGAGGATTAAAAATATAAAGGAACTTTGTTCGGTGCAGAATAGTTTTAGATTGTGCCGTGTACCTAATCGTGGACGATAATTACAATGTCAGTGGGCAAAATCAAAGATTTTGATGTGAAAACCGGTAACTGGTCAGCATACGTTGAGCGGCTCGAAATGTACTTTATAGTTAACAACATAACGGACGATTTAAAGTTACCAACTTTAATCGCGATAATCGGGGAACAAGCTTACGAATTGTTGTCCACATTAGCGAGTCCTAAGAAGCCGTCAAGCTTATCATACGCAGTCGCGGTGGATCTACTGCGAGCACATCTGCAACCGACACCCTCAATCTTGGCAGAAAGGTATAGATTTCGTCAAAGGCGGCAAATGCCAGGCGAATTGATAGCGGACTACGTGGCTGATTTGAAAAAGATGGCGAGGTACTGTGAGTTTAAAACAAACTTAGAAGAAAACTTACGGGATCAATTTGTGTGCGGTCTGCGGAGCGATATTATTCGGCAGAGATTATTCGCGGAAAATGATCTGGACTACAATAAAGCGCTACAGTTAGCCAATACCCTGGAAGCAGCCGAGCGGGACGCCGGGGCTATCGAGGGCTCGCGGGATCAAGTTTCGGAAAGGGAACTTAGCGAGAGGATGCACAAGCTGGAAAACGGAAATTGCCCAGCGTGTGGAGGCAATGGACATACAGAGCAAAACTGCAGGTACAGAGATTTTGAATGCAGTTACTGTGCAAAAATGGGCCATTTACGAAGAGTATGTAAGAAGAAAGAATACGATCACCGTATGACAGCGGCGAGTCCAAAGTCCAATAGCACGCGGGGAAGGTCACGCAGAGGTCGCGCGCCCGGAGCGAGTGGCTACCGCGCGGCGGACGACCGCGACGGCGGGAAACGACGCAGCGGTGCGGCAGCGCCAGCATGCGGCGCGAGCGCCCGGGGGAGCGCCAGCGCCGCCAACGCAGCGCACTACCTACGAGAACTGACGGCGAGAAACAGCTCCGGGGAAGAACGGGACGCGTCGTGTGATGACGAGGAGGCAATGTACCAGATGTCGTTAGCCAAGTATAGACCGGTGTGTATGATAGTTAATGTAAATAATAAACCCTTAAAAATGGAAGTCGATACGGGGTCGGCGTTATCTCTTTATAAGCTCTTTTACATACAACCAACTGTTTAGACATCTACCTTTACAAACATGTAAATTAAAGTTAAAATTTTATGACGGCTCATCTGTTTACCCGATAGGTTACCTAGAGACAAATGTGGAATATAAAAACAAGGTGAAAAGGTATAGATCTACTATATGTAATAAATAAGGGTAGTACCAGTTTATTAGGAAGACAGTGGTTGTCTGAATTGTGTATTGAAATACCTAAGCTAAACAAGTGTACAGAAATCCATAATATAGTAACAAGTAAAAATAACTTGCTAAATGATATTATCTCCAGGCATGAGAACCTATTTGACGGCACATTGGGCAAGTATACCGGGGAGGAGGTGAAACTGTACGTGCGGGACGGAGCGCAGCCGGTGTACTGTCGCGCGCGCCCGGTGCCCTACGCGCTGCTCCCGCGAGTAGACGCGGAGTTGGACGCGATGCTGCGCGCCAGCGTCGTCGAGCCCGTTGACCGGTCCGACTGGGCCACACCGTTGGTCATAGCGAGGAAGGCGGACGGCGGAATACGACTGTGTGCGGATTATAAGGTGACACTTAACAAAGTTTTGTTGGTTGATAGGTATCCGGTTCCAAGGGTAGAAGAATTATTTAGTAACCTCAGTGGTAATAATTATTTTACCAAGATAGATCTATCACAAGCTTATAACCAATTAGTTTTAAATGAAACATCGAGAAACTACACAGTCATTAACACACATAGAGGATTGTTTAAATACAACCGGTTAGTGTATGGTCTCTCTTCTAGTCCAGGAATTTTTCAAAAATTAATGACAAATCTCTTTAAAAATATACCCGACGTAGTAGTATTTTACGATGATATTTTAATAAAAAGTAAATCTTTGGATTCTCATTTAAAAAGCGTAGAACAAGTATTTAGTGTTTTGGAAACGAATGGCTTAAAAATTAAAAAGGAAAAATGTGAGTTCATAGCTGACCAAGTGAAGTATTTAGGGTTCATAATAAATAAAAAGGGAGTTCGAGTAAATCCGGAAAAATTAAAACCAATATTAGATATGCCTCACCCAACTAATGTATCAGAATTAAAGTCGTTTTTGGGCATGGTTAATTTCTATGGAAAATTTATAAAAAAATTAAACTATCATATTAACCCTCTTTATGTCTTGCTCAAAAAGGGAAGGCACTGGAAATGGACAATGTCACATACAAAGGTAATGTAATTAAAAAACTATTGTGTAGCGAGGACGTTTTAACACATTTCGATATGTCGTTGGAGAGTATAGTAAGCTGCGACGCGAGCTCGCGCGGGCTCGGCGCCGTGCTGGCGCAGCGCGCGCCCGGCGGCGGCGCCGAGCGCGTGGTGGCGTACGCGTCGCGCTCGCTTACCGCGGCTGAGCAACACTATAGTCAGATTCCCTGATAGATTCCCTGACAGATTGACAGGCCTGTTGGTCTAGTGGTTAGTGACCCTGATTGCTACGCCGGAGGTCGTGGGTTCGATTCCCACCCAGGACAAATGTTTGTGTAATGAGCACGATCATTTGTTCTGTGTCTGGGTGTAATTTATCTATAATATGTATGTATTTAGAAATATATAAGTATGTTTATCAGTTGTCTAGTACCCATAACACAAGCTCTGCTTAGCTTGGGACTAGATGGCGTTGTGTGATAGTTGTGGAATATTTAATATTTATTTATTTATTCATAAAGAAGCTCTTGCAATCATATTTGCAATGGACAAATTTCATCAATATCTGTTTGGGAGGAAGTTCACTTTACGTACGGACCATAAACCTTTGGTAACAATATTTGGACCTCATGCCGGTATTCCCAACACGGCGGCTAGTCGGCTTCAGAGATGGGCTATTAAATTATCAGCCTATGACTTCAATATAGAGTATATTCGCACGGATAAGAACACAGCTGATGTTTTGTCTAGGTTGATTAGCGAGCATAAGGAGGGAGTTTGTAAAGAAGAATTAGACACTCCCGAACAAACATATTTACATTTTGCGGCAGAAGCATTACTTTTAGACTCAAATAAATTAAAAAAAGAAACGGCTTCGGATTGTATATTAAACAGGGTAGCTAGATACTCGTACATTAATGATGGATGGCCGGTCGATGTCGAAATGAGAGAACTAAAACCTTATTTTAATAGAAAAAACGAGTTATATTTAGAATTAGGTTGTGTGATGTGGGGACATAGGGTCGTTATTCCAAACTCTTGCAGGGATAATGTAATAATGGAGCTTCACGAGGGTCACATGGGGGTAGTGAAAACAAAGTCATTGGCTCGGATCTATGTGTGGTGGCTCGGATCTATGTGTGGTGGCCCGGCATAGACGAGGCTATAGAAGCAGCGTGTCGCGCCTGTACCATATGCGCCGCGGTAGCTGACGCTCCTCCAGCGCACGCACCACGCGCCTGGCCATGGCCAGACCGCCCATGGACCAGAATACACATTGATTTTTTAGGGCCAATAGCGGGGCAAATTTACCTTATTGTAGTGGACGCTCATTCGAAATGGATAGAGGCAATTAAAATGACTAGCACTACAGCGAAAGCTGTAATAAAAGAATTGCGGGAAATGTGGGCGAGATTCGGGTTGCCGAAACAGGTGGTTAGCGACAATGGTCCACCATTTTTCAGTGCTGAATTCAAACAATTTTTAAGCACCAATGGGATTGAACAAATTTTTTCAGCCCCTTATCACCCGGCTTCGAATGGGGCGGCGGAAAACGCCGTTAAAATATGTAAACGCAATATAAAAAAAGCAATCAAATCTAACACAGATATACACGCTTCTTTGTGTAGATTCCTACTGGCTTACAGAAATACACCACACTATACTACCGGCGAAAGTCCGGCAAAGATGTGCATAGGGCGCAATCTGCGCATGCGTCTAGATTGCTTAAAACCTGATCAGAAGGAATTAGTAAAGGCTCGTCAGAAGCAGGCGGAAAAGTCAGCTGGGGGAAAAGTTAGACAATTTACGTCGGGGGACAAGGTCTGGTTCAGAGATTATCGGGGTTTTGATAAGTGGATAGCGGGGAAAGTGATAGAAAGGACAGGTAGTACGGATTACATAGTTAGATCTATCAATGGAACCGAAGAACACAGACATGTCGACCAACTAAAGCTTAGAGTGTCAAGAGATGTTACTAAGATAATAAATTGTGACAGTCACCCTGTACGCGAAAGACCCGTAAAACGATTCCGCCCTTCGCTAATTTTTCCAGTAAACAACGACCAACAGTCCGGCGCACCGGTCGCGGGCCCGAGCTTAACTGAGCCGTTGGTAGCCGAGGGTGCATTACCTACAGCAACCGACGATAGGGATGTTGTGTTAACATCAACTCCGCTAAAAAGATCTAGCGTGCCCAATGTGCAGGAAATAGATAATCATGGCTCGAATAACAATGTGCCTAATGATCAGCCTAATCTTCGGCGTGTACGTAAACCTGTCAAACGATATGGTATCGAGGACTGTATGTTATAAGTAGAGAAGGGAATAGTATTACTATTATAAGTTTAGTTAATAAGTTTAAATATGTATAAGTTAGTTTAGTTGTGTTAGTCATAAGTTTATTAGAAATTAAGGGTGAAGGTGTTATATATGTGGGTAGTTTTAAGCTAGCGCTCAATTGTGTTTGTAACTGACATGAGTTCAATATACGCTTGGCTCGTACGCACGTCTTTTATTTAGCAGTCAGCAATAGGGACGGGGCCCATCATGGCCGATGCCTGACCGGGGGTTGAGGATAAATTCGAAAGAGTTACCTCACCCCTGGGCACTCAAGGCAGGAAGCAACAGGGGTGCGTTTTAGTCAGTAAGAGTCTGACACGCCCTTCCGCTCCACCCTAGAGCGGGAGAAGTCATAGCACACCCCCCCAAAAAAAAAAAAAACGTGGCCCATCGTGGCCGGTGCCTGCATGCCTAGGGCTAGCGGATAAATTCTTAACAGAGTTAACGCTCCTTTGGGCACTCAGGCAGGGAAGGACCAGGGGTGGGTTTTAGTCAGTAAGAGTCTGCCACGCCCTCCCGCTCCACGCAGAGCGGGAGATGTCATTGGATGATTTCCCACCCCGCCTAAAAAAAATAAAAAAAATCGGGGCCCGTTATTTTGAACGGGTCTAAGGAATGCAATCTCGTCCATATTTAAAAATTTGAGTCTCGTGTCAGTTTTGTACGAGATCTCGCGAGATTGCCAGACTGTAGACATGAGTCGGATATATCAAAACGTAACTTATATCGGATATGTGTTAGATATCATACCATATCGATATCTATGTCAACATAACCGATATCACAAAAACTGTATCGAGCCAAAACCTCGACTAGCGAACGAAGATTAAAAACTGTAGCAATGTGAAAACGTACGAACAAAACGCAAACTTCACAAACGATATGAACCATATTCGCCACCTCTTTCTAAGTACATATTCTTTTACTGGTATAAAAGAGACGAAGCGAATATGAGGTAACTTTAGCCATGTTTGCATGATTAATGGTTTCGTAATAATATATCTTACTGTACTAGCAACAAGGTTTAGTTTCTATTGTATAGTTACGATAACTCTTATAGAGTTTTTGTTTTGGTGGCTGGCGGCTACGACTACTCGATATTAGTGAGACAGTTACTCTACAAAATAGAACTACAGTGCTAAGTAATAAGGTTGAATTTGATCCTGCATACTGTTTGATTTGTACCTGCATCTTTGTGTTGGATAACTGTAAATGTGTGAGTTTGCGTTAGTTCGCGTTCGTTGTTAGTTTGCTCATCTAACTATCATGTTATCGTTTGCAAACTGTACTAAAGATATCGATATCTGAAAACCGTTTTCGATATCGATATGCAAACTGTATATCGGTTACATAACCGTTTGCGGAAAAAACTGAAAACGCCCATGCCTACCAGACTGAGCAGTGCAGTACAATTCGTGTATATCTTTTTATATGTCGTGCCTATTGTCTGTTAGCTACGTGTAGAGGCAGTACGAGTATTTTGGCAGCAGGGTAGGATTGCCCTGTAAAATCAGGTGTCCTGTCAGATGAAACCCTTAGTCCCGACTGTTAAAATCGGTATGTGCTGCATTAGAATTTGTTATTTATTTATTTTAAGTCTGTATCGATCATGAAACTATTTCAATAGTATAGTCATTCAATATAATATATTTGAAACTGAATACATGTTCTGCGATTTCGGCACCGCACTTCGGTATCTCGGTTCACTCGTGCAAAGCGATGGCTAAATAGATCGGACTGTTAAGCACAGAACACACAACTACTACTGTTAACACTGGATGGATGAAATGGCGGCCGGTCACCGGTACTATCTGTGACTCCCGCATTCCCCTTAAACTTAAGGGAAAGATTTATAAAACAATGGTCAGACCTGCTGTCTTGTGTGGTTCAGAATGTTGGGCCACAAAAGGGATGAATGAAAGCCAATTGCATGCGGCTGAGATGAGAATGCTAAGAGCGATGTGCGGTATTACGCGCATGGATAGAATAAGGAATGAGTATATAAGAGGAAGTCTGCAAGTGGCACCGCTGACTGAAAAGTTGTGTGGAAATCGGTTGTCGTGGTATGGGCATGTGATGCGGAGAAATGAAGAAAATGTCGTGAGGAAAGTCTTGTGTACGGATGTGGATGGCTATAAGAGTAGGGGAAGGTCAAAGAAACAATGGTTGGACTGTGTGAAAGAGGATATAAGTAAAAAGGGGTGACTACTGAGATGACGACTAATTGAGGATTATGGAAGAAAAAGACATGTTGCGCCGACCCCAAATAAATTGGGATAAGGGCAGGAGAATGATGAGCCCTTCAATATTGTGGCGATTGTGGACACAGCCTAAACTCAGCGGGTCTGCACCGGCCTTTAGCTGGCATTTGAGAATATTGGAGAGTCGTTCCAATATAGAAAGCATAGGTTTGATGACAGACTTCTGCACGCCCGTCTGGAGAGGGCAGCTGTATTACTTAGTTAAATATAGAAATCCTCAGCGTTGTCCCTCTTTCTTTCCTCACACTCCACATGTAAGCGTCACTCTTACACACCACACTCTGGCGTAGCCAGCGAGTGAGACAGCTCCCCAAGTTATAGAGCACCCCTAGAGCCCTGCAGGCCTTACTGTAGCCTTGGGGTTCTACAATATTCAAGCAGTATGGAATGAAATCTATGATTGAACAAAAAATAACTGCCACCAACTGCATCATACAGCTTGAAAAATTACTTGTTCAGAACTCTTCACTTGTTTTTTTGCAGTCGAGTTTATTGAAAATATTTTGTTTTCTACCTTTTAGGGAGTTATATTTTTAGAATTGTCTCCAGGAGCCCTTAATTTTGATACTTATTATGATAATTTCGCAAAAAAATACGACCTCAATCACCTAATGGCGGTCGTTATTTTATTGATTCCTAATTAGGTAAGTAACGGTCATTAAAATTATTTTTCAAAGCATTTCAATTATATAATTCGATTTTAACTCATTATGATAATTATTGTTAACGTTAGTACCTAACATCTATTATGCGATTTCCGTTCAAAATTAGTTTTAATTATAAACAATTAATATATTACATACAGAGCAATGGTGGCCCAGTGGTATCAGCCACGACTTACAAGTTGTAGGTCAAGAGTTCAAACCCAGGCAAGCGCCTTACTTTGTGTAAATTATTTCATCACCACTGCTCTTAAAACGGTGAAGGAAAACATCGTGAGGAAACCGGCAAGTCCAAGAACCAAAATTCGAAAACAAGTGACATCCACCAATCCGCATTGGGCCCGCGTGGTTGATTACGGCCCACACCCACTCACAAAAGGAGGCAAGTGCCCCAGCAGTGGAGACATTAAAAAGGCTGATGATTTTCAGACGTATAAACTATTAAAATAACGAATTAAAATGTTAGGTACCTAACTAAATCATCATCATTCTCCTGCCCTTATCCCAATTTATTTGGGGTCGGCGCAACATGTATTTTTCTTCCATACTCCTCTATTAGTCGTCATCTCTGTAGTCACCCCCTTTTTACGCATATCCTCTTTCACACAGTCCAACCATCGTTTCTTTGGCCTTCCCCTACTCTTATAGCCATCCACATCCATACACAAGACTTTCCTCACGACATTTTCTTCATTCCTCCGCATCACATGCCCATACCACGACAACCGACTTCCACACAACTTTTCAGTCAGCGGTGCCACTTTCAAACTTCCTCTTATATACTCATTCCTAATTCTATCCATGCACGTAACACCACACATCGCTCTTAGCATTCTCATCTCAGCCGCATGCAATAGATAACTAAATAAAACTTAAAATATGGCCCCAACGCGATCGTGCCAAGATTTCTAGATTACTTAAACCTCAAACTGACGTTTGGGAGGACCTTTTATCCGAATGGCAATGTAGGTGGGAAAGCCCCATCAAAGGCAGACACCTCAACCAGTTCTTCCCATCGGTTCGCGAACGGCTGGATAGGACATGGCTGGAGGTAGATCACTGTGTTGCCCAATTTCTCACAGGTCATGCCAACTTTAAGGGTAAATTATTTTCCTTAAAGCTTGTTGCCTCACCTTTATGTCAATGCTCTACATCAGATTGCGAATACGAACAATACGCACATCATATCCTATGGCAGTGTACTCTTTGGCAAACTGAACGCAATATTATGTTGGATAGTATTCTGCTTACGTCTGGAGTTGTCTATTACACGGACCTTAAGGAAACTAGAACGAATTTCCGTGCGTTCAAGCGTTTTTGCCATACCTATTATTGCAATCAAGTGTAACAGCTCACAATTTTAGGACCCATTAATATTATTTTTTTTTAACCAGTGGTGCTTGGCAACTGGGCTTATCCCAGTTGTAAATACCCCCTTTGTGGCTAATGGCCTAGCTTTATTCTGTCTCCCGCTTGATTAGGAGGGAAGTTGAAATTGTATTTTTCTTACTCAGCTGTCTTTTTTTATTAATTTCGTTGCGGGACCCAAGACAGTTTAATCCTCTCTGTGGGACTCATCGAGCTTCATTGCCTCGGAGTTTTTGCTGGTGGTGGTCACTGTTGATTCTGGATTACAGAAGTTACAGTGGTTTGGGAAGTGTGGCGGGCTTGCCCCAAAAAAAAAGATTAATTTCGCAAAAAAATACGACCATTTACCTAATGGCGGTCGTTATTTTATTGATTCCTAATTAAGTAAGTAACGGTCATTAAAATTATCTTTCAAAGCATTTAAATTCTGTATTTAAATTTTCACAACTCATTATGATAATTACTCTTCACGTTATTGACACTAAATCTAAATTAAGTTTAATTATAAATAATTAATATTTACCTACTATTTACATACAAAGCAATGGTGGCCCAGTGGAATCGGCCAGACATGTGACATCCACTAATCCTCATTGGGCCCGCGTGGTGGATTACGGCCCACACCCACTCACAAAAGGAGGCCTGTGCCCCAGCAGTGGGGACATTAAAAAGGCTGATGATGATGATTAACAAACGTATAAACTACTAAAATAACTAATTAAAACAAAAACTAACAAAAAAGATGGCGTAAAAAATTCCTCAGCATTTCTTTCTACTGGAAGTGTGCCCAAAACACTGGCGCCATTGCCACATTGTAGGGCAATGCTTAACTTCTATTCGAGGTAAAAGCCAACCCTTAGGTTATATAAGAAATATATCACAACTTTAATACAGTGGTAATTAAACCGAATAATTATAAAAGAAACCTAAGGATGATTTTCAAATAGGTAATTCAACGATATCCTCGGACCTCCTTAGCGGCGTTAGCGTAGTTTGCTACGCTGACGACACGCTGGTCCTGGCGCAGGAAAGGTCGTACCAGGCGGCGGCCGACTTGATGTCACGCGGAGTTGCAACAATCGTTGAGAGGATCCGGCAACTGGGACTCGAGGTGGCATTGCACAAGTTCGAGGCCATGTGTTTTCATGTTCCTCGGAACGCGCCACCGTCGGGTTCCCGGATAACGGTAGGAGGTGTTCACGTCGGTGTCGAGAGGACGAAGAGATACCTGGGTCTCGTCCTCGACAGCCGGTAGAACTTCGTCGAGAATTTCCAACGTTTGGGTCCCAGACTGGAGCGGGCCATTGCTGCTTTGAAGCGGCTCCTGCCCAATCTGGGAGGTCCAAACGCTTCCTGCCGGAGGCTCTACGCGGGGGTCGTGCGGTCCATGGCCCTTTATGGGGCACCGATGTGGGCGTGTTCCCTGAGGCGGCGACCAGCTGGCGAGCTGCCGCTGCTGAACGCGCTGGGTTGAGCGCGTCCCAAAGGGTCACGGCCATTCGGCTTATCAGAGGATACGGCACGGTCTCCTGTGAGGCAGCGAGCCTCCTTGCCCGACTGTAGCCATGGGATCTGGAGGCTGAGGTCCTCGCGCTGCTCTGGGAGTGGCGCAAGGAGGCCAAACGCCGGGGCGAAACTCTGCTGCCGCGACACCTCGCGACTCGGCGGACGGAGCTCCGGCAGGATCTCATGGCGACATGTAGACAGCGACTATCGCAACTCAGCGCTGCGCACGCCACCATTGCGGCAGCAGTGACCCTCTTTGAGGAGTGGCTGGAGAGTCGTCACGGCGTCCTAACATTCTGCCTGACGCAGGTCCTCACCGGACACGGTTGTTTCGGGCGGTTCCTGCATCAAATCAGGCGGGAGGAAACGCCCGGGCGTTACCACTGTGCGGATCGCCCAGATGAGACGGTGGAGCATACGGTGGAGGTCTGCCCCGCTTGGGCAGAGCACCGCTGTGTCCTCGTGGATGCGATAGGTGGCGGCGACCTCTCGCGCCCGGCCCTGGTTCAGGCCATAGTACGGAGCGAGAGGGAATGGGAAGCAGTCTCCGCCTTCTGTGAAGCAGTAATGCTCGCGAAGGCGGAGGCGGGACGCGTGAGGGAAGCTCAACGGAGTGCCCTTCACGGCCCCGGCCGCTACCACCGCAGGAGAGGTACTGGGCGTACTGGGCGTAGGACGTCGCGAGACGATCTCCGGCCACCGTAGACCCGGGCCTGCGGACGGCGAGCAGTGGGTAGGTCGCCGTCCGATCAGCACCAGGCCCGTAAGTCGACGGCGCGTAGTGTTCCACGCACGCCTCAAAGAGATTAGTGTCAGCCACCACTGACGTGGCCCATCGTGGCCGGTGCCTGCATGCCTAGAGGTAGCGAATAAATTCTGAAAATGAGTTACCGCAACCCTGGGCACTCAGGCAGGGAAGGAACAGAGGTGGGTTTTAGTCAGTAAGAGTCTGACACGCCCTCCCGCTCCACCCAGAGCGGGAGAAGTCATTGGATGATTTCCCACCCCATCAAAAAAAAAAAAAAACGATACCCCACTCAACATGTTCGTCGACTTGCATTTAGGGTTCCGTACCCGAAGGGCAACCAACGGGACCCTATTACTAAGCCTCCGCTGTCCGTCTGTCTGTCAGCGGGCTGTATCTCATGATCCGTAATAGGTAGACAGTTGAAATTTTCACAGAATGTGTATTTCTGTTGCCGCTATAACGATAAATACTAAAAAAAAAGAATAAAATAAATATTTAAGGGGCTCCCAACCCCCAACCCTTCAGGGGCTCCAACCCTTCGTGCTCGAGTCCGACTCGCAATTGGCCGGTTTTATTTTTGGAATAGACAATTCCAAAAATAAAACCTCGAGTTTTTTTATTACGATAACGAGTCATATCATGAGATATGTGACAATGGTGTAGATTCTGTTATGAACAAACTAAACCTGATTTAGGCTATTGCTATCTTTTTCTCTCTAATAAAACAAGAAAGAGACGGACGTAAATTAGAGCTGTCAAATATAGTTGACGTAATATTTCCATACAAATTAAGGGTACACGTAAAAACATGTCGACTAAAAACACAGTAAAGCGCACGGCGTAAACTAGTTTGACATCTCTAACTTAGATCATAGCTATAGCCGTCCTTTTCTCGCACTGCCTTTTAGTAAAAGATAGCGATTCTCTAATTTAAGTTTAGTTATTGACTAAGAGAATCGGCATCAATGTCACACAAAAAAAAAACGACTACACTTACCAAACGGCGGTCGCCATTTTAACAAAATTAATATACCCTATGTCACTTGGGTGGTCAAGACCACACAACACAATATAAAATTTGCATTGCATTACCATAGTTCTAAGTAGCTCTAATATTCTTTACTGGTACAATGTATTTCAACCCTTTGTTTATTTCAGTAATCCGCCTACTAACTAACCTATCCTCCTAACCTACCTGGAAACTCGCTTCATTGTTTTATTTAACTTTCACAGATCAATAAAAAGGTTTTTAGAATTCTTTGTGAGCAGGTACTCGCAAATAATTAATATTCTCTGAACCCTATTGTCCATTACACATACTTTCGCACGATGGTTTCAATACAATATTCCTTTGCCATAAATCACCGGGGACTCTTTTGTTTCATTTATTGGAACTTGCCGAACTACTGATTGCTGATAAGATAAAAAACGCATTAGAGGCAATAATTTGTTGCTTATCAGTTCGTAGTCCGTCTTCCTCGTGTGCACACGTAACTCTCTCCACTCAGTTCGTGTCCGGAGTTCTTCGAGAACACACCTCTCTGTTAAGTCTGTTTGACTGAGAAACTTGTATTTTCTGTCCGTGTTTCATAGTGGATTTTTGTGATAGTGGTATAGTGTATTGTGTAGTGAAACTCTGTACCAACATGGTAAGTGTTTTATTTTTTATACCTTTTTAGTATTTTTTCTTATTTCTCGACACTAGAACCAAATCAATTTTAACTAAATCGTATGTAGTTCTTCTAGCTCATTCTTTAGGTCTAATCTAATTTTATTTTTATTTTTTTTTTAATTTATTTTTTTATTCTAATTTATTAACATTTTTAATTTAATTTGTTTCTGTATTAATCCCAGTGTACTGTATCAGCAAAATGCCATTCTGATTATTGTAAAATTGTATATGGGCTTCCATAGCCTGAAATAAATGAATTTATTATTATTATTAATACATTTGTTTGCAACTTGTATGTTTCAAATTTCGTTTAAGAGGATTGTGAAGCTGTAAATTTTCATACAAAAACAAATAACGTTTTTCTTCCAGTACACGTAGTCCAATTTTCATAACTTTTTTAAATGTTGTAGATGTAATGAAAAACTAGGTTCGAAAGTTTTTATTTTAAAGAAACATTGCTTACGATATAAGTTATTAGCATCTAGATATCTTTATTTTTGACTTAAAAACTTCCTCGAGCGTATTTATTTTTTTAAACTAAACTGAATTAAGAAAAACGTACTGATCTAGATTAAGGTATACTGAATGTAATGAGAACAAAATTGTCTCCTTTCGTAAAGGTTTAGGGGGGTGAAAACGTTATCCTGAAACAATTTTTCAAAAAGGAAATGTAGGGAATTGCCTCTAAGACTTACAACTCTCGCCGCGTATCGGCGCTTCATAATCGCGCCTCATAAGGGTCTAGTAACCGCCAAGTGCAATCTTAGCATAAAATAGAAAATAAATATTAAAGAATCCAACGTCACGTTTGTTACAAAGAGGATAAAGTATTTTTACGTTGTTAAAACAGAACTCAAAATGTTTCGTATCGAAAGTACCAAAAACCGCTGTTTTTGACACTTTTACTTTTGCAGATTTATTTACTTTGCACTGTTCAAAATCGTTATTACTATCTAACCCAGTGAGAGTTTTGATTAAAAAATACTTAAATCACCAATTTAATACACTAAACGACAGTATTAATTAATAATTTTCTAGTTAAAAAAAAAAACAAAAAATACGCTTTATTTTCTCGTTTTCGTATTTTTTCCAGCTTAAATGCATGAAAATTACTAGTCCGCCATCTTTGGTAGTCCGCCATATTTGATTTAGAGTGACGTCACTTAGCTAACCATGCATTGTCATCGGTCCTTGATAAGTGTGCGAAGTTTAAATTCAATCCGACGTTCTGAAGTGGTGGAAATCACGTTCAAAGATTCCGTTACACAGATACATTCCAAGCTATTAAAAGCATATTAAAAAGTATTTAAAAATCACTAATTACACTAAGCGAGAGACTATTTGGCGGCACGGTTGGCAAAGCTTTTGAGCGATTGGCTGCAGCGCTGCGTGTCGCGGGTTCGATTCCCGCACGGCACAATTGTATTTGTATGGCTTACGGATAGTTGTACCGGGTCTGGGTGTCTAGTGTATGTGAGTTTACATATTTGTGAACGCCACAAAGCAGGAGTAATTCCCAGTGTGGGGCAAATATAACAATAAAATGTACTTAAATCACTAATCACTAGTAATTTACGCTAAACGAGAGATTTATAATTAAAAAGTACTTTTTAAAACAGTTCTGTGCGTATATCAAATGCTATATTGGGATGTTGAACTCTGGTTGCGCGATAAAGGATTCGTGAGTCTTTAGTTCGTATGAGGCGTCATAGATGTCGCCACAGTCTCGAATGTTTAAATTTTTAAACCAACAGGCCTGATATAAACCTCGTCTAGCAAATTTTCAACTTAATATTAAACTTTCTTTAACAACGTACACATATTTATTGCACGTAAACCCCTAAAAATTGGGTCTGATTTGACTACCCTCGGTTATATAATCTAAACTTTTTTCCGAATTTATCAGTAGAATCGCTTAAAACTCAGCTTCCCTCGATTTTGAAATAATCAATCTTCAACTTTAGAACAATCAGAACAATCCAAATTAATCAACTTTAGAACAATCACAACAATCCAATTCAATCGTAATTGGATTAGTACCTACCTCCAGAATCGCATTATCGTAGCACCGCACGTGAGGCGCGTAAATAGCATCAGCACTTGCATTAAATCACGCTGTCACATAGCCGGCAGTGTTTTACCGCAGCTATATGTATTAGAACTTAAAAAACACAGACCATATGAGCGCATCGCACATGCGTTTGGTTGGTAATTAGGGTGTTATTACACCAATCGATCGATCGTCGATTGACGTTGATTGATTGGTGAATAGCTTTGGCTGATCGATGGATAACGGTCGATGGACAATCGACCGGTCGACGTCGACTAATGTTTTGTACCATCGATTGACGCTCGATCGATTGGCGAGTTTATTGCAAACATTTTTTTTTCTACCTTTTAGGGAGTTATATTTTTAGAATCGTCTCCAGGAGCCCTTCATTTTCATACCTAATATGATGATTTCGCAAAAATATACGACCTCATTAAGCTAATGGCGGTCGTTATCTTATTGATCCCCAATTAGGTAAGTAACGGTCATTAAAATCATCTTTCAAAGCATTTCAATTCTGTAATTCGATTTTAAAAACTCATTATGATAATTATTGTTCAGGTTTGTAATACCTATTACGCGAATTCCGTTCTAAATTAGGTTTAATTATACTTAAATAATTAATATTTACCTACTAATTATATACAGAGCAATGGTGGCCCAGTGGTATCAGCCACGGCTTACAAGTTGTAGGTCAAGAGTTCAAACCCAGGCAAGCGCCTTACTTTGTGTAAATTATTTCATCACCACTGCTCTTAAAAAGGTGAAGGAAAACATCGTGAGGAAACCGGCAAGTCCAAGAACCAAAATTCGAAAACAAGTGACATCCACCAATCCGAATTGGGCCCGCGTGGTTGATTACGGCCCACACCCACTCACAAAAGGAGGCAAGTGCCCCAGCAGTGGAGACATTAAAAAGGCTGATGATTTGCAGACGTATAAACTATTAAAATAACGAATTAAAACGTTAGGTACCTAACTAAATCATCATTATTCTCCTGCCCTTATCCCAATTTATATGGGGTCGGCGCAACATGTCTTTTTCTTCCATACTCCTCTATTAGTCGTCATCTCTGTAGTCACCCCCTTTTTACCCATATCCTCTTTCACACAGTCCAACCATCGCTTCTTTGGCCTTCCCCTACTCTTATAGCCATCCACATCCATACACAAGACTTTCCTCACGACATTTTCTTCATTCCTCCGCATCACATGCCCATACCACGACAACCGACTTCCACAAAACTTTTCAGTCAGCGGTGCCACTTTCAAACTTCCTCTTATATACCCATTCCTAATTCTATCCATGCACGTAACACCACACATCGCTCTCAGCATTCTCATCTCAGCCGCATACAATAGATAACTAAATAAAACTTAAAATATTGCCCCAACGCGATCGTGCCAAGATTTCTAGATTACTTAAACCTCAAACTGACGTTTGGGAGGACCTTTTATCCGAATGGCAATGGGAAAGTCCCATCAAAGGCAGACACCTCCACCAGTTCTTCCCATCGGTTCGCGAACGGCTGGTTAGGACATGGCTGGAGGTGGATCACTGTGTTGCCCAATTTCTCACAGGTCATGCCAACTTTAAGGGTAAATTATTTTCCTTAAAGCTTGTTGCCTCACCTTTATGTCAATGCTCTACATCAGATTGCGAATACGAACAATCCGCACATCATATCCTATGGCAGTGTACTCTTTGGAAAACTGAACGCAATATTATGTTGGATAGTATTCTGCCTACGTCTGGAGTTGTCTATTACACGGACCTTAAGGAAACTAGAACGAATTTCCGTGCGTTCAAGCGTTTTTGCCATACCTATTATTGCAATCAAGTGTAACAGCTCACAATTTTAGGACCCATTATTATTAGTTTTTTTAACCAGTGGTGCTTGGCAAGTGAGCTTACCCCAGTTGTAAATACCCCCTTTGTGGCTAATGGCCTAAGCTTTATTCTGTCTCCCGCTTGATTAGGAGGGAAGTGGAAATTGTATTTTTCTTACTCCTCCGCTGTCTTTTTTGATTAATTTCGTTCCGGGACCCAAGACAGTTTAATCGTTTCTCTGGGACTCATCGAGCTTCATTGCCTCGGCGTTTTTTCTGGTGGTCGTCACTGTTGATTCTAGATTACAGAAGTTACAGTGGTTTGGGAAGAGTGTGGCGGGCTTGTCCCAATAAAAAATAATAATAACAATTTCGCAAAAACATACGACCTCATTTACCTAATGGCGGTCGTTATTTTATTGATTCCTAATTAGGTAAGTAACGGTCATTAAAATTATCTTTCAAAGCATTTAAATTCCGTATTTCAATTTAACAACTCATTATTATAATTACTGTTCACGTTATTGACACTAAATCTAAATTAGGTTTAATTATAAATAATTAATATTTACCTACTATTTACATACAGAGCAATGGTGGCCCAGTGGAATCGGCCAGACATGTGACATCTACCAATCCTCATTGGGCCCGCGTGGTGGATTACGGCCCACACCCACTCACAAAAGGAGGCAAGTGCCCCAGCAGTGGGGACATTAAAAAGGCTGATGATGATGATTAACAAACGTATAAATTACTAAAATAACTAAAAATATGGCGTCAAAAAATTCCTCAGCATTTCTTTCTACTGGAAGTGTGCCCAAAACACTGGCGCCATTGCCACATTGTAGGGCAATGCTTAACTTCTATTCGAGGTAAAAGCCAACCCTTAGGTTATATAAGAAATATATCACAACTTTAATACTGTGGTAATTAAACCGAATAATTATAAAAGAAACCTAAGGATGATTTTCAAATAGGTAATTCAACGATATCCCCGGACCTCCTTAGCGGCGTTAGCGTAGTTTGCTACGCTGACGACTCGCTGGTCCTGGCGCAGGAAAGGTCGTACCAGGCGGCGGCCGACTTGATGTCACGCGGAGTTGCGACAATCGTTGAGAGGATCCGGCAACTGGGACTCGAGGTGGCATTGCACTAGTTCGAGGCCATGTGTTTTCATGTTCCTCGGAACGCGCCACCGTCGGGTTCCCGGATAACGGTAGGAGGTGTTCACATCGGCGTCGAGAGGACGATGAGATACCTGGGTCTCGTCCTCGACAGCCGGTGGAACCTCGGCGAGCATTTCCGACGTTTAGCTCCCAGACTGGAGCGGGCCAGTGCTGCTTTGAAGCGGCTCCTGCCCAATCTGGGAGGTCCAAACGCCTCCTACCGGAGGCTCTACGCGGGGATCGTGCGGTCCATGGCCCTTTATGGGGCACCGGTGTGGGCGTGTTCCCTGAGGCTGCGATCAGCTCGCCGGTTGAACGCGTCCCAAAGGGTCATGGCAATTCGGCTTATCAGAGGATACGGCACGGTCTCCTGTGAGGTAGCGAGCCTCCTTGCCGGACTGTCGCCATGGGATCTGGAGGCTGATGTCCTGGCGCTGCTCTGGGAGTGGCGCAAGGAGGCCAAACGCCGGGGCGAAACTCTGCTGCCGCGACACCTCGCGACTCGGCGGACGGAGCTCCGGCAGGATCTCATGGCGACATGTAGACAGCGACTATCGCAACTCAGCGCTGGGCACGCCACCATTGCGGCAGCAGTGACCCTCTTTGAGGAGTGGCTGGAGAGTCGTCACGGCGACCTAACATTCTGCCTGACGCAGGTCCTCACCGGACACGGTTGTTTCGGGCGGTTCCTGCATCAAATCAGGCGGGAGGAAACGCCCGGGCGTTACCACTGTGCGGATCGCCCAGATGAGACGGTGGAGCATACGGTGGAGGTCTGCCCCGCTTGGGCAGAGCACCGCTGAGTCCGACTCGCATTTGGCCGGTTTTATTTTTGGAATAGACAATTCCAAAAATAAAACCTCGAGTTTTTTATTACGATAACGAGTCATATCATGAGATATGTAACCAATGGAGATTCTGTTATGAACAAACTAAACCTGATTTAGACTATTGCTATCTTTTTCTCTCTAATAAAACAAGAAAGAGACGGACGTAAATTAGAGCTGTCAAATATAGTTGACCTAATATTTCCATACAAATTAAGGGTACACGTAAAAACATGTCGACTAAAAACACGGTAAAGCGCACGGCGTGAACTAGTTTGACATCTCTAACTTAGATCATACTCGTAGCTATAGCCGTCCTTTTCTCGCACTGCCTTTTAGTAAAAGATAGCGATTCTCTAATTTTAGTTTAGTTATTGACTAAGAGAATCGGCACCAATGTCACACAAAAAAAAAACGACTACACTTACCTAATGCCGGTCGCCATTTTAACAAAATTAATATACCCTATGTCACTTGGGTGGTCTAGAGTCAAGACTACACAATACAATATAAAATTTGCATTGCATTACCATAGTTCTAAGTAACTCTAATATTCTTTACTGGTACAATGTATTTCAACCCTTTGTTTATTTCAGTAATCCGCCTACTAACTAACCTATCCTCCTAACCTACCTGGAAACTCGCTTCATTGTTTTATTTAACTTTCACAGGTCAATAAAAAGGTTTAGAATTCTTTGTGAGCAGGTACTCGCAAATAATTAATATTCTCTGAACCCTATTGTCCATTACACATACTTTCGCACGATGGTGTCAATACAATATTCCTTTGCCATAAATCACCGAGGACTCTTTTGTTTCATTTATTGGAACTTGCCGAACTACTGATTGCTGATAAGATAAAATACGCATTAGAGGCAATAAGTTATTGCTTATCAGTTCGTGGTCCGTCTTCCTCGTGTGCACACGTAACTCTCTCCACTCAGTTCGTGTCCGGAGTTCTTCGAGAACACACCTCTCTGTTAAGTCTGTTTGACTGAGAAACTTGTATTTTCTGTCCGTGTTTCAAAGTGGATTTTTGTGATAGTGGTATAGTGTATTGTGTAGTGAAACTCTGTACCAACATGGTAAGTGTTTTATTTTTTATGCCTTATTAGTATTTCTTCTTATTTCTCGACACTAGAACCAAATCAATTTTAACTAAATCGTATGTAGTTCTTCTAGCTCATTCTTTAGGTCTAATCTAATATTTTTAATCTGATTTTATTTGATTTTTTTATTTTATTCTAATTTATTAACATTTTTAATTTCCCAGTCCCAGTGTACTGTATCGGCAAAATGCTATTCTGATTATTGTAAAATTGTATTTAAACTTTATGGGCTTCCATAGCCTGAAATAAATGAATTTATTATTATTATTAATACATTTGTTTGCAACTTGTATGTTTCAAATTTCGTTTAAGAGGATTGTGAAGCTGTAAATTTTCATACAAAAACAAATAACGTTTTTCTTCCAGTACACGTAGTCCAATTTTCATAACTTTTTTAAATGCTGTAGATGTAATGAAAAACTAGGTTCGAAAGTTTTTATTTTAAAGAAACATTGCTTACGATATAAGTTATTAGCATCTAGATATCTTTATTTTTGACTTAAAAACTTCCTCGAGCGTATTTATTTTTTTAAACTAAACTGAATTAAGAAAAACGTACTGATCTAGATTAAGGTATACTGAATGTAATGAGAACAAAATTGTCTCCTTTCGTAAAGGTTTAGGGGGGTGAAAACGTTATCCTGAAACAATTTTTCAAAAAGGAAATGTAGGGAATTGCCTCTAAGACTTACAACTCTCGCCGCGTATCGGCGCTTCATAATCGCGCCTCATAAGGGTCTAGTAACCGCCAAGTGCAATCTTAGCATAAAATAGAAAATAAATATTAAAGAATCCAACGTCACGTTTGTTACAAAGAGGATAAAGTATTTTTACGTTGTTAAAACAGAACTCAAAATGTTTCGTATCGAAAGTACCAAAACCGCTGTTTTTGACACTTTTACTTTTGCAGATTTATTTACTTTGCACTGTTCAAAATCGTTATTACTATCTAACCCAGTGAGAGTTTTGATTAAAAAATACTTAAATCACCAATTTAATACACTAAACGACAGTATTAATTAATAATTTTCTAGTTAAAAAAAAAACAAAAAATACGCTTTATTTTCTCGTTTTCGTATATTTTCCAGCTTAAATGCATGAAAATTACTAGTCCGCTATCTTTGGTAGTCCGCCATATTTGATTTAGAGTGACGTCACTTAGCTAACCATGCATTGTCATCGGTCCTTGATAAGTGTGCGAAGTTTAAATTCAATCCGACGTTCTGAAGTGGTGGAAATCACGTTCAAAGATTCCGTTACACAGATACATTCCAAGCTATTAAAAGCATATTAAAAAGTATTTAAAAATCACTAATTACACTAAGCGAGAGACTATTTGGCGGCACGGTTGTGAAAGCCTAGAGATTTTTTTTTTTTTTTTACAAAACGTTGCCCCACACTAGGAATTACTCCTGTATCGTGGGTGCGTTCACAAACATGTATACTCACATACACAAGACACCCAGACCCGAAACAACTATCTGTAGGTCATACAAATATTTGTTCCGTGCGGGAACCCGCGACACGCAGCGCAGCAGCCGAACGCTCAACCACTGCGCCAACCGTGTCATCAAAAAATTTGCTGCAGCGCTGCGTGTCGCGGGTTCGATTACCGCACGGAACAATCATTTGTATGGCCTACGGGTAGTTGTACCGGGTCTGGGTGTCTAGTGTATGTGAGTTTACATATTTGTGAACGCCACAAAGCAGGAGTAATTCCCAGTGTGGGGCAAATATAACAAAAAAATGTACTTAAATCACTAATTACTAGTAATTACACTAAACGAGAGATTTATAATTAAAAAGTACTTTTTAAAACAGTTCTGTGCGTATATCAAATGCTATATTGGGATGTAGAACCCTGGTTGCGCTAAAAAGAATTCGTGTGTCTTTAATTCGTATGAGGCGTAACAGATATCGCCACAGTCTCAAATGTTTTAATTTTTCATTTCTAAAATACATAGCTGTGTTATTTAATTAAAAAAATAAATGAAAATTTAGACAAAAATACAAAAAATAGTTCTTTACTTATAGATTAAAGGAAAACTAATTAGAACTCGTATACTTTTTTAAGAAATCATGTTAAAAATAATATTCTTTCGGAACCCTTAGCGCGCTAGTCTGACTCGCATGACATGGCCGGTTTTTGTTTTAGGCATTTTATTTAAATTTTTAAACCAATATTATTATTCTTTATTGTACACATAAAACATATACAGAAAAAACACAATGGGACAGTTAATTACAAAGGCAAGCGAGCCCAACGTTTGGGCTCGCTTGCCTTTGTTTGCTTTTGTTTGTTTTTCTTACAGCAAACCACAAGGTGAAAAATACATAATTGCTTAGGATATAAGTGCACAACAAAACTCAAAATCTAATATTGTTGCTTAAATAAACTAAACAAACATAATATATACCTATAATATAAACAAAGAAATTCTATATAAACATATTATTGTGGGTCATGTTGACAGGAAATGCTCCTTTAATTCCTCTCCTGAAGACCTCCAACACCTCCCTTAAGAGTGTGTGGAAGAGAGAGTACTTTTATCGTTAAAAGTTATCGTTACCTATGTGACCATTTCTTTAGTCCAAATGCAAAGATGTCCAGTCTGCATTAATATTCAGAGTGTACGGCCTGTGTTTTGTCAGAGATCAGAGTCTACAAAAGTGATATTTTTTACACTCTCGTATCTCCCCTAAGTTTACTAAAGCCATGCTAAGCTAAAGTAAATGGCAACGACGCGTGAAATAACATTATGTATTTTTACCGATATGTTTAACGTTAAGATTATGTTATGATACTAGGTTACGCTAGCAATACGTATCGATAAGGCAGGTATCTTTATGAAAACACCTTTACTTAACAATACTTTTAATTTGAATTGGTAATGGTATCAAGCCCTGCAGGAAACTGATGGAACACAGGTGGGCAAGTCTGAGTTTTACTCAGTAAGAGTCTGACATTACTTCCTGCTCCACTCAGAGCCAGAGAAGTTATTTGATGATATACCACCCCCCAAAAAATAATAAGTAGTGGACAGAAGCTAGTATTTGCTCATTGTTTTCTTACCTGAAGCCCCAGAACTGCTAGGTGTTGGAGCTACACTGCATCTTGCTTTACTGCTTTTCCCTGCAGCCACTGAAACATGAAAAAATACAATAGAATAACCTTTCCTTTACCGAAAGAGCTTGTGGCTAAAGTAATATGCTAATAGTAACATCCACACAGGTCGATCCATTAGGTTAAGCAACGCTTGCCGGGGTTGGTCCATCGATGTCCATCCATCTTTATCATAACCATTTTTACATACCGAGACTCCTCCGTGCCTCGGAAAGCACGTTAAGCCGTTGGTCCCGGCTGTCAATCATGGATCTGCGACAGTTGTTACGGGTCGTCAAAAGCCTGAAAGTCTGACATCAAGTCTTACCAAGCAGTATTGTATATCGATAGGCCTACTAAAATCGCCTCGGAGATGTGCCCTAACAGGTGTTACAGAGAGGGGGTTTGGGAGTAGTCTTTTAAGGCGCTTTTAACTGCCAATGACCTTGAGTGGTTAGCTTACATGTTCTGTGCTGAGTTCACGTAACACGTCGTACATCCACCCAGTAATAGGACTCGCCCATGAAGGAGCGCTGTTCCAAATTAGACGCATTATTCATTTATAATACATAAAAAAAACAGGTATTAAACTAAAACACTGAGACTAAATTATAAATAATTAAGTGATCTTTAAAATATTGAAGGTTTCATAAAAATACGCTTTATAGTTTTTGCGTGATTCTCAACTTTTTATCTTCGTTAGACATAACTTTACAAATTAATTACACTATGTTATAAAAATATAATTTAAAATATTCTCAGATCAACGGAAATTGTCTAAAGTAACATATATTTTTTTCAAAGAAATAAGACTAGAGGGTTAGACGTGATGTTCAATTGAAAACCCCTTAAAGTTGTATAACTGCGCTTTAAGAGGTAATGGGGCTCCTTTCAAGAGCCGATGTTGTTTACTGGGTGGTTTTAACGAGCTAAGAATCCCACACTCCCTGGTCTTTTCGAAAGTCCAAACGCCATTTCAGTTACCCCCGAAATAAAAAAATAAAAAGGTAGGTACTATTAAAATAAAATACTAGCTGATAAGTATTTGTAGATTTGTATCTTCCGGCCATGAACACCTGTAAGTCAAAATACCTAAAATCATTGCAGTTGTAGGTACGTTACCATCGCGGATACAAAGCCGAAATCTTTGTGTAGCTGTAATTACTTTGTCTGGCGCCCATAATATCCTTGAAATAGGAGTACAACATTACTGTTTGGGAGCAGGAGAAAAGTATTGTTGTGGTTGTTAAACCCCAGAGGAGCTCCTACACTTAAGAAAACAAGATTCTGTACTAAGCAAATGGTCAATGGGTTGCCGGTCGTCTTAAGGGAACAAACTCTTGCCAACTACTTGTAACTCACTTGTTGATCGTCGTTATAACAAAGAATAAAGTTGTAAAACTTACCTTTAGACCCAACAGACGCCTTTGTTCGAGCCATTATTTTGTTATCCACTTGATAGCACGTTTATTCGATAATTCCACATTCAAATAGCACACTTTAGTTTTAATAAAACTTTGGCAAAACAACAGAAAACGCGCGAATTTTTTTTATTTTGTTGTCAATGTCAACTGTCACATTTTATTTTATTTACCCCGAAGGGAGGCTAAAGTTTTTTGACATATTGCCTAGTCTTACGTAGTGTATTTTTACCTTTTTTTTCCATTAGAATGCAGATGTATTTGGCAACAAATGTGTCGAGTTAACCTTCTCAGCAAATTTCGCTGAGGTAGTCAATACTACAATAAAATTCTCAGCTCCATTTTACTGAGATCCAAGATCGTGCCTATTACAATGATTCCACTTAACGTCCAGTTGTGTAGACACTTGAGACACAAAACTACTCCTTTACTTCACAATAACCACTAGGCATCACTATGCGAATAATTAAAACAGCCACTGAATTTCACTCGAGAATATCGCGCCAAAACTCCTCAACTGTCAAAAAATATGTCATTAGCTTTATAATAGTAACTAATAGTTACGGTTTTTATCTTTTAGTAATTGCAGAAAATTTAGCCAATGTTGCCAAAAGTTCTAATCTAATTTGTTCATTTTTCATTCGTTCATTGCATTTTTAATCTGTGCCATGGTAGAATAGTCAGTGCTGCCAGTTTTGGGAGATTCGCCCGATTATGAGATAAAACACGTGCATCTCGAGCAAAAGAAACGCAAAAAACTCAAAACTGCTACTGTACTTATTGTTCTGTCTCAGAAAGCGTAGGTTTTCTTGAGACAATTCACACTGAAGCGGAAGATGTTTTGTAGTATTTCAATAAACAGAAGATCCAAGAGCGACCGATCAGAGATCGAAAATTTTATCACTCTTCTACGTTTTTATTTTTTTCCAACCACAAACACAATTCAGAGGTATGCGGAGGTTTTAAACCTGCAGTGGCACAATATTTAACTAAAAATAAAATCTAGATCTTGCATCTGACTGAGTAAAACTAAATCTCAGTAGTGGTAACACTGAAGATTGAAATATTTCGTGAACAATTTTTTTCTAATTTTTGTCTGTAAACTGAAGTTTTACAGGTTATTGTTAGTAAATCAATCAATAATTATAATATTTAAAAAAAACTGTGATTGAGTGTTAATTCAAGTTATTTCCTAATAATATGTGATTTGTTTTGATTGAAGCTGGAGTTTGCTTGAGGTAACCTAAGTTCCACGTAATTTTTGGTCTAAAGATTTGGTTTAGATTATATATTATTCTAACGGCTTTTGTAGCATTCTTTTAGAAAAATTTCGTTGAACAGCGTGTACTTTATATAATGGTTAATCTGATTATTTTTCGAGCAATGAAAAAAAATCCCCGTGGGATTAAATTGTGTAGTAAAGTTTTGTTCATCTGAATATAATGTTTTTGTTCTAGAAATAGTAGGTAAACATAAATCAAAATATTTGTCATAAAAGTTGTTATTAAGTAATTAAACATTATTTAGCTTCAGAATACCTTCGAAAATTTAAAATATTAGCATAGAAGGTTTACATTATCTATTTGATTTGAACAAGCTGGCATATAGTTAAATAGTTATTAGAAAGTATAGTTTACTGAACAAGAACTTTCCAAAAAGATTCGGTTTTCGATCCCAGACCAGATAAAGCAGTGTTGTTGAGTGTTTCCACCTGTGATTTCTCAGTAGTATTCCTGGACTGCCCACTTACTGACATAGGCTTGCTCCCTATAACTTTGGGTAACACTTCTTCCACACTCCTCTGTTAGTGGTCATTTCATATTGACCCACTTTCTAGAAATACTTTGCAAAGTTCATCCATAGTTCCTTTGGTCTTCCTGTACTTGTATGTAGGTACTGTAGAGCCTTCAGGGTTCCAGGGGTGCTTCTATAGCTTGGAGAGCTGTCTCACTCACTGGCTGCGAGAGTCGGGTAGGCAATTGACTAATTATGTGTGGAGTGTAACCAATAAAAGGAGGAGGGATTTGCCCTGCCTAACTATGTTATATATATAAGATTGAAGCCCTATTTCCCTTGGTTACGGCATCAAGCGTGAACGGTTGGACCCATTTCACTAATTCTTGTTTGTTGTGTTTGTTATTGTCAGGAGAAGGTTCTTATGAAAGAAAAAAAAATAAGAAAGTTGTGCGGAAAATTAGAAAATGTCAGAAAACTGCGACTGTTTAAACTTTGCGTGTTTGACAGTTCATAGCTAAGACAGGACAACGTCTGTCAGGTCAGCTAGTATTCAATGAATAGATAATACATGTGCCTACTTGACCGGGCTGAGCTGAACTGGCTCTCCAAATAAAAACATTTTATAAACTGATTCTAAATTAATCATTCATATTACTCTTAAAATATTACAAGCTGCCAGCAGTGTCTGGTCCATATGTGCGGTCTGCCACAGTTATAGCATAGTAATAAAGTGCGAGTTTGACTCACATTCAAAGGGTTCCGAACTATTTTGTTATTATTTGTATAGCAGCAATAGAAATACACGCTCAATGAAAATTTCATAATTTAAACAGCATAGCCCCAATCGAAAAGAACATAATCATTAACAAGTAGGTAACTTAACTTAGGTACTGTGTTGTCAATCAAAGGTGTTGGTTAAAAGTTTGAAGGGGAACCACCGATAAGAGGGAGGGACGGCCAAGTCAGAGGTCACTTCATATCCACTTCTTGTACAGAGAACCTGCACAAGGCAGGTTGCTGATTTTAGACTTAGATTAATATCTAGCAACCTACCCGCTTCACACAGGTACTATTTCATTTCTGGTGGAATTTCACAAAAAAATATAACATGCAGTCACTCGTTATAACATGCATTCTTAGAAGCCCAGGGGGCTTTATGTTTATTTCTATGAATATAAAACTATTCCCAGTGCCCTACAACCCGCCAATTGTAAATCTCTCTTCGTGGTTGTTCCCTCACTGCTGACGATCGCAACCTCATATTATGATTCATTTATTTCGGGCTGAAAAGCTCATGAAGCTTAAAAATTTTTTTTTTTTAATGTCAATAAACTAAATAAAAAATAAATAAAAGAAAGTAAAAATACTAAAGATTGCATTTAATAAATAAATTATATGGTCATAAAACAAAAACGACACGTTTCCAAGTATTTGCAGTCATCTGCAGTGTAGATCGCTCGGTACATGCTGCCTTCAGCAGCCTTCTTTATTGTGTCTGACTCAGGTGCGGTCCCAAGGGGGAGGGGGCACAGGGGACATGACATAACTACATATTTTATTATTAGTGACCCCCTCCAAAATTTCAGGCTGCGACCGCGCCTATCTGACCATGTTGATATGCAAATGGAACAGGCAAAATAAATGTTTTTTTCTTTTGTTGTAGCAATCAGCCATGGACTGCGATATTGACATCGAAGAGCACGACGTGCTTGACAATCCGAGGATCAAGAGCATCTTCCCAGATTTATCGGCCGTCAAGATCGAGCCACAATCTATTGAGGACATTGAAGAAGAGGGCTATGTTGAAGGTATGGTACCTTTGTAGCAGCATCTTTGTATATCATAAGCATAATCAGCCTCTTATAAATAATAATAAATAAATAATTTTTATATTTTTAAATGTTTTTTTATCTTGTTTGTTGAAATATTTAAAAATATATAAATTACAAATGAATAAACGGAATAAAAAATAATAATATTTTTTTATTCAATAAGTAGTTTGTTTAGGGCATACAGAGTTGTCTATGTACTTAATTGTTATAAAGAAAAACCAGTACAACAAATATAAAATGGATCATAGGACTCCCTTTCCTAAACTAGGCAGAAAACCTGTCTGTATCTTAAAGAGTATTCATATATCCACTTATGTATGTATGTCGGGCTGGTTTCCGCAACTCCACGCTCAATCCCCGTATTTTGCGTAAAGGTGGGACAGCATTGTCATCCGATCCACCCCAGCTCCTCAAGGAAGGCTAGCATCGCCCTGGTGTTACTATCTCGCTTAGGTTACCTGGGTGTCCGAAGTGTTTTGCCCTGTATGCAGCGACTACTGGGCAGCTAGTAGCAGATGATCTGCTGTCTCGTCCTCCTCCATGCAGGCTCTGCAGAGTGAGCTGTCTGTAACTGATATGACAGAGAGGTGCTTATTAAAAGACCCGTGGCCAGTTGTAACGGCCGTGACTTTCCGCAGCTGAAGTTTGGTCAGTCGTAGGGCTTGCTTTTTGAAGCGGTCATTAATGGAGGGAAGTGCCTACACTCGCCATGGTCAGCCCATAGCTTGTTGTGTTGACCTCTGCTGCGTTTCCTTACCAGTTTGCGTATCCAAAGGGGAGAGGCACAAAAGGTTCAGGTTCCATCGCTGTCATGCTCGACCCCCTTCTGGCGAGTTCGTCCGCTGCATCGTTGCCACGGGAATCGCTATGTCCTTTGATCCACATAATCAGCCACATAGGCAGTTGAATCTCCTGGCGTTTTGTAGGAAATAAGGACGGAGTCTTGCCGACAATGACGAATCGTGGGAAATTCAACTTAAACGTACTAGTATTAAATTACACTAGTACTACTAGGCAATGAATACTACTAGTGTACTTTAATACTAGTACGTTTAAGTTGAATTTCCCACGATTCGTCATTGTCGGCAACACTCCGTCATTATTTCCTGAAAACCTATGTGAAATTTCTTGGTATTGTATTCGAAGGTATTTTGTGTCAATAAACTTATTATTATTCCGTTTATTCATTTGTAAATAATGGGTTACCTATGAAATTGGCGTTTTTTTTTCTCACAATAAAGAACCTCGTCACTTCTATGAATTAAAATATTCATCAATTGCTTGATATTCTATCGAATAATGGCCGTCAAATACAACTGCCAATAGAAAAAAAAAACCTTATTACTTATAGTTTTATACAAAAAAAAAAAAACTTAAAAAATGACCTTTTTCGTAGCAGAAATGAAACCACTATTTGTTTTAACTTAGCCAAAACTTATTTTTGTTGCTTTTAATCTAAGTAGCATACGTTATTTTAGTTTTTAAATATTATTTCATAAAAGTTTTAAAACATTAGTGTTCATAGTTGTTAAATAAATATGAAAATGTTAGTATGGAAAATGCAACTTCTTTAAAATTCTCCATACAAAACGCTGATTTCATAGGTGGGGACCTAATACATAATTTATACATTTTTAAATATTTCAATAAACATGATAAAAAAAAACATTTAAAAATATAAATAAATAGTAGCCCACCGGTGTCGGGAACAGGGTCGAATAACCGTTCGATTGTTTATCGACCGGTATCCGTCGATCAGCCAAAGCTATTACACTAATCGATCAACTTCGATCGACGATCGATAGATTGCTGTAATAACACCCTAAGGTACCCTCCTTTAGAGTAATCAGGTATAAATAAATTCTTTTCCATTTTCCAGGACAATATGGTCTTTGTAATAACAATATGCCATATGATCCACCAACAGTAGAGCCGCAAGAACTACCATATGCGTACGAGTACAGCTTTGAAACTCCTGCCGAGGATCTGGTTCCAGAAGAATCATACATGGAAGTAGAATCTCAAGAAATGGACGAAGAATATGAAGAAGACACCGGTTATTATTACGATAACGAAATCATTTTGGGTAAGTTTTTTTTTGTATTCTGCTTCGGGCGTCCTCGCCGAGGCAGACCTAACTCGTTCCTGACCGATTGGCCGGAGGAGACAACACACAAAGAGACCTGGAAATATATGCGGGAGGTTTTTGCCTAGGAGTGGGACAGCGTGGGCTAATTAAATAAAACTAGCTTTGTCCGTGTGAAAGTTGATGATCTCTGTATCAAGTCTTTGTGCGGTTTTTTTATGTTTTTTTTTTAGTTAGTGTCAATTTAGGAAAGTATTTAGTTTTAGATACAGAATACTGTCACTTTTTGCTATTAGAATGCAGATGTAACACATTCTAAAGTGTTTGCAGTATTTGGCAGCAAATGAGTCGAGTCAGCCTTCCCTGCAAGCTTCTCGATAGTCGATTCTACGACTAAATTATCAGCTCCATTTTACCGAGATCGCGCCTGTTTCAATGATTCCACATATTGTCCAGTTGCGTAGACATTTGAAACACAAAGCAACATCAATTTTACATCACAATATCCACTAGGAATCAATTTGCGCATAATTAAAACAGCCACTGAACTTCACTCAATAAAATCCCGCCAAAAACTTCAGCGGTTTAATTGTGTCACACACAAGCCATGACAATACCTTTAATTTTGACATTTCAACAGTATTTATTGCATTTTTTAACGTTGTCGAACAGGCGATCATTTTTAACATTTCATTTGTGATTGAAACTGCAATGAGAGCGGTGGAAAGCCATGTGCTAAATTTCATCCAAATATATTCAACCGCTGAAATGTAATATAATTATTAAAACTTAGTTCAGGATCATCATCTTTCTGCGATTATTCACAATCAAGTAATTTATACAAACTAGACTGAAAGCCAGCACTTTTTGAACGTCAAAGTTCTACATTAAGACAGTCCCTTAAAAACGCCCGCCTTCACCACTTCCTAGTGTTTTCGCTCATGTGAAGAAGAAGTGGCCCGAAACGCGAGCTTATCAATAATAAAAAAAAAGTTATTCTAGAAGTCTCATATAGTAATTCTAACAACTAATTATTTATTTTCAGGATCAAAACCATCACCGGATATCGAGTTGCTTTACGAGGAAGCCTATACTTCCCATCCAATCGTCGTCCTAGAAAACTGGGAAGACAAATTGAAAACCAGCCCCTGTTATTGCAATACGTGCGAGATTCTCTTCCCCACCGTCAACGCGTTAGACGCCCATAAGATGATCAGTCATTCATACTTAGTAGCGTTGGATATACCACACAAAAATACAGCTAGGAAGAGTACAGCCCCATCAAAGTACTGCAATCACTGTTCTAAAACATTCCCCGATGACACATCGCTAATCAAGCATCTTTACGAGTTGTTACCTCTAAACAACTTTCCCAATGTCAAAGAAGAGAAGATTGAACCGGAGAAGGAAAAGTTTGCGAAACCCGTACCATGGCCGAAAAGGATTAAATCCACTTCTCGCGTGGTATCCAAGATACATGCTAAGAAAATCAAAATTGAACCGAGATGTGTCAAAATTGAACCGGAATTGACAAAAGATATCAAGCCAAAGTTGAAAGTTAAATTACAAAGGGATGGTAAGATTTTCGCGGCCTCGTCTTTGGTGCCTAAAAGTACGATTTTCCAATGTAATGTGTGTCAATGCGGGTTCCTATCCTGCTTCAGTGCCGTTCAACACGCGAAACTGTGCAGGAAGGTGTTAGCATTTAACAAATGTGGTATTTGCAAGCGTAAAATCAGGACTAGAGATACTGAAACGCACGAATTGCAGCACACTTATAACGATAAACTGAAAATTTACACTATGAATAAAACTATATACGAAAGAGTTTTATGTAAGTGCCCAAAATGCCAATGTTGTTTCGACGAGCTCGGTTTCTGGGCACACTACAAGAACTGCAAAAAGTCTGATAAAAAATCGATCTATTGCTCAGATTGTGATGTGAATATAGCTCTATCGCGCTATAAATGGCATAGACAAAAGCATTTAACGAAAAAACTCACAAAAAAGGACTTTATTATTATAGAATTTTATGATCTGAATAATATGAGAACTGAAGAAAATAAGGTGGAGATGTTAAAGCAACATCGGAGGGAGAGGCAAAGGTTGTACAAAGCAAAATATAACCAAAAGAAATTGGCTTTGTACAATTCCAAAAATGTAATAACAGCAGATAATATGATAAAAGTTTACTATTGTGAGCTCTGTGGTTGCTGTCAGTGCCGACTGAACTATAAAGGGCATACCGATGGTCTGTGCAAGCGCACTCTGATGAAAAAATACTGCGAAAAATGCGGTCTTTGTTTCACCTCTAAGAGCATAGAGAGTCATCAAAATCTACATGAGAGACGGTCTTTTTCTCTGAAAGACATCAGCGTTATTAGCCTCACTACTGGCAAACCTGTGGAACTACCCGTGGCAGATTTTTACGAATGCACTAAGTGCTTGAAAAACTTCTTGTACAGCCGTTCAATCCGTGTACATAACTGCAAGACCGAGAAATACATCACATGCAAAGTGTGCACGAAGAAGTTCAACATGGAAGCATATAAAATACACAAGCTTTTTCACCCTGTTGATAAGCTGATGCCGGAGTTAATGATGAAATATAACCTCATTAATAACATGTGGAATGTGGTGTTTATGTGTGTGTCCTGCGAGCTAGTGACTATGAGCTACGACTCTGCTGTCACCCATTCACAAGGACATCTGAACTATATCATAAGTGATTTTCACAAGCAGTGCGTAGTATGTGATTTGAAAATTGCAGAAAAAGATTTTTCGTTGCATGAAAAGTTGCATGCAAATAATGAGAGTATCAAAAGGGAATCTTTTAAAATCCTGAAGTACAATTACGAAGATTTATTCAGAAAAGAATGGTCGACGGTGCTGTTTAAGGAATTGCCTAAGGAACATAGGGAGCAGATCTTGGCAAAAAGTATTTATAAGTAAGTTTTTCTCTTCTATCACGTGTCGGAACCCTTTTAGGGTTCCGTACCCGGAGGGTCCAAACGGAGCCCTATTGCTGTCACTCACGTGTCCGTCTTTTTTTTTTTTGTGGGGTGGGAAACCATCCAATGCACCCCTCGGCGTGTCATACTTTTACTGACTAAAACCCACCCCTTTTCCTTCAGTTGCCTGAGTACCCAGGGGGGTTGTGTCCGTCTGTCTGTCAGTCTGTCCATCGTCTGTCACAAAATTTTGTTCCAAATAAATTTTTAACTGCCCTTTGACCTATGAACTTGAAATTTGAGGATAATGTTTAATATTACATATATTTTACTAACAAATACCAATATGTTGATTAATCAGATTATTTCTTAGATATAAATTTAAATATCCCTCTGTTCCTCTAACTTATTATTTGTTCTTTGTTCCCAGGTTCACAAGAAGCGTAAAAATGCAAGTCGAAATAAGTGCCCCGACCGACGACACAAAATACTTCTGCGTGAACTGCAACATTTTCGTCGAAGGCCCCTTTGTGAAGAGGCATATCAAATCTAAATGTGCACGCAACAACAAATTAGTTTGTAAAGTTTGTCACGAAGTCTTCAAAACGCTAAAACAATTTTTAGCCCACGAGGTTAGTCATAAAAGTGTACCTAAACGTCACACGGTTGTGACATTTAACAATGAGTGCGACATAGAATTTAACAATCATCTAAGTTTAATCGAGTCGAATGATAAAAACAAAAAAACGACCAAAGAAGTTCCTTTATCGATTTTACGCGATATGTTACTCTCAGATACTGGTAAGGCTACGTATAAACTGTACAAGTGTGCGAAATGCGAAACATGTCTGACGTTGAAGAGTAGTGTTGGACGACATCGATGCGTTCCCGCCGATAGACGACGGTTTTGCGAAATTTGTCAACAGTATTTTTGTTCTAAAAAGACCTCTCTGCATGCAGAAGCGCATAAAAAGAAGCCTTTTATCACCAAAGATAGCTTTTACGTCGTTTATTTCAATGGTGGAGTCAAAACTACGAAAAACACAGCTAAAAAAGCCCTTACCTCGAAACTGACACCGAAAATGTCTCCGAAAAAAGAGATTACCCCGAGAGTGTCGCCGAAAAAAGTTGTAATTGCGAAAATTTTCCAATGCGAATGTGGTTTGCATTTTACGTCAATGAAGACAATAGAAAAACATTTGGAACATTGCAGTCCTAAGTTGAAAGTGTCCGGAGAAACTTGTAGCAAATGCAATTTAGTTTTTCCCACCGAAGTTTTAGTTACACATTTAATCAACCATCACCATAAAGAAACTAAGATCGTTATCGAGAAGATAGCAAAAGCAAATCTCTACAAATGCTCCAATTGTTTCGTACTATTCACAAACATGGACAATTTCAATATCCACATCGAAAACTGTGACCCGAAAAACAGCAGTCAATGTAAAAATTGTGGCTTGAAATTCGGTAAAAATTGCTTTTCGAAGCATCTGTGCAGCTCTGGCGATATAACATATATGAACAAAGTGACTGTTGTCAGAAAAAAGATTATCAAGGAAGCTGTTGTATATAGGTGTGCTCCGTGTAATGTAACTTACTTGCAGCGGAACTCATATAATTATCACGTTAACGATGTTAATCACTCTCTTAAAAAACCACCCACAGCCTGCGATGTATGTGGCTTGATGTTCACTAATTGTTCGTTCAGGAAACATATGAATATACACAGTTTTCCAAACGAAGATTATAAAATTAAAGTCGTTGAGTGTGGGAGTGGGCAATTTAAAATTTTGACTGGCAGCAATCGGGGTAAAGATGATTGCAACTCTGGTAGACGGAAGAGAAGATTCGATGATTCAGATGAAAACGGTGATTTGGTAAAAAGAGTAAAGAGTGGTCTGTGTGATCTAGATACTCTGCTATCTGAGAGGAGATGTAGAAGAAAAATGAATAAAGCTTCTACATCTAGAGACTCCAATATGGATTTAGATGACACTCCAAGCGAATTAATAGTGCCGGATGAATTATCTTTTCATACCAGCTTCACTGAAGATATCAGCAATGTCAGTGATGTTGACATTGGCAACTCAGTGACATTGCCTGAGAAAATCAATGACACGTTAGATAAAAATGGTCTATCATATAAAATAAAATCGAGAATGTTCGTCAAGGGATACGGCAAAGTACTTTACAAATGCGTACATTGTAATCTACACTACATGAAGAAGGAATCCCTGGTTTATCACGTCAGTAGAAAGCCAGGACGGCACGTTGTCTCAGACTCGTATAAATGTGACATTTGTGAAATAGAATTTTCAAAATGCACCCTACCTCGTCATAAATATGTTCATCACGATAAAATGGGTTTAAAGCGAGAAGATTTTGTTATTTTAACAGAATCTCCTTTAAGCAAACCGTCTAGATCTTCCGAAGAACCAAAAGTTGAGAATGAGTCTGAAATTCTTGATGATACCATGAATGAAACTGACAATCAAAGCGAAAGTAAAGTAGTTAGTGAAGTCAGTGTCGGTGATGATTGTGACGCTGAAATTCAGAGTGTTATAAATATCAGTGATTCTTCAGACACTAAAAGTGAAATAAACGAAAATATCACTCTGAATGGCTCTAAAGAACACAGTGATGTCAATGCTAGTGACACAGTCAGTGATGAAAGTATCAGTGAAACTTGTGACACTAAGAGTGAAGTAATTGACAATGCTAGTGTTGACGAAAAAATTTGCTACTTCAAATGTTCAGACTGTAACGTTTGCTTTGTAGAACAGAAAATGTGTTTCGAGCATACTTTAAACCATGAAATTTTGGACCCAAAAACATATATTCAATGCAAAATTTGTGATTTTCAATTTTTAATTGATTCTTTAAAAGAACATATGATAAACCATCACAACTCGGACTTTAAGATTGAAAAACTTACAATATGTGAGTATAAGGCTGTAGGGGTCGGCTTAGATCCAAAAATGGATATTTATCAAGCGGTTAACAAAGTCCAGTCCCGGTTAGTTAGTACTACAACAGATGTGGGGATAGTGTGATATAGAATTACAGATTCCATGTTCCGTGCTATGCACTGACATGAGAATATGTTTATGTGGACATATATTTTCCAGGAAGTGTTGAAAATAGTCGAATTCTATTGAAACCCTTGTCCTCAATTAGGGTTATTGTCATTTATCAACTTTATGCTAATGTTTCGTAGGAGTGTTAATCGCGCGCGGGCTGGCAACGTCGCATTTGTAGAGATTTTTTGTGAATTTTATTAAATTTAAATGAAAGCACTATCTTTTCTGTCAATTGGTATTTTTATAAAAAAAAAAACATAACAGAAAAATTACATTACAGTCAATTTAACAGTTCATTTTCTTTTCATTTCGGTGGTACTTTTTGTACTATTACCATGTATTCCGATTAAATATTTTAGAATAAATGTTAACAATAATGATAAAATGTAACAATCTAGTAAATTCACTGAGAAAAATAGTACTTTCATTTGAATTTAATGATATAATCACAAAAAACCTTTAGAAATGTGACATTGCTAGCCCGCGCGCGATGAACGGTCCTAAGTCGCTTCCAAAATGTATTTGGCCATTTTATTTTTTGATTTTAAAACCATTATTTAGTAAGCTTATGTATTTCGAACTTATCTTGAAAGACGTTGGTCTATGTATTGATAGTTCACTTTAGAACAGGAAGTTACGCTACTACTATTAGCGCCAGTTTGAATACCTCCATACAAGTTTGCGCGAGGGAATTGCGTCCTGAACTTTATGGCTCAGTTACATATTGAAAGATGATCGCTTCTAGTATACATTTTAGTAGTTATTCGAGTTTATTTTTGTGTATCAGTCTCGTATCGTTTTACCCACCTCGACTATTGAGTAATACTTCCAAATATTGTTTTCATAAATATTATGTTTGCTAATGTGTTAGGATTATATTTCTAAGTCTTCCTAATTATTTTAGGGTCAGTTTCTTTTCTAACCAGCCCATTTGATTTAAATCTTTGATTATATTTAGTTAGCTGTAGGTACAGTATGCTTTGCAATGCATAGATTTTTTGGGCCAGAAACCCTCGCGGGCGTCCTCAGAAGCCTCTACCAAAGTTTCATCACAATCTGATTATTGGTTTAGGAATGCATAGAGGACAAACATAAAAACTTTGATTTTTAATTATATAGATACAGAAGATGAAATCAAACACACAGAAAGACACTTTTTTTTTTATACACATACTCATGAAATTTTACATATGAAAATGCGTGGTAGCAAGAATCATTATGTGTATGAATATTATCTATTAAGTTCCCAATTCATCGGCTAAGTTTTGAATAAAAAATGAACCTTATTCTTATTAGAGTTAACATGCATATTGGTATAAAATGCTTGATCACAGTCGCATTAGAAATATGTAAATCACATCATACCAATAAGGTTAATTTTCATATGAAACGCTTACAGTCTGTACTATTAAACTTTCAGGGTTCTTTATGGCCTTGACGATTGTAATTAATGTTTTTATGACAAAATATAATTATGTAATATATCTTTCTTGTTTTTTGGGTGGGGAATCATCAAATAAGTTCTCCCGCTGTGTGTGTTGTAGCGGGAGAGCGTGTCAGACTCCTACTGACTGAAACCCACCTGTAGTCCTTCAGTTGCCTGTGCCAAGGGTCGCAGTGATTTATGTAATATACCTTAACATTTGTATAACCTCAAAGGGTTAGATATATATTTGAAGTCTCATAATGTAATTAGGGGCGAGCATAATATTTTTGTAAACTCGATTCAGAATCACATTTAGTGATCTCATACATTATTTTAAGTAAGTTTTCCTGAACGTAGGACTTAAACGAATAGAATGGACTGAACAACACCGTACCACATTGTAGAACTAAACAAAGCGACCGGTCTGTGTTCTGTCTGTGGTATGGGCTACCCATATTATATTTTTGCATTATATCTATGTAGTCTGTAAGAATGAAGGACCCACCTCAATACCTATTCTGTAAATGTATATAATTCGCACCTCCGATACAATAGAGTTACAACTCGAAAAAGTTGGATTTTCAAAATTCTACTTTTTCGAGTTGTAAAATGTAAGTTGAATTTTGAAAATCCAACTTTTTCGAGTTGTAACCCTATTTTATCGGAGGTGCGATAATGTAATCATAAAATTGTATAGCACACCCACTTTTTCTGATATCCTGATCAAGTCTCCGTACTTCTGACTACCAGAAACTACTGTCAAATATCTGCAACTGACAGCCGGGAACAACGGTTTAACGTGGTTTCTGAAGCATGGAGTAGTCTCGGTATGTTAAGATGGTTAGCATCCACAAACCGACCTCGACAAGAGTTGCTTAACCTACTTTCCGAGGCACGGAGGAGCGTATGTAATGGATGCAGTCAGTCATATTTTGTCAAACTGAAACGGTTTTCAGAAATCGTGGGTCGGCTAATGGTATTGGCGCTTTTAGGCTGCTCAGTTTCATTTTTAAAGCTAGTTTTCACTTACACTAAGTGACCTCATATGTGATGCCTACATATTATTTCACGTTGGATTTTCAACTCTCTGGCTTAAGGTGAATGCTCCAGGGTAGCGAAATTCAAATTTTCTTACGTTTTTTGCAATTTGCAGGTCAGTGTCAGGTTATATCTTGGTCATAATTTTATTCGCGGCCGTAGCAAGTATGTATTTTATAGAATTATAATCATGATTTCATGAAATACTTACATTTGGCATCAATTCTAACTGAGATAAATGTATTGATGATTTTAATGATTATAATTCTAAATACATACTTGGTACGGCCGCGAATCAAATTTTGAGCATGATACAACCTGACACTGACCTGCAAATTGCAAAAAATGTAGGCAAATTTGAATTTCGCGGGCTACCCTGGAGCTTCCACCTTAAGTCGAGGTTTGCAAATTCACAGTACACTTGTTTGTTTCGGCAATACAGTTAGGTGTGATCTAGTGGTGTAAATACGCATTAGTTTTTTTACTATTTCTGCTGTTGTGTTGAGCCCATTTTAAATAAAAAAAGCATTATAATTAAGGATTAGAGATAAGTATTTTTGATTTGTGTAGTTGTAAGATTTTTTCTTTTCATTATTGATGTATCAATGTGTTAATATTGTAAATAAAAGATGCAATATTTGTATTTTCATACTTTTATTACGATCCCTATTTTTCTACCTTCATATCTAATTTAATATATGTATGACCGGGTTCTGAATTTAGAATTTAAAATAATAATAATTTATTAGCATAAATACACGTTTGACACAAAATTACAAGTTACAGTAAAATTAAAATTACAAGTTGCAGTAGTACAAAGTTACAGTACACAAAATTACAAGTAAATAGGAAATCAAACAGAAAAGTAGTGTGCTCAAGATGGGTAAGGTAGGTACAGTCAATACAAGATTTGAGCCCTGCCTCCTAAACTAGGAGGATCCTGTATCTTAGGAGGCAAAAAAATGCCACCTTAACCCTTCGTGCGTGTAGTTAGCTGACACAATAGATTTTTAATTTAATGATTATATTTTAGACGATTTCATAAAATATAGTTTTACATACAAATATGTTAAGATTGTTCCAAATAGATTCAAGTTCTTCAAACTTAACAGACAGATGTGTTGCTGGGGAGTTTGTTGGCCCCTTCTTCTTCACACCTAAAACAATAGGAAGTGACGACGGGCGGGCGTTTTTGGGGGACTGTCTTTATGTAGAACTTTGAGATTCATAAAGTGCTGGCTCTCCGCCTAGTTTGAATAAATGACTTTTGATTTTGATTTTTACGGCCCATGCGCTGGGCTGGCTGACGCGAGAGGGGTTAAACTGGAGAGTTGTCAAACTTTGGCTTCGAAATTAGGGTTTGACACGGTCTTAGCTCGAAATTCTCAATTCAGAAACCGGCCGAGAAGTCAACATAGCCTTTTTTTTGTGGGGTGGGAAATCATCCAATGACATCTCCCGCTCTAGGTTGGAGCGTGAGGGCATGTCAGACTCAATGACTAAAAGCCACCCCTGTTTCTTCCCTGCCTTGAGTGCCCAGGGGTGCAGTAACTCTGTTTTAAATTTACCCACAACCCCTGGGCAGGCATCGGCCATGACGGGCCCCGTCATTATTGCTGACAACTCTTTGCGCGTGGAACACTACGCGCCGTCGACTCGGGCCTGGTGCTGATCGGACGGCGAGTTACCCACTACTCGCCGTCCGCAGGCCCGGGTCTACGGTGGCCGGAGATCGTCTCGCGGCGCCGGAAGCCCCAGGCGTCTCCTGCGGCGGCTGCTGCTGAGGGCGTGACGACTCTGTTGGTGCTGGGCCGGTAGACGCGGGAGGGATTAAATTGAAAAGTTGTCAAACTTTGGCTTCGAGTAGGGTTTGACACGGTCTTAACTCGAAATTCTCTTTTTTTTTTGGGGTCGAAAATCTTCCAATGACATTTCCAGAGCGGCAGATGTCATTGGATGATTTCCAACTCCAAAATGAAAAAGTCAACATAGCCTAGGATGTTAGAAAAGACTTACCCACACAAATGAGCTAGCACGCGATCGTAGAGTTCCCACTGCTGGGACACATGCCTGCTCTCTGTGGGAGGAAGTGGGCTAAAATTCACCACGTGGTCCCAGTGCGTTGGTAGATTGTGTCCGCTACCGCAAACCGCGTACCGAAAGACGCAGTATTGGAAGGCCTTCCACAAGGTGGACAGATGACCTGGTGAGGGTCGCGGGTAGCCGATAGATGCGAGTCGCACAGGACCGCGAGTTGTGGCGATACTTAAGGTAGGCCTATGTCCAGCAGTGGACGTCTTTCGGCTGAAATGATGACCGAAGCTGCAGTCTGTGTTCTGTCTGTGGTATGGGCTATCCATATTATATTTTTGAAGTATATCTATGTAGTTTGTAAGAATGAGGGACCCATTTCAATACCCATTCTGTAAATGTATACAGGTTGTAACGGAAAGGTGTGGTCATATTTTAAGAACCGGTTCTACCCATGGATGTGAACAACTTTCTCTAAGAAAAAATAGAGAATTTCCAACAAAAAAAAATTGGGTTGACCATACAAAGTTATTATCAGCTGATCAACATTTGTACGGGAGGTAAACATTTTTTTTGAGAATTTCCTCTGGTTTTTTATAATAAAGTTGTTCATATCGATGGGCAGATGCAGTTCTTAAAATATGACCACACCTTTCCGTTACACCCTGTATAATTCACACCTCCGATAAAAAAAAGTCAACATCGCCTAAGATGTTAGAAAAGACACCACACAAATGAGCTAGCACCAGCACAGAGTGGAATAGGGAGCGTGCAGGAACTATAGATGACGGCACATAAATGGCAATGTCAAGTATTTATACAGTCAAAGTTGCGGATTTCACTCACTAGATGGCAGTCTGCGTTATGCGTGCTGCGTGTGTGCATGATGCGTGTGTGTACCTATACATATATGATACGGAAATCTCAATGACAAGTTTTTAAAGGGTAAAAGTTTCGAATTTATATCACTAGATGGCACAGACTATACCCTGCACGTTCCCTATAAGAGGACAACAGCGCACGAGGCTGAAAAGATGTGACATCCCCAGTCTCAGCGCCAGATTCGCATAGAAAAGATACCTACGAACGGGGTCAATAGGAACGAAGCGGTGAATAGAAACAAAACTTTGATTAGGATTTTCGCTATGATACCCTACTATTGGTTTCTAGTAAAGCATCTATTTAGTTTCTATAACAATTCATTAATAAATCGGAGTAAGATCTATTTATGAATTGTTATAAAAACTAACTTTAATGCCACAAACAATTTCTCAATAACGGGAAATACCTCTTCAAAGTTTTTTGTTTCTATTCACCTCGTTTGACGGTAGTTGTGCTGTGTACCTTTTTTTTTGTAGGGTTGGGTAATCATTCAATGACTTCTCTCGCTCTGGGTGGAGCGGGAGGGCGTGTGAGACTTTTACTGACTAAAACCTACCCCATTTCCTTCCCTGCCTGAGTGCCCAGGGGCGCGGTAGCTCTGTTACGAATTAACCCTAGCGATTACCTTTCGTTCCTATTCACCCCGTTCGTAGGTAAGGCAAATAAATGGTCTTAGTGATTTATTATTTAACTCTTTATTGCACATATAAATACTAAGGGTAAGACAAGACACACATTGCTTATCATCAGGCCTATCAAAGATGGGACAGTTTATGACAATAACTTTAAATATAAATAGGTAGTAGATATTCTTACATGAACTAAAAATGTAGGTGTACAGCACATAATACAATACCTACTTACGTAAACATAAAAATCCTATAAAAACATAATTATGTACGGGTCATGCACTCATGCTGACAGGAATTAATATTCCTTAATTCATCGAAAAAAAAGATGGAATTTCGTGATTTGAAAACATGCATTTTCTTTTAATTAAATTTTCTCCTGAATTTCCCTAGCCGCGAGAGAACGGTGGGGAAGAATTGGTTTCCAAGTAGTAGACGCCAGATTCTCTGAAAAAAATAAAAGTCACAATGAGGGATTCTGAAAAGATGTACCTGGTCTACACCAGATGGCATCACTGAGGCGTCAGGTCCAGACACCTGTCAAAATGCTTCAGATAGTCTCAAAAACTGACATTATTGACAGATATTGGTAAAAGTAAAGTCATTCTATTAAAAAATATCATAAATGCACCCCACGCTTTTTACGATAAAATTGAACATAATATAGAAAATGATTTTCTACTTTTTGTTCGGATAGTTACAATTATAAAAGCGTGTTTTTTTTTGGCTTTTAGGGTTCCGTACCCAAAGGGTCCAAACGAAGCCCGAAACCGAAGTCACTCACGTGTCCGTCTGTCAGTCTGTCTGTCCGTCGTCTGTCACACAGGTTTTACAGCCAAACGGTTGGAGCTAAAGTCTTTTCGTCAAATTTTCACAAATAGTCAAAAACACATTTGGTACGGAACCCTAAATGTGCGAAGTCCGACTCGCACTTGGCCGGTTTTTTTAAAACTATTAGATCATTTATTTCGAATACATTTTTGAAAAACGTCGTTTGATACGCGTGTGCATTTATCATTGCAGTCTCGGCTCCATAACGAACTCCCCTTTGGCTCGGGCATCTATTCCGCCTTGGCAGTAATGACAAAGGCCCGCTTTCATCAAAATTACTTCTTCTTCGTCGGTCGTACCGATGATTCCAAAATTAAATCATTTGCCTCGTTAAGGCGCAGTTATACGACTTTTAATGATTTTTATTGGACACCACGTCTAAACGATTAGTATTATTTCTTTGAAAAGTATATATGTTACTCTAGACAATTTCCTTCGTAATTTGATATGTGAATATTTGAAATTATATTTTTATAACATAGTGTAATTAATTTGTAAAGTTAATGTTAATAATAATGTTTACTATTTAAAATTGTAGTAGACGTATAATATTTCTGGATATATTTGTAAAGTTATGTCTAACGCGGATAAAAAAAATGAGAATCACGCAAAAACTATAAAGCGTATTTTTATGAAACTTTCACAATTATAAAGATCATTTAATTATTTATATTTTAGTAGACGTGTTTAATATAATACCTGTTGTTTTATGTAAAATAAATTAATAATGCGTCTAATTTCGGACAGCGCTCCTTGATGGGCGAGTCCTATTACTGGGTAGACGTAGGTACGACGCGTTACGTGAGCTCAGCACAGAACACGCAAGCTATCCACTCTAGTTCGTTGGCAGTTAATAGTAGGCGTGGGCAAAGTGTACCATTTTTGCGATTGGAACATTTGCATCTGGATCACTGACATGATCCGAATCACTGATATGTTTCATTTGGATCATCGGTTCAAATGATATGAAATACAGAGCGTTTACTACTGAGTCAGAATTATATGTAAACAATGTTGAATGTTGCATTGTATTTTTTTTTAAGTGTACTAAATGTACTAGGGAAGAATTAAGATTATATATAAAATCGATCTTCCTTCATACTTTATCCAGGCTTAGGACTGGCGGCTATTCGATAATTTATGGCCAGCTGGCTAATACGTTTGTTAGTGCAAACATTAAAAATAAGCAAATAACAATAATATAGTATTTGATATGTAAGCGCCATAATGGTCATTTTTACGTGCATGGATAACAACAACGAAAACCTGTGAAAGTATGAGTGATACACATGTCATTTGGTATCTCTTTCTGACTTGTATAGATTGTATTATGTTACCCACTCACTCGCGAGTCGCGGTCCAGTAGTAAAGTAAATCAGTGTGTCTCAGTCTCCCTCTCTCGCTCACTTTTCAGCGCCGCGTCGCGCGGAAAGAGCACGGAGCAAAGTAATGATTCAGATCCTAATGATGCGTTTGAATTGAAACGTAGTTACTGAACCAATCTTTTCAAAGATCCGGATCAGTGAGTCGGTTCCGTAAAGAGTTACACACCTCTAGTTAATAGTGCCTTAAGGTCTTTTAAAGTAGGTACAGCTGTTGTTACGCAGAGGGCACGACAAAAGGTTTTTTTTTGTGGGGTCAATCATCCAATGACATCTCCCGCTCTAGGGTGGAGCGGGAGGGCGTGTCAGACTCTTACTGACTAAAACCCACACCTGTTCCTTCCCTGCCCTGAGTGCCCAGGGGCGCGGTAACTCGATTTCGAATTTATCCACAACCCCAGGGCAGGATGACAAGAGGTGAGGCATTTTTTGGGACGTAGCTCCGTAATTGCATTGTGGCTTATTGGAGTACCCCCGTGAAAAGTGTGCTTTTACCTACCCAGTCTTTGGTTCAATTCCTCCCATGTGTAAGGTTCCTGGCAAAGTACAGTTCCCAATTTGAGCAGCCTGGTAGTTCTCACATCTTTGTCCTGTGAAGCCCCCTGTTTGCAGCGATTCGGCGAAATAGTAGAAGCTTCTGTAAAAATAAATATAATATACGATGTATTAAATATATATTGCGTTATTTTTTGTGCGCAGGCGTTTTTTACGGTTCCGTAGCTTAATGGTAAAAGCGGGAGCTTTGCCTTAGTATTACTAAACCTACACCAGACTCTATCTTTGAATTGTTGTAGCCACTTGGAATTTTCAGACATTATGTGTTGCTATGACAAAAACAAAAAAAAAAGGTAAACTTAATGCCGGCTGTACACTGTCGTCGAGACACCATAAGACAGGCCGAGTACGAGTGTGTACATGGTGCCCTCGTTGCGTCGCGTCGCATCTCGTGGCTCTCGTTCACTCTCGGAAGCGTGTCAGTGTCAGTTTTTGTTGCACTCAAGTCAAAGAGTATCGGAGTGTCGCGATGAATTCAATTGATACAACGGGTATGTACTATCATAAATGTCTTTGCATGACCACCATAAGTCTGCATTTGGTGTGCAGGATGCAACTGAGGAGTGATGCACAAAATTCAGACAACTGACTAAGATTTTAAGTCATAAATGTTACAAACAGGGTTTTACAAAAAAGGGCTTTGTCTCAACAAATGGTGTTCGTCAATATAACTTTTGAGACAATGCTCTTTTTTGTGAATCTATTGGACAACAACGCAATGGGCGGGGCGAAGTATGCTTCACAACTTGCAAGCAAAAATTTTTCGAAACTGTTCATGCACAGACATTTGTGATGGTACATATTATATTATATCCTATCGTGTCGAGCCTCGACGCGACGAGACTCACCGAGAGGCACGAGACGAGCGTGTACAGACGATATTAAAACTATACCAGGCCCTGCAGTCTCGACATTGATAGCGATCGCTAAGTCCTAACGATCGGTAAATCGGTCGAAAAAATAATTGATTTTCTTGAAATATGTACAGAGACGGCGTAATTTTTAACTTGCAAGCACTATTTTTCATGAAAACTGATCAACTGATCTGCTGGTCTCTGTACATATTTCAAGTAAATCAATTATTTTGCCGACGTAGTGACAGATCGTTAGGACATAGCGATCGCTATCAATGTCGAGACTGCAGGGCCAGGTTTTGGTAGAGAGAAAACCTTCCCTCTACACGTCACTCGTCTCTACTTATCGCTGCTTTTCTTGTCTTCTAAGAACTGTACTTATTTTTGCACATAAGTTCAAAAAACAAATACTAAATGTGGTATTTTACTAAAAAAATCTAATTAATCTAGTTTTGGAGACAGACAACGGAACTCTTTAAAAATTGACAGCAAATCACAATCTAATGTCTATGTGTTGTTTGTTAACACAATTTAATGTGGAACCACAACTAAAAAGTGAAAAATAAAAACTTTTTTCCAAAAAAAAAATAGAACCGACTTCCAAAAAAAGTGCAAAATAACTAATTTCGGAAGTCGGTGTCTAAAAACGAAGACACAAAACCAGAAACACCGACTTCCGAAATTAAAGTTATTTTGCATTTTTTTGGAAGTCGGTTCTATTTTTTTTGAAAAAAAGTTTTTTTTTTCAATGGTTTTGGTAGGTCATACGGACTAAATAGAATTATATATTTTTACCGTGGAATCGTCCCTAATGCTTATGATATAAAATGAATTTGCTAAGACCCACTCACATTTCTCAAATACTACGGATTTTAATAACAAGAAAACTCAGCCAATCTGACCAACTTAAAAATAAAGAAGCCTACCTGTCATGATCACAGTTGCCAGTCGAGCAGCCCGGCATGCCGATGCCCCCATTGGGATAGAAGTCGACGTCCCCCAAAGGTTCCAGGTAGGTCACACCGCCGCGGCCCGCGTTAGTGTGTATCACCTCAGTGTAGAGTCCGTCTGCAGCCTTAAGTTTGTGTTCGTTGTTAAACCAGCCATAGCCCGCGGGGTCGAGACCTGGGAGAAAAAGTGGTTGGTAGAGGGTTATAATCCTCCCGACCGAATTTCGATCATGGTCATCACCAAACTCAACTGAGATTAGCCAAGACCGCAGGAGACATTGCTGCCAATTCTGATATGCACAAACTAAACTTAATTTAGGCTATTGCTATCTTTTTCTCTCTAATAAAACAAGAAAGAGACGCACGTAAATTAGAGCTATCAAATTTAGTTGAACTAATATTCCCATACAAATTAAGGGTACACGTAAAAACATGTCGATTAAAAACACGGTAAAGCGCAAGGCGTAAACTAGTTTGACATCTCTAACTTAGTTCATAGCTATAGCCGTCCTTTTCTCGCACTGCCTTTTAGTAAAAGATAGCGTTTTTCTAATTTTAGTTTCGTTATTGCAGAGGAAAATCGTCACCATTATAGTGCACAGGCGTGTTCGCAGACACAGGTACACTAGAAGACAAAATTTACGTGACGTTGCAACGTTGCACAATGTCCCGCAATTTGCCCCCCGAACATTTTGCGTCGCATGTCATGTGACGCGGGACATGTTGCTTGCTCCCGCTCTGAGAGTGTCCCGCGTCAGTGTGAGTGTTACGCCATTCGTTACAGAATATTCGTATGCGCAACGTGCCTCTCAACATGTCTGTAGTGTGGAGCAACGAAACCGTGCATTTACTTATTGAGCTAGATCAGAGTCATGGTTTTTTGTAGGATACTTCAAACCGTGATTAACGAAATAAAATAAAATTCTTATTTCTCGTTGTAGTAAGAAATTAGAAATTCTGCATCCACCACCTTCTTTGCCACAACCTCCTCGAGCGATATTCCCATAAGCACTGACTAGTGTGACCTGCAAAATGTCCTGTGACAATTGTCCCGAGACATTTCACGTAGTTGCGCGTCTTTTTCCGTAACATGTCGCAGTAATTGACCCCTAGTGTATCCGAGGCCTTACTCTCATAGTCTGATGGGACGGCAATCCGACATGAACAGGGACAGATCAGGCGAAATCTGAAAGGGACAGTTGTCGTTAGTCTCGTGTGAGGTGCTGGATTCGGTTCCCGGGTCCGGTAAGTAAAAAAAAAAAAAAACTTGAGAGGTGTCAAGGGACACCCGGATGGAACGAAGTTCCTTTCGATTAATTAGTGAAGGAATTGTAATATAATTTTATTTTTTTTAATTTATAATATTTTTTTTATTATTAACTACGCACACACGCACGCACGTAAGAAGTTATACTTCATCATCTCATCTCATCTCATCTCATCACAGCTCAGCTCAGCTCAGCTCAGCTCAGCTCAGATCAGCTAAGCTCAGCTCAGCTCAGCTCAGCTCAGCACAGCTCAGCTCAGCTCAGCTCAGCTCAGCTCAGCTCAGCTCAGCTCAGCTAAGCTCAGCTCAGCTCAGCTTAGCTCAGCTCAACTCAACTCTTTAGCAATAACAACAACTATAACAAATAATGTTTGATAATGCTTGATCTGCTTGCAAACTTTGTACCTACCCACCAAAAATACAAGAAGTTTTTATTAGATTGTTTTTCCAACACAATCTTTTTGGATGGACAGCCTCATTAGTGTTGTGACAACTTTTCGTAGGAATTTTTTCCGTCTAGCCCCCTTTCACAACGCGCGATAAGGAACTTCGTTCCAATAACCAGTGTGTTTTTTCCATTAGAATTACTCTGTAGCAGCTCGGGGCTTGTAAGTTGGTGGTGTGACACCCACGTGCCTCGAAAAGCACGTTAAGTCGTTGGTCCTGCGCCTGATCTCTCCCCGGTCGTGTCGGGTTGCCGTCCCACCGGAACATGAGAGTGCACCCTCGTTTCATACACACTTTTGCACTTCTTCTTTTCGTTTCGGTGGTTCATTGTTTATATCGGGTGTAAAAAGACAGTTTCCGAAGCCGAAAGCCACATATTCTACCCATTATTTTATCCACCCAAATCAGCTGCTAGCGCAAATTATTTCTTTTTCAAGGGCCAAGACTATACAACCTTGCCAACAGAATGCTGCATATTTACCACAAAACCAGAATGGAATGCAAGATAAATATTACTCAATGGCTTCTTACTGTTGGCTACCATGAAACAGTATTATTATTTGGATCATTTTTTTCCACTAGACCATACCTGGGAATCCACTGGTTCTGGAGATATTCAAGGTCAATGTCGCAATTTTTTTTTTTACGTTTTTAGGAAAATGAATTTCAAGTGTTATTATAAAACTTTTTTCCAAACAAACATTACCTGAATTTTCGATATTTTTTTTTCGAAATTACGCATTTGCAGTTATAAAAACGCAATGAATATCAAACGTATCCGACAAATACCTAGGTCGCTTAGAGGGAAGGAGCGGGGTTTCTACTTGCCTGCGTTCGCGTTACATTGCGCGCAATAAAAAATAGTTTTTTTTTTCATACCTCAAAATAAAAGTCGTTTCCCAGCAATAATTTTTGCGTAAAGCTACTTTGTTAGACGTACAGTATGCGTAGTTGATGGCTGTGTGATGTGTCTTTTTACACCCTGCCGGTTGATTCTGCTATCAGCTCACCGTGAAAACTTAGGTGGAGTGAGCGTTAAGTGAACTGTCATTCCACCTTGATTGTATGGACTGACAGCCCACTTCACATTTACTTCACCTAAGTTTGCACGGTGAGATTTTACAGAATAGCACTGCTGTATACAATCATACTGTTTGTGCCCATTAGGTGGCCACGTTTATTGCTTCGCTTTTGCACTATTGCACTTTAATATCTCCTGCGTACTTGGCTATCTCCGTTGAGATACCGTGATCAAAATCGTCACCATGAACGATGTATCATTAAAAAAAAAACAACCGACTTCCAAAAAAGAAAATAAACTGAAAATTAAAAAATAACTTTATTTTCGAACGTCGGTGTTTGTATTTTATTTCTTCGTTATTTGACACCGACTTCCGAAATTAAAGTTATTTTTAAATTTTTAGTTTATTTTCTTTTTTGGAAGTCGGTTGTTTTTTTTTTTGTGAAAATATTTTTAATTTTCAATTTTTAGTTGTTATACCCCAGAACTAAAAACTCCAATAACATGGAACGTGGAATTTAAACATACCTACTCGTAATTGGAGAAAACAAAAATGTCATCTCAGTAAACGTATTTGTTCGTTTTTGTTCAGTTTCTCAAAAAGCGCTGAAGCAATTTCGATAAAATTTATATGGGACCACCTCGGGAGTATATGCTTTCGGATAAAAAAAGATTTTTGAAAATCAGTCCACAAGTGACGGACAATCGGCGGACATACATAAAACTGTGTCTCTGTGTGTACATAAATGATTAAATAAATAAATAAATAATAAAAAAACATACAGCCGAACATAGAACCTACTCCTTTTTCGAAAGTCGGTTAAAAATAACTTTTTTCTATAGCCTGGGAAATCATTAAATAACTTCTCCCGCTCTGGGTGGAGCGGGAGGGCGTGTCAGACTCTTACTGACTAAAATCCATGTTCCTTCAGTTGTCTGTGCCAGGGGAAGTTAGCTTATTCGAACACTCACTCAACCCAGCTACCTCTTACTCACCGGTAACATACGCAGGCAACCTTACAAGATTCCTGCCGACGACTCCAGCTTGGTGGGCACCCAAACTGAACCCAACAATGTGGTAGCGGGCCTGCAGAGGATTCAGCTTAGCACCGTCCAAAAAGTTAACGAACTTGGCCACGCTTTCTCCTGAAAAATAATACAATAATATGAATCAGAATTATTTATTTATTTACACTTCATGCAACAAAAGTACAAAGGCGGACTTAATGCCTTAGGCATTCTCTACCAGTCAACCAAGGGTGGTGGAGAGATAATATGGCAGATGCATAAAAAAAAATACAAAGTGAGAGGCCTTTGAGGCTTTTTTGAGTGTGAGGTTAGACAGGAAGCCGACCCCAAGATCGGCCATCGCATCAGATGGGATCGGGGGATCGGGGGTCGGCTTCCTGTCTAACCGGATGCAGCTGAATACCACTATTTTACATGGAGCGACTGCCTATTTGATCTCCACAACCCAGTAACTGGGATATACGATACCCCTTGGTAAGACTGGATGTCAGACTATTATTATTATACTCTTTGGTCAGACTTTTAGGCTTTTGACGACCCGTAATGACTGTCAAAAGTCCACGATTGACAACCGCGTCGTGCCTTCGAGGCACGAAGGAGTCTCGTTATGTAAAGGTCACCCATCCATGGACCAACCCCGGCAAGCGTAGCTTAACCTGATGGATCAACACGTGCAGCTGTTATTACTTACTTTAGCCACGAGAATACAATAGGTTTACAAGTCAAATTATAATTATATTAAGTAGTTTACGAAACTTCACGATAAAAAGTGATTCGATTGTGGATCTTTAGATGAATCATAATATTTCTTGTGCAAAATTCATAATTATAACCCAATTTATCCATGTTTTTTTTTTGGCAATTGTAGACATAGAGGTTTGTAAAATTGTTAAGTAAGTACATATTTTTAATCGATTTCAGACACAGATGACAAACAAAAATTCTTGGTTTCCTCCCATTATGTTTAATTTCAATGTTATTGGGGTTATCAGGGCGGGCATATTTAGTTTTAGTTCTGGGGTAGGTAAAACAACTAAAAAGTGAAAAATATGAAACCTTTTTAACCGACTTCGAAAAAGGAGGAGGTTATCAATTCGGATGTTTATATTTTTTTTTATTTTTTTTTTAAGTATGTTCGGGCATAACTCCGTCATATATTGACGGATTTGCAAAATTCTTTTTTTGTTCGAAAGGGGTTTATTCCAAAATGGTCCCATTTAAATTTCAAAAAGATCTGATGATGGGTTTCGGAGACAGACAACGGAACTCTTCAAAAATTGACAGCAAATCAACCGCGATTGCTGCGATCGTATGTCTATGAATTGTTATTACAGTTTAATGGGGAACCAATTTCGGAAGTCGGTGTCAAAAAACGAAGACACAAAACAGGAACACCGACTGCCGAAATTAAAGTTATTTTGCGCTTTTTTTGGAAGTCGGTTCTATTTTTTTGTAAAAAAGTTTTTTTTGTAAAAAAGTTTTTTTTGTAAAAAAGTTTTTTTTGTATTTTGTTTCTTCGTTATTTGAGACCGACTGCCGAAATAAAGTCATTTTACAATTACATGTGTAGGTATTTTGTTTTCTGGAAGTCGGTTGTATTTTTGTAAAAAAGTTTTTTATAGCTGGGTCATACTCAATTAAATTCATATCAGAATCATATTTGGTGTTCATATAGCCACATGATTAGGGTAGGTAAGTACCTACATATTTTTATAGAATATCATCGCAACTCCGGCCCCCAAGATACAGGCGCTGCCTAGTTTGGGGACCAATGTATCCCTTATTTTGTAAACAAAACAATGGTTTTAATACAAACAAACAATCAAATCTTTCCTCTTTATTGGAATATTAGTCCAAAGATTACGTAAGCTTTTTTTTTTCTTTTGTTCCTGGAACAGGCTAAGGTTAGAGACCATGCTGCCTAGTCATCAGTTCGTTCATATTTTTTTTTTTGTAAATTCATATTATTCATCACTTTTTTTTTGATAACCTCGGTAGATCTGGCTAAATAGTCATTAGTTTGATATATGGACTATTATATGGACTTAATACGAGGAATAAGATACGAATAGCAGACTTCGCTATCTGGGATCGTCACGCTTGAGTTTCGTAGCTCTTCCTTGTTTGGAAGTTGAATATCAAGCATGCTCCGGCTATGCTGTGTAACAGAGGATAGGCACCCATGCTCACCTCCGCAGCTTCGGTTAGCTGCAGGCGTATTCGCTAACTCAGTTGGCATCAATTTGATAGGCACTTTACCGTACATTGCTGCTTTGACGTATAGGAAAACCGTAGTGCCTATTATAATCGTTGTCCACCGAGCAATGTACTGCGTAGTGTCTATCAAATTGATATCAACTGAGTTAGCGAATACATCTGCTGGTCGCCTCCGGCGACTAGCTCCAGCCGCTACGGCTCGCACGGGTGCCTATGCTTTGTTACAGCGGGCGAGGGTTGCTCTCCTTTCACGCCTCCGGTTTTTATATATACTCTAGGGGTAGAAACCAAAATGCGTGTCAATTTGCAAAATCAAAACGCATTATTAAAACTCCCGAAATAAGCAATACCTTGCGCGCGTTAGACCACTATCTCACCTGATTTTGGGATTTTCTCGAGTGCAGTTCAGTGGCTGTTTTAATTATTTGCTTATTGATTCCTAGCGGATATTGAGATGTCAAATTGGTGTAGTTTTGTGTCTCAAGTGTCTACGCAACTGGACAATATGTGGAATCATTGAAACAGGCGCGATCTCGGTAAAATGGAGCTGAGAATTTTATTATAGTATTGACTACCTCAATGAAGTTTGCCGAGAAGGCTGACTCGACACATTTGTTGCCAATTACTGCAAAAAACCTAAGGATGTGATAAATCTATAGTAGTCCAATGGAAAAAGACTACTGATGACTAGGCAGCATGATCTCTGACCTTAGTCTGTTCCAAAAGGAAAAAAAAAGCAATACCGGCTGTCAAAATTACGTCAAAAGTTATAAAATATTGCAATTGAGTAATATGCATACTTCCTTATTTCAGTTAAATAGAAATCCCATATTTGAAGTAAATTTTGATTCCTTGCTTTTCCAACCAAAAATAATTTTTAACTTTGGTATATCCAAACATGACCCTGCAGCTAATGTCAAATTCAATAGGATTCTGGCAGAGGACTGGCATGACTGGCTGACGTTATTTACCGATGCTTCCAAGTTGTCAGATAACAGTAATGTCGGTTCAGCTGTGTGGATCCCAAAATATAAAATCATTCTTAATTTTCGTAGCTCTGCATTTGGCTCCATATTCACAGGGGAAGCAATAGCTCTTTTGGAAGCAGTCTCCTACATTGAATCGCATGGTCTCAACAAAAGCCTTATTCTCTCGGATTCTCTGAGCTGCCTACAGGATTTAATGAAATCACCTTTTCGCTCTCGACACAATTTCCACGTTATCCTACAGATAAAACAACTCCTGTATAGATGCCACTGCTTAGGCATAGAAATTGCATTGGCTTGGATCCCCAGCCATTCAGGAATTGCCGGCAATGAGAATGCGGATACGATCGCCAAGCTGGCTACTCGGAATGGAATCGAATCTTATTCGTCCTGTTATCCCCGTGATCTGCGCTCTCTTGCGAAACCCGAGATGATGAAGAGTTGGAATGAGCACTGGCAAAAAACTCGGATATCGAAGGGAAAATTTTATGGCTCTATCCAACCATTCATTCCACCTAAATGTTGGTTCAGCAAACTAAAATTTTCGAGTAAGTTAGCGACCTCTGTCATTATTAGACTCCGACTTGGGTTTGTTTGCACTCCAGTTTTTTTGGCCAAAATCCATGTGAGGGACTCCTCTTTGTGTGAATGCGGTTTGGAGGAGGGTACTCTGGAACACTTGTTTTTTTCTTGTCCTCGTTTAACCACTCCCCTTTACGACTTACTCACTTCTGATATTCCCCGCCCAATTAACATTCCTTTTCTATTATCCTTAGTCCATACCCCTGCTGTTAAGATCCTATATAAATTTATTAACATTAATAAAATCCAGCTGTAGCTCTATTTATTTATCATACGAGTACGCTTGATGTTGTAACATTTTTTTTTTGTGACGTCTTACATGTGTACTAACCAAAATTGTTTTGTCCCTTTTTTTTTAGCATGGGGATCTATGGATGCCAACGCTAAAAACACTGATCAATGGTGTAATATTTTACGACAAGTCAATCTCTCATACCTTGACATTGGCAAAATCATCGAATGTCTTCGATGGAGCCATAACCTCAAAAATTGAATTGAAATTAGAAATAGTGCAAATAAATTGAGGTTATTCTTATTATAAGAAAGTTTGAAATTTTTATTTCCGAAAGTATTTATTGCCTAAACTTGAAACTTCGTGAGATTGCTCAAAATAATAATGATTGACACGGAAAGTCTTTTATAATAGTTCTATATAATTGATGTCAACATGATATCGAAGTCCATGTTTATTGTAAACAAAACTACAGATCATAAATAGGTAATTCAATATAGAAACTAAGATGGAAAAACTGTCGATGTGTAGGATATGTTTAGTGGAGGATGTTCGCTTGTATGTGGTTACCAACAAGAGCCTGCAGGAGATGTACGAGAAGCTGACTGATATTCCTGTAAGTAGATAATCAAGGAATGTTTTCTGAAAAATAACATATTTTCAATAAAAAATTACAAAGATAAAATGCTTCTAAGTTAGGGGTTAGCTCGTTACGCCACTTCATGGTAAAAAGTGCACCACGGTTTCACGTCACGCAAATTTTAATGCACTGCGTTATCCTCATTTTTTGTCTATAAAAAAAATATGTCTTAATATTTTTTGGAAAATTATCTGAGGGAGCAATTAGTTTTAAACAACCCTATTATGTATTTTACCAAGAATGATGTATGACTTCCTTAGAAAGTAAACAATGTGTTGGAAAGCAAAGCTATAATAACTTATAATTCTTAAACAGTACAAAATAGTATGCAAGTATATTTGTTGCAGTTTGTAACTGAAGACAGAAGACCGATGCTGGCTTGTATCTACTGCTGTAATAAACTAAAGCAATGCTGCCAACTGCAGAGAAAGTGTTTGGAATCAGAGAAGGTTTTTTTTTATTATTGTTGATACACACAAATTTGACCACTATCTCACCTGATGGTAAGCGATGATGTGGTCGAAGATGGAGCATGCTTGCCTAGAAGTAACCTATTCTCTCTTGACTTAAAGACTCCTAGGTTGTAGCTATCAGGAAACACAGACCCCGGCAGGGAATTCCACTCTCTAGCTGTACGCACAATAAATGTGTTCTCAAAACGTTTTGTGCGTGTGGATGGTATGTTCACCATGTACCGATGGCACATCGCCTTATGTCTTGTGGTCCGAAGATGGAACAGGCTTGGCGAAATCAATTTATGCAATTCCGTCGCACACTCCTCAAAATGTAACCGATAGATAATCGACAGGCTATCAACTCGGCGTCTATGCTCAAGACTTTGGAGCTTCGACTCGACGAGCCTATCATTGCCGGTGATCCTCTTGGCTCGTTTCTTAATTATCTCAAGGGTATCAAGCTGGTATCTGGCAGATCCGTCCCAAAGATGAGAGCAGTACTCCATACACGATTGAAGTTGCACTTTAAAGTTTGAGCAGTTGTTCCGGCATGAAGTACCGTCTCACCTTAGCGAGGATCCCCAACTTTTTGGCAGCCACTAGAGCCTTTGCCTCTATGAAGGGACCAAAATTGAGGGTAGATGTTAACGTAACACCAAGAAGATCAAATTGGTCGGTTATCGGCACGGTTACAGCTCGGAAAGATGGAGCCGGGTGAAATTGGCTCCTATTAGTGGAAAAAAGACACACCTGGGTCTTAGCAGTATTGAACTTGACCAGATTGGCATCGCGCCATTCTGAGACAGCCTGTAAGGACAAGTTCAAGCGCCCAACCATAGCCTCTCGGAGAGACCGGACCTGAGACCCATTAGCTTGTGCGTGGGGCACGTATCTCTCAGCAACAGTGCTGTCATCTGCAGACCCAGAGGTACTAGGTTTTAGCAGATCGTTAATATGCAGCAAAAACAATGTTGCCGAGAGCATTAATAGCCAGCAGTCCAGACCAGCAGCCATCTATGACCACTCGGATAGACCGATCCTTCAGGAAATCAGCAATCCAATCACTCTAACAGGCCGGCAGACCGAAGGAAGGAAGCTTACCAATTAGGCTATCGTGCCAGACCCTGTCGAAGGCCTTCGAGATGTCAAGGGCTTCCCCTTGCTTCTTGATGGCCTCACTCCAAATGTGAATGGTATACGCTAGAAGATCCCCAGTTGACCGTTTTCGGCGGAAGCTGTATTGTCGGTAAACTGGAATGAATTTTTGGACACTAGCTAAAAATGGCTTATTTATTGCATTTTTTTTTTTAAGTTAAAATTCTTATCAATGTTTAGTTTACTATAGTTGCAAAGAATGCTGATAAAATTTGCTATAAAAAGTTTATTTATTACGTTAATTTTTTTATGTGGTGGTGTGCGCGCGCAACGTAAAAATTTACTCATCATTTTTCCCTAACTCGCCAAAAGAAGTATAACTTCAAAAAACAAAATGCCTGTCACCATGAGGTTAGTGAGGTCATACTCGTTAGTGACATGATTATTTGGGGTATTAAAAACAAGGGCTTGAAATGGCGATTCCAAAAATATAACTAAAAAAAAAACCCTAACTACCAAAAACAAGTAAAAAAGTTTTAAACAAGTCAATTTTTAACCAGTCTGGTGCAGTTGGTGGCATGAAATCTATAATTGAACTAAATAACTGCCACCAGCTGCAAGCTGCAATCTTTTCTTGTTTTCTCTTACTCTAATTAAAATTGTAAGGTTTTCTTTTGTAGGACTCCCACACACTTCTTGGTGTTAATATGTCATAGGGGTCAATAACTAGGGTTAAGTGGTGTGTAACTTTATTGACCCTTATGACATATTAACTGTAGAGCGGGAGAAGTCATAGGATGATTTCCTACCCCAAAAAAGAAAAGTGGTGTGTAGAGGCTGTATAGTGATGATAATGGTGTCATTTACTCAGCGTCTTGACTTGTGAAGCCTCTCATTGTGGTGACTGCAATTTTGACACCATCTTGTGTAAGTCTCTCGTTGTGGTGACTGCTATTTTGACACAATCTTGTGAAGCGTCTCTTTGTGGTGACTGCCGTTTCAACACCATCTTGTGTAAGTCTCTCGTTGTGGTGACTGCCATTTTGAAACCAGCTTGTGAAGCCTTTCATTGTGGTGACTGCTATTTTGACATAATCTCTTGTGAAGCATCTCGTTTTGGTGACTGCCATTTTGACACCAGTTTGTGAAGCCTCTCGTTGTAGTGACTGCTATTTTGACACAATCTTGTGAAGCCTCTCGTTGTGGTGACTGCCATTTTGATACCATCTTGTGAAGCCTCTCGTTTTGGTGACTGCCATTTTGATACCATCTCGTGAAGCCTCTTGTTGTGGTGACTGCTATTTTGACACCAGCTTGTGAAGGCTCTCGTTGTGGTGACTGCCATTTTGACACCAGCTTGTGAAGCCTCTCGTTTTGGTGACTGCCATTTTGATACCATCTTGTGAAGCCTCTCATTATGGTGGCTGCCATTTTGACACAATCTTGTGAAGCATCTCGTTGTGGTGACAGCCATTTTGACACCATCTTGTGAAGCATCTCGTTGTGGTGGCTGCCATTTTGATACCATCTTGTGAAGCCTCTCGTTGTGGTGGCTGCCATTTTGATACCATCTTGCCAAAGGTGGCTTGCTCAGTTACTGGATTGTGGAGCAGTCGTTCCATGTTCAAGGGTGGCATTTGGCTGCATTCAGTTACACTGGATATAGATCACATTCACAACATGGTAAAGGCAAGGTTGATTGTACACCAAAAATTCTACCGATAGATGGATGTTTGTCCATTCTCATGATTGTACTCAATCACGCCAGAATGGCTGGACGGATCTAGATGAAATTTGGCACAGAGGTAGATCATAGTCTGCAATAGCACATGGACTATAATTTATAGTGTGAGAAGTACTAACTCCACATGGGCGAAGCCGCTCGCAGAAGTTAGTTGTACCATAAGTCTTTTACAAATATTTAACGTTACTATGCGGGTCAAATAAGAATAGGATCACGCTTGCTACCAACTTCAGACAAAACAACGTCAAATTAGTACTGATAGCAAAAAAATGTATACTTTTTTATTCATAGATTCATTATTATTTAGATTCAATTTATAAAATCTAAATATTATTATTAAAATTAAATCTTATGTGAATCTGGAATTATTATCTGATTAAAAGTGAAAAAATAAAAAAATTAAAATTATTAACACGGTTTTTTTATAATTCTACTCATGTGTAATTAATTTGGCGTAAAATGGATTACAAATACCAAAAAAGTGAACAAAAAATAATTAAACTCAGTTTAATAAATTTTGTTCACTTTTTTATTTTTTTTGCACACCTTACGCTTTGATAATGAAGTTGACGAGTATTGTGGAACAAAATGGCGTCTTGTCAGTCCTATTCTTATTTGACCCGCATAGTATGTCTGTGGCTACAGTGGTGTTTTCTTTTTGGTTCTGATTCAAAATAATTGTGTTACAGCAAAAATCTTTAAGAAACCAAGGACACCAAGAATTCGTGGGCGGGTTTATTATAACGCCAATGGAGAACATAAGTATAATAGATGATTGTCAAATAAGAAGCGATGCTGTCAAACAAGAATTAGCAGCTGTCAGTGAGCAAGAATATGATACTGAGGTAAAGCTGGAACATCTAACTGAAGGTAAATATGCTTTTAACCTCTCAGCGACTGTAAGACCGGATCGGGTGGCAACGCAAAACGAAAAACTTTTTTACAAAAAAAAAAAAAAACCGACTTCCAAAAAAAAAATAAAACTAAAAATTAATAAATAACTTTAATTTCGGAAGTCGGTGTTTGTATTTTACTTCTTCGTTATTTGACACCGACTTCCGAAATTAAAGTTATTTATTAATTTTTAGTTTTTATTTTTTTTTTGGAAGTCTGTTGTTTTTTTTTTGTAAAAAAGTTTTTTATTTTTACTTTTTAGTTGTTATACCTCAGAACTAAAAACCCCAATACAATGGAACGTGGAATTTAAACATTTGGAGAACACCAAAACGTCATCGAGGTACACGTATTTTCCGTTTTTGTTCAGTTTCTCAAAAACCGCTGAAGCAATTTCGATAAAATTTATATGAGACCACCTCGGGAGTATATTCTTTCAGACAAAAAAAGAATTTTGAAAATTGGTTCACAACTGACGGAGAAATCGCGTAACATACATACAAAAAAAAAAAAAAAACATACACACGAATTGAGAACCTCCTCCTTTTGGAAGTCGGTTAAAAAACGGAAACAACCGTCAGCGACCGTAAGACCCGATCGGGTCGCGGCCGACTCGCGCTGTTACAACCTCTATTATTACGTAACGAAAGGTCATATTCCTGTGGAATTTTTTACACACTCGGAGCGTGATAGTATCGTACTTTTACAAATATTTCCATAGAAAAAACAGTTTTGAAAAAAAAAATAGTTGCATGTTTACGTTTGTCAATGGCGAACGAAAATTTGTTAATATTCTGTGTTTTAAGTACCTTGTTTCTGTGGGTTAGCACGATTTTATTTTAAAAGCTTTTATTTAACTTGCAATGTTCGTATGTAAGTTTTTTCCGATCACAACCACTTTCAACGTTTCTGATAGAACTGAAATTGGGCATGATTATGTAAGTCCGTTGGCAAATGGCAATGCAATATTATGATTTCATCCAGCTGATCTGATGATGGCGACGGGATGTAGGGACTGGAACTCCCTGATAGCCAATGGTAGGACAGTTAAATTGCTGAAATTTTGCTTGCACATGTAAATGGAATGACAGTACAATATTATTATGACATGGAGCTGATCTAATGATGGAACCGGTTGTTAGCCATGGGAACTCCAATAAAACGACACAACCCAATTGAGTGCTGGGCTCGTTACAATCGTCTTGACAAGTACTCTGTTTCTAGGGTCTGATGATTAAAGTGGGCAACTTTTAAGACATTGTTTATTAAAAAAAAAAACGACCAAGTGCGTATCGGACTTCGCGCTTTAGGGGTTCTTTACTAAATGTAGGTATCTTATGGAAACTCCCCATAGGGTTTTGGTCGGGTATAGTAAGCATGAGGCTTTAGAAATTGCTAACTATTAAATATAGCGGAGTTAAAGTATCATAATCAGGTATATTTAGGACCTACCTGGGCCTGCGGACGGCGAGTAATGGGTAGCTCGCCGTCCGATCAGCACCAGGCCCGAGAGTCGTCGGCGCGTAGTGATCCACGCGCGCCTCAAAGAGTTGTCAGCATTAAGGACGGGGCCCGTCATGGCCGATGCCTGCCCGGGGGTTGAGGATAAATTCGAAACAGAGTTACCTCGCCCCTGGGCACTCAGGGCAGGAAGGAACAGGGGTGGGTTTTAGTCAGCAAGAGTCTGACACGCCCTCCCGCTCCACCCAGAGCGGGAGAAGTCATTGGATGATAGCCCACTACCCAAAAAAAAAAAAAGGTATATTTAGGACCTAGCGTTGCGTGATTATTACGTACTACTAAATATACCCGGCCAGCATCTAAAATGTAATGAATGATGAAGATAAGGAGTTGCAATTGTAAAATAAAATCCAGTTATTTGCGTCAAGATTCACTGTACTGTCATTAATGTTGTCCCTTCGGGTCTGAAGCAGCTGTTGCTGGACTTCAACTGCATTTAGGTGCGATTTCTCAACATAGTGGAAACAATATAACGGTCTTCTCGGGTACTAGTTCACCTGGGTCTGCCCTTACAAGGTCTCCTCAGATGGTTGCCAGTCTTTTCGTAGCTTCGCTTTACCTTCTGGACCGTTCTTAACCTCACACCCACCATTCCGTAGTACTGTTGCCTAGTTCCAGAAAAGTCGTGATCCTAGCACATTCTTCAGGTGAAAAACGGCAAATAAATCACATTTTTTGTATGGGAGCCCCCTTAAATATTAATTTTATTCTGTTTTTTAGTATTTGTTAAAGCGGCAACAGAAATACATCATCTGAAAATTTCAACTGTCTAACTATCACGGTTCACGAGATACAGCCTGGTGACACGGTCAGACAGACAGACAGATGGACGGACAGCGCAGTCTTAGTAATGGGGTCCCGTTTTCGAGTCCTTTTTGTTTCGAAAGTATATGTTGTGTACTTGTTATTGCAATTTTAAAAGTGTGATACTTAGTTTTGCAGGCCAGTATATACTACAAAACTCGTGCAATTTTTCTGGTGCAAAAAGAAGCGCATGCCACTCAGTGATAGTGCACGCTTCTATCAGAATACAATTTTGTAATCAGTTTATGGAATTGCCGAACTTATCTTTGCGAATGCTAGTTTTTCATTTTTAGGATTCCGTACCCGAAGAGTCCAAACGGAGCCCTATTGCTGTCATGTTAATTACGTGTCCGTCTGTCCGTCGTCTGTCACACGATTTTACAGCCAAACGGTTGAAGCTAGTCTTCAAATTTTCACAGTATAAGCAAGATGCTTATACTGTGAAAATGATGCTGACCCAAAGCCATACAAATGGTCAAAAATTGGTACGGAATGTGCGAAATCCGACACGCTCTTGGCCGGTTTTCTATTTTAAAAAACGTTGCCCCACACTAGGAATTACTCTTGTATCGTGGGTGCGTTTACAAACATGTAAACACACTCACGACACCCAGACGCGGCACGACCTATCTGTGGACCATACAAATATTAGTTCCGTGCGGGAATCGAGCCCGGGACCAGCAGCGCAGCATGCAATCGCTTAAGGGCCTACCTCGCCATAAGTGGCTCCCTCATTGAATAAAAATTCATATCTTAGCATAGAAAATAAAGATTAAAGAAGCCTATGTTGCGTTTGTTACAAACGTGTCAAAAACGGCCGATTTTGGTACTTTTGCTTACTACTTTGGTTACGAAATACTTTGAGTCATGCTTCCACAACGTAAAAATAATACCTTATCCTCTTTGTAACAAACACAACATAGGATTCTTTAATCTTTATTTTCTACGCATTGCTACGATTTTTTATTCAATGAGGGCGCCACTGGGCTATGTACGCCTTAACCACTGCGCCAACCGTGCCGTCTATTACTATTTCGTTATAGTGTTCGCGCGATGATCGCTTCTACCAACAAGCAATCTTCAATCGTGCAACTATTTATTTACAGAGCATGACCCAGAAAACCATCATCCAGACATCAGCCATCCAGATGTAGAAAATGTACTAGCACACCATTCTGGATCTGAATCGGAAGATGGTGAACTTGTAATGGCGATTAAAATAGAGGGAGAAGAAGAACAAGAGTTATCTGAGCAGAAACAAAGAGTGAGGGAGACGGAGAGTAAGTATTGGGTTCGAATTCGATTAAACGGGGCATGCCGGCTAGCTTTTTGCAATTTCAACTCGGTGTCATTGTTGCCGGGTATCTATGTATTACCTGACAGGTTTTAAACCCTAATAACTTTAAAACGAAATGCAAGCATTATTAGCCGCACACAGTAGCTGCAGTCGTTGACCTCTCGGAGCGTATTATCTATTTTATTTATTTTTTACTCGTACGTGAAGAGCGCTCTGGTAAATTTTACCCGGCCACAATTTAATAATTTTAGTGTTCCAAAAGCAGTGTTACAGATTGTTTTTCTACCAATTATTGAAAAACAATTCTATGTAATACAATACAGCAGGTACCTACTTAATTCTAGTGGCAAAGATCACCTGTATCCTGTACTAATTAAAAAAACAATTCACAGGAGATGCAACTACCATTTAGAGCCGATGTTTGTTGGAAAAACGAACTTCTGCCGCCCCTCACTACCTCCACTGCTGAAACCCGACGGGTCGCTGGCCCACTCCGCTGAGGAGAAAGCAAGCTTGTTTGCCTCTCTGTTTGCGGAATCTTCGCGTCTAGATCCTGGTGGCGCGAGGCCCCCTGGTACTCTTGGTGGATGCGAGTCGATTATGGCAGACATTCGCATTCATCAGAAGGATGTCCGGAGGGTACTGCGTAACCTGGACGTGAACAAGGCTAGTGGTCCCGACGGGATACCGGCAATTGTACTGAGGACTTGTGCGCCTGAGTTGTCTCCGATCTTGACACGCCTATATCGCCTTTCGTTTGAGACTGGAAAAGTGCCGATGGCTTGGAAGCAAGCTAACGTGCAACCCGTACCCAAGAAGGGTAGTCGAGCTGACCCAGCAAATTATAGGCCCATCTCGGTAACTTCCGTTCTCTGTAAGAGTATGGAACGTATACTGAATGGTAAGCTCCTAGCATACCTAGAAGCTAACGATATCCTAAGTGACCGACAATACGGCTTCCGCCGAAATCGGTCAACAGGAGATCTTCTAGCGTATGCCATTCACATCTGGAGTGAGGCCATCGACAAACAAGGGGAAGCCCTTGCGGTCTCCCTTGATATCTCGAAGGCCTTCGACCGGGTCTGGCACGACAGCTTAATTGGCAAGCTTCCTTCCTTCGGTCTGCCCGCTGGATTGTGTGATTGGATAGCAGATTTCCTGAGGGATCGGTCTATCCGAGTAGTCATAGATGGCTGCTCGTCCGGACTGCTGGCTATTAATGCCGGTGTTCCTCAGGGGTCGGTGCTTTCGGCAACATTGTTTTTGCTGCATATTAACGATCTGCTAAAAACCGGTACCTTTGGGTATGCAGACGACAGCACTGTTGCCGAGAGATACGTGCCAGACGCACGAGTTAGTGGGTCTCAGGTCCGGTCTCTCCGAGAGGCTATGGTTGGGCGCTTGAACTTGTCCTTGCAGGCTGTCTCAGAATGGGGCGATGCCAATCTGGTTAAGTTCAATGCTGCTAAGACCCAGGCGTGTCTTTTTTCTGCTAAAAGGAGCCAATTTCACCCGGCTCCATCTTTCCGGAGTGTAACCGTGCCGATAACCGACCGACTTGATCTTCTTGGTGTTACTTTGACATCTACCCTCAATTTTGGTCCCTTCATAGAGGCTAAGGCTCAAGTGGCTGCCAAAAAGTTGGGGGTCCTCGCAAAGGTGAGACGATACTTCGCGCCGGAACAGCTGCTCCAACTCTATCAAGCGCAAGTCCGATCGTGTATGGAGTACTGCTCTCATCTTTGGGACGGATCTGCAAGATACCAGCTTGATGCCCTTGAGTCAATTGAGAAACGAGCCAAGAGGATCATCGGCAATGATAGACTCGTTGAGTCAAAACTCCAAAGTCTTGAACATAGACGCCGAGTTGCTAGCCTGTCGGTTTTCTATCGATTACATTTTGGGGAGTGTGCGACGGAATTGCATGATTTGATTCCGCCAAGCCCGTTTCATCTAAGGACCACAAGACGTACGGCGAAGTGCCACCGGTTCATGGTGGACATCCCATCCATACGCACAAAGCGTTTTGAGAAAACATTCATTGCACGTACAGCTAGAGAGTGGAATTCTCTACCGGAGTCTGTGTTTCCTGTAAGATACAACCTGGGAGTCTTTAAGTCAAGAGTGAATAGGTTACTTATAGGCAAGCGTGCTCCATCTTCGACCGCATCATCGCTTAACATCAGGTGAGATAGTGGTCAAACGCGAGCCTATCAAACATAAAAAAAAAAAAAAAAAAAGCTATTGGGTAATAAAAGAATATTGATAAAGTGGGAGCAAGTTTGTAATTAAAAGGAAGCAATTAAAAACAAAAATAAGTTAAAGGTGTGAGTGTGTTGTGAGGTGTGTGGTGTGAGTAAGTTAATAATAATAATAATAATAATAATATTCCACAACTATCACACAACGCCATCTAGTCCCAAGCTAAGCAGAGCTTGTGTTATGGGTACTAGACAACTGATAAACATACTTATATATTTCTAAATACATACATATTATAGATAAATTACACCCAGACACAGAACAAATGATCGAAGAAGATGAGGGTGGTTGATGATGAAGTTGGTGTAGTGAGTGTGTGTGTGATTGCGTATGAGTGTTTAGATTTCGCTGTGGAACTAGATAGGTTGTACAAGACCTTTCGGTATCACTTTATGAAAGTTTTAACAGCCAATCACGCAGCAGCAATTTGCAGTTTGAGAATTAATGATCGTAAATGTTGAATTGTTTGTACACTTTGTTATAAAGATGGGTACTGAGGACATACAAATGTCGACTAGCAAGAGTGGTCCTATGGCGTACGGTAGGAATTACATGGCTTTTGCGTCGTTTCTCACTCAGGAGCCCATGGATATAAATGAGAGAAGAACAATGGTCACGTAACATTTATATGAACAATGTGTTTAATCTTTTTCACGTGATATGAATCAATATAGAACGAATTTAGAATAAGAGCAAATTTTTCTTAGAGTGACTGTTACACGTTACACTGTCACAGGTTAGAAAATTATTATGACTGATAGATACATTTTTGTTACAATAGGTGCACCCGCTGCAAAGAAACCGAAACTGGTCCCACAAGAGGAAGACGTGGAAAAGTCAGTATCACTCAAGCATAAGAACAATGGACAAGAACAATCAAAGAATACTGAAAATTCTAAGAATAATTATTTTAAATCCATAAACAAAACGGAAAAGGCTATTTCAAGTAGAACTGTTATTAAAGGTAAACCTAAAGTTAGTAATGATACTATTTGTAATAATAAAGATGCCATAAGAACCAAAAGTATAGAAAATACTGCATTATTGCAGTGTGCCGAGAAACCATATAAATGTGATATTTGTCTGAGAAGTTGTACTACTAAGAGTAATTTGAAAGTTCATATTCGTATACACTCTGGCGAGAAACCTTATAAATGTAATGTTTGTCAGAGAAGTTTTAAAAATAAATCTGATTTGAAGATTCATATTCGTATTCACACTGGCGAGAAACCTTATAAATGTGATGTTTGTCAGAAAAGTTTTAATCATAATTCTGATTTGAAGGCTCATATTCGTACACACACCGGCGAGAAACCTTATAAATGTGATGTTTGTCAGAGAAGTTTTAGTCATAGTGGTCACTTCAAAAAGCATATTCGTATTCACACTGGCGAGAAACCTTATAAATGTGATGTTTGTCAGAGAAGTTTTAATTATAGTAGTCACTTGAAAAATCATATTCGTATTCACACTGGCGAGAAACCTTATAAATGTGATATTTGTCAAAGTAGTTTTAATAATAATTCTCATTTGAAGGTTCATATTCGTACACACACTGGCGAGAAACCTTATAAATGTGATGTTTGTCAGAGAAGTTTTAGTCATATTGGTCACTTCAAAAATCATATTCGTATTCACACTGGCGAGAAATCTTATAAATGTGATATTTGTCAGAGTAGTTTTAATGATAGTTCCGCTTTAAATGTTCATATTCGTACACACACTGGCGAGAAACGTTATAAATGTGATAAATGAAAAGTTTTTCCGATCTAAGGTCTTTGAAATATCATCTATTCAGACATAAATGAACCACACACATAACATAAAGTGTTGAATGTGACTCAAGATGGCTGGACAAATCTTCAAAATAGCTCGCATTTAAGTAGGTCAATAGGGCACTTTATGTGACGGCTAAACACCCTTATTTCAGAATTTGTGACGCTACAGAATCCTAGATAATCGATCGAAAACGTGTCCAGCCATCTTGAAAAACCACTTTTCGCTGGTCTGTCAATCTCGGTAACGGAAGTGATTTTGACGACTTTTTACATGTGAACGGGCGTCACATAAATTTGTGACAGGCATCGAGCTAAAAGTTTTGTGATACATACAGCGCTTTAGTAGAAAAATGCAAAAATCTGAGTCCAGCCATCTTGATTTACGTAAAAAACTTTTGGCTGGCACTTCCGAATCTCAATAACGGGAACGTTTTCGAATATGGTTCCTTTACTAACATTTAGTGACGCAATTTGTGACAGTAATAACGTTTGATTTATGGCGTCACATGTAAGGGTTTTCGAGAAATCAATAAAAACTTAATGTCCAGCCAACCTGAGTTCAAGATGGCTGGACACCTGTATCTCCGCTGCCTGAAATGTGTTCAAGATTTTGTGACGGGGACGATAATGATAACCTGAATTTGTGACGGAGAAACTTTGAGTAGTTTCAAAGATATTGATCATTTAAATTTTCTCATACAAACACTGCAGTAGGGTTACCAATATTGTAGGTATAAGTATATTTTAAGGTGGTTTCTTTAATGGACAAGAAGCCGTGTATAGGTGATACTAATACGAGAAACTGTAGGTATTTAAATCGATAGAAGACAAAAGTGTAGAAGTGAGGAAGGGAGGGGGGTAATTTGTTGTTGATTTAATGTTATTGATTATTTACGTGCAGATACCTACTCTTTTTTGTAGGTAGGTATTAGTGTTTTTCATGGTAAGTACATAGGTAGATTTTGTGTCAGGATATCTAATGCTCGAAGGTGAAAAAATAAAAAAATTGAATAAAAAAATAATGTTTGCTGTAAATAAAATCAAATTTATTTATTTGTACTTATACAGCGTTTCAAATAACGAAACTGACGTCGATCAACTCCATTTGCGCTTCAGTAACCCCTTTTTTTTTTGTGGGGTAGGAAATCATCCAATGACTTCACCCGCTCTGGGTGGAGCGGGAGGGCGTGTCAGACTCTTGACGATGATGACTCTAGACGCTGCTGCTGAGGGCGTTAGGGCGAGGCTGTCGTCGCAGCCTCTCCCTAACCCGTTCCGCCTCCTCCTCGCGAGCATTACTGTTACGCAGAAGGATTCAGTAACCCCTGCCTTGTACCACAACGTTGTTTGAAGTGCAAATGAAGTCGGTGGTCATCATTTTAATCACATATATATACAGGGTGTAAGGTACATGAACGCAAATACGTGTACTAGTGATTAAGTACATGATTCTGGACGGAGATATTGTTGGAATTTTTCGTCGGCCTTTTCCTAATTTTTAAAAAAAAATTAGGAAAAGGCCGACATTTGCCGTATTTTTTTTTCCACTTTAAACTATAAAATTGTTATAATAATTAATGAAATTAATGAAAAAATTATTAATTAAATATTTTCATTTTAAATGTCTTTGGGGTAGGTAGGTATAACGATTTTATACAGTTTAAAGTAAAAAAAAAAAAATTTTTTTTTTTCAAAAATTAGGAAAAAGCCAAAGAAAAATTTTTTGATTAAGTATTTGGTAAAGTATTCTTTTATTGATTTATATGACAAGATACAATCACATTTGGTTGTAGTACGTACTACCTAGTTAGCTAGGTGAGTTATATAAATAAAATCTTATTTCTAAATAGATTCTCATTATTAACAACATACAATAGAAAAACACTTCCACGATTTAAAAAAAATGAGGAACATATTCCAGCGTAACATGAACCTACAACATGTTATTTAAATAACGTAAAACCTCTTGGTTGCTGGCTCAAACAATGCAACTTTATTTTATGAAATTTGCTGAAATATCATTCAATCAAATCATCAATTGAGTTTTCAAACAAACTAATCCACTGGCCGAGTCTATTTGTATGATTTTTTTTTTGACGTGACAACGTCTAACATCGATGAACGCCGGCTGCATGCACGAAAAAGGATGACTCATTGTCCCGTTACGCTCATTGTACGCTTGCGCCGCATCTATATCTCTTCTACTCGATTGGCCTATGCGTCCGAGGAGTTATTTTTTCATAAAAGTATGCAATCATTTTATCAATGTTTTGTTATGATGTTGTCACGTTAAACTATCGTCCGTAAACCAACTTTACAGACAACCAATTTTTTTTTTTAAATTTTATTCCAGGCATTTTCCGTTTTCTATTTAACTAACATTCTGATTATTGATATTACAATTCGAAAAGTACATACAATGCCAACTTTCAAGTTTACTTCTCATTTTCAGTTACCTAAGATAAACTATAGGCGAAATACAAGTGGGCTCTCTTTTGCAGCGCTGGTAGTCAATTATTATTTTGAAATAACACATACTTACGCTTTTTACTGCGGGAAAACCTTTTATTCCTATGGGAAAATCAAATACAAAGCCGGCGTAGCTGCTACCGTCCGATTAGTCGATTAAAAAGAAATCCTTATTTATGTAAAAATTATGGTCACCTCACAATATTAATGGATATTTGTATGGGAAAATTTAAATGATCAATATCTTACTACTCAAAGTTTCTCCGTCACAAATTCAGGTTACCATTATCGTCCCCGTCACAAAATTTGAACACATTTCGAAGGCCGTAGATCATCAGGCAGCGGAGATACAGGTGTCCAGCCATCTTGAACTCAGGTTGGCTGGATATTAAGTTTTATTGATTTCTCGAAAACCCTTACATGTGACGCCATAAATCAAACGTTATTACTGTCACAAATTGTGTCACTAAATGTTAGTAAAGGAACCATAATTATTCGAAAACGCTCCCGTTATTGAGATTCGGAAGTGCCAGCCAAAAGTTTTTTACGTAAATTCAAGATGGCTGGACTCAGATTTTTGCATTTTTCTACTAAATCGCTGTATGTATCACAAAAATTTTAGGTCGATGCCTGTCACGCCGTGATATGTATATATGTGATATGTATATACTCGTATATATATATGTGACGCCTGTTGATATGCAAAAAGTCTTCAAAATCTCTTCCGTTACCGAGATTGAGAGACTAGCGAAAAGTGGTTTTTCAAGATGGCTGGACACGTTTCCGATCGATTATCTAAGATTCTGTAGCGTCACAATTTCTGAAATAAGGGTGTTTAGCCGTCACATAAAGTGCCCTATTGACCTACTTAAATGCGAGCTATTTTGAAGATTTGTCCAGCCATCTTGAGTCACATTGATAAATGGGTCTACCTTATATTGTAGAACTTTTTATCTTTTTATATGTCATAATATTATTTTGCATAACAGCGGATAGCAAAAACTTCATTTCGCAGAAAATCGTTTGGCAAACACTCATTTAACATACATTCGAAACACATAATTTTGTAAGTCAGAATCATCTTTATGCATAGATTTCATATCTCCAATAATTACGAAGCAGAACCATCATATCGCAGAAAGTTCACAGTCAGAATCGCTTTTTGGCATACATTTCAATTTGATAGTTATTAAAAGGCAGAACTATCAGATCTCAGAAAATTTACAGTTAAAATCATCTTTTGGCATACATTTCATAACCATAATAATTGAAAGACTCATCTATCACGTTACAGAAAATTCATAGTTTGAATAATTTTGTATTTCCTTCCATAATAATAAGAAGCATACACCATGCAAGCAACAGGCAAACAAGCATACACCCTGCATACAACAAAATGAAGCAGGCAAACAAGTATACACCATGCATGCAAGCAAACATGCAGCATGTAAGCAAGCATGAAAGGAAGCAAGCATGCAGCATGCAAGTGACCATGCAATATTTATTAATCCTTTATTTCAGGCAACTAAACTTAAACATAAAACACTACATACCTTCATAAGTATAAAACAATTATTAGATACTATAAACTAATACATATACAAAGTTGATACGACAGAGGGGCTTTCCTTTAAACTGCCTATACTAGGTACTATTTTCAAGCTCTGTACCAAAAATCAATTAAATCGTAGCAGTAGTTTAGTCACAAACGATTTTTTAAGTTTTGGCCTCGTTTGAACACGATGTATCTTTCCTAACAGCTGATTATGTCTATACGCACAGGTCATGCACCTTAAAACGATAAATCTGAGTATAACCTACGATACGACGCGTTGTTGCCGTTCTCACGCAAGTCACAAGTACATTTTCGCTATAAGATGGCAATGCAAACAAGGATAATGGGTATAAAGTATGGTATAAAGGGTGGTTGCGTTTTACTCTGAATTGTAAGCTATTTAGTTTGTTTGAAAAAAAAAAAACCTCATTTATTATTATTTTTATTTTTATACCGTATCGAATTAATACTAAACACGTATAGTATACGTAGTTTAATTTAACGCCCCTCTGTCACATCAACGTTGTATATACACATATGCAGCAGGCATGGTTTCTGTCACGGCTCCGGCTCTGCGGAGCTCCGGCGGTCCCACGCGAGCTTATCGTCGCAGATGGTTTTAAGGGGACACATTGATAAAAAGGCTGTTTGGCTTTTTAGTGTATCTTGCCAAGTACTTGGAATAGAGATATATCATTTCGTTATATGCTTTTTGACTTCAAGATCTTCAATTTGATTGAAGGAATTGTTAAATAAATATATCGAGAATTGTATTCTCAACATTTATTTCATATAGCAACTTTGCTCTTGACTGTTTAATTATCTATGGTTACTACTTACTTACTTCCTTTTGAATTCATGTCTAGAATATACGCGTTTGTGATCAACTTAACTAATTATTATATATCTAAATTCATCTTAACAATCTTTAGTTATTATCACCACAATTGTATTTGTGTGCCATATTGTGAAATATAGTATCTCAAATCGAACCACCGTTGTATACTTTGCTTCCCACTGCTGATACCATTTGGCAGTACTCTGCTACAGGAATACACGATACAAAGAATATATCGAAGATCCCTACGTACATAAAGACATGTCAAAAATGGCATTTTTTTTATTGCACAATTGGCTTTAGATTTACCTTAAGCTCATACCAGTATATTTTTTTATTTTGCGTATATAACATCATTTACAAATCGTATATGAGAACAAGTATTATATTTACAACGAATAGGTGTCGCGGATATCTATTCGTATCGTTTCGTACGGTGTTTTAAAATGCGCGCCATTCGGTGCGAACGCGGTCTTGTCTGACATAACGTCATTCACGGCGGGCGTTCCACAATAAGTCGTGTCGATGCTTGTTCTATGGTTATTGTATATATGTTGTTTTATGGCCTGTTTCCAAGAATCTATGGCACACATCTACCTTAAAATGTATTGCTTACATACAAGTACATAAAAAAAACAATGCCATTGCGATTCTGATCGGCACAGTTGTCCGACCAGAATCTAAAATCTTTAACGCCAGCTTTAACCTTGTTGTTAACGAAAGAAAACAAATAACTAGTCAATTCATTGGCGCCACGTTTAGCAACTGTTTCATCCCACATGTAACACGTACCCTCCTTTAACCCAGCATCGAAAACGGTAAAATTATATATCAGATATATAATTTTACAGCATCTAAAACGGTCGGTTTGCCCCGCTTGGGCAGAGCACCGCCGTGTCCTCGTGGATGCGATAGGCGGCAGCGACCTCTCGCGCCATGCCCTGGTTCAGGCCATGGTGCGGAGCGAGAGGGAATGGGGGGCCGTCTCCTCCTTCTGCGAAGCAGTAATGCTCGCGAAGAGGGAGGCGGCATACGTTAGGGAGACTCGACAACAGCCGAGTCGCCCTAGCGCCCCCAGCCGCAGCCGCCGCAGGAGACGCCAGGGGCTGCGAGACGATCTCCGGCCACCATAGACCCGGGCCTGCGGACGGCGAGTAGTGGGTAACTCGCCGTCCGATCAGCACCAGGCCCGAGAGTCGACGGCGCGTAGTGTTCCACGCGCGCCTCAAAGAGTTGTCAGCAAAGGACGGGGCCTGCCACGGCCAATGCCTGCCCGGGGGTTGAGGATAAATTCGAAAGAGTTACCTCGCCCCTGGGCACGTAGGGCAGGGAGGAACAGGGGTGGGTTTTAGTCAGTAAGAGTCTGACACGCCCTTCCGCTCCACCCTAGAGCGGAAAAAGTCATAAGATGATTTCCCACATCCCAAAAAAAAAAAAGCATCTAAAACGGTAAAATTATATATCAGATATATAATTTTACCGTTTTCGATGCTCGGTTAAAGGAGGGTACGTGGGATGAAACAGTTGCCAAACATGGCGCCAATGAAGTGGCTAGTTGTTTGTTTTCTTTCGTTAACAACAATTGCCATTAGTATTATATTACCAATTAGTTAGATACCTAATTAAGCTGAGGCTCATGCTTAAATAAAAGTTGTTAATTATTAATCTTAGAAAATTGTGATTTTTAATGTTTAGTTCCAGCTTCAATGACGCTACAAGTACCTATTGTTTAGATGCTAAGAAGATTGTTAATTAACAATAAATAGTTTTCATTAAGTCCGCCTTTGTACATTTGTGTTGCATGAAGTTTTAATAAATAAATAAATAAACCTTATTTAATTAATAAAACACAATCCTGATAATTTTATTTAAGGACATGTCTTTATTTACATTGCAAGAAATATAGTCCTACACCGAATTAATGAAACCGCGTATGAAGCGATATGTCTTCATTGATGTATTTTTTATATCCATGGGTGGCGATTGTAGGATGTTTAACATATCCGTTTGAAAACAATACGAGTAACATAATTCTACGTTTTCATATAACATTTTATTTAAATTCTATTTCATAAACTGTTTTCTTCTTTCCGGCGAGACATGTCTGACATGTTTTTATTTTAATATCAGCGTAGAAACAGTCATCTATCAGTTTTTCTGAGAAAATATTAAAAAAAAATATGTACGAGTATATGTATACCATTATAGAAACATTTATATTAAACATTTTAAAACATTATAGAAAAAAAATATAATAATTGTACACAGAATTATTTCTAGAGTGATTTGAACATAAATAACGCTCTCCTGTAAACCTCGGTTTTTGACATTTCTTTTTGTATGTAGGGACCGTCGATATATAGATGAAGAATATAGAAAGATAATATATACAAATAGAAAAAAAATGCAAAGTTCGATCCATATTTTTTCACTTTTTAGCTACAAAGCGTAACGCTTCAGTGGTATTTTATGAAATTTCCTTTAAAACAGAAAATAAACTTATCAAACATTTGATTAAACAGATTTTCATTTAATTATACTTTTATGTTACAAAATACTTAGATTTATTTTGGCGATTAAGTACGTTATTTATGCCGAGCGATACTCATATTATCGCCATCTCAGTATTTGCATCATGCTCATCAGTCGGAAATTCAGATGGCCAGTGGGCCTCAATGACGCAGGACCTATGCCATTTTTTTCAGATCGGAGCTGTCAGATTTTCGTCATTTACATGATTGTTTTACGGTAAACGTTCGTAATTCAGCAGCAAAAAAAAAAATATTACAATTACTATTTACAAGTCTTTACACTGTATGAGTGGGTGTTCTTGTGACCTTGATCAATATATGACGTATTGTTTTTTATTCGTAACTACACATTCAAATTATGTACAAAATGGTATGAAATAAAAGACCAAAACTGAATAAAGTGCAGTATTTGAAGTATTTACCTCAGGGAGTCAATGTACAGTACAGACTGTTGTCAGCATTATCTGACCCACCCTAAAATCAAACGACTTTGGACCCTCTGCATGTAACATTAAGGTTTATTTAATTTATATGAGCTTATCAGACAACTGCTCGAGGATTTGATGAACAAATACAATAATAATATAGACACGCAAATTTGATCTTTAAAACGTTAGCATTAGGTTATATTTTATAACTATTTGTTATAACATGATAAGTGTAATAGCTTATTTTAATGATTGAGTTCAAGTAATTCTGGTCTCGTGGTCTGTGTATAAGACTGAGAAAAACAAGGTTCGAGATCAAATCCTGCGACAAAGACATTGTTTTGCTTTCAATATAGAATTTATATTCCAAAACTATTTCTTGTATTATTGTAAAGAACTACAGACTATACATAAACTTTTTAAAATGGTAATATTTTCACATAACTTGTAATAAGTGGGTAGTTGAAAAATAAATATTCGTATTCATTATAAAGAACTGTGAACTTAAAGTTTTTTAAATTACCCACCCGTTTACAAGTTAGGTTATTAGGCGAAAATCATATTGGTGATATTGGTCGTTCTTTAATATTGCAAGCAATATTGTAGAAATGAAAATAAATAAATAAAAAAGAAACTGATGTAGGTATAGGTGGACTGTGTTTTCGAACCCACAAGCTGTTCGTCGTCAATCCAGCATCAAACCGCTAAGCCACAAGAACTTGTTGGGAATACGCGAAATTAAAGATTGGGTTTTAATTATGTAGTGTGACTTAAAAGCTTTTCAACTTTAATGTTAACGAGATAATGATTAAAATAGCTTAACAAAAACATATATAATGCCGGTGGCTCCGACTATGTTGGGTGGGTTTACCTTAACGTTACGTGTTAAAGATCAAATTTGAGTGTCTGTGTTATTATTGTATTTTTGTTCATAGAGTCCTCGTGCACTTGTGTGATAAGCTCATATAAATTAAATAAACCTTAATGTTACAGGCAGAGGGTCCAAAGTCGTTTGATTTTAGGGTGGGTCAGATAATGTTGACAACAGTCTGTACCACTGACGGGGCCCATCGTGGCCGGTGCCTGCATGCCTAGGGGTAGCGGATAAATTCTGAAAATGAATTACCGCACCCCTGGGCACTCAGGCAGGGAAGGAACAGGGGTGGGTTTTAGTCAGTAAGAGACGGGAGAAGTCATTGGATGATTTCCCACTGCACCCACCCCACAAAAAAAAGCCGTCAATTTTCTCATTTTACGGGAAATTAATAGCAACGGCTGATAATTATAAAATCGATTTCAAGTCTCTCGAACTTCACATCAATAATGTTGGTTAGTACCACACACTTTTTTTCTATTCATATTTCATCTAAAAAATAGGCTAAAACGAATGATTTTATTTCATGTTTTAAATGCCTTCATTTAACATCAATATATCAAGTATTAATCTGTCAGTGAATGGAGTAAGCCTAAGGAAGGAATGAAGTCGCCTTTGAATTGTGAAAAAATAAAATGTTTATTATATATGGAGTTGCCCAAGCTTGTAAATAGCCGTGGGACTCTGCGGATGGAGGACATTAATTACGGTCAAACACTTGGACTGAATGTTGGCCCAAAATTGCCTATATTTGTCTGTATAACTTCAAGTTAGGAGTGGTTGGCAGTAGTCGGCGCATGTGGCCTTACTCTAAGCTATCAAGAACAAGCGTTACCTGACCTTCCTGGCTGTTCTCGCTGGTTGCACGTCGACTTGACGAGTGGCCACTCGTTCTCTTCACTCCAACACTCTTGATTATTCTTGTTCGCTAGTTAACGGACGCGGTAAATATGGGTTATTTATTATTCCCGGAGGATCCCCAACGTTTACGGGATATTACTCGGGACCTTAGTGTACTTGTGGGGACGATATTAATAAGACATTAATTTAGTCTGCGGTGAGATGCGCTCTGCCTCGCGGCGGTAGGCACACACTGACGTGACGTCGATTGCTGCATTTTTAAATTGTCTATAGCTCGCGTAAAGCCGGCCACTCACTTGCCTTGCAGCCAAAGCGAGCCACACACGCCGTGATACCACACCCCATCCAACTTGCAGAGTGGCGGCAACTCGCCACACCAATATATGATTTAACCTATAATGTAGCTTCTGCTCGCGACTTCGTTCTCTGCGGATTTCAGAAAAGATATAATAGATATGAAAAATGTGTAATCCTACTAATATTATTAAAGTAAATAAATTGTACGTTGTAATAGTTGCTAGCCTTGAAAATTTTTGTCTCTTAGTAGTTTGTGAATCTTTGCCTCATCTAGCATAAACTGAGAAAAAATATTGACGTTTAAAAGTGTTTTATAAAACCAATTTACAAAATTAGTATCATTCACAAAATCACATCAGCCTCAAAATACTACTTAAAGATTCTAGTAGATATTGATAATATAATTTTGATGTCTATTGTCTAAACATTTACATTGTTTCATGTCTCTCTGCAAGTTAGCTTCGGCCCCTCGCACCCCTTCTAAACGTCCGGGCCCCAGCAAGATGGTGCTGAATTTTGTTTGAAAAAATCTTAAAATCAAATGGCGCTCAAGCTGCAATATAAAATCCTAACGGAAAACCCCACACTTTATCTAACCTGAGGATGGGACCCAGGACGCTCCGCGGAGCTTTTGTGCTGGTACTTTTGTCTCAGCAGCAAAAATGGCCGTCATTGCCCTCAACCGTGTCCTTATACCTCCTATGTTTCTAACAATAAGTTAAATGTGCGCCACCTCTTCTTCTATTATAAACTTGGCATCCTAAACAGAGTGAAGCGATACTTCATGCCTGGACAGTTTTTAACCCTTTACAAAGCACTCGTCCGATCCTGCATGGAGTATTGCAGCCACCTCTGGAATGGTTCAGCTAAATACCAACTTGCTGCACTTGACTCAGTGGAGCGCAGAGCTAAGAGGCTCATTGGCGACGTAAAACCGGTGGATGCCAACCTTCATAGCTTGGCTCATCGCCGCAAGGTTGCCTGCTTGTCGGTGTTCTACAGAATGTACTTCGGAGAGTGTGCCAAAAAACTCCACGACCTCATCCCACCCCCCTCCCTTCTACCATCGGATATCTAGATACACTGCAAGTTACCATCCCTACCTTGTTGCTATTCCTCGAATTCGTACTAAGCATTTCCGAACGTCTTTCATAATGCGCACAGCAAAGGAGTGGGACTCTCTTACCTGCGTCTATATTTCCGAATGCATACAACCCTAATCTCTTCAAATTTAGAGTGAACAGGCTTCTTCTGGGTAAGCTCGCTCCATCGTACATGTACCACCTGAGTCACCAGCGTCAGACCTTCCATCCACTGACGCATTCATGAATGTTGTCAGGAGACTACCTCTCAACAAATCGGCAGGTGAAAATAAAATATCTAACAGAATGATTATAGAAGCGTGTAAAGCAGCGGTATCCGCCTCTATAACCACTGTGTTCTGCTCACCCTGACTTAAGATGCTGAGACGTGGACGCTCACGCAGGAGGCGGTGTACAGGCTAAGAGCACAGAGAGCCCTATAGCGTTTCAAAATCAAAATCAAAAGTCATTTGTTCAAACTAGGCTGAGAGCCAGCACTTTTTGAACGTCAAAGTTCTACATAAAGACAGTCCCCCAAAAACGCCCGCTCGTCACCGCTTCCCAGTGTTGAAGAAGAAGTGGCCAACAAACTCCCCAGCAACACATCTGTCTGTTAAGTTTGAAGAACTTTTTTTTTTTGTGGGGTTTTTTTTTTTTTTGGGGGGTGAGAAATCATCTTATGACTTCTTCCGCTCTAGGTTGGAGCGGAAGGGCGTGTCAGACTCTTACTGACTAAAACCCACCCCTGTTCCTCCCTGCCCTACGTGCCCAGGGGCGAGGTAACTCTTTCGAATTTATCCTCAACCCCCGGGCAGGCATTGGCCGTGGCAGGCCCCGTCCTTTGCTGACAACTCTTTGAGGCGCGCGTGGAACACTACGCACCGTCGACTCTCGGGCCTGTTGCTGATCGGACAGCGAGCTACCCAATACTCGCCGTCCGCAGGCCCGGGTAAGTTTGAAGAACTTGAATCTTTATAATTATATGCAACAATCTTAACATATTTGTATGTATAAGTAAAACAGAAAAATAAAGATATGTCGTCCAAAATATAATCATAAAATTATATTATCCGCCACTTGTTAGCTAGCACACTCAATTATGCCATTAAGAACGGGCCGTTATTCGTAGCCACAAGTGATAAACTAGGGTCATCACAGTAAAATTAGTAAACAATCATTATATGAACTCATATAATCTGTCATAACCATAACCTAATTACTTCTTCGTCTTGCGTTCAACACAGCGACCAACTATTCTCATCTTCTAAATACCTAGTTGTTGATGGAATAGTAGATATGCCTTCGAACAGAGACTAGATCAAGAAAAGAAAGGGGAGCTTATTGTAAAAGCAGATAATTTCACGCACGGCATACGTCTGACATACCGAGTTCCAAACGTCGAGATCCGAAGACGTAAAAAGCTTTTCGACATCGGAAAACAAGGTAAGGTACTCAAATGGAGCTGGGTAGGACACCTGGCAAGGCGTGGTGATGATAGGTGGAGTGAGGTGGTGACCGAGTGGCGTCCGAGAACTGGAAGGACAAATATTGGTCGTCGGGTGGCGTGATGGGCGGACGACATTGTTGCCATCGCGGGTAGGACATGGATGAGACTTTTCTTTTTGTGGGGGTGGGCAATCATCCTAGGACTTTTCCCGCTCTGGGTGGAGCGGGAGGGCGTGTCAGACTTTTACTGACTAAAACCCACCCCTGTTCCTTCCTGCCCAGGGGCGGAACTCTTTCAAATTTATCCTCAACCTTATTGTTAAATGCCTTATGTCCGCGGTATCTCAGCACGCAAAAGTGGCGAACGTCCCTAACCGTAAAGTAGTCGTAAAGCCCTGGATCACACCCGGGCCTGCGGACGGCAAGCAGTGCGTAGCTCGCCGTCCGATCAGCACCAGACCCGTGAGTCGACGGCGCGTAGTGTTCCACGCGTGCCTCAAAGAGATGTAGTCAGCCACCACTGACGGGGCCCATCGTGGCCGGTGCCTGCATGCCTAGGGGTAGCGGATAAATTCTGAAAATGAGTTACCGCATCCCTGGGCACTCAGGCAGGGGGAGTGGGTTTTAGTCAGTAAGAGTCTGACACGCCCTCCCACTCCACCCAGAGCGGGAGGAAAAAAACCCTGTTCCTTCCTTGCCTGAGTGCCCAGGGACGCGGAAACTGTTTCGAATTGGTCCGCGACTCCTTGGCATGCATGCCTCGGCAATGACGGGCCCCGTCATTAGTTGCTGACATCTCTTTGAGGCGCGCGTGGAACACTACGCGTCGTCGACTCTCGGGCCTGGTGCTGATCGGACGACGAGCTACCTATTATAGGATTTTCTCTTTACGAGACGCGAGACTAAGCGGACGTGTGTATTTACTAAATATAATGAAATAAACAATGACGGAAAATATATAATTTTTGCGCCGTCAGTATAAAAGTAAAGTGTGTCGTTTATGACTTGTAGGTTTTTATTGACTTTCAAGATTGTTTTTTTTTTTTTTTTTTTTTTTTTTTTTTTTTTTTTTGTTTTTGTTACCGAAGTTGCAAGATGAATTAAGTAATTTTTAAAAATAATATATAAAGTGTTTTGGGTAGTATGCCTAACCCAGTATCGAGCCCGTTTGCTGGCCGTAGCCAATTACTACGGCGAAGTCCTCCACCAACGCCTGCTGAACCATTACCTCCGGCCGACTCAAATCCACCAGCACCAGAAGAGAATGAATTGCCGAGTGAAGTCATCAGCACGACGGAGGTACAGAAATGGTTAGGATCTATAGATGCCATTCTGAATGAGGTTTGTACTATTGTCGGTGACGGTAAAATGAACTCAGACCAGAAGCTTCGTGTGTCCAATCTTTGCCGGAAGGTCTCGAGTGGGACTTCTCAGATGGCTGTATTATATCAATCATTGAAGCAGAAAACGATCCAGGCCCATACCACAATCCAGCACCTACAGGTTCACCAGAACGTTGTGAACTCTCTCCAGCAGTTCAAAGAGGTCGTAGAAACAAAGCTGAATCCAGAAATTAATTCTTATGCTAGCATGGTGAAGAAAGGTTCCGATAACTTCATCCGTCCTGCAAATTTGAGATCAGTCGCCATCTATCCCAGCGATAAGACCCAAACAAGCGATGAGACCAAGTCACTTGTTCAAAAGATTATCTCCCCGGAAGAACTTAAGCTTCATGCTCGTGGAATGAGAAAAGTAAAAAATGGGGGCGTACTGATTATCACCGAAAACAAAGGTGATATTGATAAACTTAGAAATTCCAAGAAATTAATATCATCAGGCCTTACAATAGAAGAACCTTCTAAACGCCGCCCTAGGGTCGTTGTAATTGGTGTTCCCGTTGCCCTTACAGAGAAGGAGGTATTTGACTGCATTTACGAGCAGAACCTTTCAGACAAGTTGCCGAATATAACACGTGAGTCTTTCCTTGAGAGCATCAAATTGAGCCATAAATCGGGTAAGAAAAACCTTCCTACATGTAACTACATCTTGGAACTACCCCCTAGCATAAGAAAAATTATCATAAATCAAAGCCGAGTTTTTATAAATTGGACATCATGCCCTGTGAGAGATTTCACAATAGTCACCAGGTGCTTCAATTGCCAGCAGTTCGGACATGCAGCCAAGTTTTGTCGGGAAACTAGTCCTACTTGCAACCACTGTGGAGATACTGGACACTCCTTCAAGGAATGCAGCAGCAAATCTTCTGCCGCTCAATGTGCGACGTGCAAACGCTTTAAAAGGAAATGTGACCATCCAACTGGTGATATAAGTTGCCCGGCGCGAAAATTTGCAGAGCTCAATTACATCAACTCTATAGACTATGAAGGCGCCTAAGAGCGTCACCGAATACTATATTTGGTTAGCACATAAACAGGTAGTTTATCCTCTATTTAATTTTCACTAAGTTTGTAACTATTAATGACAAATCATCTAATTTGTGATCTAGATAGTTTTTCTGTGTCTGAATCTAAAGTCTGTAATGTTGAGGACTGTAAGCACCTTCTTCCTTCTGGTGACAAAACGTTGACCCTGCTCACACAGAATATTCGCAGCATTAATCGAAACATGAACGGATTTGAAGTATTATTACAGAATCTTGACATAAGCTGTGATATTATCGTCCTAACGGAATGTTGGTTGTCAAAACAGACAGTCAGTTTACCATCTCTTAACGGTTATCATTCTTATAAAACTGACAGAAACATAAACCAAAACGATGGAGTAGTAGTTTATATTAAAAATAACTTACGAACAATCAAAGAAGAACCTATATTCCAAGACAGTAATTGCTTAATATTCAAAATTATTCCCGATACGGTAGTTATGGCTATTTACAGGCCTCCGTCTCAAAATATGGACAGATTTTTAGACTCTCTTGACACAAACTTAAAAAACATAACATCTTTTAAAAACATAATACTTTTAGGCGATATTAACATTAACATTTCTCCTGAGAAATCCGATACCCATGTACATAATTATCTGAATATTTGCTCATTTCATGGACTTCTACCAGCTCACTATCACCCAACGCACCAGAGCGGCTCATGCTTGGACCACATTATTCTAAAATCAAAAAATCCATCCATAACATTGGTTACTAATTCTTCGCTTACCGATCATCAAGCTGTTTTACTAACATTACAAATAAGTTCACCTAGAAAAAACTGCACGCGTAGCTACACTCAAGTCAATATGACAAACCTTGAAAATGACATACGCGGTATAAATTTTGACCCAGTTTATAATTCAAACGATGCAAATATTTCTTTAAAGTATTTCATAAATTCGCTACAAAATGAAATACGGAAAAACACAATCACTAAGACAATGCCTAGAAAGTATAGCTGTATTAAGCCCTGGATCACACCCGGTCTCGTTCGTTGTATAAGACAAAGAGACAAACTTCATCTGAAATTGAAGCTCGCACCTGATAACGAAATACTTTCTGTTACATATAAAAGGTATCGAAACTTCTGTAATAATCTTTTGAAAAAACTAAAAAATCAGTATGATAAAAATGAATTGCAGAAGGCGGGGAAAAATAGTAAACTTGTGTGGAAATTTATAAAAACGAATACATTTAGATCGAAAACTTCCGAACCTTCGTTTGATCTACTATTAACAGAGGCAAACCCATCCGAAGCAATAAATAAAGTAAACTATTTTTTTACCAACGTTGGTAAAAACTTGGCGGAAAAAACATTAAATGCTAGTGCTTTTTCCAGTCAAAACCCGACTACAACATCCTCTTCACTAAATTCTTTTGTGTTATTAGACACCGACGTTTTCGAAGTAGTAAGCATAATAAACGGGTTAAAAGATGATTGTGCTACTGGGTGGGATGACATACCTAATAATATACTTAAAAAGTTTAAATATCTACTTGCCCCTCCGTTAACCCACATTTTTCAGCTATGTTTATCTAATGGAATATTCCCTAAACTGCTTAAAAAAGCTGTGGTCACACCTGTTTTCAAGTCTGGAGACAAAAACTGTGTAAATAACTACAGACCTATTTCAGTGTTAACAGGCCTTTCAAAAATTTTAGGAAAAATAATTAACAGTAGATTAATAAAATATCTGGAAGATAACAGACTTCTTTCAGATAGTCAATTTGGTTTTAGGCCCAAAAGATCAACTAGCCAAGCAGTACACAAATTGACTAATTATATTACTACCAATCTAGATAATGGTATGCACACCATTGGGATCTTTCTGGACCTTGCCAAGGCCTTCGACACAATTTCTTGTTCATTACTTTTGCAGAAGCTTGAAACACTAGGAATAAGAGGAGCACAACTACTACTATTTTCTGATTATCTCAGTGAACGTCATCAATGTATAAAAATTGATCAGTATACAAGTTCTGAACTGAAAAATAGTGGTTTTGGAATCCCACAAGGAAGCATTTTGGGCCCTACATTATTTTTAATTTACATAAATGAACTGTGCAGCCTGTTACTCCAAAATAGTGTCATAATTTCGTATGCGGATGATACCGCTCTATTGTTCTCAGCAAAATCAAAGGTTGAGGTCTTTGAACATGCTCAGAAGGGTTTTAACATTGTGTCTAATTGGCTTCATAATAACCTCCTAACATTAAATGCAGATAAAACAAAATACATTTTATTTACAATGAGAAATACTAACATACCGCTTACTAATCTAAACATTTACGCTCATAATTGTAATTCGTTCGCTGACACTGCATGTACTTGCCCCACTTTAGCTAAAGCTGACCATTTAAAATATCTAGGTGTCACTATTGACTCCAATCTAAATTTCCGTAAACATATCGAGTTACTATGTACTAGAGTGCGCAAATTAATATATGTATTTAAAAATTTACGGAACATAGCCGACTATAAATTAATTAAACAGGTTTATTTAGCTTTGTGTCAATCCATTCTTACCTATTGCATAACTTCATGGGGTGGTGCTGCAATAACAATTTTACTTCCTCTAGAGCGTGCTCAAAGAGCAATACTAAAAGTTGCTACCTTTCGCCCTTTTAGATTTCCTACGCATCAGCTCTACATTGCATGTAATGTACTAACAGTACGGCAATTATTTATTGTAAGCATAGTACTACACCAGCACACTGCACTTCCTTTTGATCCAGTACCTTCCGACAAGAGAAGGAAGGACTTGGTTTGCATAAAGCCTCAAACTAAACATGCATTTGCTAGTCGATTTTATGTGTTTTTAGGACCTTTTCTGTATAATAGGCTCAACAAGTTACTAGGATTCTATAGTGTTAGTTATAAAAAATGTAGTATTATGCTATCCGAGTATTTAGCGATACTAAATTACACAGACACGGAAAAGCTTCTAGAAATTTTGGCTTAATGATAATTTATTTCCTCGTAAGTATTTACTTTTGTATATTTACATAGGTTTAGTTTAAGATAATAATGTACAAATATGCTTTTTCTCATAGTTGTTAATAGATTATTTTGTATCAGTTTACCTTAAATTTTTACTGTCCCAAATTTTAATTATACTGTAAAGTGATGGCCTGAAACACAGGTTTGAATGAACCTAGTTCGGGCGGGTCGCTATCTAACATTGTAATTCCTAACCATCATCTTATTTTGAACCAGTAATGTACCATATTTTAGTTTTAGTTTATTTTTAAGCACTATAATTGTATAGGAAATGTTACTCCTGTATACTAAATGTAAACTTTTTGTATACCATAATTCAATAAATAAATATTCTATTCTAAATAAATATTCTATTCTATTCTATTACTCGCCGTCCGCAGGCCCGAGCTTACGGTGGCCGGAGTTCGTCTCGCGACCCCCGACGCACAGTTCGTCGAAATTTATAGCCTATGAAACTCAAAATAAAAATTAACTTTAATTTTGGAAGTCGGTGTTTGTATTTTATTTTTTCGTTATTTGAAACCGACTTCCGAAATTAATTATTTTAAAAATTTTCAGTGTATTTTCTTTTCTGGAAGTCGGTTGTTTTTTTTTTTTTGTAAAAAAGTTTTGTATTTTTTTTTTTTAGTTGTTATACCCCAGAACTGAAAACCCCAATAACATGGAACGTGGAATTTAAACATACTCGTAATTGGAGGAAAACTAAAACGTCATCTAGGTATACTTATTTTTTGTTTTTGTGCAGTTTTTCAAAATCCGTGGAAGCAATTTCTATAAAATTTATATGGGACCACCTCGGCAGTATATTCTTTCGGATGAAAAAAGAATTCTGAAAATCGGTCCACAAATGACAGAGAAATCGGTGGATACACATAAAAAAAAACATACTTATAGTCGAACATAGAACCTCCTCTTTTTTGAAGTCGGTTAAAAATAACGCCATCTTTCTATTGGTAAAAGAATTTTCAAAATCGGTTCTGTAGATCCAGAGATTACCCCCTGCAACCTCACAAACTTTACCTCTTTATAATATTAGTACACCTAGATTAAAAAAATTGGTACTTACCCGAAGTGACGGTATTCCTCACAGCTGCCAGGTAACTGATGGTACCAGCTCCTGCAGTCCAGTCTACGACGATCACATTTGCGTTTTGATGCTCTAAGAAGGCTGAAAAAGAAATCTCATTAAACCATTTCATCTGATGCTCATGTAATGGGATAGCTTAAAAAAATAACTAATCCACCACCTTTGGGAGTCCGCCGTATTTGATTGACTATGCCGTGTCATCCAAACTAAACACGTATGCAAAGTTTCAGCTCAATCGGAAACCGGACATCATTCTCCTGCCCTTATCCCAATTTATTTGAGGTCGGCGCAACTTGTCTTTTTCTTCCATACTCCTCTATTAGTCGTCATCTCTGTAGTCACCCCTTTTTACCCATATCCTCTTTCACACAGTCCAACCATCGTTTATTTGGCCTTCCCATACTCTTATAGCCATCCACATCTATACACAAGACGGTGAGATTCATGGTAATTTTTTTTCCAAAAAATTACCATGAATACAAAAATCAATAATGTTTAAAAGCGTAACAGGGTTCTAAAGCCGTGGATTACCCCAGGGCTTCTGAGGTGCGTGAGAAACAGGGATGCCCTGCGTAAAAAGCAAAAACATTCTCCTGACAATGAACTGATTAAAATTACTTATGTAAGATAAAGGAATTTCTGCAATAAAATCCTCAAAAAAGTTAAAAGACAGTTCGACTTTACACAAGTAGCTCTAACTCTTTCGCTATGTTGGGAACAAGCCCCGATGAGATAACATCTGGTATAAAGTTTCTCAAACCTAGTGCTGCAATAGGTACTGCATGCTTCGGTCACCCATCTTGTGTCACATTTTTAACCTCTCTTTCGACTTCGGTACTTTTCCTTCCTCCTTTAAATTGGCTATCATTCATCCTATATTCAAGGGGGATGGCCGTGGTGCTATAAATAACTATCGCCCTATCGCGGTACTATCTGCCCTATCTAAGCTCGTGGAGAGACTAATAAATAAAAGACTCATTAATTACCTTGAGACTAATAACCTGCTCTCAACCAACCAGTTCAGTTTTAGAAAAAACAAATCGACTTCAGATGCGGTCTTAAAATTGATAACCGGTATTGTTGACATAAATTCAATAACCGCAAAAAATGTTTCACTGTATTTATTGATTTGCTAAGGCTTTCGATACCGTTCCTCTGCCTTGCTTATTATCCAAACTCGAACATTTGGGTGTCAGAGATTTACAGCTTCAACTCTTTCATTCTTATCTCTCAGGCCGCTCACAGAGGGTCAAAATTGACAAATATTTAAGTGATGAACTGCCTATTGCCTACGGTGCACCACAAGGCAGTGTCTTAGGTCCCATTTTGTTTTTGGTCTTCATCAATGATCTCTGTAATATGAAATTAAATTCCGGAAACATTGTTTCTTTTGCCGGTGACACTGCCATCACCTTCTATGACAACTCTTGGTCTAGCCTCCAAACTACCGCTCAGAAAGGGATTAATGTCGTACGTAACTGGCTTATGTCTCACTCACTCACCGTAAACACCTCCAAAACCAAACTTATTACTTTTTCTCTCAAAATCACAATCATCACAACCTTCGGCTCCCGTAACTCTGCAAGCTCACTCCTGTCAATTTTATACACCAAACTTTAACTGTCCACTAATTAGATTACATTACCCTTTCGGTATGGGCATGCTCAGCACAATTTTATTGTATCTAATAAAAAAATTAAGTAATATGGGAATACGGGGTATTGAACTGATATTAATAGCTGACTATTTAACCGATCGTTCGCAACGTGTAAGGATCGGGGACCACTTGAGTGATGAACTTCCTATCGAGCGCGGAGTTCCTCAGGGAAGTGTTCTTGGCCCAACTTTGTTTCTGTGTTATATAAATGAACTATGTCAACTTGATCTTGAGAACTGTAAAATAGTATCTTACGCAGATGACACAACTCTTACTTTCAAGGGAGATCCTTGGGAAGAAGTATATTCCTTAGCTCAATCCGGTCTGAACAAGGTCTGCCATTGGCTAGCTGCAAACTCGCTCACTCTTAACGCAGATAAAACCAAATACATTCCTTTTGCAATCAGAAGCGTAGAAAACTTCTTACAAGATAAGCCTCCCATATTTGTTCATCGGTGTTCATTTCCCCCTTTGAATCAATGTAGCTGCTCAACAATACAACCAACACAAAGTATTCGATATTTGGGTGTGACCATTGATAAAAGATTGTCCTTTGATGAACACATTCACAACTTATGTAAAAGAGTACGGAAACTGACTTATATTTTAAACAGCTTAGACAGGTAGCTAATGGTAAAACGCTTAAAATGGTATATTTTGCCCTTGTTCAATCTATACTAACATATTGTGTAACAACTTGGGGAGGTGCCGATAAAACTAAAATGTTAGAAATAGAAAGAGCCCAAAGGTTGATTTTAAAAGTTGGCCTTTCAAAACCACGACTCTATCCCACTGACGCACTGTATCAGGAAGCCGAGGTGTTAACTGTTAGGCAAATTTACATCCTTTTTTACTATTCTGCGGCAACATTCAGATCCGTCCTCTTTCGATCTTTCTAAATTAACAACGAGGAGGCATTATGCAATATGTAGCACCATTATGTTTAAAACAGGTTTTGCCCAAAAATTTTATACTTTCCGGGGGCCTGAACTCTACAATAAGTTTAATAAAGAATTAGGTATTTTTAATTATAATAAATCTAAATGTAAACTTATATTGACTAACTGGCTACAAAAATTGAACTACACGAAAACAGAAGAGCTACTGGTCATAAACTCGTAAGAACCATTCGTCTAGTTAGACATGAACCCACTCACATATCCTCTCACACTATACACTACACACAAAAACACACACAGTCAAACACAAAATACATCATACTCTCACCCACATCTCACATACACCTTGAACTCCACTACACTTTTTAGAAGTTTAAGATTTATTTTTATTATTTTTTCTTTTCCAACAAATAGTTTGCCCTTATAACACATAAATGTAACGGCATTCTCTATTATTTTTTTTTTTTTTTATATAATATTTTTTCCTATAGGGGGGAGTCCCTGGTGTCCTGAAATACAAGTCACGGCTTAGTTTAGGCACCAGTCTCCCACAAATAAACATATCCTACATAGTTATACATTTTTATATTTTTAAGTTATTAAGTGTTATTTGTGGAAGAAAAATAAACATTTTTATTATTATTATTATTATTCCATTTATTTAATCTTATATACATACACTTTACATTTTCAAATATTTAAGTACTTACATATAAAAACATAAATAAAAACAAAAACATTTAAAAATATAAAAAGTAGTAGCCCACCGGTATCGGGAATAGGGTCCAAGCTACCGGTGGTCAGGGCTCCTGAGAAAGGAATCTCCTAACAATACGAGCCGTGTCCAGGAGTACTGCTTTCTGGATCAAGCCCTTGATTATTATTATTATTATCTTTGTGTACCTACTGTTATTTTCTTTACCTTTTGTTTGTTACTGTTGTGTTGTGTCTGTGTCGAATAAATGTTTATTCTATTCTATTCTATTCTATTCTACATTACATAGTAGGTCAAATTTAACTTCTAAGGTATTATTACATAGTGAGTTATGAAGTTACAGATGAAACTAACAAAAGCGTCTTAAAAAGGTCATCACCATAATTAATCATAATCATCATCATCATCATTTCAGCCGAAAGAGGTCCACGGCTGGACATAGACCTCCCACAAGTGTCGCCACAACGACTGGTCCTATGCGTCTCGCATCCATCAGCTACCCGCGACCCTCACCAGGTCATCGGTCCACCTTGTGGGAGGCCTTCCAGCTCTGCGTCTTCTGGTACGCGAGTACCATTATATAAATTACACTTTTTTATATTTTTCTTTATTTATTTTTTTATTATCAAGCCTGTACTCCTCGAAGGGTAAGGCAGAAGCCGGTGCGAATACAACTTCGGAAAATGGAGTTTTATAGACACGTCTCATCCCAATGGTGCGCCTGTAAGCCCCCCCCCCCCTCCTCCCGAACATGACTCATTTTCTGGAATGCCCCAAGTCCCATACACCTGTACTATCGAGGACCTGATGAATGCTACAGACGCTGCAATTAATGTATTGGAAACCATCGACTTAAAAGAAGACGAAGAAGGCAGAGGTGTGCTCTGGCCTCCTTTTGCGAGGAAGCGATGGTCTCACAATGGGCCTCATCAGAAGGCTAAAAGTCCCCTAAAGGGAATGGAGAGGGCTATGCTCGGTGTTACCTTGCGTGATCGAATCAGAAATGATGATATCCGCAAGAGAACCAAGGTTACCGACATAGCCCGAAGAATCGCCAAACTGAAGTGGCAGTGGACAGGGCACATTGCTCGCAGAACAGACGGTCGATGGGGCCGAAAAGTTCTAGAGTGGCGACCGCGTACCGGAAGCGTTGCGTTCCGTTGGAACCCGTTGTAAGACCTCCAACAAGTTGGACCAATAACCTGGTGAGGGTCGCGGGTAGCCGATGGATGCGAGACGCACAGGATTGATCATTGTGGCGACACTTGGGGGAGGCCTATGTCCAGCAGTGGACGTTTTCCGGCTGAAATGATGATGATGATGATGGACGCAAAGGAGGCGGCAGTAAGGGAGAGGTAGAATACAATCTCCCTCTCTATCCCTAGCAGACGTCTGCTCGCTCCGCCAAAGGAGTAAAGGCCTGCAGAATCAGGTTCGAGACGGCGGTGCGCAGCGTTCCGCGTGCACCGGAATAGCGCATTGTCGCAGAGGGTGATGGGGTCCGCATAAATTCATGTGGGGCAATAGCTAGCCGGGGCGGCGTGACGAAATGGGCAAGCACCCTAGCACCGTGGCCAAAGGTAGCTGCAGAACACACAGAGTCTGACAGACCATTGCGCCCCGGGGCGATTGACATCTATTAAGATTTCCAACCAAAAAAAAAAAACCGGCCAAGAGCGAGTCGGGCTCGTGCGTAATGGGTTTTTTTTTTTTTTTTTTGGGGGCTGGGAAATCATCTTATGACTTCTTCCGCTCTAGGGTGGAGCGGAAGGGCGTGTCAGACTCTTACTGACTAAAATCCACCCCTGTTCCTCCCTGCCCTACGTGCCCGGGGGCGAGGTAACTCTTTCGAATTTATCCTCCACCCCCGGGCAGGCATTGGCCGTGGCAGGCCCCGTCCTTTGCTGACAACTCTTTGAGGCGCGCGTGGAACACTACGCGCCGTCGACTCTCGGGCCTGGTGCTGATCGGACGGCGAGTTACCCACTTCTCGCCGTCCGCAGGCCCGGGTCTACGGTGGCCGGAGATCGTCTCGCAGCCCCTGGCGTCTCCTGCGGCGGCTGCTGCTGAGGACGCTAGGGCGACTCTGCCTCTGTTGAGTCTCCCTAACGTGTGCCGCCTCCCTCTTCGCGAGCATTACTGCTTCGCAGAAGGAGGAGACGGCCCCCCAGTGCGTAATGGGTACCGCATAAGTCATATTTTTTCCAGGTTTTTTTTATACTACCTCCACCTTATAGGTTTTCCTGTAATAAGTAAAGAACTACATTCTGTATTTTCTTCAAAATTTTAGGCTCAGTGGTTTCGGAGATATGGGCGGGGGGGAATGGTCGAGGGTCACCACGCCGCCGTTCTCGACTCTCTTCTCCCTAGAAACATCCATCTGGAAAAAAATTAACACAACACACTACAACAACAAACAACAACAACGCACCACCACCAACAACAACATCCAACAACAACTACAACACCAACAACAACTAAACACTCCCCTGGCAGAGATTTAGTACGAGAAGTAGAGGTTTAAATTCTTCTTACCAGGAACCATGACAGAATTAAAGCCTCCAAGAGCGTCAGCTCCCCAGCCATGGAGTAGGATTATGGTCCTGTGCTGGGGGTCATAGTTGGAGTTCCAAAGGAGATTTAGATTGCCAGGGACCAGGGGTTGACTCGTTGAGGGGTTCCACCTGAAATGTAAGTCAGAATAAATCAGTATTTTTACCCGACTGCCCAGAATAAGGGTTCTGTTTTTCGAAAGTGTGTATGTATGTATGTAAGTATACAGGATGTAAAAAGACACATCACATAGCCGTTAACTACGTATACTGTACGTCTAACAAGTAGCTTTGCGCAAAAATTATTTCTGGGAAATGACTTTTATTTTTAGGTATGAAAAAAAAAACTATTTTTTATAACGCGAACCCAGGCAAGTGGAGTTAAACCCCGCCCCTTCGCTCTAAGTCACTAGACAGTACTTGTCGGATACGTTTGATATTCATTGCGTTTTTGTAACTGCAAATGCGTAGGTGAATAGAAGTTTCGAAAAAAAAATCGAAAATTCAGGTAATGTTTGGGAAAAAGTTTCCTAATAACATTTGGAATAAATTTGCGTAAAAAAAGTAAAAAAAAAATTGCGACTTTGACCTTCAATATTTCCAGAACTAGTGAATTCCGAGTTATGCTCTAGTGGAAAAAAATATCTAAATAATTGGCAGAATATCTTGCAAAATGTCTTTTTGGGTGAATCTCCACGCGTTAGGCTGATAATAATGACAGACTGTTGCCGACAATGACGAATCGTGGGAAATTCAACTTTAATACACTAATTTTAAAGTACACTACCACTACTAGGCAATGAAAACTACTCCGAATTTCCCACGATTCGTCATTGTCGGCAACAGTCTGTCATTATTATCAGCCTTACGCCTGAAGATTCCTTTTACACCCGCTATATGTAGGTATGTATGTTTACTTCTTTGGCATGCCCTGTAGGGTGTTATTACACCAATCTATCGACCTTTGATCGATGCCATCGATCGATAGTAGAATGCATTAGTCGACGTCGATCGATAGTTTCTATTACACCAATCTATCGAGCTTCGATCGATGCCATCGATCGACGGTAGAATGAACTAGTCGACGTTGATCGATTGTTTCTATTACACCAATCTATCGACCTTTGATCGATCCCATCGATCGATGGTAGAATGCATTAGTCGACGTCGATCGATAGTTTCTATTACACCAATCTATCAACCTTTGATCGATGCAATCATCGATAGTAGAATGCATTAGTCGACGTCGATCGATAGTTTCTATTACACCAATCTATCGACCTTTGATCGATGCAATCATCGATAGTAGAATGCATTAGTCAATGTCGATCGATAGTTTCTATTACACCAATCTATCGAGCTTTGATCGATGCAATCATCGATAGTAGAATGCATTAGTCGATGTCGATCGATAGATTCTCTTACACCAATCTATCGACCTTTGATCGATGCAATCATAGATAGTAGAATGCATTAGTCGATGTCGATCGATAGTTTCTCTTACACCAATCTATCGACCTTTGATCGATGCCATCGATCGACAGTGAAGTAGTCGATCGATAGTTTTTACTAGGTACACCAATCGAACGAGCGTCGATCGATGGTAGAATGGATTAGTTAACGTCGACCGGTCGATTGTCTATCGACCGGTATCCGTCGATCAGCCAAAGCTATCTATACACAAATCAAACAACGTCGATCGATGGCATCGATCAACGATCAATCGATTGCTGTATTGGCACCCTGAAAGGCTGGATGGATTTTAACAAATGAGTATTCTCTTTCAATTGACTGCCGAAGTGACGTAGGCTATGTACCTATATAAAAAAAAAAAATAAAAAAAATACAACCGACTTCTAAAAATTGCAAAATATCTTTAATTTCGGAAGACGGTGATGCATTTTGTTTATTCGTTATTAGTATAAGTTATTTTGCAATTTTTAGAAGTCGGTTGTATTTTTTGTAAAAATGTTTTTTTTTTCACTTTTTAGTTGTTGTACCTACCCCAGAACTAAAACTAAATAATAAAGTTATGCCTAAATGGATAACTCCATGTAATTTGAGCATAATTGGAGACAACAAAAACGTCATCTGTATATACATAATTTTTGTTTATGTTGATTTTTTCAAAAAGTTCTGATTTAATTGCGATAAAAAATGTGTGGGACCACCTCTGAAGTATGGACTAGCAAACAAAGAAGAATCATCAAAATCTATGCACAAGTGGCGGCGAATTCGCGTAACAAAAATACAAAAAAAAAAACAGATGAATTGAGAACCTCCTCCTTTTGGAAGTCGATTAAAAAAAAAATGGCGGCTACAATTATGTATGTGAACTCGAATTTTTTCGTGACATAGTCTTGTATCAAAATATGTCGCAACGAGACGATTCCAAAAAAGTAACTGACTAAAAATCTATACTAATTGTGCAGGACGCTCAAACAAATGTATGTAGGAAGCGTAATCGCTTTAGTTCATACCTATAGTTAATTTAGTTTATTTGTCATGTTTTCATTATATCTTATTATGTTTAGTAATGTCTTGAAATAAGGATAAAAGTATGTTTTAATGTTAAGCTCACTGAGGTAACTTTTTTGTATAGCGCAGGTAGTGCATGCCACAGCGCTAAAATTGACCAATAGTAATAAAGCTCGTAGTTAGGAATTTTGGCTAGTCAGTGATTGGTTGTCCCAATTCATGCTTCTCATGGATTGGATACAGACAGTGGAAAGTTTTCGAAGTCCACCATGTAAAATTATGTACATGTCGAGATACATATGTAAAATTGCTTTGTTTTTATTGTAGTTTATAGATTTGTGATAATGTAAAAATAGAATATAAAAGTAGAATATAACGTAGAATCAGTTTGTCCATAGAATACATACTTTGTAGTATGTATATATATCAGTTTTGTTGTTATTAAGATCAGTAAATATGTAATAGTAAATATGCAGGTGTTCATTACCTAATAGATTTGTAAAACCCTTCTGATTGGTTATCGTCAGAATATCGAAATGTTTGTGATTGGTCAAATGTTAATGTCCAAGTTAATTTGTGAAATTCTCAAAATGTATTGGCTGTCCGGGTCTGCATTTGCTACACTACGTGTCCCATGGAATTTGGGTGATAAATATAGGCGTCCCTGGCAGTCAAATTCAGTCACTCAGCGGCAGTTGACTCAGTGAGCTTGAAAGTCCTCTGGCTTTCGCTCTATTGTCTAGTACCACACCTTGTACAGGCACTTGTCTTGTTGGGTTCCACACCTTGAACAGACTAAGTCTCGTTGTGTTCCACACCTTGAACCGACTGAGCATTGTCGTGTACCACACCTTGTACCGACTATATATATTGTTTGTGTAACATATTCTTTTATGAACCATATTGTGAACTGTAAATAAATAGTCTTCAAGATCTAAGAAGAGTTTAATTGAACCAAGTGACTCCTCCAATCCAGCAACATTATAGTTTGGGTCCCATCCCAAATATTGGTCCTTCGAGCGCCGGATCTGAGGAAAGTCACTATAGAAAAGACTCCAGCGAACTTATTGAAGATTATTTGTGAAGATTCATTATTGAGAAGAATTTACAATGCCAGTCACGAGATCTACGGGAAAACGAGGCGGCCAGGCGTCTACTACAGTTACAGAACAGACGGAAACTGCTACGGAAACCGCTACAGAAGCCACGACTGACACAAGCGCTACAGAAGCGACGCGAACAACGGCCAACACTTTGGAAGCCCCAGCCGCCACCGCGTCTACAGTTAAACACGCCGCGCAAGAAGACGTCACAACTGAGAACAAAGAAAGTGGTCGCCGCAGCAAACCTACGTCACAGAAGAGTGATAAAACTTCAAAAGCGCGCCGCGTAGCCAGGGCCAAAGCAGAGCTGGCACAACGATTAGCCAATTTAGCGGCCGCGCGCCTAGCCGAAATCGAAGCTGAGTCAACTGATGAAGACGTATCCTCCGTCGCCTCGGAAGCTGGAAATGATCATCGAGTGACTAATTGGCTCCATTCAAGTCAGCTGCTCGCCATCTCCAACAGACCTTATCAATCTGAGGTAAAGTCGTCGATCGATCCTGCAGTTCCAGTGACGACCGCCGTAGCCTGGGACATCCCGGCGACTTTACCGGCGGGAGTCAGCACCAGCCCCCCGCAACCGAACCCACCGCCAGTGGTCGCTGCCGCCCTCTGGCAGCCGAACCTTGCAACTGAACAGTTGCACCCGAACCCGCCGCCAGTGAGTGCCGCTGACTCCTGGCAGCCGAACTTTGCGACTGAACAGCCGCACCCGAACATGCCGCCAGTGAGTGCTACCGCCTCCTGGCAGCCGAACTTTGCGACTGAACAGCCGCACCCGAACATGCCGCCAGTGAGTGCCGCCGCCTCCTGGCAGCCGAACTTTGCGACTGAACAGCCGCACCCGAACATGCCGCCAGTGAGTGCCGCCGCCTCCTGGCAGCCGAACTTTGCGACTGAACAGCCGCACCCGAACATGCCGCCAGTGAGTGCCGCCGCCTCCTGGCAGCCGAACTTTGCGACTGAACAGCCGCACCCGAACATGCCGCCAGTGAGTGCCGCCGCCTCCTGGCAGCCGAACTTTGCGACTGAACAGCCGCACCCGAACATGCCGCCAGTGAGTGCCGCCGCCTCCTGGCAGCCGAACTTTGCGACTGAACAGCCGCACCCGAACATGCCGCCAGTGAGTGCCGCCGCCTCTTGGCAGCCGAACTTTGCGACTGAACAGCCGCACCCGAACATGCCGCCAGTGAGTGCCGCCGCCTCCTGGCAGCCGAACTTTGCGACTGAACAGCCGCACCCGAACATGCCGCCAGTGAGTGCCGCCGCCTCTTGGCAGCCGAACTTTGCGACCGAACAGTTGCACCCGAACCCGCCGCCAGTGAGTGCCGCCGCCTCCTGGCAGACGAACCCCGCGCCTGCGCAGCCACACTTGAACCCGCCGCCAGTGATCACCGCCGCATCCTGGCAACCGAACTACGTGCCTGCTCAACCGCAACCAATGCCAGCGCCAATAGAACCCGGCGCGCCCTGGCCATCGAACTCTACGCACGTGGCACCGAACACATCATGGCAACCGATCTACACTACGGCGCCGCATCACAGCTACACGTCGAAACCTGCCACTGCAACCTGGGTGCCGCCGTCTACGCCATCAGTCCACGTCGCGCAACAACCTACAGCACTAGTCGTCCCAGATACAAGGACGGACATGAGAGAACTTGCTGCTGCAATTACGCAAGCTGTGCAGACCGCACAGTACCAACAGCCAATGAAGCATTCTGAACTTCCCTGCTTCAATGGAGCTCATCAAGATTGGCTCACGTTCCGCGCCGCCTATTGTGAGACAGCGCATCGATTATCAGCAGTAGAAAATATGTCAAGACTCAGAAGAAGCCTTCGAGGAATAGCAAAAGAAGCTGTACAGGGTCTGTTAATAGTGAACGCTGACCCGTACGAAGTCATGAAGACACTCGAGCTACGCTTCGGTCGGCCAGACTCAATAGCCATGGCCGAGATGGAGCGACTACGAACCTTACCTCGCCTCACTGAATCTCCGCGTGAAGTCTGCACCTTCGCTACCAAAGTAGAAAACATCATTGGTACTCTGCGAGCACTCAACTGCGGGCATTATCTCTTCAATCCAGAAGTCACGAAGGCTATGGTTGAAAAGCTCACACCGACCTTGAAAAGGCAATGGTACCAGTTTTCAGCAGAACAACCCAGAACCGAACCTGATCTGCTGAAGTTTACCCGATTCATCAAGATAGAAGCAGAGATGTGCAGCCCGTATGCACTGCCTGAGAACATCGCTGCAACAACACCAACGCCTCAGAACATGCAGCGACGTCAGCAGCGGGTACATGCCACGCAAGAAGCAAGCAAACCAAATTGTGGCTTATGTGATCGTCAAGGGCACAGCATCGTGGAATGCGACCAATTCAAGAAGGCAACTACTGATGCAAGATGGGACATCGCAAAGAAGCATCGCCTGTGTTTTCGCTGCCTCAGATTTCGAACAAAGCAACACAGCTGTAAACCAAAAAGATGCGAGATAGGCAACTGTGTGCACTTACATCACAAGATGCTACACTCCAATGGTGCAGCATCCAAGAAGAAAGAAGAAACCGATAGCTCCAAAAAAGAACAAGAGAAGGTCCATTCAATGTGGACACCGAGAGTATCGTTTCTCAAAATAATACCAGTGCACCTTTCTGGACCGGCGGGAGCTGTCAATACCTACGCGCTCCTTGACGACGGCTCTACCGTAACTCTGATCGATGAGAGCCTAGCCAATCAAATCGGAGCAGAAGGATCCAGTGAACCACTTCGAATAGCATCCTTTGACGGAGAACCCACAGTCGACGTGTCATCTCGAAGAGTGAACTTCATCATCAAAGGACTTCACACGTCCGAACGCAAGCTACGAGCAAGAACAATCAAGCAGCTAGAGTTGGCCGCACAGAAGATCCCTGGAGAAGCAGTCAGAGACTGTGAACATCTTCATGACATCGCCAGAGAGATAGTAACAGAAGATGCAAGACCTAGACTTCTGATTGGCCAAGACAATTGGGATCTCCTCATCGCAACGGAGGTCAGAACTGGGAAAAAGAACCAACCAGTGGCCTCACTAACACCATTGGGTTGGGTCCTGCATGGCAGTCACACGCGAACACTTGGCCACAGAGTAAACTTCATCAGATACGCCAACACAGACGACGAACTTCATGAACTGGTGAAAGAATACATCACGATAGACAACATACAAGTCAATCCGAAGAAGCCCATCAACGATCCCGAAGAAAAAGCACTCCGAATCCTTCAGAAACATACGACCAGAACTCCAGAAGGAAGATATCAAACTGCACTATTATGGCGAGATGAAAACGTCAAGATGCCAGACAACTATGACAGCGCTCTGAACAGACTCATGAGCGTAGAGAAGAAGCTAGACAAAGAACCTGAACTAAAGAAGAAGTACACTGAACAAATGGAAGCACTAGTATCAAAAGGGTACGCCGAACCAGCTCCGCACTCGACATCGGAACATCGAACATGGTACCTACCTCACTTTGCCGTGTTCAACCCCATGAAACCAGACAAACTTAGGATTGTCTGCGACGCAGCAGCCAAGACTAGAGGAGTCTCATTAAACGACCAACTACTCACTGGCCCAGATCTACTGCAATCGCTACCAGGAGTAATAATGCGCTTCCGTCAGCACTCAATCGCCGTGACCGCTGACATCACCGAAATGTTCCTGCAAATAGAACTACGACCCGAAGACCGGGATGCTCTCCGATACTTATGGCGAGGAGACCGAAGAGACGGCCAGCCGCCGGAACAATACCGCATGAAGTCGCTAATCTTCGGAGCTTCTTGCTCACCAGCGACGGCAATCTACGTGAAAAACACGAACGCCGAGAGATTCCAGCAGGAACATCCAGAAGCAGTCAAAGCTATCAAAAGAAAACATTACATGGATGACTATCTGAATAGTTTTGACACTTTGGAGGAAGCCGTGAGAGTCTCGCAAGCTGTGCGTGACATACATAGAGAAGCGCACTTTGAACTCAAGAAATGGTCATCTAACTCGAGCACCCTTCTAGAAGCGCTAGGGGAAGTCGCCAAGACTGAAGACACAATCAAGCTGGACGACAGCATCAAGACAGAACGAGTTCTCGGTCTAATATGGAAGCCAACGGAAGACTCCCTCGCATTCAATTTAAATCTTGCACGCATACCTCAGAACGTCCTACAGAACGACACGCCAACAAAGAGAGAAGCTCTCAGAATAGTTATGTCCCTGTTTGACCCATTGGGACTCGTTTCACCGGTCACCATCAGAGCCAAGCAAATACTACAAGAAGTTTGGCGTCGTGGAACAGCATGGGACGAAACCCTAGACAGTGACCTGGCTGCCAGCTGGAGAAAATGGCTCACCCACCTCAGGAAGTTGGAACACATGGCCATTCCACGAACTTACCCAGGCTTCAGCGACACAGAATCCCTACAGCTGCACGTGTTCACAGACGCAAGTGAATCTGCATACGCAGCAACCATGTACTGGCGAACAGTCACCAAGGATGGAAGAGTCTACATCTGCCTAATCACAGCCAAAGCCAAGGTGGCGCCACTGAAGCTGATGTCGATTCCGCGATTAGAGCTGCAAGCAGCAGTACTCGGAGCACGTATGGCGTCATCAGTTAAAGAAGAGCACGAGCAAACGCCAGAGTCAACCACGTTCTGGACCGACAGCAGAACTACACTGTCATGGATCAGAACCGGGTCTCGAACCTACAAGCCGTATGTAGCTCATCGCATCGCAGCGATCGAGGAACATAGCTCCACCAACGAATGGCGCTGGCTGCCGACCAAACTGAACCCAGCAGACGACGCTACAAGAGATGTACCAGAGAACTACGGGCAAGATCATCGTTGGTTCAACGGCCCAGAATTTCTTCTCGGTTCCCCAGAAACGTGGCCAGCCGACGAGAAGAACCCTGTCATAATCACAGGGGAAGAGAGAACTTGTGCCTTCACTGACAAGAACGCACAAATCAGTGAAGCAATACCGGACGTCAATAGATTCTCACGCTGGGAGAGATACTTACGATCTACAGCACGAATGCTGCAGTTCCTGCACCTCTGTCGCCAATCAAGACAAAACATAAACTACAAAAGAAATAAAAAGAACGACAGCAACGATCCTGATTGGAGGAAGAACAAACGAACATTGCCAGTCACAGTGGCAGAGAGACGAGAGACCACAAACATTTACTTACCTCTCTCCACTGAATTTCTTCGTAAGGCCGAGAATCTGATCCTGCAAGCTTCACAAGAACAATCCTTCCAGGAAGAAATAGAAGCTCTGAAGAACAAAAAACCCTTACCACGAAGCAGTCGCCTACACACATTGAGCATAGAACTCATAGATGGAGAGATTCGACTGAAAAGCAGAATAGCCATCATGACAGACATCGCTGAGAATCTGAAGAACCCAATGGTCCTTGATGGAGATCACCGTGCAACACGATTGTGGATCGAACATGTCCACCGCCAGCTGCATCATGCGAGCACCGAGATGACAGTCAACGAATGCCGTCAGCAGCATTGGGTGCTCCGCCTACGACCTACAGCCAAGAACATTATCAGTAAATGTTTACGATGTCGCATGAAGGCAGCCTCTCCACCGCAGCCTATGACAGGGAATCTCCCTTCCTGTCGCCTAGCTCACCACCAGAGGCCATTCACCTTCGCTGGATTGGACTATTTTGGGCCAATGACCATTACAGTGGGACGAAGTCATCAGAAGAGATACGTCGCCCTATTCACCTGTCTCACGACGCGAGCCATTCATCTGGAGCTTGTGGCATCGCTCAACACAGATTCGGCGATCATGGCACTGCGTCGTATGATAGCGCGCCGAGGATGTCCAACACAGTTGTGGTCCGATAATGGGACTAATTTTCACGGCGCTGAGAAGGAACTACGGACTGCCATCTTCGCAGCTACAGCGGAAGAAGCCTCAAAGAAGATGATCGACTGGAGATTCATCCCACCGGGTGCTCCTTTTATGGGAGGCGCATGGGAACGCATGGTGAGATCTGTGAAGACAGCACTTGCCGCCACTTTGAACGAGCGTTTCCCGAGCGAAGAAGTGCTTCACACGTTACTCATTGAAGCCGAACACACAGTGAACAGCCGGCCACTTACCCACGTATCCGTGAACCCCGAAGATCCAGAAGCCCTGACGCCCAATCATTTCATCTTGGGAGGTCCGGGTCGTATCGCAGCACCAGGTGAATTCAACGACAGTGACCTGCATCTACGAGCAAGTTGGCGCGCATCTCAGAGACTCGCCGATATATTCTGGGCCAGATGGCTTAAAGAATATCTCCCAGAGCTACGGAACCGTAGAGAACCGCACACCAAAGGCACGATTCCCAAAGTCGGTGACCTAATACTCATCGCGGACGGCAACCTTCCACGGAACATGTGGATCAGAGGACGCATCTGTGCTACGTTTCCCGGCCCAGATGGAGTGGTACGAACGGTGGACGTGACCACGAAAGGAGGAACCTTACGACGTCCGGTGAAGAAGATAGTCGTCCTGCCGACCGAGACCAGCGATCCTGCACCATCTACAACTGCGACGTCAGCGGCGGGCGTCGCACGGCGGGAGGAATGTGCAGGACGCTCAAACAAATGTATGTAGGAAGCGTAATCGCTTTAGTTCATACCTATAGTTAATTTAGTTTATTTGTCATGTTTTCATTATATCTTATTATGTTTAGTAATGTCTTGAAATAAGGATAAAAGTATGTTTTAATGTTAAGCTCACTGAGGTAACTTTTTTGTATAGCGCAGGTAGTGCATGCCACAGCGCTAAAATTGACCAATAGTAATAAAGCTCGTAGTTAGGAATTTTGGCTAGTCAGTGATTGGTTGTCCCAATTCATGCTTCTCATGGATTGGATACAGACAGTGGAAAGTTTTCGAAGTCCACCATGTAAAATTATGTACATGTCGAGATACATATGTAAAATTGCTTTGTTTTTATTGTAGTTTATAGATTTGTGATAATGTAAAAATAGAATATAAAAGTAGAATATAACGTAGAATCAGTTTGTCCATAGAATACATACTTTGTAGTATGTATATATATCAGTTTTGTTGTTATTAAGATCAGTAAATATGTAATAGTAAATATGCAGGTGTTCATTACCTAATAGATTTGTAAAACCCTTCTGATTGGTTATCGTCAGAATATCGAAATGTTTGTGATTGGTCAAATGTTAATGTCCAAGTTAATTTGTGAAATTCTCAAAATGTATTGGCTGTCCGGGTCTGCATTTGCTACACTACGTGTCCCATGGAATTTGGGTGATAAATATAGGCGTCCCTGGCAGTCAAATTCAGTCACTCAGCGGCAGTTGACTCAGTGAGCTTGAAAGTCCTCTGGCTTTCGCTCTATTGTCTAGTACCACACCTTGTACAGGCACTTGTCTTGTTGGGTTCCACACCTTGAACAGACTAAGTCTCGTTGTGTTCCACACCTTGAACCGACTGAGCATTGTCGTGTACCACACCTTGTACCGACTATATATATTGTTTGTGTAACATATTCTTTTATGAACCATATTGTGAACTGTAAATAAATAGTCTTCAAGATCTAAGAAGAGTTTAATTGAACCAAGTGACTCCTCCAATCCAGCAACATTATAGTTTGGGTCCCATCCCAAATACTAATATTATATTGGGTTCGATTCCCACCCAGGACAAAAATGTTTGTGTAATGAGCACGATCATTTGTTCTGTGTCTGGGTTTGATCTATAGTATGTATGTATTTAGAAATATATAAGTATGTTTATCAGTTGTCTAGTACCCATAACACAAGCTCTGGTTAGCTTGGGACTAGATGGCGTTGTGTGATAGTTGTGGAATATTATTATTATTATTATTATATAGAGGTAAAGTTTGTGAGGTAGTGAGGTTGTAGGATCTCTGGATCTACTGCTCCCCTACCCCCTAGCTACCTATTAAAAGCCAAGTTATTTGTGAGTGTCATAGGCTATAAATTTTTGAAGTCCACGCGAAATGTAAATAAAAAAAAAGGTGTGTGTGCGATTCACACACGATAGAAGTGAAACTTCAGTAAATCGACAAAAGAATGAGATGAATATATATAACAAGGCTAGGATAATTACAAAGTTTAATTGTTTAAAAAACACTAACACACGTTAAATGCTCAAATACAAGCACGTATTAAACAGTGTGCAATATACATACACACCGACATCTGCTCTCTCGCTCTGGCTCACAAATTACAGGCGACTATGCTTAGAAGACGGGAGTGGGGACGCTACGAAGTATGGGACAAAGAGGAGAGACCGATAATATAAAATAGTATGTATATTTCTGTCTCATTCTTTCCTGGCTTCATCCTAAACATTTTGGTATTTGTGTCTCTTACCTGTCGTTTTTTCCGTTGCATCCGGTTTGAAATCACAACGATTCTAAAGAAGTTTCACTTCAAAAACTTCTGTTAAAAAAAACCCAATTGAAATAAAATAAATGCCACAAATGTATCAGACTGCTTGAAAAGTGACTTGTTTGGAACATTTTAGTGGTTTTTTTGCAGTCGTTTTTTTTTTTCTGAAAGTGTTCGTGCGGAGAAGTAGGTACTAGGTACCACCGTACATGTTTCTGCCATCAAAATTTTTGCGTGTTCCGATTTGAAAAGATTAGAAGCCTTAAATGAGTAAACAGCCCCCCTAGCTATTACTTTTCTATTATTGTTACCTTAGCTAACACTTAGTAAAAAATGTGTTGCAATGACATTATCTGCGTAGAGAAGTGTCACGTGACTTATCGCAGGTAATGTCATTGCCATACATTTTGTACTAAAAGTTACTTTAATTTCGGAAGTCGGTGTCAAATAACGAAGAAACAAAATACAAACACCGACTTCCTAAATTATGATATTTGCAATTTTTAGAAGTTGGTTGTTTTTTTTGGAATGTTTTTGGAACGAAGTTCCTTATCGCGCGTTGTGAAAGGGGGCTAGACGGGAAAAATTCTTACGAAAAGTTGTCACGACACTTTTTGCTATATTAAAAAAAATAAAATTTTATTACAATTACTTTTGTTATAGTTGTTGTTATTGCTAAAGAGCTGAGCTGAGCTGAGCTGAGCTGAGCTGAGCTGAGCTGAGCTTAGCTTAGCTGATCTGAGCTGAGCTGAGCTGCGATGAGATGAGATGAGATGAAATGAGATGATGAAGTATAACTTCTTACGTGCGTGCGTGTGTGCGTAGTTAATAATAAAAAAAATATTATAAATTAAAAAAAATAAAATTATATTACAATTCCTTCACTAATTAATCGAAAGGAACTTCGTTCCATCCGGGTGTCCCTTGACACCTCTCAAGTTTTTTTTTTTTTAGGTCAACAGTGAATAGGTTACTTCTAGGCAAGCGTACTCCACTGTCGACCACATCATCGCTTACCATCAGGGGCTGTAGACAATATACTTAGAGGGAACAGGGCCTGCGAGGAATTTACAAAATAGGTATTTAAAGAAACTATTGCCATCGTGCTCCCTCAAGCCTGCCCCTGTAGAGTGCGATAGGGACAGCTGCAATTCGGACCGATTTTATCACAAAAGTTTTGACGAGATCGACGTTTCGTGTTCCCCTTTTTCTCCTCGAAAACTGAGCCGATTCAATTATTTTTGGCACCAAATTTTTAAGAAAGAGTATGTCACCTAGACATAGTCGGCGCCAATTAATAAAATGATTAATTACCTACAGTTACAGTCTTCTTCACTTATAAAATTTAGATATTTAATAATCAGATTGTTGTTTGGCGCCGACTCAAAATTAGTTTATACTAAATTTGATATTTTATGAAGGTAAATAAGCTCAATACTCAAGACTTAAAAGATTTATTTATTTTTAGCTTTTTAGTTCTTTTTCTTCGGTTAATTTTTTTGCTAAAAAGTTTTTTATATGAGTGGAATTCCCTGCCGGAGTCTGTGTTTCCTGATAGCTACAACCTGGGAGTCTTTAAGTCAAGAGTGAATAGGTTACTTCTAGGTAAGCGTGCTCCATCTTCAACCACATCATCGCTTACCATCAGGTGAGTGGTCAAACGCGTGCCTATCAACAATAAAAAAAAAAAGTATATCGGGTGTAAAAAGACAGTTTCCGAAGCCGAAAGCCACATATTCTACCCATTATTTGGATATTTTTTTTCCACTAGACCAGACCTGGGAATCCCCTGGTTTTGGAGATATTGAAGGTTAAAGTCGCATTTTTTTTTTTACTTTTTTACGAAAATGAATTCCAAGTGTTATTACTAAACTTTTTTTCCAAATAAACATTACCTGAATTTTCGATTTTTTTTAGCAAATTACGCATTTGAAGTTAAAAAAACACTTCCGACAAGTACTTACGCGGTTTAGAGCGATGGGGCGGGGCTTAACTCCGGTTGCCTTTATTTTTTTTTGGGGTGTTGGAAATCATTGAATGACATCTCCCGCTCTGGGTGGAGCGGGAGGGCGTGTCAGACTCTTACTGACTAAAACCCACCCCTATTCCTTCCCTACCCTGAATGCCCAGGGGCGCGGTAACTCTGTTTCTAATTTATCCACAACCCCGGGGCAGGAACTGCGCTTGCCTGGGTTTCGCGTTACTTTGCGCGCAATAATAAATTACTGTTTTCTCAAACCTAAAAATAAAAGTCGTTTCCCAGCAATAATTTTTGCGCAAAGCTACTTTGTTAGACGTACAGTATGCGTAGTTAACGGCTTTGTGATGTGTCTTTTTACACCTTGTACCCGTGCGAGGTCGGGGGCTCGGGGCGGGTTGCTATTCTATAAAAATCCTGACCTGGTAAAGAGATGGTACACATTCTGCGTGTCGGGGTTGTACCGGACGGCTTCCGTCAGGTCACTCAGCGTTGCCCAGATGTCCACCAGACGAAGCTGACCGTCAGCACCCTGCGCGTACTGGTAGCGCGGACCAGGCCCCAACTTCCTGAGGATTGGGTTGTGGGGGAGAGCTGGAATGTGACAGATTTTGACTATAAACATAGGTACTGTAGAGACTCTTTCATCAAGATCTAGGGTTTATATTTGAACTCATGGCACATCTACTACACAGACTGTAAGAAACAAGATACCGCAAACTTCGCGAAAAGGTTACACCTAATGCCACTATCAAAATTATGATAGTTATAAATCTCGGTAATGATCGGTTACAGAAATTGACATTTTTGAGCGCGTATTGTATTGTAAATGATGCGATCTCAACGCTCCGCACTGCCTACACACGCGCCGCCGAGCGCACCGCGCGCCTTAGCCGTAGGAATTTAGGTATTACGCCGGGGACGTGACGTTACGAATGAACTCTAGCGAAACAGCTTTGCGTATTTTATTTACATTGCTGTTCTAAGTGTAATTAGCGATTTAATTACTTTTTAATTAAAATTCTCATTGGGTTGGATAGGAATAGCGATTTTGAACAGTCTAAAGTTAAAAAAAATGCAATAAAAAAATTCCAACTCTAGGGGTCCAGAATCATGTACTGAATCACTGGTACACGTATGTGCGTTTATGTGCCTTACACTGTGTACGGTGTATATCAGAATAACATTAGGCCTGTTCCCAACTTTGTTGGGGTCAGCTTCCAGTCTAACGGGATGCAGCTGAATACCAGTTTTTACATAGAGCGACTGCCTATCTGACCTCCACAACCCAGTTACTGGGTAATACGATACCCCTTGGTGAGACTGGTTGTCAGACTTTCGGCCTTCTGACGACTCGTAACGACTGTCAAAGATTCACGATTGACAGCCGGGACCAACGGCTTAACGTACTTTCTGAGGCACGGAGGAGTCTCGGTATGTAAAGATGGTCACCCATCCATGGACCAACCCCGGCAAGCGTAGCTTAACCTGATGGATCGACCCGTGCGGCTGTTATTACTTTAGCCACGAGCTCCTCAAAGTTATAATGGTCTTTGATTTGAATTTGACTTGGAAACAAATGAACAGCAATTTGTTTGTTTCACAATTATAAGAAATCTACACAGTCTAAGAAAAATCTCGAAGGCAAGTTTCTATCCCGGAAAAATGTACAGTTTCTGCGTGATACCTAGACTACCAAAGCCGCAAAGCCACGGGAAAAACCGGTCAAGTGCGAGTCGGACTCCCGCATGAAGGGTTCCGTACCATCGTACAAGATTATACACGTCTACTTGTTGCCAATATAAAGATAGAGCAAAAAGTAAAAAAAAAATACACGTTTCTTGTAGGGGGCTCCCCTATTTTTTTTTTGTGGTTGGGAAATCATTCAACGACATCTCCCGCTCTGGGTGGAGCGGGAGGGCGTGTAAGACTCTTACTGACTAAAACCCACCCCTATTCCTTCCCTGCCCTGAGTGCCCAGGGGCGCGGTAACTCTGTTTCTAATTTATCCACACCCCCTGGGCAGGCATCGGCCATGACGGGCCCCGTCATGTTTTGCTGACAACTATGAGGCGCGCGTGGAACACTACGCGCCGTCGACTTTCGGGCCTGGTGCTGATCGGACGGCGAGCTACCCACTACTCGACGTCCGCAGGCCCGGGTGCGGTGGCCGGAGTTTGTCTCACGACGTCCTACGCCCAGGGCGTCTTCTGCGGCAGCTGCTGCTGAAGGCGTGAGGGGACTCTGTTGTTGAGCCTCCCTCACCCGTTCCTTACTGCTTCGCAGAAGGTGAGCACTGCATCCCATTCCCTCTCGCCCCGTACCGTACCATGGCCTGGACCAGGGCCGGACGCGAAAAGTCGCTGCCGCCTTCACGAGGACACGGCGGGAGGGGGCTCCCCTACAAGAAACGTGATTTTTTTTCCATTTTCCTTCCGTTAATTTTTAATTTATTTCTACTTTTTAACCGACGAAAAAAAAGGAGGAGGTTCTCAATTCGACCGTATATACTCGCATATATTTTTTATTTTTTGTGTATGTTCAGCCCTCACTCCGTCATTTATGAACCGATTTTGATTATTCTTTTTTGTTAGCTAGGGTATACCTCAAGGGTGGTCCCATGTCAAGGAAGTCAGGATCTGACAGTGGAAACCTGATAAAATTGAGAGAAAGCCTCGAAAATTGTGGGCACGTTTAGCGTTTCTGTATGTAAGTTCGGCCCTCACTCCGTTATTTATGAACCGATTTTGATTATTCTTTTTTTGTTAGATAGGGTATACCTCAAGGGTGGACCCATGTCAAGGAAGTCAGGATGTGACAATGGTATCCTGATAAAATTGAGAGAAAACCTCGAAAATTGTGGATACGTTTAGCGTTTCTGTATGTATGTTCGGCCCTCATTCCGTTATTTATGAACCGATTTTGGTGATTCTTCTTTTCTTAGATAGGGTATACCTCAAGGGTGGTCCCATGTCATGGAAATCAGGATCTGATCATGGGATCCTGCAAAAATTGAGAGAGAACCTCGAAAATTGGGCACGAATATTGTTTCTGTTTACTTTTCATAACTTAATCAGGTATTTGCATTTAGGAACCATCACATCATGAAACTGAGCTGATAATGGAAACCATACCTTTCCTAAACAATAGAAGTTACAAATACCACTTAATATGGTTTGAAGAAAAGACGTCTTTACAATATTGGAGGTAACCTCAACTGGTCAATATCCTGGGAACTTCATGGAAGGATGGTTATATCATTAGCTCAGTGGCAAGAGGAATGATGAAGAATTAGAAATTAGCCTCAGAGTGTTAAAAGATGATGCGAGCCAGAAAAAATCATAAAATAAAAAACTTTTTAACAAAAAAATTAACCGACGAAAAAGACCTAAAAAGCAAAAAATAAATAAACCTTTTAAGTCTTGAGTAATGAGCATATTTACCTACATAAAATATCAAATTTTATATAAACTAATTTTGAGTCGGCGCCAATTAATAAAATGATTAATTACCTACTTACAGCCTTCTTCATTTATTTTGTAAGTGCTTATAAAATTTGGATACTTATTTAATAATCAGATTGTTGTTTGGCGCCGACTTTTTTGCTTTTTAGGTCTTTTTCGTCTGTTAAGTTTTTTGTTAAAAAGTTTTTTATTATTTGTTGTTATAGCGGCCACAGAAATACACATTCTGTAAAAATGTCAAATGTCAACTTATTACAGATCATGAGATACAGCCCGCTGACAGATAGACGGACGGACAGACGGACGGACAGACCGACGGACGGATGGAGAGCGGAGGCTTAGGTTAGAGGTCCCGTTGGTTAACCTTCGGGTAAGGAACCCTGAAAAGCCAGTATCTCTTCTCTAAATATCATAACACATAGTTGCTGTCTGCGTCTGTCTTTTTTCCAAATAAGCAATAGATTTTGTTATGGTTTTCACTAATAAAAATGCTTTTTTCAAAAAATACAACCGACTTCTAAAAATTGCAAAATAACTTTAATTTTGGAAGTCGGTGTATAAATTTTTTCTGTTTCTTCGTTATTTGACACCGACTTCCGAAATTAAAGTTATTTTGCAATTTTTAGAAGTCGGTTGTATTTTTTGAAAAAAGCTTTTTAATTTTCACTTTTTTTTAATATTTATTGTTTTTGTACACCAGAAGTAAAACTAAATATTAAAGTTATGCCCGAATGGATAACACCAATAACATGGAATTTGAACATTTGGAGACAACCAAAACGTTATCTGTGTATACATATTTTTTATTTACGTAAATTTTTTCAAAGATGCTGAATCAATTTCGATAAAATTTATATGGGACCACCTGTGAAGTATGACCTACCAAACAAAAAAAGAATCATCAAAATCTATTCACAAATGGCGGAGATATCGCGTAACAAATATACAAAAATAAAAAAACATACAGACGAATTGAGAACCTCCTCTTTTTTGAAGTCGGTCAAAAAGAGCGCTGTACGAGGAATGTTTTCGTGTATAATTTGCGCACCCGTGAGGAAGTGCGGGTTGCTAGTCTATACTTATATTATAAATAGGAAAGATTTATTTGTTTGTAGCGAATAAGCTCCGAAACTACTTGACTGATTTTAATCTAATTTTTTTAAGATTTTAAGCTAAATTATTAGCGAGTAACATATGCCACTTTTATCCCGGGTAAAATAAAAGTTCCCGCGGGATAGGTCACGGGAGCGAACCTCGGACAAAGTGGTCTATACTAATATTAGGTATAAAGAAGTAATGTTTGTGAGGTTGTAGGGGGTAATCTCTGGGTCTACTGAACAGATTATGAAAATTCTTTTACCAATAGAAAGCCACGTTATTTGTGAATGTCATAGGCTATAAATATTTGAAATTAACGCGGACGAAGTCGCGAGGGCGTGCTAGTTAATTATAATTACCTGCCACAACAGCCAACCCGAATAAAAGAAAAGCCACTAGCCTGTACATCACAGCGGAATGATAAACAATTACCAAAATAAATTAATCTACGCTTAATATAGGCATACTTATCGGAGATAAATTAATTACTATAATTAATTACTGGCTTAAACCTATCACTACCAAGTATTGATGAATCAGCAAATGCATCAATAATACCTACTTTTCAACGCCAAAGTTCAAAATGATTCATTTTCATATATCTTTCTGACAAAATACCTACTTTCCAACTCCAAAGTCCAAAAAATCTTTTTTACAAAAAAAAACAACCGACTTCCAAAAAAAATACACTTAAAATTAAAAAAATAACTTTAATTTCGGAAGTCGGTGTTTGTATTTTACTTCTTCGTTATTTGACACCGACTTCCGAAATAAAAGTTATTTTTAAAGTTTTAGTGTATTTTTTTTTTGGAAGTCGGTTTTTTTTTTTTGTAAAAAAGTGTTTTATTTTCACTTTTTAGTTGCCCAGAACTAAAAACCTCAAAAACATGGAACGTGAAATTTATACATTTGGAGAACACCAAAACGTCATCGAGGTATACGTATTTTTCGTTTTTGTTCAGTTTCGAAAAAACGGCCGTTTCTGACACTTTTGCCTACTACTTTGGATACGAAACATTTTGAGACCTGTTCTAACAACGTAAAAATTCTTTATCCTCTTTGTAACAAACGTGAAGTTGGATTTTTTAATATTTATTTTCTGTGCAATGCTACGATTTAGTATTCAATGAGGGCGCCACTGGACCGCGAGAAGGGCCTTAAGCAATTTCGATAAAAATTATATGAGACCACCTCGGGAGTATATTCTTGCGGATAAAAAAAGAATTTTGAAAATCGGTCAACAACTGACGGAGAAGCCGGCGGACATACATATAAAAAAAAAATCTTACAGTCGAACACAGAACCTCCTCCTTTTTCGAAAGTCGGTTAATGATTCATTGTCATTAATTTTTCTGATAAAAATACCTACCTACTCTATAACTCCAAAGTCCAAAATTATTCATTGCCATGATCTCAGATTTTAACCTCCACTTTAAAAGTGTCGGACTCGGATCCATAGAAATATAAAAGTCGTTACCGAAGTCGAAGTCAGCAGTGTAATTTCAATCGGAAGTTTCAAATTATCGGAATCGGAATGGAATAACCGTATCTCTCTATAAGCGCAAGTTCTGTTGTGTATGGAGTACTGCTCTCATCTTTGGGACGGATCTCCCAGATACTAGCTTGAGGTTGAGGCCCTTGAGTCAATTGAGAAACGAGCCAAGAGGATCATCGGCAATGATAGGCTTGACGAGTCGAAGCTCCAGTCTTGAGCATAGACGCCGAGTTGCTAGCCTGTCGGTTTTCTATCGGTTAAATTTTGGGGAGTGTGCGACGGAATTGCATAGTTTAATTCCGCCAAGCCCGTTCCATTATCGGACCACAAGACGTACGGCGATGCGCCTCCGGTATATGGTGCACATGCCACCCACACGCACAAAATGTTTTGGGAACACGTTCATTGTGCGTACAGCTAAAGAGTGAAATTCCCAGCCGTAGTCTGTGTTCTCTGATAGCTACAACCTGGGAGTCTTTAAGTCAAAACTGAATAGGTTACTTCTAAGCAAGCGTGCTCCATCTTCGATCACATCATCGCAAATGGAAACGGAGCTTAGTAAAAAAAAAAATCGGCCAAGTTCGAGTCGGACTCGCTCACGAAGGGTTCCGTATCATTATCTATGAAAATGGCAAAAAAATACGTTTTTGTGTTCAGCCCCTTTAAATATTTATTTTATTCTGTTGTTTTAGTATTTGTCGATATAGCGGCAACAGAAACACATCATATGTGAAAATTTCAACTGTCTGTGTATCACGGTTCATGAGTTACATCCTGGTGACAGACGGACTGACAGACAGACGGACGGACAGCGGAGTCTAAGTAATAGGGTCCCGTTTTACCCTTGGGGTACGGAACCCTAAACAAATACATTTCTAGTATTTATCTACAGCTACAGAGAATTTATCAATGGACATGCAAGTATACATGTCCATTGATAAATTCTTCGGTAAAACCCAGATAATTACAATCTATGAGTCAGACGGGGTGTTATGACAACATAAATCTTATCGTCTGTTGATAGCTATAATTTAAACAATTGTATTACATTATTATTGATAGTACTTCCCCGTGCCTCGAAAAGCGCGTTGAGCCGTTGGTCCCTGCTGTATGGCGTTTGTAGATCTTTGACAGTCGTAACAGAAGTCAGAAAATCTGACATTTTCCGGATTCAGAAGACTTCTCCCGCTCTGGGAGGTGTCCAGCCCCTTAACCAAATAACTTTTGTAATAGCGCTAGCGGTTCGTGCAAAATGTATGGCAACGACATTACCTGCGGAGAAAACTGTTACGTGACTCACGCCGAGTAATGTCGTTGCCATACATTTTGCACGAAGCCTTAGCGTTAACGTTCACAGAAAAGTGTTTTGTCTAACCCCTCTGATTACTTACCGGCAATTAAGATAAACGGATGCTCACGAAAGTGCATGGACTTGATTATAATGTAAAACAAAATTTCTTACAAAAAATACAACCGACTTCCAAAAAAGAAAATGCACCTATAGTTAAAAAATAACTTTAATTTCGGAAGTCGGTGTTAGTATTTTATTTCTTCGTTAATTGACACCGACTTCCGAAATTAAAGTTATTTTTCAATTTTAAGTGTATTTTAAATTCTCTTTTGGAAGTCGGTTGTATTTATTGTAAAAAAGTTTTTTATTTTTCACTTTTTTGTAGTTATACTCAAGAACTAAAAATAAATATTAGAGTTACGTCTGAATTGATAACCCCAATAACAAGGAACATAGAATTTTAACGAATACTCGTAATTGGAGGAGACCAAAACGTCATCTACGTATACACATTTTTTGTTTTTGTTGTTTTTTTTCATGAAGCACTAAAGCAATTTCGATAAAATTTACATGGGACCACCTCTGAAATATACTCTTTCAGATAAAAAAAGAATTTTTAAAATCGGTCCACAACTGACAGAGAAATCAGTGGACATACAAAAAAACATACAAACAGTCGAACATAGAACCTCCTCCTTTTTGCAAAGTCGGTTAAAAATAGTAAACTACTTGTGTTCAGGATAAAGCGTAGAAAACCAGCACACATCCCACCAGTAATGTTAAAAGGTGTGGCCCTTGAAAGGGATCTGGAATTTAAGTACCTAGGGTATATAGTTAATGAGGACATGAAAGGCGATGCTGATATGGAGAGAGAATGGAGGACGGTGGCTGTCCGATGCAGTATGTTGGCCCGTAGGTTAGCACGGTGAACAATATCAGTGAAAATAACTCTTTTTAAGGCCAGTCTTTGTACACGTGCACCCACCCCAGGGCTCAATATACGCAAAGGGCATACAACGCCCTCAGAGTTCAGTATAATAATGCCTTCAGGGTGTTGTTGGGGCTTGTGCGTCAGGAATGATTTCCGAAGCACACACTGATGGCTTTTACACTATACTTCGAAAAAAGACGACAGAGTGCGTGAGAGCGTCAAAGACATACTGAGGGTCATTAGTGTTATGCTGTGTTGCACCATCATGGCGCATTGGGTACATGCACATGTGCACGTGCCCGGTGCGTCAGGTGAGCTCAACAAACATATTCAGAACTAAAATCTGTATTGTGTCTGTCTGTCCGTCTGTCGCAGCCAATTTACTCAAAATCTACTGGCCCGATTAAGTTAACATTTGCTACACAGGTGTATTTCTTTGACCCCAACACGGACGAGTAACGTAAATAAATTAATTTGGAATATGGGGGTAACTTTTGGGGTGAAAATCGGAAAATTAAAAACCAAAATTTTTCAAATTACCTACGATATATCAAATGAAAGGGCACATTGTGAAGGTCTCGAATAAAATTTTTTCATTTTTAAAACATAAAATATGATTTTGAAGTTATTTAGGAAAATTGATGAAAAATGACCATTCCCCGCCCTTATTTCTGAAAACACTGGGCCTAAAATTTTGAAAACAATACAGAATGTACTCTTCACGCATAACGAAACCATAGCGACTTCTAATTCCATGCCAATGCCATCTAGTTGTAAATGAGGTACTAAAATTCGATTTGAGGGCGTCTCGTCGTGATGTATATTTTTAAAAGCTTTTATTTATGTTGCAATGTTCATAATGTAAGTGAAATGAATTTATACTAAAAAAAAATAATAAATATATTAATTTATCATAACGATAACGAGGTAATGACCCACGAACTCAAATAAATAAAAAAGAAATTAATATTAATTTTAAATAAAATAAGATTCATAAATAAAATTCTTGAATACTCAGCTAAAAAAATTAAAGCAAATCCCCCTCTTCTATATACCCCCCCCCCCTCCCCTCCTCTTCTCTTCTTTTTATTTTTTTTTACTTCTTTGTGTGTGTGGAATTTGACATACTTATGTAAGTCCGGTGCTAATGCAATATTAAGTTACCATCGAGCTGATCTGATGATGGCGCTGGGATGGATGAATGGACTGGAACTCCATGATGGCAAATGGAAGAACAGTTGAATTTTAAGCTAGTATGTTTTATTGTTATACAGGGTGTAACGGAAAGGTGTGGTCATATTTTAACAACCGGTTCTGCCCATGGAACTGAACACCTTTCTCTAAGAAAGAATTAAAAAAATCCCAAAAAAAATTTGGACATTCCATACAAAGTTATTATCAGCGGATCAATATTTGTATGGGAGCTAAAAAATTGTTTTGAGTATTTCCTCAGGTTTTCTTGAATAAAGTTGTTCATATCGATGGGCAGAACCGGTTCTTAAAATATGACCACACCTTTCCGTTACACCCTGTATATGAGTACCTACCTACTTTAGAAAAAAAAAGCTATGAAAAAAGGTGTTTTTTTTTTAAATCTAAGTTGCCTTGTTAGTTTACACTATCTACACTAGAGAAAAGATTTGTGTTTTTGTATGTAACGAATAAACTTAAAAAATACTTTTTAACAAAAAAATTAACCGACGAAAAAGAACTAAAAAGCAAAAAATAAATAAACCTTTTAAGTCTTGAGTAATGAGCTTATTTACCTACATAAAATATCAAATTTTATATAAACTAATTTTGAGTCGGCGCCTAACAACAATCCGATTATTAAATATCTAAATTTTATATATAAGTACTTACAAATGAAGAAGGCTGTAAGCAGATAATTAATCATTTTATTAATTGGCGCCGACTCAAAATTAGTTTATATAAAATTTGATATTTTATGTAGGTAAATAAGCTCATTACTCAAGACTTAAAAGGTTTATTTATTTTTTGCGTTTTAGTTCTTTTTCGTCGCTTAATTTTTTAGTTAAAAAGTTTTTTATTTTATGATTTTTTGTGGCTCGCATCATCTTTTAACACTCTGAGGCTAATTTATAATTCTTCATCATTCCTCTTGCCACTGAGCTGATGATATAACAATCCTTCCATGAAGTTCCCAGGATATTGACCAGGTGAGATTACCTCCAATTTTCTAAAGACGTCTTTTCTTCAAAGCATATTATGTGGTATCTGTCACTAAAACCAGTTTTTTATTTATATCTAACTTCTATTTTTTAAGAAAGGTATGGTTTCCATCATCAGTTCAGTTTCATGATGTGATGATTCCTAAATGCAAATACCTGATTAAGTTATGAAAAGTAAACAGAAACAATATTCGTGCCCAATTTTAGAGGTTTTCTCTCAATTTTATCAGGATTCCACGATCAGATCCTAATGTCCTTGACATGGGACCACCTTTGTGGTACACCCTATCTAAGATAAAAAGAATCATCAAAATCGGTTCATAAACAACGGAGTGAGGGCCGAACATACGTACAGAAACGCTTAACGTGCCCACAATTTTCGAGGTTTTCTCTCAATTTTATCAGGATTCTATTATCAGATCCTGTTTTCCTTGACATGGGACCACCCTTGAGATATACCCTATCTAACAAAAAAAGAATTATCGAGATCGGTTCATAAATGACGGAGTGAGAGCTGAACATACGCACAGAAACGCTAAACGTGCCCACAATTTTCGAGGTTTTCTCTCAATTTTATCAAGATGCCATCATCAGACCCTGATTTCCTTGACATGGGACCACTCTTGAAGTATATCCTATCTAACAAAAAAAGAATTATCAAGATCGGTTCATAAATGACGGAGTGAGAGCTGAACATACACAAAAAAAAAATATATATATATATACGGTCGAATTGAGAACCTCCTCCTTTTTTTCGTCGGTTAAAAAGTACTAGACCGATTTTACCCACTTTTTCACCAATATAAAGCTTAATTATCAGCGAGTAACATAGGCTACTTTGTAGTGTATAAGCTATGTATGTTCTAAGTTAGCATATACCATGTATGTTACTCGTGCACTTAAATACCAACAATTATTAATAAATGAGTCAGTTGTCAACGAGCAGTCAGAGCGTTTTATTCTCCTCCATTACCCAACATTACATGGCGACCCTACCATGTTTGGTGATGGGGTGTCGGGTTTCAATGCAGGCGCACTGTGTGTGGTACAGACTTTCGTGCTAAGTGTACGTTGCGTTACTGCGTTCAAGAACTTCAATAATTAACTTTATAATGTGTAATTCTAACACTCCAAAACGAGAAGAAGTGATTATAAACCAGAATGGCATTGGAGCTTCAAATGTGGCTAGTACCGACCAGCTGCAATTTCATCTTTCTGCAATAAGCATTGTGATGATGATAATTTTGGGTTTGTTGCTAATATTGGAAGCCTACTTCCTGTACAAATGTTATAAGAACTGCCATCATACGTGGATTAATGACCAAATACTTCGTCAAACTTTGAGGAATTCGTTTTCTCGTCGTGGCCGTAGAGGAACTGCAGAAGGAAATAGATGTTCGACGTGTGGAACGCGATTTTCGGCGTTCAATACCAGTTGTACGACGTGTTCAAACAGTCCAGGGCTTGGGTCTTCACATCCTAAAGAAGGCTTCGCGCTTAAACCGAATGTGTGATATCGTAAAGATAACGTAAAAGTGAAGTGTCAATTGTGCGTTTTGTGCGTAAAAAAAATAAATAAACGGAAACCAATGGAAATGCGTTGAACTATGGTAACTCGATTATATTACCCTTTTATTAGTTATTAAGTAAGCTAGTTATTACATTTTCTTTAGAAATGTCAAGTTATGGCTCATGAGCTCAATGATATATATGAAAAATTGAGAAAAGTAAAGAAAATTTATTTAAATTGAGTTAATTAAATCCCATTGTGATAAAATTACTGAGTTATACTCGTATTCCCAAATACAAGAATATTGAAAAAAATTGCATATACGAGTATGTGTAACTGATATGAGTAGTTGTGAACTATTTGGCACAACATCGAATATCGAATCCAAAATGGAGTTTAATTTAAAAATAGCCTTGAGTTTGTTACTAGTAATGAATAATGAGGAATTGACGACTCGTCAATTAATTGATGGTATCGATTACTATAGCTCTACTTTAAAAACCGAACAGTGTAAATTAAGTTTAGTTAACTTTATCTTAAAGAGTCGTCTCTCCTTAAAACAGATTATCCATCCATTGATGCATTACTTACTGACATGCGTATGATTCTTTTGCCTAAAAAAAAAACATACAGACGAATTGAGAACCTCCTCTTTTTGGAAGTCGGTTAAAAAGAGTTCCGTCGCCTTGCAAAGTAAACTTCAAAACTTTGCGACAAGATCAAAGGTCGATTAATGATTATGGTAAGGAGTTAACTGAGCTATTTATGGATTTATCTATAGCGCAAGCCGAGGGCATAACGGAAAATCTCAAGATTTTACATCCTTTAAACGAGAAACAAGCCATTAAACGTTTTGCCGACGGATTACGCAATATACGACTCAGTACGATAATAGCTGCACAAAAATTTGAGTCCTTAAAGGATGCGGTGCAAGCAGCTATAGACGAAGAGACCATTGCAATACCGTCTCAGTCTGAAAATATTTTAAGTTTTAATAGAAAACGTCAAAATTATTTTCAAGTACAGCATAATCAAGCATTTTCCGGAGCCACCCGTCAGTTTCGAGGGGCCTCCATGCATAACAATTTTAGCAGGCCTAACGTCCATCGTGGTACGACTTTCTACCGAGGCCGTGGTCGTCAGTCCCAGAACTATAGTCGAGGTCAGCCTAAACAGAATCGAGGTACGTACTATAATTCACATAATAGGTATAACAACTCCAGAGGTAATCAACGGAAAGAGCAACGTTGTGATGCAAATATTCACGTTTTAAAAAACGATGAGCCCTCAAAAACTGATTCAACCGGGGAGCAAAGCAAGTTTTTTCGTGAATAACGGGTTTGTATTTGCAAGTAATAGTCATTGTTGCATAGAATTATACGTAAATAAATACACTATACTACTACTACACTACACTACTACTACACTACACTACTACTTACTATATTACTATTCATTTTTAATTGACACCGGCGCAACAATTTGTGCCATTAAATATAAACATGTGATTGAATTAAACATGCCGGATCCATAAAGAGAGCATCAAGATAAGCGGAATCGGTGGTACAATAGAAGCAATCGGATAAATGTTTATTTAACTCTGAGCGATTGTTATGACACAGGAGGACACTTATTTAATAATAAGTTTTATGTTTTAATTCCTTGCCGTGTATGGCACATGCCATTTTAGGACAGGATTTTCTTACGAAATTCAATTCTATATTAAATTATAGTAACTTTAAAATTAAATAGTAATATCATAAAAGAAAAAGTAATTTTGCCTTTAAAAACAAATAATAAAAGGCTTTGTAGTAATTTAACTTTGCCGCCGAGGTCGGAATCAATTCATTATATACCTACTAACATTACCGAAGATTGTCTTGTTTGTTCGTCAGAATTACGAACTATTCATTGCTAGCGTACCTAATTGTTAAACCTATAAATGGTTGGATACCTATTTTAATTCTAAATACAAATGAAACTGAGGAACACATTGACACTATTGAACCAACTTTACATAAAATCAGTGACTACAATTTGTGTACTTTTGAACAGTGTAGAAATCTTAATGCAGACCGTGTTAAAAAATTATTTAGCTTATTAAATTTAAATCATTTGAACGACGAAGAGCAAATCACGATTGAAAATATATGTGCGAAATTTGCCGATATATTTCTATTGCCTGGTTATCAGGAAATGTGATAACTGTCAAAAACAAAAACATGCTACTTATTATGTTAGAGAGCCGTTGGTTGTTACAACAACAGCCAATTCGGCGATGGAAAAAGTTTATCTGGACATAGTAGGACCCTTAGATCGCGACAATGATAATAATTTATATATTTTAACTGTCCAATGTGAGTTAAGTAAATATGTAGAAGCTTATCCTATGAAAACGAAAAGTTCTGAAGAGCTAGCGAAAAATTTTTTCAATAATTTTATCCTCAGATTTGGTATCCCCGCCAGAGTAGCTACTGATAGAGGCGCTGAATTTTTGTCATAAATTTTCAAAGAAACATGTAATCTTCTCAATAAATAACAACTTTAAACTCGACTGCATACCATCACGAAACTATAGGTTCTCTGGAGAACACTCATAAAAGTTTGGGTTATTTTCTAAGAATTCAAACGAATAACCATCCGAGTTCATGGAGTACATGGCTACCCTTTTTGTGTTTTGCTTACAATACCTCCGTTCACACCGCAACTAAATTTACACCTTTCGAACTTGTATTCGGAAAAAGATGCAATATACCATCCAATTTAAGCCAAAAAACAGTAAATCCTCTTTATAACTATGTAAATTATCCCTTAGAATTGAAATACATATTGCAAACATCGCAAAAGGAAGCGTATGATAATTTATTGGAAAGTAAATCATTAAGAAAACAAAGGCACGATCTAAAGTGTACCTAATCCTATTACGTATAAACAAAATGACTTGGTACTACTGAAAAACGAGACTGGAAACAAACTCCAAAGTATTTATAATGGACCATATCTAGTTATCAAAGATGTTCCGCCAAAAATGTTGAAATATTGAAAGATAATGGAAAAAAAGATTTAGTTCATAAGAATAGGACTAAGTTATATTATTCTTAATATTATTTTAAAAAAATAAATGACTCATTATTATACTATACAATGATAAAAATGTCATTATTTTAAACTATATTGTTTTACCCTTGTATGATGTTAATCTTGTACTCTTTTACTTACCTACATAGTTTTGTATACGTACTTAATTTAATTAAAACAAAATAATTGTAAACATACTGTACCTACTAAAATGTTTATTAGCAGTTAATCTTGTTAACTTATTAAAATAAAATAATACGCTCATATTATTTTATTTTTTTCCATTCGGGGAAGGTGTAGTGTATAAGCTATGTTCTAAGTTAGCATATACCATGTATGTTACTCGTGCACTTAAATACCAACAATTATTAATAAATGAGTGAGTTGTCAACGAGCAGTCAGAGCGTTTTGTTCTCCTCCATTACCCAACATTACACAATGATTTCTTCCGCTCCACCCAGAGAGCGGGAGGGCATGTCAGACTTTTACAGACTAAACCCAACCCTTGTTCCTTCGGTTGCCTCTGTGCCAAGAGCTGCGGTAACTCTATTTCGAATTTGTCCGCGACCCCAGGCAGGCAGCGGCCCTAAAGGGCCCCGTCGGGTACTGCTGACATCTCGTTGAGGCGCACGTGGAACACTACGCGCCGTCGACTCTTGAGCCTGGTCCTTATCGGACGGCGAGTTTCCCACTACTCGCCGACCGCAAGCTTGCGCCTACGGTGGCTGGAGATCGGCTTGCGACCCCCAACACCCAGGGAGTTTCCTGCGGCTGCTTCCCATTCCCTCTCGCTCCGTATCATGACCTGGCGCCGGGCGCGAGAAGTCACTGCCGCCGATTGTCTCCACAAGTACACGGCGGTGCTCCGCCCAAGCGTGGCAGAACTCCACCGTGACCTCTGGGCGATCCACATAGTGGTGACACCCGGGCGTTTCCTCCCGGCTTATCCAACCGAGGAACCTCCCGAAACAGCTGTCTCCGGTGAGAACCTGCGTCAGGCGGAAGGTGATGACGCCGTGGCACCTCTCCAGCCAGTTCTAAAATAGTGTGTCCAATTGTGGCGTGCCCGCAATTTACAGCCTCAGAATAAGTAGCTAGTAAGATCCCAGACCCGCCAGACATTATTTATTTTCTGATTAATAAAATTTGTGGGATTGTGTAGTGTTAGTATTTACTTTGAACTTACTGTTAGACCATGCTATAGTGGAGTGTTTTTAAAGTAAAGAGGTTTTACTGTCTGGAACTTGTTGAATTAACTTCAGAATTTCATTACAAAATAAAAATTGTATTTAGACTAAGTGTGGCTCAATATGATGACGAAATAAACGGATTTTGCAGTTTTCACCAACAGACAGAGTGATGAGGAAGGTTTAAGTGTATAATTTGTACCCGAGTGAAGCTGAGGCGGATCGCTAGTAGACTATAAGTTCTTGGTTACGAGTTACCTACGCGGTCAAGAGACGCACATTTTGTGACAGCGTCTGCGGAGAAAACAAATGAAGGATTTTTTTCTGGTTTTCCAAAATATTCCGCACTCACACAAAAAATTACTTGTGGTAGTCATAATATCGTATTGTTATCACCTGGATGTGATCTCAACTTTAATACCTAATCAATCAAAATCTGTACCAATCCATTTAAAGAACACCGCTCTTCACTGTTCGTAGAGGATTTTCATAGTTTGAAAGACGGGGTCTAATTTATTTGTAGGTGCTACTCCCATTTTCTTAGTACAACACTGATGTTATTGGCTAATCTTATAATAAATAAATGATTACTTACTTAATGCTTGGTAGGTACTTGATTGTATGTATTTATGAACCAAATAGCAACGAAATTACGAAGGTTCGTCATAATTGAAAGTTATTTGACAGAAACAATGTAATTTATCACTTAGACCCAGTTAGAGGAATCTCAGAACTTAGCTTTTTGCTCTCGATCCAATCTTGGTACGGGGCGTAGGATAGTAAATAAAGTGCGAGTGGTTCCTACTTTATTAAGGCACATGCACAAACTAAATTTTTTTTTTAATTTTTTTCTTGCCTTTGTTTCTTTTCTTTCTTTTCTTTTTTTTCTCTTTTCTCTCTTATCTCTCTTTTCTTCTTTCTTTAATTTATTTCCATTATTTTCTTTCTTTTCTATTTTTATTTTCTTTAATTTCTTTCTTTTCTATTTTCCTTCTTTTCTCTTTTTCCTTCTTTTCTCTTTTTACTTCTTTTCTCTTTTTCCTTCCTTTCTCTTTTTCCTTTTATTTCCTTTTTCCTTCTTTTCCCTTTTTCCTTCTTTTTCGTTTTTCCTTTTTTTTTTCCTTTATCTTTTTCTTTCTTTTTCCTTTTTTTCCTTCTTTTTCTGTGCAGGACGCTCAAACGAATGTATGTAGGAAGCGTAATCGCTTTAGTTCATACCTATAGTTAATTTAGTTTATTTGTCATGTTTTCATTATATCTTATTATGTTTAGTAATGTCTTGAAATAAGGATAAAAGTATGTTTTAATGTCAAGCTCACTGAGGTAACTTTTTTGTATAGCGCAGGTAGTGCATGCCACAGCGCTAAAATTGACCAATAGTAATAAAGCTCGTAGTTAGGAATTTTGGCTAGTCAGTGATTGGTTGTTCGAATTCATGCTTCTCATGGATTGGATACAGACAGTGGAAAGTTTTCGAAGTCCACCATGTAAAATTATGTACATGTCGAGATACATATGTAAAATTGCTTTGTTTTTATTGTAGTTTATAGATTTGTGATAATGTAAAAATAGAATATAAAAGTAAAATATAACGTAGAATCAGCTTGTCCATAGAATACATACTTTGTAGTATGTATATATATCGGTTTTGTTGTTATTAAGATCAGTAAATATGTAATAGTAAATATGCAGGTGTTCATTACCTAATAGATTTGTAAAACCCTTCTGATTGGTTATCGTCAGAATGTCGAAATGTTTGTGATTGGTCAAATGTTAATGTCCAAGTTAATTTGTGAAATGCTCAAATTGTATTGGCTGCCCGGGTCTGCATTTGCTACACTACGTGTCCCATGGAATTTGGGTAATAAATATAGGCGTCCCTGGCAGTCAAATTCAGTCACTCAGCGGCAGTTGACTCAGTGAGCTCGAAAGTCCTCTGGCTTTCGCTCTATTGTCTAGTACCACACCTTGTACAGACACTTGTCTTGTTCCACACCTTGAACAGACTAAGTCTCGTTGTGTTCCACACCTTGAACCGACTGAGCATTGTCGTGTACCACACCTTGTACCGACTATATATTGTTTATGTAACATATTCTTTTATGAACCATATTTTGAACTGTAAATAAATAGTCTTCAAGATTTAAGAAGAGTTTAATTGAACCAAGTGACTCCTCCAATCCAGCAACATTATAGTTTGGGTGCCATCCCAAATATTTTCCTTCTTTTACCTTTTTCTTATTTTCCTTCTTTTTCCTTTTTCCTTCTTTTTCCCTTTTTCCTTCTTTTACCTTTTTCCTTTTTCCTTCTTTTTCCTTTTTCCTTCTTTTACCTTTTTCCTTCTTTTTCCTTTTTTATTCTTTTTCCTTCTTTTTCCTTTTTCCTTCTTTTTCCTTTTTCCTTCTTTTTCCTTATTCCTTCTTTTTCCTTTTTCCTTCTTTTTCCTTCTTTTACCTTTTTCCTTCTTTTTCCTTTTTCCTTCTTTTTCCTTCTTTTACCTTTTTCCTTCTTTTTCCTTTTTCCTTCTTTTTCCTTTTTCCTTCTTTTTCCTTCTTTTCCTTCTTTTCCCTTCCTTTTCCTTCTTTTTCCATCTTTTTCATTTTTCCTTCTTTTTCCTTCTTCCTTCTTTTACCTTTTTCCTTCCTTTTCCTTCTCTTTCCTTCTTTTTCCTTTTTCCTTCTTTTACCTTTTTCCTTTTTCCTTCTTTTTCCTTCTTTTTCCTTTTTCCTTCTTTTTCCTTTTTCCTTTTTTTCCTTTTTTTTCATTTTTTCTTTTTTCCTTCTTTTACCTTTTTCCTTCTTTTTCAATTTTCCTGTTTTTCCTTCTTTTTCCTTTTTCCTTCTTTTTCTTTTTCCTCCTTTTCCTTTTCCTTCTTTTTCCTTTTTCCTTCTTTTTCCTCCTTTTTCCTTCTTTTTCCTTCTTTTTCCTTTTTCCTTCTTTTTTCCTTTTTCCACCTTTTTCCTTCTTTTTCCTTCTTTTACCTTTTTCCTTCTTTTACCTTTTTCCTTCTTTTTCCTTTTTCCTTCTTTTTCCTTCCTTTTCCTTCTTTTTCCTTCCTTTTCCTTCTTTTTCCTTCTTTTTCCTTCTTTTTCATTTTTCCTTCTTTTTCCTTCTTCCTTCCTTTTCCATTTTCCTTCCTTTTCCATTTTCCTTCTTTTTCCTTCCTTTTTCTTCTTTTTCCTTCTTTTTCCTTTTTCCTTCTTTTACCTTTTTCCTTCTTTTTCCTTCTTTTTCCTTTTTTTCCTTTTTTTTCCTTCTTTTTCATTTTTTCTTTTTTCCTTCTTTTACCTTTTTCCTTCTTTTTCAATTTTCCTGTTTTTCCTTCTTTTTCCTTTTTCCTTCTTTTTCTTTTTCCTCCTTTTTCCTTTTCCTCCTTTTTCCATTTTCCTTCTTTTTCCTTCTTTTTCCTCCTTTTTCCTTCTTTTTCCTTCTTTTTCCTTCTTTTTTCCTTTTTCCTCCTTTTTCCTTCTTTTTCCTTCTTTTACCTTTTTCCTTCTTTTTCCTTTTTCCTTCTTTTTCCTTCTTTTTCCTTCTTTTACCTTTTTCCTTCTTTTTCGTTCTTTTACCTTTTTCCTTCTTTTTCGTTTTTCCTTCTTTTCCCTTTTTCCTTCTTTTCCCTTTTTCTTCTTTTCCTTCTTTTCTTTCTTTTCTTTTTTTTCTTTCTTTTTTTATAGTGTCACCCACCACCACCACTGCGGGGCAAAGGCGTTTCCCATATCCTACCAGACATTATTTTTCTGCACCAACTCGAAACAGCCATTGTGCCACCGCTTACTGGAACTTCCTAGGCGATTCCGTCCATCCTCTAGCACCTATTGCGTGGAGACTTCAGCTCAGCAGTCATCATGCATGTGTTAGAATTTTTGCATATGTGTGTAGATATTTAACCAGATGTATGTAAATATTTAATACTAGCTTCCGCCCGCGGCTTCGCCCGCGTAAAAAGTGTAATTATAATAAGTCTGAGTGGTATTTCCAGAGAGTAGCACGTTAAATAAATCCTGTAGAAATCAAAATCAAAAGTTATTTAAATTAGGCTGAAAGCCAGATTTTTTTGAACGTCAAAGTTCTACATAAAGACTGTAGGGGCCACACAGCACAGTGTGTCCTGACCGATCTTGTTACTCTTACCGTGTTAAATATAATAGTTTACCATATCGAAACTGTTTCATTTATTGGGTCCTGAACATATCCTGAATTGGTGCTTAGCTTCTTGCCCGTGGCTCCGTCCGCGTAGACATTTACCATGTTAAATATAATAGTTCACCATATCCAAACTGTTTCATTTATTGGGTCCCGAACATATCCTAAATTGGTGCTTAGCTTCTTGTCCGTGGCTCCGTCCGCGTAGACATTTATATTAAATTAACTTTTTCACGATTTTGGCACCTTGGTAGTTTACCTGTGGTTTCATCCGCGTGCAGGTCTGAAATTACTCTTCTTCATGATTCTGTTTCCTGGTAGTCTATACGCCTGAGAATGTATACCGCTCAGGATTCCAGCCCCGAAAATACTTATTCAAGACGTTACCTCTCATGATCTCAGCCTCGGAATACTTATTGTAAATCTGATCTCCTGGTAGTGCGTGAATCTATACCGCTCGGAAATTTTACTTCTTTACGTTTCTGTTCTCCTGGTAATTTGTGAATCTTTCTCTACCTCTTACGTTTCCTGCCCCGGAATACTTTTTGTGTTTCTGGTCTCCTGGTAATTTGTAAGTCTCTACCTCTCCTAATACCAACCTCGTACTATGTTTTGTGATTCTGATTTCCTAATAGGTTGTGAACTGGTAGTTTGATTAAAAAAAAAAAAACTTCTTTAAGCCGCAGACGAATCTATATCACTTATAATTCCAGCCCCTACCTTCTATTTATCCTACTAATATTATAAATGCGAAAGTTTGTATGTTTGTTTGTTTGTATGTTTGTATGTTTGGCTGAAGGTATCGCAAAAACGGCTGAAGGGATTACAATGAAATTTTGCACACACGTAGGTCATAACCTGGATTAACACATAGGCTACTTTTTATCCCGGTAAATGACAAGACTTAGCGAAGGCTGAGGTGGAAGTAGAAATCCAAAGTCAGGCTGAACGAGCGCACACGCTCAAAAAGTACTAGGACACCAGAAACATGAGAATTATTTCCAGGGCTGAAATCATGAGAGATAAAGACTCACAAAGTACCAGGAGACCAGAATCATGAATAGGTGTTTTCGGGGATACAATCCTAAGCTGTATAACTTCACAAACCACCAGGATACCAGAATCAAGAAGAAGTGTTTCCGGGGCTATAATCCTAAACGGTGTAGATTCACAAACTACCAGGAGATCAGAATCACAAAATATATTCCGAAGCTGGTATTAGGAGAGGTAGAGATTTACAAATTACCAGGAGACCAGAAAAATGAGAAGTATTTCCAGTGCTGAAATCATGACCGGTAAAGACTCACAAAGTACCAGGAGACCAGAATCATGAATACGTATTTTCGGGGCTACAATCCTAAGCTGTATAGCTTCACACACCCCACCAGGAGCCCAGAATCAAGAAGAAGAAGTGTTTCCGGGGCTTGAATCCTGAGCGGTATAGATTCACAACCTACCAGGAGATCAGAATCACAGAATATATTCTGAGGCTTAAAGATTTTTTTATTTTTTTTAATTATTTGGTTGTAAATAGAAGGTAGAGATTCATAAATTACCAGGAGACCAGAGTCATTAATAAGTATTTTTGGGGCTGGAATCCTAAGCGGTATACATTCCCAGGCGTATAGACAACCAATAAACAGAATCATCAAGAAGAGAAATTTCAGACCTGCACGCGGATGCAACCACAGGTAAACTCTACCAGGGTGCCAAAATCGTGAAACAGTTAATTTAATATAAATGTCTAAGCGGACGGAGCCACGAGCAAGAAGCTAAGCACCAATTTAGGATATGTTCGGGACTCAATAAATGAAACAGTTTGGATATGGTAAATTATTATACTTAACACGGTAAATGTCTACGCGGACGGAGCCACGGGCAAGAAGCTAAGCACCAATTTAGGATATGTTCGGGACCCAATAAATGAAACAGTTTCGATATGGTAAACTATTATATTTAATACGGTAAGAGTAACAACACTGACCCCCGACACACTGAGTGAGTGTGTGCCCCTACTGTCTTTATGTAGAACTTTGACATAATTTTGAAGAAGTTAACAATAGGTAGGTTCTTAGAACTTAGTTGCCTTTTAGGGCATTGAAATTTAAATGTTTATAAAAAAAACTTTTTACAGTACGACAGGTCTAATTACGGACTAATAGATTTTCCCCTTTAACTTGAGGGGCATCCGTCGGCCGCAAGTTGTTCTTGATCTAACTTAACCATAAGACCTTAAACTGTAATCAACCACCGCCGCCGGTACTCGCCGCCGGTGTTCGCCGCCGGTACTCGCCGCCGGTACTCGCCGCCGGTACTCGCCGCCAGTACTCGCCGCCAGTACTCGCCGCCAGTACTGTCCGCCAGTACTCTCCGCCAGTACTCGCCGCCAGTACTCTCCGCCAGTACTCGCCGCCAGTACTCTCCGCCAGTACTCTCCGCCAGTACTCGCCGCCAGTACTCTCCGCCAGTACTCGCCGCCAGTACTCTCCGCCAGTACTCGCCGCCAGTACTCGCCGCCAGTACTCGCCGCCAGTACTCTCCGCCAGTACTCTCCGCCAGTACTCTCCGCCAGTACTCTCCGCCAGTACTCGCCGCCAGTACTCGCCGCCAGTACTCGCCGCCAGTACTCTCCGCCAGTACTCGCCGCCAGTACTCGCCGCCAGTACTCGCCGCCAGTACTCGCCGCCAGTACTCTCCGCCAGTACTCGCCGCCAGTACTCGCCGCCAGTACTCTCCGCCAGTACTCTCCGCCAGTACTCGCCGCCAGTACTCTCCGCCAGTACTCGCCGCCAGTACTCTCCGCCAGTACTCGCCGCCAGTACTCGCCGCCAGTACTCGCCGCCAGTACTCGCCGCCAGTACTCACCGCCAGTAATCGCCGCCAGTACTCGCCGCCAGTACTGGCCGCCAGTACTCGCCGCCAGTACTCGCCGCCAGTACTCGCCGCCAGTACTCGCCGCCAGTACTCGCCGCCAGTACTCTCCTCCAGTACTCTCCTCCAGTACTCTCCGCCAGTAATCGCCGCCAGTACTCGCCGCCAGTACTCGCCGCCAGTGCTCTCCGCCAGTACTCGCCGCCAGTACTCGCCGCCAGTACTCGCCGCCAGTAATCGCCGCCAGTACTCGCCGCCAGTACTCGCCGCCAGTACTCGCCGTCAGTACTCGCCGCCAGTAATCGCCGCCAGTACTCGCCGCCAGTACTCTCCGCCAGTACTCGCCGCCAGTACTCTCCTCCAGTACTCTCCGCCAGTACTCGCCGCCAGTACTCTCCGCCAGTACTCGCCGCCAGTACTCTCCGCCAGTACTCGCCGCCAGTACTCGCCGCCAGTACTCGCCGCCAGTACTCGCCGCCAGTACTCGCCGCCAGTACTCGCCGCCAGTACTCTCCGCCAGTACTCGCCGCCAGTACTCGCCGCCAGTACTCGCCGCCAGTACTCGCCGCCAGTACTCGCCGCCAGTACTCGCCGCCAGTACTCGCCGCCAGTACTCTCCGCCAGTACTCGCCGCCAGTACTCGCCGCCAGTACTCGCCACCAGTACTCGCCGCCAGTAATCGCCGCCAGTACTCGCCGCCAGTACTGGCCGCCAGTACTCGCCGCCAGTACTCTCCGCCAGTAATCGCCGCCAGTACTCGCCGCCAGTACTCGCCGCCAGTACTCGCCGCCAGTACTCGCCGCCAGTACTCTCCGCCAGTACTCGCCGCCAGTACTCGCCGCCAGTACTCGCCGCCAGTACTCGCCGCCAGTACTCTCCGCCAGTAATCGCCGCCAGTACTCGCCGCCAGTACTCGCCGCCAGTACTCGCCGCCAGTACTCGCCGCCAGTACTCGCCGCCAGTACTCGCCGCCAGTACTCTCCGCCAGTACTCGCCGCCAGTACTCGCCGCCAGTACTCTCCGCCAGTACTCTCCGCCAGTACTCGCCGCCAGTACTCGCCGCCAGTACTCGCCGCCAGTACTCGTAATCTCCGCCAGTACTCTCTGCCCGAAATCACTGCCCAGTCCACACCGCACACGCTAGTACTGGTGGCTGTGCACTCTCAGCCATTTTATTAACGTTGTTCGTTGTAACTTTGAATGCAGTGAGCGAGCATGGTGAACTATGCTCGGTCCTATGAGAAGGGGGAGCCTGGGCCTGGGCCTTTTTTTTCCTCTGGGTGAAGCGGGAGGGCGTGACACTCTTACTGACTAAAACCCACCCCTGTTCCTTCCTTGCCTGAGTGCCCAGGGGAGCGGTAACTCTGTTCCGTTCTGTTGTCATATCTTTGAGGCGCGCGTGGAACACTACGCGCCGTCGACTCACGGGCTTGGTGCTGATCGGACGGCGAGCTACCTATTACTCACCGTCCGCAGGCCCGCGTCGGGGGGCTTTTACCCTGGAGTGGGATTAGGACAGAATTCATCATCATCATTTTAACCAAAAGACGACCACTGCTGAACATAGGCTGCCCCCGAAGTGTCGCCACAACGGCTAGGGCGTGATTTGTGAAAATTACCGTAGCCCTTTGGAAACATATTAATGAAAACATATGTGTGTTGTTAGGGTTCCGTAACCGAAGGGTAAGCAACAGGACCCTAATACTAAGCCTCCGCTGTCCGTCCGTCCGTCCGTCAGCAGGCTATATCTCCAGTTGAACTTTTCACAGAATGTGTATTTCTGTAGCAGCTATAACAATAAAAAATAAAACTAAAATAAAATAAAAATTAAAGGAGACTGCCCTGCTAGAAATTTAATCTACTTTACTTGGTAGCTTAGTGAAACAACTCTGGCTATGAACAAAGACTGTAATGTATTCACAAATTACGACTCTCTTACACAAAGGTTAGTTTAAGACTGCTGTAATAATCTCTTAATATTAGCCCGTCGACACGCGGCGTCTTGTTTTTTGTTTCCATGGTACTTGAGTCTCGCAGTACGGCGCCTGCACCCACGCCGGCCTTGTTTTTGTTCCCATGGTACCTGCATCTCGGGGTGTGGCGCCAACACTCGAACCCTTCGACCGCATCTGGTGACGCCACTCGAGTTTTCTTTTCAAGAGAGCACAGCGATCGCCAACACGGCCGTCCTGCCAGGTGCCTGTCCCATCAGGTACCCCACGAGTTCAGATAAAATGCTGAAACACAAATTATAAATAATCAGATTACCACCTGCATACACATTTATTGTGTACGGATGTTCTGAAATCTTAATTGCCATCTCTCATTATCAATCTATTATTTTATCTATTATCTCAACATTGCTTTCGAGGGCAGGTTCAAACATATTAAATCATGTGCGCTAAAAATAGAATTGTATCTAGTTCACCAGAATTACATGCACTCAAAGGGCATCTCGCCTCACTTAAGTGTACCAAGTTTTCCCCAGAACCACTTGCGCTGAACGGGCATACGCCTCACTTCAGTTGTACCAAGTTCGTTCCAGTAGAATTTGCTTTCCCCAGAACCACCTGCGCTGAACGGGCATACGCCTCACTTCAGTTGTACCAGGTTCATTCCAGCAGAATTTGCTTTCCCCAGAACCACCTGCGCTGAACGGGCATACGCCTCACTTCAGTTGTACCAGGTTCGTTCCAGCAGAATTTTCAGTGAAAGTATACTTCGCAAGTTCGTTCCAGAACAATTTGCGCTGAAAGGGTATTTCGCAACACTTTTCCATTTGAACCTAACACTCGTTATTCTTTTTTTTTTTTTTTTTTTTTTGTAATTTAGGGACCATTTATGTTTACTTAAAGCATTTTATATTGACTCGCACATACGTTTAGATAAATCTCACAGTACCTTCCTCGCCAACACGGGTAGGGACGGTTTAAATCAGTGTATGTTTAGTTCATCTCCCAATCATCAATATGTATCCATGGTTTCATGTTTTCCGCAGCGGTCACTCCTATATACTTTTTAGTGCTCCTTTCACTGCCTTTTAGATCCGTCACCTCATATCTATCATTCCCCAACACTTTCTTTACTTGAAAGGGGCCTTTGTAAATTGGTAATAACTTTCGACTTTTCCCATCATTGCTCTGGCTTTGTATTTTAATAAGTACCAAATCTCCTTCGGAGTAATCTCGTGCCTTTGTACGGTTTTTATCAAATCGCTGTTTTTGTGATTCCGCATTGAGCTTAATATTCGTCTCTGTCCTATCGCGCAATTCTGTTACATCTAATTTACAGCGGTCGCCAATCTCTGGACCCAAACTATCGCTATCAGTTCGTAATCTTTACCCGAGAAAAACTTCGCTAGGAACAGTTTTTGTTGTTTTGTGAACTGTACTGTTTATACCTTGTTGTTAGGCTTTTATATACTGATCCCACCTATCGTCTGTATCATTAGCACCTATTGCTTTTAATGCTTCTAGAATAGTTTTGTTAAAACGCTCAACCTGACCGTTAGAACGGGGCATACTGGTTGCCACCGTGTGTAGACGTATGTTCCTATTCGTACAATACTGTGTAAAACTATTTGAAGTGAAGCATGTTGCGGCGTCCGTTATGATTCTATGAGGATTGCCAAATGTCTTAGAAATAGTTTCTAATTCTTTAATTACGCAAGAAGATTTTGTTGTTCGAATCGCTAGTATGAACACAAATTTTGTAAAAGCATCTACGATAACCAACAAATATTTATTTTTAGATTTAGTCGTAACGAATGGGCCTAAGTGGAGTGGAGTGTGTGAAAAGGTTGTGCGTACTTTGGCAACGGGTATAACTTGCTTTCTTTTGGATCCCCTTTGTTCTTAAAATATATACAACTTATGCAGTTTCTAATATACTTCTTCATGACATGTCGCATTTTGGGCAACCAGTACTGGTGGCCCACTCGTTCTACAGTTTTATCAACAGAGAAGTGCCCGAGGTCGTCATGGTTACACTTAATTATCTGCCAAATGCATTTCTTTGAGACCACCCACCTATGACCTCGGCTTGTTCTCCTGTAAACTTTGCCACCCAGAACGACGTATTTGTTAAAAATATCTTTATTTTCTTCGGCCTCTCCCGATTCTATAATCGCTCTAATACGTTGTAACTCGGAGTCTTGTAGTTGAACCGAAAGCAACAAGTCCGCTTCCGTTATTGACATTATAATCTCGGTTTCTGATTGTTCTCCGGACTGCATTGGGTTACGACTTACGGCGTCTACATGTTGCATTCGCGTGCCTTCTCGGTGCACTATATCGAACGAGAATTCTTGCGTTGACAGAACCCAGCGTGCAATCCGGGGAATAATCTCTTTTTTCGTCAATGCGAATCGTACGGCGTTGCAATCCGTCACTATTTTAAAAGATGATCCGATTAAGTATAATCGGAACTTCTGAAGCGAACTAACAATTGCCAATAACTCTAGTTCAAACGAATGGTATTTTTTTTCATCTTCCGTAGTTTGTCTACTATAATAATGAACTGGTTTTTCACCCTCGTCAGTGATTTGCATAAGTATACCGGCAACACCGTCTCTACTGGCATCCGTGTATAATACGTTATCTTTATTCGGATCAAAAATGGATAAAACGCTTTCAGATGTCAATTTGTTCTTTAATGCCCGAAATGCGTCTTCATGAACCTTATCCCATTCCCACAGAGTCCTTCTTCAACAATTTCGTTAGTGGAGCAGTAATCATAGCACAATTCTTAATAAATTTTCGAAAGTAGCTTACAAGGCCAAGAAACTGTCGGAGTTGGTGTACTGTTTTGGGAGTGGGATAGTTTTGAATAGTTGCCAATTTTGGTTGATTTGGCATCACACAATCCTGTTTGATTTTGTAACCTAGAAATTCAATTTCGTTTTTGAAAAAATGACATTTCTTTAGGTTTAACGTGAGCCCGTGTTCCCTAAAAATCTGTAGGACTCGCTCTAACAATTTTAAATTCTCCTCTACCGTTTCTGTCACTAAATACACGTCATCCAAATACAAAATAACATTCTCGAATCTTAAATTTCCCAACACCTTGTTCATCATTTGTTGGAAGCAGGATGGTGCGTTAACCAGCCCAAACGGAAGTCGTAAGAATTCGTAATGCCCATCTTCAGTGATAAACGCAGTTTTTTCAATAGATTGTGTTTGCATTAATATTTGATAATATCCACTTTTTAAATCTAAACTGGTAAAGCATTTATGACCCCGAAGTCTATCAACAAGATCTTCAATACGCGGCATTGGGTGTTTATCTTTAATAGTTATCTTATTTAGAGCTCTATAATCAATGCAGAGTCTTTTTTCTCCATTTTTCTTACTGACAAGTAACGCAGGGATCGCGTATGGTGACTTGCTCTCACGCATGACGTTGTTCTTCAAAAGTTCATCCACCATTTCTCGAATTATCTTTCTGTCTGCGTGAGACGACCTGAAGGGTCTGCATTGAATTGGTCGAGTATCAGTTAAATTAATTATCATTTCGTGACCGTTTACCTTTCCTAGTTCCTTGATGTCTGAAGCCACACAGTCATCGTATTTTTGAAAAAGTTCTACTAATTCATTCTGATGGTATTCGCTATCGAACTGGAAATTACTTATTTTGTTACAAAACTCCGTAAATGTGTTCGCATAATCAAACCTGAATTTTTGACCCACTCGCGAGTATATCAGTCGGTCGGACCGTTCCGTCACGTTCCTCCCAATCAATATTTCACAATCAATAAGTTATCGATTACATAGAAATCAACTTGACTCAGACACACAGAATCGACTTTCAGATCAACTGTTATCTTGTGAGTTACAAATTTGGAGCTTTCTTTTGAGAAACCTTGCAACAAAACTGGGGCGGGCAGCGCAATGCTATTAATTGAATGCCTTTTAGCCAACGATTCAGAAATTAGAGAGCAACTGCTTCCCGTATCAATTAATGCTTCATGACACAGATTACTATTAATGTATATAATTTTCACAAACTTATTTCGCGGGTCAGGGATTGAAACGCATTTTGTTTCTTGTGTCTCTGGTTTAACCGTATTCTTTTTTTGATAACATGCCGATTCTAAATGACCTCGCCTACCACAATAATCACATTTAATTGATTCACACTGACGTTGTCTATGGTTACCACCGCAAATAAAACACTTAATCTGTTTCCGGTGTTGGGCCTGATACATGTCCCTATTATTGCTAGTAGCAGCGGCTTGTACTACCACGTTCGCTTGGGGCGCAGTCGTTAACGTCGTGGTCGCGGGTATCTGATTCTGACTGACCAGTTTCTGACCATCGTGTGTTTGTGCCTATTTGTTTCGTGCTTCTTGATGTATACGTTCGACCGTGTAGAAAGTTAGCTAAACTGTCGCACGTAACAAAATTATTCGCTTCGATCGATGCCCCTATACCACTATCTCCTATATTACCTACAATAATAGAAATAATATCTTGTTCCGAAAATTCCAAAGTTAAACGATCTATTTTACATTTTTGTTCAAAATAAAACTCATAAAGCGACTGATTTTCTAACGGTTTTTTTAACAATAATATCTTTTAAAAGTTCGTACATATTTCGACGGATTTGGAAACTGGAAGCCAATTTTCGATTCCAGTCGTTCCATTTCCACGTAGGCCAATGAGTATTCGATTGTAACAGTGAATCATACCATACTTTTGCGGGACCCTTTAATTTGTTAAGAGCTTGATAACGAATCATTTCATCGGTCCATGTAAAAGTTTGAGCGTAAGACCGGATGATACTAAGCCAAGCGTTCACATCATCTTTCAACGGATCAAACTCGGGTATGATGCTATTCAAAGTGTTGTTTGTACTCACAATTGAGGTATCAGCCCTACGTGATACCTTTTTCCAGGGTGTCGGCGGAGGTGACGGAGTCTTGGCACTATTATTGCTGCTAGAACTCCTGGCACTGCTACTGCTGCTTGAACTGGAGCTCGAACGCGTTCTTTTTCTAGATTTTATACGTTTATTGCGTCTATTTCGTTTACCCATAATGTGTGTTAGTGTGTGTGGGTATCGGAACTCACTTCTGATTTAATCTACTTTACTTGGTAGCTTAGTGAAACAACTCTGGCTATGAACAAAGACTGTAATGTATTCACAAATTACGACTCTCTTACACAAAGGTTAGTTTAAGACTGCTGTAATAATCTCTTAATATTAGCCCGTCGACACGCGGCGTCTTGTTTTTTGTTTCCATGGTACTTGAGTCTCGCAGTACGGCGCCTGCACCCACGCCGGCCTTGTTTTTGTTCCCATGGTACCTGCATCTCGGGGTGTGGCGCCAACACTCGAACCCTTCGACCGCATCTGGTGACGCCACTCGAGTTTTTTTCAAGAGAGCACAGCGATCGCCAACAGAAACGTGTATTTTTTTGGCTTTTTTGCTTGATCTTAATAATGGCAACAAGTAGACGCTTATAATCTTGTGCGATGGTACGGAACCCTTCATGTGTGAGTCTGATTCACACTTGACCGGTTTTTACATTATCTGAACGTTTGGTACGGAACCCTTCATGCACGACTCCAACTTGCGCTTGTCCAGTTTTTTACATTATCTGAACGTTTTGACAGGTGTCTGAATCTGACGTCTCAGTAATGCCATCTGGTGTAGGTACGAGTACGTCATGTCATTCAAGCCCTCAATTGTGGACTTTTAATCTCTCGTTAGCGCTTATATACAATGACATTATAAATCAAGGGTTTCTAGAAGACAGTAGGTACTAGAAGCCAAAACTATCATAAAAAAAAACTTTTTACAAAAAAAATACAACCGACTTCCATAAATAATACTAAAAAATGCAAAATCGTATCAGATCCTGATTTCCTTGGCATGGAACCATCCTTGAGGTATACCCTATCTAACAAAAAAAGAATCATCACAATCGGTTCATAAATAACGGAGTGAAGGCCGAACATACATACAGAAACGCTAAACGTGCCCACAATTTTGGAGGTTTTCTCTTAATTTTATCATGATTCTATTATCAGATCCTAATTTCCTTGGCATGGAACCACCCTTGAGGTATACCCTATCTAACAAAAAAAGAATCATCAAAATCGGTTCATAAATGACGGAGTGAGGGCTGAACATATACAAAAAAAAAAAAAGAAAAAAAATATATATACGGTCGAATTGAGAACCTCCTCCTTTTTTTTCGTCGGTTAAAAATAATTAAAATATATACATACCTAATTCAATATTACAGATATACAGTTTACATTAGGTACATTATATTATTTATTACTATTCATACATTTTATATTATATCATACTATTCTTATATTTTATATCACATTATATTAATTATCACAATCATTTCAATATTCAGTAAGTAATTATTTTTCTTCAAGGAAATCTTTAACCTTTTTTAAAAGTACCTACGAATTGAATTTAGGTTCTTAGTGTATATGGGTAACTTATTATACATTTTTATGTCCATACAAAAATACTATAGCTGGTAAGTGGGTTGGCTATTAGTGGATCTTGTTTTGGAATCTATGATATTACAGCATTTGTTTTTATGGGTGTGAGTCATCAAATAGTTTCGCCCGCTCTGGGTGAAGCGGGAGGTGTGTTAGACTCTTACTGACTAAAACCCACCCGAGTTCCTTCAATTACCTGTAACAGGGGCGGCGGTGATTCTATCAAACACACCCGCGACCCTGGGATAATGATACAGCATAAAACGATGATATTATTCACGTAGGTAAATGTCCAAGATAACCCTGAAAACGTTTGCCCTTCGCCACTATAACTTTGCCTATCTATAGACTTTTATATAAAGATTAAGACTCCTCTGAGCCAGGTGATCTATTACCCTGGGCAGCGATAAAGTCACATGGAACAATTTATTGCTAATACATAGTCTTCTTACTAACCATTAATTCCTACATATTTGGCAGTTTGGTTTTTCTTATATGTATGGGGGTGGGAAATCATCCTATGACTTCTTCCGCTCTAGGGTGGAGCGAAAGGGCGTGTCAGACTCTTACTGACTAAAACCCACCCCTGTTCCTCCCTGCCTCGAGTGCCCGGGGGCGAGGTAACTCTTTCGAGTTTATCCTCCACCCCCGGGCAGGCATCGGCCGTGGCAGGCCCCTTCCCTTTGCTGACAACTCTTTGAGGCGTGCGTGGAAAACTACGCGCCGTCGACTCTCGGGTATATGTAATGGTTAGTTGGCTTTGAGGTATCAGGAAGTGATTAGGTAGTTACATACCTAACCCTGGTCCTTGACTGGAACCCATTTAGGATGAATTTGTTGTCCTCAGTTCTGTTCTCAGGAACGCATGGAGATATTAAGTTGAAATTTAATCAAATAGTTAACGTCCCGTATAGCTGTGAAAAATTCAAATTTCTAAGTTAACACAATCAAAAGAAACAGCTGTTAATGCCACACATTGCCGCATATTTAGACATTCGCAAGGAAATCAAAACCTATAAGGTACTACCCGTTGACTTACAATCATGAAATTTGGCAAGAATCGAAAACCGTAAATTTTGAATTACATCACAAAATAATACCTACCCTACAGAAATTCAGGTCCAAATTTTAAAGTGATGCAACCGTATCATGTGTCGTATCGTATGAAAGGGCTTCATAAGAACAAGCTAAAACAGATTTTAATATCTTTTCCGACGTCTTATTTTCGATTTATGAGGAAAAAATTTCAAAATACCATTTCCCTCTTTTATCTCCGGCGTTTACAAAGCGATAAATACGGCCATTTACGTCGCATATTGCACATGTTTGGGCACTCGTATTCCGAACTGTTTCCGTACCCACAAGTTCGTACGTAATCCTCCGTGCGTGAATCCAACTCGCACTTGGCCGGTTTTTTTGGGTTCCGTACCTCAAAAAGAAAAAGAAACCCTTGGATCACATTGTCTGTCTGTCAAGACCTTTTTTCTCAGGAACGCGTTGAAGTATCAAGCTGAATTTAATATCATATACTCAATTCTGCAATCCTTTGAACCAGTGAAACAATCAAACTTCTAAGACTACGCAATCAAAAGATATGGCCGTTTCTGCCGCATATTTTGACACTCTCAAGGGAATAAAAACCTATAGGGTCCTACTACCCGTTGACCTAGAATCGTTAAATTTGGCAAGAAGCATTGGCATAGAGCACAAATAAAAGAAAAAAATCCGAAAACAGTGTAAAAACATCACAAAAAAAAATTGTGATTACAAACTTATAAGCTGTTGGTCGCGATCTATGTGGATTTATGGGAACAACAGTTTCCCAATGGCAAAGTTAAGTTTGTCCGAGATTCGATTCCCTGGATGGATGAATCGTTTACATACTTACACACAAGTTGGTCCGGCACCCTTGGCGCGCGAGTCCAACTCGCGCTTGGCTGGTTTTTTTTAATTAACATTATACTTATTGGCACAACAAAATATATATTTCGTTTAATTAGTGCTGACTGTCCCATTGCTGGGCAAAGGCCTCCTCAAGATGCTTCCAGGAATTCTTTTCCTGTGGCACCTCGTACCAGCCCTCACGGTACGCGTCCAGGTCGTCTCACCACCTTTTTCTAGGCTGGCGTTGGCGACGCCGTCGACTCCAGGCACCCACTGTAAGAAGACTTTCGCCTAACGGTCACAGAGCACGCAGATTCGCACAATCCCATTTGAGTTTGCCAGCCTTCTTACCAACATCAATTATTCCCGTTTAGGAACGCAGCGAACATGATGCATTTCATAAGAGAAACATTAAACTAAAAAAACCGTCAAAGTCAGGCCAAAGCCGGCCGGCGCGTAGTTTTCCACGCGCGCCTCAAAGAGTTGTCAGCAAACAGGACCGGGCCCGTCGTGGCCGATGCCTGCCCGGGGGTTGAGGATAAATTCGAAAGTGTTACCTCGCCCCTGGGCATTTACGGCAGGGAGGAATAGGGGTGGGTTTTAGTCAGTAAGAGTCTGACACGCCCTTCCGCTCCACCCTAGAGCGGGCGATGTCATTGGATGATTTCCCGACCCCAAAAAAAAAAAAAAGGCGAAAGCCGGCCGCGAGTCGGACTTGCGCACGATGGGTTTCGTACCAATATCTATAAAAACGGCAAAAAAATCACGTTTGTTGTATGGGATTCCCGTTAAATATTTATTTTATTCTGTTTTTTAGTATTTGTTGTTATAGCGGTAAGTTGAAATTTTCACAAATGATGTATTTCTGTAATACATCATTTGTGAAAATTTCAACTGTGTAACTATCACGGTACATGAGATGCCTGCTGACAGACGGACAGGCAGATGGACAGCGGAGTCTTAGTTATAGGGTCCCGTTTTACCCTTTGACGGAACGGAACCCTAAAAACATACAATAGGCGGCAATTTCGAATTCCGCAATCTCTTTCAGGCAACCTGGATTGACAAGCAATGTGCCTTTAAAGGATAAAAGAAACTTGTATTGTTTTAACCGACTTCCAAAAGGAGGAGGTTATCAATTCGGATGTTTATATATATATATATTTTTTTTTTTAATGTATGTTCGGGCATAACTCCGTCATTTATGGACGGATTTCCAAAATTCTTTTTTTGTTCGAAAGGAGTTTGTTCCGAAATGGTCCCATTTAAATTTCATGAAGATCTGATGATGTATTTCGGAGACAGACAACGGAACTCTTCAAAAAATGTCAGCAAATCAACCGCGATTGCTGCTATCGCCTTGATATCCATTGTTAACACAATTTAATGGAGAAGCACAACTAAAAAGTGAAAAATAAAAACTTTTTTACCGACTTCCGAAATCAAAGTTATTTTGCACTTTTGTTTTTTTTGGAAGTCGGTTCTATTTTTTTGTAAAAAAGTTTTTAGTTTCCTAGAAAACATTGTAGGTACGCCGTGACAGAACAGACAGAAAAGTAGAACACCCATTTTCTGCCTATGTATAAAATGTAAAGTCCTGACTGACTGATATATCAACGCACAGCCTAAACCCCTGGTCCTAGAGACATGAAATTTGGAGGGTGTGTTCTTTGTGAAGAATAGGTATCCAGTAAGGAATGGTTTTTCGAAATTGAACCCGGGAGTTGAAAGTATATAACGGGAGAAGTACTAATTCCACGCGGGCGAATCCACTGGCAGGAGTTAGTTGTAGATAATTTGCTAAGAAACTGACAGAGGAACGTATTTTTAACCGACTTTCGAAAAAGGAGGAGGTTCTATGTTCGACTGTATGTATGTTTTTTTTTTTTATGTATGTCCGCGCATTTCTCCGTCAGTTGTGGACCGATTTTCAAAATTCTTTTTTTATCCGAAAGAATATACTCCCGAGGTGGTCCCATAGAAATTATATCTAAATTGCTTTAGCGCTTTTTGAGAAACTAAACAAAAACGAAAACTGCGCATATCTTGATGACGTTTTTATGTTCTCCATATGTTTAAATTCCACATTCCATGTTATTTGGGTTTTTAGTTCTGGGGTATAACAACTAAACAACCGACTTCCAAAAAAAATACACTAAAAATTTAAAAATAACTTTTATTTCGGAAGTCGGTGTCAAATATCGAAGAAATAAAATACTAACACCGACTTCCGAAATTAAAGTTATTTTTAAATTTTTAGTGTATTTTTTTTTTGGAAGTCGGTTGTTTTTTTTGTAAAAAAGTTTTTTTTTATTTTTCGCTTTTTTTAAAATAATCTTACGTGTAGCTTTGTGGCCTTATTAATGTAGCCTAACTGATAAATACGCTCGGTGGCCTTCTGTGAAATAAAATTATATTCCTTCATGGTGAAATGAAGCACCTAATTTCGACGAATTTGAAAGGAAGGCTTATTGTTTTGGGCTTTTTTAAATTGTAAAAATATTAGGAACGAATTCGTAACTTTTATATAATTAGGTACCTCCATATTCTAGAGCAGTTGTAACGTTGCGGGCCGGAGGTGTGGTGTGACACGTAGATGAGGAGGAGTTCGATGATGTAGAGTAGGAGGACCGTAGATGACGAGTTGAATGAAGAATAACACTAGAGGAGTTAAGACGTATATTTTATTACATACAGTAGGCTTTATTTGTAATACGGAGCACTTATTAATCGTACGTACACCATACACTGTGATTAGGTATATATTGAAATTGTATTATATATATCAGGACTATGCCTGATAACTCTTGAAAACGTAACTGTCAGTAATTGAATAGAAGACAAATGAAAATGATAGCTAGGAGCTTAGTCTAGCTCGGCAGCAGAATATATACAACAATCCGAAATCAACTATCGGGCAGTTGCCTGGACCAGACACAAGCACAACACGTCTGGTCGGAGGATCCTCCCTTTTCAATGGAGATTTGCGGGACTTTAGTACCCCTGTTCCGCATTGCAATCTTTGCCCATGGGACAATTACAATTTCATTTCATTACACTGGAATACGACCTAACGAATACAAATAGTATGAACGTACTTTCAGAGTTTCCCTGCCACAAACCGACGAAAATAAAGTTTTACGTCTATATTGGTTAAGACCAGTGAGTCACTTGGTGGCGGCGCAAAAGGTTTAAAATTTGGGTGGTTACGGACGCAAGAGCTAAAAAAAAACTTTTTACAAGAAAAATACAACCGACCTCCATAGATTTTGTTTGTTTCTAGTTTGGTTTCTTCGTTATTTGACACCGACTTCCGAAACCTGTGAAGCCCCGCGACTCACTGGTGAGTCGGACAAAAAAAAAAAAAAAATTAGAGAAAAAAAAAAAAAATCGTCTGTCAACCCGGGTTGTCGTCGGGGTTCAATTTGACAACCCGGATTTGGCCGCGGGGGTTGAGGGGTTTTGCGTTTTTTAGTATTATGGAAGTCGGTTGTATTTTTTTTGTAAAAAGTTTTTTTTTTATCCGCGTTAGACATAACTTTACAAATTAATTACACTATGTTATAAAAATATAATTTTAAATATTCACATATCAAATTACGAAGGAAATTGTCTAGAGTAACATATACATTTTTCAAAGAAATAATACTCGTACTAGTCGTTTAGACGTGATGTCCAATAAAAATCATTAAAAGTCGTATAACTGCGCCTTAACGAGGCAAATGATTTAATTTTGGAATCATCGGTACGACCGACGAAGAAGAAGTAATTTTGATGAAAGCGGGCCTTTGTCATTACTGCCAAGGCGGAATAGATGCCCGAGCCAAAGGGGAGTTCGTTATGGAGCCGAGACTGCAATGATAAATGCACACGTGTATCAAACGACGTTTTTCAAAAACGTATTCGAAATCAATGATCTAATAGTTTAAAAAAAAACGGCCAAGTGCGAGTCGGACTTCGCACATTTAGGGTTCTGTACCAAATGTGTTTTTGACTATTTGTGAAAATTTGAAGACTGTAGCTCCAACCGTTTGGCTGTAAAACCTGTGTGACAGACGACGGACAGACAGACTGACAGACGGACACGTGAGTGACAGCAATAGGGCTGCGTTTGGACCCTTTGGGTACGGAACCCTAAAAGCCAAAAAAAAACACGCTTTTATAATATTGTAACTATCCGAACAAAAAGCAGAAAATCATTTTCTATATTATGTTCAATTTTATGGTAAAAAGCGTGGAGTGCTTTTTATGATATTTTTGAATAGAATGACTTTACTTTTACCAATATCTGTCAATAATGTCAGTTTTTGAGACTATCTGAAGCATTTTGACAGGTGTCTGGACCTGACGCCTCAGTGATGCCATCTGGTGTAGACCAGGTACATCTTTTCAGAATCCCTCATTGTGACTTTTTTTTTTCAGAGAATCTGGCGGCGTCTACTACTTGGAAACCAATTCTTCCCCACCGTTCTCTCGCTGCTAGGAAAATTCAGGAGAAAATTTAATTAAAAGAAAATGCATTTTTTCAAATCACGAAATTCCATCTTTTTTTTCGATGAATTAAGGAATATTCCTGTCAGCATGACCCGTACATAATTATGTTTTTATAGATTTTTTTTTGTTTACATAAGTAGGTATTGTATTATGTGCTGTACACCTACATTTTTAGTTCATGTAAGAATATCTACTAATTATATTTAAAGTTATTGTCATAAACTGTTCCATCTTCGATAGGCTCGGGATTGTCCACTATCTCACCTGATGATAAGCAATGTGTGTTACCAATTCGCTATTCACTCTTGTCTTACCCTTTGTATTTATATGTGCAATAAAGAGTTAAATAATAAATCACTAAGACCATTTATCTGCCTTACGTACGAACGGGGTGAATAGGAACGAAGGGGTGAATAGGAACGAAGGGGTGAATAGGAACGAAGGAGTGAATAGGAACGAAGGGGTGAATAGGAACGAAGGGGTGAATAGGAACGAAGGGGTGAATAGGAACGAAGGAGTGAATAGGAACGAAGGGGTGAATAGGAACGAAGGAGTGAATAGGAACGAAGGGGTGAATAGGAACGAAGGGGTGAAAAGGAACGAAGGGGTGAATAGGAACGAAGGGTTGAATAGGAACGAAGGGGTGAATAGGAAGGAAGGGTTGAATAGGAACGAAGGGTTGAATAGGAACGAAGGGGTGAATAGGAGCGAAGGGGTGAATAGGAACGAAGGGGTGAATAGGAACGAAGGGGTGAATAGGAACGAAGGGGTGAATAGGAACGAAGGGGTGAATAAAAACAAAACTTTGATTAGGTTTTTCACTATGATACCCTAATATTGGTTTCTAGTAAAGCATCGATTTAGTTTTTATAACAATTCATACATAAATCGGAGTACTTCAATGCTACAAACAATTTCTAAATAACGTGAAAAACCTCTTCAAAGTTTTGTTTCTATTCACCGTGCGTGTTGTGCTGTGTGTCTTCTTTTTTGTGGGGTTGGGTAATCATTCAATGACTTCTCTCGCTCTGGGTGGAGCGGGAGGGCGTGTCAGACTTTTACTGACTAAAGCCTACCCCTGTTCCTTCCCTGCCTGAGTGCCCAGGGGCGCGGTAGCTCTGTTGCGAATTTATCCGCTACCCCTCGAGATTACGCCCCTACAACCTCAAACTTTACCTCTTTATAATATTAGTATAGATTATTGATAAGCTCAGGTTTGACCACTATCTCACATGATGGTAAGCGATGATGGTGTGGACGATGGAGCACGCTTGCCTAGAAGTAACCTATTCACTCTTGACTTAAGACTCCCAGTATGTAGCTATCAGGAAACAGACTGGCAGGGAATTCCACTCCTTAGCTGTACGCACAATGAATGTCCGTCAAACGGGGTGTATAGAAACAAAACTTTGAAGAGGTTTTTCACGTTATTTAGGAGTTGTTTGTGGCATTAAAGTTAGTTTTTATAACAATTCATAAATAAATCTTACTCCGATTTATTAATGAATTGTTATAAAAACTAAATGGATGCTTTACTAGAAACCAATATTAGGGTATCATAGCGAAAATCCTAATCAAGGTTTTGTTGTTCACCCCTTCGTTCCTATTGACCCCGTTCGTAGGTATCTTTTCTATGCGAATCTGGCGCTGAGACTGGGGATGTCACATCTTTTCAGCCTCGTGCGCTGTTGTCCTCCTATAGGGAACGTGCAGGGCGAAGTCTGTGCCTCTTTTTTCAAATTCGTTTCACTTCAAGCTCACGTTACCTTATTTTAATCGGTGAGATGTTTACAATATCGACCAGTGGATCATTTAAAGATTCAAGACTCGCTAGATTCGCCTCAGTGTGGTGAGAACATCCTTCTTTATAAAACTCTATAACCATATGCTTAGGTTAAATACTGATTGGCGGGTTGTAAATTCAAGATAGAATAAGTCTCATTCATCAAATTCAACTATACAGGGTGTAACTTTTTTTTTTGGGGGGTGGGAATTCATCTCATTCTTCCGCTCTAAGGTGGAGCGGAAGAGCGTGTCAGACTCGTGTAACGGAAAGGTGTGGTCATATTTTAAGAATCGGTTAACACAAAATAGAAAATTCCCAAAAAAGGAAAATGGACTTTCCATACAAAGTTATCATCAGCTGATCAATATTGGTACGGAACAGGTTTAAAAAAAAAATTAATTTTGAAGAAAGTTGTTCATATTGATCGGCAGATGCAGTTCTTAATATATGACCACACCTTTACGTTACACCCCGTATATAGAACAAAACCTCCTTTGAATGCTTAAGGCTCAATTACACTACTTACCCGATTTCAAGGGAGCCAATTTAAGGACACTAACTAGGAAGTTGGAAGCTGGCGATCACACTATACTAAATTGGACTCCAAAATCGGAATTCTAAATCAAAGTCCAGTGTTACCAACTCCTACATATTCGTGCCGCTAGACAGAATTATATATTTTTGAAGAAGTGTGTCAAGTTAACAAAAAAATTAGTACTCCAAAAGTCGTCAGATAAGTCGCTAAACCATTTTTGTCGTAAAATCTTATTTTTTGTAGCTAAGACTTAAACGTTATTTCTAGTGACAAAGTCGCTAAATTGGCAACACTTAGCTCTAAATCGAAGCGATGCGATTACACTACCCTAAATCGTAGACAATTTAGGAAGTCAAAAATCAGACTCTAACTGCTATTACACCTCCCGATTTCTTAACCTTTATAGTCCCGATGACAACCCGGGCTGTCACCGGGCTTCTTCGACAACCCAAGGTTAACGTTTGCTTGGATAAAAATTTAACCTCTTAGGATCCGAAACTCAACTGAGTTTGAAAACAAAAAAAAAACCAGCCTCCTACCTCTTAAGATCCGCGGACAAACCCGGGTTGTCGAAGAAGCCCGATGACAACCCGGGTTGTCATCGGGACTATAAGGGTTAAATTTGCGAGTCTTTACCGCTCATGATTCCAGCCCTGGAAATACTTCTCATGTTTCTGGTCTCCTGGTACTTTGTGAGCGTATACCGCTCGTTCAGCCTGACTTTGGATTTCTACTTCCACCTCAGCCTTCGCTAAGTCTTGTCATTTACCGGGATAAAAAGTAGCATATGTGTTAATCCAGGCTATGACCTACCTGTGTGCAAAATTTCATTGAAATCCCTTCAGCAGTTTTTGCGTTACCTTCAGCCAAACATACAAACTTTCGCATTTATAATATTAGTAGGATTTTTTCTAAGATTTTGTAGAAAAAAAGGACCCAAACATGGTTTTAGTGAAATAAATCTAAAACACTTATGGTGATGACTTAACATGGGTTTACTTTACTTATGAAAAATAAGAAACTGATGAATAGCTTGGAGTTTCTTACATAATATGTTACTAAAGATAGTATGTATGAACTTAATTTTAGTAAGACACCTATACTAGAGAGGTACCTATGCTACAGTCGATTTTATTTAGTTCACTGTGTACTCTGCGGTTATCTATTTTTGTTAAGAGGGAACAGGGACTGCGAGGAATTTGAAAAAATAGGTATTCGAAGAAACTATTACCGTCGTGTTGCCTTAAGCCTGCCCCCGTAAAATGCGATATAGACAGCTGCAGCTCAGACCAATTTTATCTCAAAATTTTTGACGAGATCGACGTTTCGTATTCTCCTTTTTTCAGCTCGAAAACTGAGCCAATTCAACTGTTTTTGGCACAAAATTTTTAAGAAAGCTTGAAATGCTTTATACTAAAAACTTTTCGAATTGTCTGGTAGTCCTCTAATCACGGCGGTAAAAATGGGCCACGTTGTACTGGGATCGGTCTACTCGTATCATCACTGACATGACTATTGTTGCCAACAAGGCGGATATAGTGGTGATAGACCGATTAGCGCGCCGCACAATGATAATCGATGTCACCATCCCACATGACGAGAACCTCGTGACAGCTCAGAAAGAGAAACAAATCAAATATCTTGACTTGGCACACGAGGTTGTCGATATGTGGAATGTGGACTCGGCTGTCATTGTACCGATAGTCGTTACCGCCAACAGTGTGATAGCCAATAGCCTTGACGACCACCTGTCGAAGCTGTCGTTACGCGTTTGGATCAAGGCCCTGATACAGAAAGCAGTTCTCCTCGATACGGCTCGCATTGTGAGGAGGTTCCTGTCTCTGGAGCTCTACCACCAGTAGCTGGGATCCTGCTCCCGACACTGGTGAACTTATATTTTTTTTTTGTATGATTTGTAAGAAATATTTAAAATTATAATTTATATGTATAGAAAATAAATAAACGGAACAATAGTAATAAATCTTTATTGAACTAAAGCCTAAATAATTATTACAATGGTTTAGTAGAAGTACGTACATTGAGAGGCATAAACTAGGTAATAATACATTGAAACCCTGACCTCTACACAAGGTTAGTACCTTAGAAGATCAGTGGCCCTCCACAACAACGTGTGTGCATTACGTGGGCAAAATTTTGTGCTTTAGAGAGGTGAGACCATAACAAAAAATTTGTGTCTCATGAGGAGCAATTTGTAACTAATAGCAAAATTTGTGTGAATTGTAGTTTGAAAGTTATTTGAGGAAAAATTCTTTTTTCCAAAAATTCGTTTTAGCCCGGAACCAAATACATGAATTGATGGCTTTTGTTGCGTAGTAAATGTCTGTAGTTAGCAAAATTTGCATGTGTTATGGTTCTTAAGTTATTTAAGATTTTGCTGCGGTAACGTTTTGGAAAACGGCTCAACGCAGAAGTTTGAAAAAAATACTAATAAGAGACATTAATTTGATTTGGTTGACGTAAATCAATGTAATTAAATGGTTTCAAAAATCAGAAAAAAACGGATTTGCAAGTAGCCTAAATCAATACACTTACAACCAAATAAACAGCTGTAAAATACCCCTGGTAGACGTTTATAACGTCAGGAATTTTAGATTTTGTAACTTTACACGATAAAATAAATAAATAAAATAAATTAGCCTTTTATTTCTTGCTTGCATTACAAAGGATAATGTTTGGAACATGCAATCATAATAATTTAAAAACTAAACAATTAACAGATACAGTGTTAGATAGCGACCCGCCCGAACTAGTTTCATTCAAACCTGTGTTTCAGGCCATCACTTTACAGTATAATTAAAATTTGGGACAGTAAAAATTTAAGTTAAACTGATACAAAATAGTCTATTAACAACTATGAGAAAAAGCATATTTGTACATTATTATCTTAAACTAAACCTATGTAAATATACAAAAGTAAATACTTACGAAGAAATAAATTATCATTAAGCCAAAATTTCTAGAAGCTTTTCCGTGTCTGTGTAATTTAGTATCGCTAAATACTCGGATAGCATAATACTACATTTTTTATAACTAACACTATAGAATCCTAGTAACTTGTTGAGCCTATTATACAGAAAAGGTCCTAAAAACACATAAAATCGACTAACAAATGTATGTTTAGTTTGAGGCTTTATGCAAACCAAGTCCTTCCTTCTCTTGTCGGAAGGTACTGGATCAAAAGGAAGTGCAGTGTGCTGGTGTAGTACAGACTGTTGTCAACATTACCTGACCCACCCTAAAATCAAACGACTTTGAAGCCTCTGCATGTAACATTAAGGTTTATTTAATTTATATGAGCTTATCAGACAACTGCTCGAGGATTTGATGAACAAATACAATAATAATATAGACACGCAAATTTGATCTTTAAAACGTTAGCATTAGTCTATATTTTATAACTATTTGTTATAATATGATAAGTGTGCTTATTTTAATGATTGAGTTCAAGTAATTCTGGTCTCGTGGTCTGTGTGTAAGACTGAGAAAAACAAGGTTCGAGATCAAATCCTGCGACAAAGATATTGTTTTGCTTTCAATATAGAATTTATATTCCAAAACTATTTCTTGTATTATTGTAAAGAACTATAGACTATACATAAACTTTTTAAAATGGTAATATTTTCACATAACTTGTAATAAGTGGGTAGTTGAAAAATAAATATTCGTATTCATTATAAAGAACTGTGAACTTAAAGTTTTTTAAATTACCCACCCGTTTACAAGATAAGTTATTAGGCGAAAATCATATTGGTCGTTCTTTAATATTGCAAGCAATATTGTAGAAATGAAAATAAATTAAAAAAGAAACTGATGTATAGGTGGACTGTGTTTTCGAACCCACATGCTGTTCGTCGTCAATCCAGCATCAAACCGCTAAGCCACAAGAACTCATTGGGAATACGCGAAATTAAAGATTGGGTTGTAATTATGTAGTGTGACTTAAAAGCTTTTCAACTTTAATGTTAACGAGATAATGATTAAAATAGCTTAACAAAAACATATATATATATAATGCCGGTGGCTCCGACTACGTTGGGTGGGTTTACCTTAACTTTACGTGTTAAAGATCAATGTTATTATTGTATTTTTGTTCATCGAGTTCTCGTGCACTTGTGTGATAAGCTCATATAAATTAAATAAACCTTAATGTTACAGGCAGAGGGTCCAAAGTCGTTTGATTTTAGGGTGGGTCAGGTAATGTTGACAACAGTCTGTACTATGCTTAGAATAAATAATTGCCGTACTGTTAGTACATTACATGCAATGTAGAGCTGATGCGTAGGAAAACTAAAAGGCGAAAGGTAGCAACTTTTAGTATTGCTATTTGAGCACGCTCTATAGGAAGTAAAATTGTTATTGCAGCACCACCCCATGAAGTTATGCAATAGGTAAGAATGGATTGACACAAAGCTAAATAAACTTGTTTAATTAATTTATAGTCGGCTATGTTCCGTAAATTTTTAAATACATATATTAATTTGCGCACTCTAGTACATAGTAACTCGATATGTTTACGGAAATAAATAAATCAATAATGCTGTATCATCCTGGTCTAAATAAATTTCATAATCTTTGCCATGCTGGTTTTATTATTTCTCTCGCTCTTTCTAAGGTGTCTGTCTTTTTGTCTGAATCATTATCCATTTCTTGTGTCTCCATTTCTTTACCATCTTTCCTTTTCCATTATTCCTATTTTTTATACTTTTCGCTCTCTGTTTTTCATTGATACATTTTCATTATAGCTTTCCTCCTCACTTTCTTCTTCTTGTTCATTTTTTTCATCTTCTTTCTCTTCTATTGTGTCCTGTGTGTATCTCACATAATTGTCACATTCGGATTTTGTTTCATCAAATACTACGTTCCGTGCTGAGATTACTGACCTTGTCTCTGTATCATACAGCTTATATCCTGAATTGACATATGCAATAAAAATCATTTTCTTACCTGAATGATTATCCAATTTATGTCGTAGCTCTCTAGGTACATGATTATATGCTGTACACCCAAATATACGCATAGCTCTCACATCAGGTGTCCTTCCTTCCCATAGCTCTGAGAGTGTTTGACGTTTTCCTTTAGTCGGGCTTCTGTTAGTAACATAGGCTGCAAACAAAACTGCATGGCCCCAAAACTCTTTACTAAGCTGTGAGTTCAACAAAACTGTTTTTGCCTTTTCTATTAATGTGCGGTTCATCCGTTCTGCTACTCCATTCATCTGGGAATTGTATGGCAATGTATATTGCATTTGGATTCCTTTGCGGTGACAAAACTCTTGAAATTGCATTGATACATATTCACCGCCATTATCTGATCTCAACTTTAATATGTTAGCATTGAAATAGTTGGTTGCATAAAAATAGTACTGCTTGAATTTGTCAAAAACTTCACTTTTATTAGAAAGTAAATAAACCCAAACAAAATGAGTATAGTCATCTATAAATATCAGAAAGTACTTGTATCCTTCCACAGTCAGTGGGGTGATAGGTCCGCAGACGCCAGTGTGCACTAATTCTAGTGGTCTATTTGCCCTACGTCCTTGTTTGTTAAAAGGTTGTCTTGTCATTTTACCTAGTAGGCACGGTTCACACACAGAGTTACTACATTACATTTAGTCAAATCATCCATACCACTTACCATTTGATTTTGTGAAAGCAAAGTTATTTTTTTTAAGCCGAGGTGACCAATACGTCCGTGCCACAGCTGCGTTACATGATCATTATGACTATTACATAAGTTACATTCATCTTTTAATATTTGCATGTGAATAGTATAGGTACAAAGACCCTTCATTGTTTCCAATCATTGTCAATTGATTATATTTGTAAACTCGTAACTTTACCATTTAAAAATTCAATGCCATAACCATTACTCTCAATTTTAGTAACAGACAACAAGTTTTTTCTCAGCTCTGGAACATAATACACATTTTTAATATTTTGATATTTTTATTAAAAAAATAAAAATAATTAAAATGTGCAGATAGTAAAGTTTATATATCTATTACCAACATAACTTTTTGCCTTTATATTCCCAATTCCAACCGCCATTAAACTCACTCCATTCTTGGCCGCAGCAATTACTTTTGGTGTATTTAGTTCAATGTAGTTATAAAATGCACTTTTGTCATTTGTTGGGTGGTCCGATGAACCCGAGTCCACACATCAACTTATTTTGCACTGATCACTAACTTCTTGGTTCCGTCCATTGACAGCCATAAAAGCATGTTCATTCTCTGTTGATGCCGCATATGTCTGATGATTATTTCCTGGATAGCTAGGTCCTTGTCCCTGCCATGGTCTTCTGTTTGGGTTTCCGCGACCTCTTCCTTGTGAGCAACTTCTGCTTCCAAATGCTGCCCGGTGTGGCGCTTTATTTCCACTTCTTTGACTTCTTGAATGAGTTTGCCCGTGTCCACGGGCTGGTCCCTGGTGGTGTCTCGCTCTGCATTCGTATATTTGTGGCCTGGCTTGCCGCATCCAAAGCACAAAAAAGAATTCTTTTGGTGCTCCATTGTTTGTGGTCTCATCTTATTTGTCTTTTCTTCCTCTCCTAGTAATCTGTCCCTTACTAAATCTACTGTCAGGTTTGGTAATGACTCTAGAGTTGTTACAATAACTTCGTACCATTCTGGCATAGATAGCAATATTACATTAACCTTTTCTTCCTCTGCTTCCTGCATCTTTTAGCTGGCCAAATATTTTTGACAACGTAACAAAATGGTTTCCGAGTGACGTTCCTTCTTTGTATTTTATATGGTTTAGTTCCCGCCGTAAGAACAATTTACTTCTGGTGCCTTTTTTCATAAATTGTTGCTCTAATTTATACATCATTTAGTCCGCTGTATTCTCCTCTTGAATATAATCAATATGGCTGTCGGCGATGCCGCCTATGATAATGCTTTGAGCTCGAGCTTCAAGTTATTTGTTCTCGGGGACGCTCGCAAAAGCTGTACTTTCTATTGCATTTAAACATAAATTTTCCCATAGTATACTGCTAATACGGAACTTTCATATTGAAAAATCTTCGCCGTCAAATTGCTTAAGCTTAACAATTTTCGCCATTTTACCTTGTCGCGATCGCATATAATTGTCGAAAACCAATTACGTTGGCGCGGGCGCGAACCACGCTCTGCTACCACTGTTATTTTATTTGTTGAATTAGTTCATCGAAAGACACTTCTTTTTCTCTATTAGTTTATTAACTCTTAACTTCCTTTTACAAGTTTGCGTTAATTAGGACAATACTACAATTCGATTCTAGAACACTCTTTTCACCTTTGTTACAAAGCTATATCCGTGACAGCCAGCACACCACAGATAATAAAACTAATATTGCCAACCGTTTAAAAAGGCTCAGACATGCGGACATTGAACCTCATCACTTTGTTATGTGTGTGATTCATTTATGATGTCTGAATAGATGATATTTCAAAGACGTTAGATCGGAAAAACTTTTCATTTATCACATTTATAAGGTTTCTCGCCAGTGTGAATAAGAATATGTTTTTTGAAGTGACCACTATGACTAAAACTTCTCTGACAAACATCACACTTATAAGGTTTCTCGCCAGTGTGTGTACGAATATGAACCTTCAAAGCAGAATTATTACTAAAACAACTGTGACAAATATCACATTTATAAGGTTTCTCGCCAGTGTGTATACGAATATGAACCTTCAAAGCAGAATTATTATTAAAACTACTTTGACAAATATCACATTTATAAGGTTTCTCGCCAGTGTGAATACGAATATGATTTTTCAAGTGACTACTATAACTAAAACTTCTCTGACAAACATCACATTTATAAGGTTTCTCGCCAGTGTGAATACGAATATGCTTTTTGAAGTGACCACTATGACTAAAACTTCTCTGACAAACATCACATTTATAAGGTTTCTCGCCAGTGTGTGTACGAATATGAACCTTCAATTCAGAATTATAATTAAAACTTCTCTGACAAACATCACATTTATAAGGTTTCTCGCCAGTGTGAATACGAATATGAACCTTCAAATCAGAATTATTTTTAAAACTTCTCTGACAAACATCACATTTATAAGGTTTCTCGCCAGTGTGTATACGAATATGAACATTCAAATTACTCTTCATAGTAAAACTTCTCAGACAAATATCACATTTATATGGTTTCTCGCCAGTGTGTGTACGAATATGACCAATCAAATAACGCTTCGTAGCAAAACTTCTCCGACAAATATCACAAATATAAAATTTCTCGCCAGTGTGAATAAGGATGTGAGGTTTCAAAGCTGAACTATAACTAAAACTACTCTGAAACATATCAAATTTATATGGTATGTCTATAGCACACACATTATTGTATCTTAAGCTAATATGTCTCTTTATATCACTACTGTTAATACCTTTATAATTACATATCTCACATTTGAAGTCATCTTTGTTTATTTTATCACACTGCAATAATGCAGTATTTTCTTTACTTTTGGTTGTTACGGCATCTTTATTATTACAAATAGTATCATTACTAACTTTAGGTTTACCTTTGATAACAGTTCTACTTGAAATAGCCTTTTCCGTTTTGTTTATGGATTTAAAATAACTATTCTTAGAATTTTCAGTATTCTTTGATTGTTCTTGTCCATTGTTCTTATGTTTGAGTGATACTGACTTTTCCACGTCTTCCTCTTGTGGGACCAGTTTGGGTTTCTTTGCAGCGGATGCACCTATTGTAACAAAAATATATCTATCAGTCATAATAATTTTCTAACTTGTGAGTAGTCGTAACAGTCACTTTTAAGAAAAGTTTGCTCTTATTCTAAATTCGATATAAATTGATTCATATCACGTGAAAAATAATAAACACATTGTTCATATAAATGTTACGTGACCATTGTTCCTCTCTCATGTATATACATGGGCTTATGAGTGAGAAACGACGCAAAAGCCCTGTAAGTCCTACCGTACGCCATAGGACCACTCTTGCTAGTCGACATTTGTATGTCCTCAGTACCCGTCTTTATATCAAAGCGAACAAACAATTCAACATTTACGATCATTCATTCTCTAACTGCAAATTGCTGCTGCGTGATTGGCTGTTAAAAGTTTCATAAAGTGATACTAATACTTCTTGTACAACCGACCTAGTTCTACAGTGAAATCTGTACACTCATACGCAATCACAAACACACACACTCACTACACCAACTTACCCACACCACACACCTCACAACTTTTATTTATTTTTGTTTTTAATTGCTTCCTTTTAATTACAAACTTGCTCCCACTTTATCATGTATTCTTTTATTACCCAATAGCTTTTCCAACAAACATCGGCTCTAAATGATAGTTGCATCTCCTGTGAGTTTTTTTTTTAATTAGTACAGGATACAGGAGATCTTTTCCACTAGAATTAAGCAGGTACATACTGTATTGTATTAAATAGTTTTTGCTTTTCAATAACTGGTAGAAAAACAATCTGTAACACTGCTTTTGGAACAATAAAATTATTAAATTGTGGCCGGGTAAAACTTGCCCGAGCGCTCTTCACGTACGAGTAAACACTAAATAAAATAGATAATACTCTCCGAGAGGTCAACGACTGCAGCTACTGTGAGCGGATATAATGATGCATGCATTTCGTTTTAAAGTTATTAGGGTTTTAAAACCTGTCAGGTAAAACATAGATACCCGGCAACAATGACGCCGAGTTAACATTGAAAAAGCGGTCCGGCATGGCCCGTTTAATCGAATTCGAACTCAATACTTACTCTCCGTCTCCCTCACTCTTTGTTTCTGCTCAGATAACTCATGTTCTTCTCCCTCTATTTTAATCGCCGTTACAAGTTCACCATCTTCCGATTCAGATCCAGAATGGTGTGCTAGTACATTTTCTACATCTGGATGGCTGATGTCTGGATGATGGTTTTCTGGGTCATGCTCTGTAAATAAATAGTTGCACGATTGAAGATTGCTTGTTGGTAGAAGCGATCATCGCGCGAACATTATAACGAAATAGTAATAGACGGCACGGTTGGCGCAGTGGTTAAGGCGTATATAGCCGCCAAGTGGCGCCCTCATTGAATAAAAAATCGTAGCAATGCGTAGAAAATAAAGATTAAAGAATCCTATGTTGCGTTTGTTACAAAGAGGATAAGGTATTTTTACGTGGTTAAAACAATGTTCAAAATTAGGCAAAAGTACCAAAAACGGCCGTTTTTGACACTTTTGCTTACTACTTTGGATATGAAACACTTTGAGTTTTGTTTTAACAACGTAAAAATACCTTATCTTATGTGTAACAAACGCAACATAGGATTCTTTAATCTTTATTTTCTATGCTTAGATACGAATTTTTATTCAATGAGGGCGCCACTTATGGGGAGGTAGGCCCTTAAGCGATTGCATGCTGCGCTGCTTGTCCCGGGCTCGATTCCCGCACGGAACTAATATTTGTATGGTCCACAGATAGGTCGTGCCGCGTCTGGGTGTCGTGAGTGTGTTTACATGTTTGTAAACGCACCCACGATATAAGAGTAATTCCTAGTGTGGGGCAACGTTTTTTAAAATAGAAAACCGGCCAAGAGCGTGTCGGATTTCACACATTCCGTACCAATGTTTGACCATTTGTATGGCTTTGGGTCAGCAAGATGCTTAGAAGACTAACTTCAACCGTTTGGCTGTAAAATCGTGTGACAGACGACGGACAGATGGAGACGTAAGTAACATGACAGCAATAGGGCTCCGTTTGTACTCTTCGGGTATGGAATCCTAAAAATGAAAAACTAGCATTCGCAAAGATAAGTTCGGCAATTCCATAAACTGATTACAAAATTGTATTCTGATAGAACTGATAGAAGCGTGCACTATCACTGAGTGGCATGCGCTTCTTTTCGCACCAGAAAAATTGCACTAGTTTTGTAGTATACACTGGCCTGCAAAAGTATCACACTTTTAAATTGCAATAACTTTTTTAGTACACAAGATATACTTTCGAAATAAAAAGGAATCGAAAACAAAGTTTAATTTTGTATATAAAAACTTCATAGTCGGTACATCTTTTGACAAATCGCTGAAAAAACCCTTTTAAAAAAAAACTTTTTACAAAAATGTGGGACCGACTTCCTAAAAAAGTGCAAATAACTTTAATTTCAGAAGCCAGTGTTTCTGGTTTTGTGTCTTCATTTTTTGACACCGACTTCCGAAATTAAAGTTATTTGCACTTTTTTTGGAAGTCAGTTTTCTTTGTAAAAAAGTTTTTTATTTTTCACTTTTTAGTTGTGGTTCTCCATTAAATTGTGTTAACAATTTATAGACATACTAGCAACCCGCCCCAGCTTCGCTCGGGTACAAATTATACATATAAACCTTCCTCTTCAATCACTCTATCATTAAAAAAAAACGCATCAAAATCCGTTGCGTAGTTTTAAAGATTTAAGCATACATAGGGATATAGGGACAGAGAAGGCGACTTTGTTTTATACTATGTAGTGACGATCGCAGCAATCGCGGTTGATTTGCTGTCAATTTTTGAAGAGTTCCGTTGTCTGTCTCCGAAACCGATCATCAGATCTATATGAAATTTAAATGGAACCATTCGGAACAAACCCCTTTCGAACAAAAATGAATTTTGCAAATCCATCAATATATGACGGAGTTATGCCCGAACACACATTAAAAAAAATACAAACATCCGAATTGATAACCTCCTCCTCCTTTTGGAAGTCGGTTAAAAATAATATTTTTCGAATGACAATTTCACCATTCATTTTAAGGGTTCCGTACCCAAAGGGTAAAACGGGACGCTACTACAAAGACTCCGCTGTCCGGTCTGTCTATCTGTCCGTCTGTCTGACCGTGTCACCAGACTGTATCTCATGAACCGTGATAGTTAGACAGTTGAAATTTTCAGATGATGTATTTCTGTTGCCGCTTTAACAAATACTAAAAAACAGAATAAAATAAATATTTAAGGGGGCTCCCATACAAAAAATGTGATTTATTTGCCGTTTTTCACCTGAAGAATGTGCTAGGATCACGACTTTTCTGGAACTAGGCATCAGTACTACGGAATGGTGGGTGTGAGGTTACGAACGGTCCAGAAGGTAAAGCAAAGCTACGAAAAGACTGGAAACCATCTGAGGAGACTTTGTAATGGCAGACCCAGGTGAACTAGTACCCGAGAAGACCGTTATATTGTTTCCACTGTGTTGAGAAATCGCACCTAAATGCAGTTGAAGTCCAGCAACAGCTTCTTCAGACCCGAAGGGACTACATTAATGACAGTACAGTGAGAAGACTTGCTGAAGTAAATCTGAAACCCCGAAGACCAGCGAGTGGCCCCAAAGTCGAGAGAGAACATCGAGTAGCGAGACTCGTGAACACATACAGTGGGATGAAGAAGAATGGTCAAGAATTTTGTTGACAAATGAGTCTCGATTCTCACTTTACACTTCTGATGGAAGGCGAAGTGTCTACAGGCGACCTGGTGAGCGATACCTTCAAGCCTGCTTCTCAGAAAGAGTCCAGTACGGTGGAGGCAGTGTACATGTATGGGCTGGCATATCTTCAGAAGGTCGCACAGAGTTAGTGGTCATAGAAAATGGCACTCTGACTGGGGAAAGGTATGCCCTAGAGATTCTTAATGAGTATGCGGGGCCGTATTTAGCAAAAATGAGTGATGAATTGTTGCTGATGCATGGTAATGCCCGGGCACACACGACTCAGGTCGTGCAAGAGTATATTCAGGAGGTTGGTATCAGCGAGATGGCTTGGCCATCAAGAAGTCCCGATCTCAACCCAATTGAGCATGCCTGGGATGAACTAGGAAGGCTAGTCAGAACCCGCAGACTGCCACCTCAGGGCACTAAAACAGGCCCTAAAAGAAGAATGGGAGAATATTCCCCAAAATCGGCGCCGAAACCTCGTGTCCAGTATGCCAAACCACCTCGAAGCTATAGTCAGAGCCCGAGGAGGCAATACCAGTTATTAAAAATGAAATTACATTTTTCGTTAATCTGCGAGAAATATGCGGCTGCACATTATCTCACCTATAATGTTAAGAAATCGGGGGTTATGATATTGAAATATAGTAAAGGTCCTGATCATATGTTACCGATCAATTTGTGTGGAACTGCCCTAAAAATTGTCTGTAAGTTTAAATATCTTGGTCACACAATTAAGGAAGATTTAGCAGATGCTGCAGATCTGGAACAACAGAGGCGTAGTATCGTATGTCGAAGCAACATGTTGGCTAGACGCTTTTCTCACTGCTCCAACCAAGTTAAAATAAATTTGTTCAAGGCTTACTGTCATTCGTTCTACACCAGTCAACTCTGGTACAGGTACACGAAGAGTACCTATAACTCTCTTCATGTACAAGATAATAACGCCTTTAGAGCTATATTAAAGCTGCCCTGGCAGTGTAGTGCGACTGGCATGTTCGTTAAGAGCAGAGTTACTGATTTTTACGGGCTCTTGAGGAGACTCAATGCATCTTTTCTGACTCGATTATGTGCATGTACTAATTAAATAGTTCTATAATATGTCGCTGTGTGTACTTGCTAAGATGATAATACTCTTGATTGTTATTTTAATTTAATTTTAACATAAATTAATTTTAATAACGTAATTTTATTTATTATTTAATTTAATTATTGCAATGTAATAATTGCATTGTAATATTGCTACGGTATTTTGTCTTAGTTACATACAATTTACATTTTTAAATATTACTTAAAAAAACAACTGAAAAAAAAACATTTAAAAATATAAAAAGTAGTAACCCACCGGTATCGGGAATAGGGTTCAAGCTACCGGTGGTCAGGGCTCCTCAGAAAGGAATCTTATTATTACTGTTATTATTATTATTGAAAACATACTTATAACATGTAAAACATACATAAAAAATGTTAATCGAATGTTTGGACACTAAGCTAAAAATGGCTATTTTATGGTTTTATCTTTTTTTTAAGTTAAAATGTTACTAATGTATAGTTTACTATAGTTTCAAAGAGAGCTGATAAAATTTGCTATAAAACTTTTTTTTTTCTTTCTTTTTGTTTTTTAATCCCTAATTTCTCTAATTTAAAAAATAAATAAAAAGTGTGTTATATAAAATAATGAATAATATATAATGAAAAGGTTCCTTTAAACCCTGCAACCTACCTTACTTACGACTGTCGTTAGCACATTTCCGACTGGACATTCAGCATTGTATAGAATGCCTAGGCAAAGTTTGGGGTAAATATAATATTTCCACTATATCCAGTATCTTTGTTAATTCCTGATTTCAATAAAACTTCTTGACTTAAATAACTGGATTTTACTTTACAATTGCAACTCCTTATCTTCATCATTCATTACATTTCAGATGCTGGCCGGGTATATTTAGTAGTAGATAATAATCACACAACGCTAGGTCCTAAATATATCTGATTATAATAAATACTCCAACTCAGGTATATTAAGGGCCGATTTCGCCATTCGCTCTATAAACTAAGTTTTACTGAACAAAGCTTAGCGTAAAAAATAAAAACCATAAAAAGATTATAGTGAGTTAACCACATAAAAAAAATACACTAAAAATTTATAAATAACTTTAATTTCGGAAGTCGGTGTTTGTATTTTTACTTCTTCGTTATTTGACACCGACTTCCGAAATTAAAGTTATTTATAAATTTTTAGTGTATTTTTTTTTTGGAAGTCGGTTGTTTTTTTTGTAAAAAAGTTTTTTATTTTTCACTTTTTGGTTGTTATACCCCAGAACTAAAAACCCCAATATAATGGAACGTGAAATTTAAACATTTGAAGAACACCAAAACGTCATCGAGGTACATGTATTTTCCGTTTTTGTTCAGTTTCTCAAAAAGCGCTGAAGCAATTTCGATAAAATTTATATGGGACCACCTCGGGAGTATGTTCTTTCAGATGAAAAAAGAATTTTTAAAATTGGTTCACAACTGACGGAGAAATCGGGTAACATACATACAAAAAAAAAAAAAAAAAACATACAGACGAATATTGAGAACCTCCTCTTTTTGGAAGTCGGTTAAAAATAGACATATCCTGACTCGGACTTTTTTTTAGAACTTTAAAAGGAGAACAATTCCGTCATACATAATGTTTGCGTAAATTTAACCTTTTACGCAGCGCACGCAACTGAAGCTTTCAAAAGGATTTTTTTCCCGTTTTTGCCAGTTTTCATTGATGCTCTGCTCCTATTGGTCGCAGCGGGATGTTTCTCGCTGCGACCAAAGCCCATTAGAGGAGGTCCGTGTATCGAGGAAGGCTATAGGCTATTTAGAACAATATTATAGCCTTTAGGCTTCCTCGATAAATGGACTATTTAACTCAAAAATATTTTTTCAATTCGATCCAGTAGTTCCTGAGATTAGCAAACAAACAAACTCTTCAGCTTTATGACAGCGGCTAACTGGGCGTTTAGAATTGGTGAAATCGGCCCTTAGTAGTTTTTTTTTTTTTTTTTTTTTTTGGGGGGTGGGAAATTATCCTATGACTTCTTCCGCTCTAGGGTGGAGCGGAAGGGTGTGTCAGACTCTTACTGACTAAAACCCACCCCTGTTCCTCCCTGCCTCGAGTGCCCGGGGGCGAGGTAACTCTTTCGAATTTATCCTCCACCCCCGTAGTTAGCAATTTCTAAAGCCTCATGCTTACTATACCCGACCAAAACCCTATGGGGAGTTTCCATAAGATACCTACATTTAGTAAAGAACCCCTAAAGTGCGAAGTCCGACACGCACTTGACGTTTTATATTTATTAAACAATGTCTTAATAGTTGCCCAACTTAATCATCAGACCCTAGAAACAGAGTACTTGTCAAGACGAATGTAACGAGCCCAGCACTCAATGGGGTTGTGTCGTTTTATTAGAGTTCCCATGGCTAACAATCGGTTCCATCATTAGATCAGCTCCATAATAATATTGTACTGTCCTTCGATTTACATGTGCAAGCAAAATTTCAGCAATTCAACTGTCCTACCATTGGCTATCAGGGAGTGCCAGTCCCTACATCCCGTCGCCATCATTAGAACAGCTCGATGAAATCATAATATTGCATTGCCACTTGCCACCGGACTTACATAATCATGCCCAATTTCAGTTCTATCAGAAACGTTGAAAGTGGTTGTGATCGGAAAAAACTTACATACGAACATTGCAAGTTAAATAAAAGTTTGTAATATAAAATCGTGCTAACCCACAGAAACAAGGTAGTTAAAACACAGAATATTAACAAATTTTCGTTCGCCATTGACAAACGTAAACATGCAACTATATTTTTGGGACGAAGTTCCTTATCGCGCGTTGTGAAAGGGGGCTAGACGGAAAAAATTCTTACGAAAAGTTGTCACGACACTAATGAGGCTGTCCATCCAAAAAGATTGTGTTGGAAAAACAATCTAAGTAATAAAAACTTCTTGTATTTTTGGTGGGTAGGTACAAAGTTTGCAAGCAGATCAAGCATTATCTAACCAATTTCGTGTGTTAAATCTAGCGGAGCTTGGAACAATCTAACTCCAGATTAAGAGTTGAGCTGAGCTGAGCTGAGCTGAGCTTAGCTGATCTGAGCTGAGCTGCGATGAGATGAGATGAGCTGCGATGAGATGAGATGAGATGAGCTGCGATGAGATGAGATGAGATGAGATGATGAAGTATAACTTCTTACGTGCGTGCGTGTGTGCGTAGTTAATAATAAAAAAAAATATTATAAATTAAAAGAAATAAAATTATATTACAATTCCTTCACTAATTAATCGAAAGGAACTTCGTTCCATCCGGGTGTCCCTTGACACCTCTCAAGTTTTTTTTTTAATTTTTCAAAACAGTATTTGTCTATGGAAATATTTGTACAAGTACGATACTATCACGCTCCGAGCGTGTAAAAAAATCCACAAGAATATGACCTTTTTTATGTAAAAATAGAGGTTGTAACAACGCGAGTCGGTCGCGACCCAATCGGATCGTACGGTCGGTGACGTTTGTTTCCGATTTTTCGCTTTGCGTCTTACGGTCGCTGAGAGATTAAGCATATTTACCTTCAGTTAGATGTTCCGGCTTTACCTCAACATCATATTCTTCCTCACTGACAGCTGCTAGTTCTTGTTTGATAGCATCGCTTCTTATTTGACAATCATCTACTATACTTATGTTCTCCATTGGCGTTATAATAAACTCGCCCACGAATTCTTGGTGTCCTTGGTTTCTTAAAGATTTTTGCTGTAACACAATTAATTTTGAATCAGAACAAAAAGAAAACACCACTGTAGCCACAGACATACTATGCGGGTCAAATAAGAATAGGACTGACAAGACGCCATTTTGTTCCACAATACTCGTCAACTTCATTATCAAAGCGTAAGGTGTGCAAAAAAATAAATAAAGAAAATAAAAAAGTGAACAAAATTTATTAAACTGAGTTTAATTATTTTTTGTTCACTTTTTTGGTATTTGTAATCCATTTTACGCCAAATTAATTACACATGAGTAGAATTATAAAAAAACCATGTTAATAATTTTATTTTTTTTTATTTTTCACTTTTAATCAGATAATAATTCCAGATTCACATAAGATTTAATTTTAATAATAATATTTACATTTTAAAAATTGAATCTAAATACTAATGAATCTATGAATAAAAAAGTATACATTTTTTGCTGGCAGTACTAATTTGACGTTGTTTTGTGTGAAGTTGGCAGCAAGCATGATCCTATTCTTATTTGACCCGCCCGCATGGTAACATAAAATATTTGTAAAAGACTTATGGTACAACTAACTTCTGCGAGCGGCTTCGTCCAGGTGGAGTTAGTACTTCTCACACTATAAATTACAGTCCAAGTGCTATTGCAGACTATGATCTACCTCTGTGCCCAATTTCATCTAGATCCGTCCAGCCATTGTGGCGTGATTGGGTACAATCATGAGAATGGACAAACATCCATCCATCGGTAGAATTTTTGGTGTACAATCAACCTTGTCTTTACCATGTTGTGAATGTGATCTATATCCAGTGTAACTGGATGCAGCCTAATGCCACACTTGAACATGGAGCGATTGCTCCACAACCCAGTAACTGAGTAGCCTTTGGCAAGATGGTATCAAAATGGCAGCCACCACAACGAGAGGCTTCACAAGATGGTGTCAAAATGGCTGTCACCACAACGAGATGCTTCACAAGATTGTGTCAAAATGGCAGCCACCACAACGAGAGGCTTCACAAGATGGTATCAAAATGGCAGTCACCAAAACGAGAGGCTTCACAAGCTGGTGTCAAAATGGCAGCCACCAAAACGAGAGGCTTCACAAGCTGGTGTCAAAATGGCAGCCACCAAAACGAGAGGCTTCACAAGCTGGTGTCAAAATGAAAGTCACCACGAGAGGCTTCACGAGAAGGTATCAAAATGGCAGTCACCAAAACGAGAGGCTTCACAAGCTGGTGTCAAAATGGCAGTCACCAAAACAAAGAGGCTTCACAAGAAGGTATCAAAATGGCAGTCACCAAAACGAGAGGCTTCACAAGCGAGTGTCAAAATGGCAGTCACCACAACGAGAGGCTTCACAAGCTGGTGTCAACATGGCAGCCACCACAATGAGAGGCTTCACAAGACGTTGTCAAAATGGCTGTCACCACAACGAGATGCTTCACAAGATTGTGTCAAAATAGCAGTCACCACAACGAGAAGCTTCACAAGCTGGTATCAAAATGGCAGTCATGACAACGAGAGACTTACACAAGATGGTGTCAAAACGGCAGTCACCACAACGAGACGCTTCACAAGATGGTGTCAAAATGGCAGTCACCACAACGAGAGGCTTCACAAGTCAAGATGCTGAGTAAATGAGACCATTATCATCACTATACAGCCTCTACACACCACTTTTCTTTTTTGGGGTAGGAAATCATCCTATGACTTCTCCCGCTCTACAGTTAATATGTCATAAGGGTCAATAAAGTTACACACCACTTAACCCTAGTTATTGACCCCTATGACATATTAACACCAAGAAGTGTGTGGGAGTCCTACAAAAGAAAACCATACAATTTTAATTAGAGTAAGAGAAAACAAGAAAAGATTGCAGCTGGTGGCAGTTATTTAGTTCAATTATAGATTTCATGCCACCAACTGCACCAGACTGGTTGAAAAGTGACTTGTTTCACTTTTTTACTTATTTTTGGCAGTTAGGTTTTTTTTTCTGTTTTAGTGAGTTATATTTTTGAAATCGCCACCTTAAGCCCTTGTTTTTGATACCCCAAATAATCATGTCACTAACAAGTATGACCTCACTAACCTCATGGTGACAGGCATCTTGTTTTTTTGACGTTATACTTCTTTTGGCGCGTTAGGGAAAAATGATGAGAGTAAATTTTTACGATGCGCGCGCACACCGTCACAAAAAACCGACACCCTGAAGTTAGCCAGAACCGATACTCCTTTTTTTTTGGGGGGTGGGAAATCATCCAATGACTTCTCCCGCTCTGGGTGGAGCGGGAGGGCGTGTCAGACTCCTACTGACTAAAACCCACCCCTGTTCCTTCCCTGCCTGAGCGCCCAGGGGTGCGGTAACTCATTTTCAGAATTTATCCGCTACCCCTAGGCATGCCTAGGCATGCAGGCACCGGCCACGATGGGTCCCGTCAGTGGTGGCTGACACTCATCTCTTTGAGGCGCGCGTGGAACACTACGCGCCGTCGACTCACAGGCCTGGTGCTGATTGGACGGCATGCTACCCACTGCTCGCCGTCCGCAGGCCCGGGTCGACGGTGGCCGGTGATCATCTCGCGACGTCCTACACCCAGTACAGTATTCCACCCTCTTGCGGTGGTAGCGGCCGGGGCCGTGAGGGCCACTCCGTTGAGCTTCCCTCACGCGTCCCGCCTCCGCCTTCGCGAGCATTACTGCTTCGCAGAAGGCGGAGACTGCCTCCCATTCCCTCTCGCTCCGTACCATGTCCTGAACCGCCAAGAAGGGCCGGGCGCGAGAGGTCGGAACCGGCACCCTGAAGTTAGCTATAGTCTGTGGTTCATGAAGAATTAGTGTTTTCCTTTTGTAAACTTTGTGGCAGTTTGGTTTCTTATCTTGTTACGCCAAAGAAGTGTAACTTCTTACGTGCGTACATAAGTACACACACACTTTTTTTTTTTCAAAATTCATACATTGTATCACACTTCTGGTGCAACACTGACACTTTCGCAAATATGCCTTTTTCCAGGAGTATTAAATTTAATAATTAATTGTTGTTGTATAAAATATTGACCCCTCTTGATTAAAACAAGATACACTGGCCTGCAAAACTAAGTATCACAATTTTAAAATTTAATTTTTTTCTTATCTATAGAAGTTAGAGATTTAAAATTTGCGTTACGTTTTATAGCAAATTTTATCAGCTTTCTTTGCAACTATAGTAAACTAAAAATTGGTAACAATTTTAACTTTAAAAAAAGATAATACAATAAATTAGCCATTTTTAGCTGGTGTCCAAAAATTCATTCCAGTTTACCGACAATACAGCTTCCACCGAAATCGGTCAACTGGGGATCTTCTAGCGTACCATTCACATTTGGAGTGAGGCCATCGAGAAGCAAGGGGAAGCCCTTGGGGTCTCCCTTGTCATCTCGAAGACCTTCGACAGGGTCTGGCACATAGCCTAATTGGTAAGCTCAAAGCTCCTTCGGTCTGCCCGCTGGTTTGACTGATTGGATTGCTGATTTCCTGAGGGATCGATCTATCCGAGTGGTCATTGATGGCTACTCGTCTGGACTGCTGCTGGAGGAACTGACTCCCAAGTCACAGGCAATAAACCTAGTTTGGGAGCCAGGGAACCTGTTACTGTGTATAATGTATGTTATTATTATTATTGCTATTAATGCCGGTGTCCCTTAAGGGTTGGTGCTCTCGGCAACATTGTTTGTGCTGCATATTAACGTAATGCTAAGACCCGGTACCTTTGGGTATGCAGACGACAGCACTGTTGCCGAGAGATACGTGCCCCACGCACGAGCTAGTGGGTCTCAGGTCCGGTTTCTCCGAGAGGCTATGGTTGAGCGCTTGAACTTATACTTACAGGCTGTCTCAGAATGGGGCGATGCCAATCTGGTCAAGTTCAATGCTGCTAAGGCCCAGGCGTGTCTTTTTTCCGCTAAAAGGAGCCAATTTCAACCAGCTCCATGTTTCCGAGCTGTAACCGTGCCGATAACCGACCAACTTGATCTTCTAGGTGTTACGTTATCATCTACCCTCAATTTTGGTCCCTTCATAGAGGCAAAGGCTCTAGTGGCTGCCAAAAAGTTGGGGATCCTCGCTAAGGTGAGACGGTACTTCATGCCGGAGCAACTGCTCAAGCTTTAAAGCGCACCTTTGATCGTGTATGGAGTACTGCTCTCATCTTTGGGACGGATCTGCCAGATACCAGCTTGATGCCCTTGAGATAATTGAGAAACGAGCCAAGAGGATCATCGGCAATGATAGGCTCGTCGAGTCGAAGCTCCAAAGTCTTGAGCATAGATGCCGAGTTGCTAGCCTGTCGGTTTTCTATCGGTTACATTTTGAGGAGTGTGCAACAGAATTGCATAAATTGATTCCGCCAAGCCCTTTCCATCTTCGGACCACAAGACGTAAGGCGATGTGCCACCGGTACATGGTGAACATCCCATCAACACACACAAACAAAAAAACAGCTAGGGAGTGGAATTCCCTGCCGGAGTCTGTGTTTCCTGATAGCTACAACCTGGGAGTCTTTAAGTCAAGAGTGAATAGGTTACTTCTATGCAAGCGTGCTCCATCTTTAACCACATCATTGGTTACCATCAGGTGAGATGGTGGTCAAATGCGTGTCTATCAACGATAATAAAAAAAAAAACCTTCTCTGATTCCAAACACTTTCTCTGCAGTTGGCAGCATTGCTTTAGTTTATTACAGCAGTAGATACAAGCCAGCATCGGTCTTCTGTCTTCAGTTACAAACTGCAACAAATATACTTGCATACTATTTTGTACTGTTCAAGAATTATAAGTTATTACAGGTTTGCTTTCCAACACATTGTTTACTTTCTAAGGAAGTCATACATCATTCTTGGTAAAATACATAATAGGGTTGTTTAAACCTAATTGGTCCCCGAGATAATTTTCCAAAAAATATTAAGACATATTTTTTCTTTTGTTAAATAGACAAAAAATGAGGATAACGCAGTGCATTAAAATTTGCGTGAGGTGAAACCGTGGTGCACTTTTTACAATGAAGTGGCGTAACGAGCTAACCCCTAACTTAGAAGCATTTTATCTTTGTAATTTTTTACTGGTTTGGTAAAGAAAAAAATGTGTTCAATAATATAACTTAAGAATTAGATAAATTATGTTATTTTTCAGAAAACATTCCTTGATTATCTACTTACAGGAATATCAGTCAGCTTCTCGTACATCTCCTGCAGGCTCTTGTTGGTAACCACATACAAACGAACATCCTCCACTAAACATATCCTACACATCGACAGTTTTTCCATCTTAGTTTCTATATTGAATAACGTATTTATGATCTGTAGTTTTGTTTACAATAAACATGGATCGACTTCGATATCATGTTGACATCAATTATATAGAACTATTATAAAAGACTTTCCGTGTCAATCATAATTATTATGAGCAATCTCACGAAGTTTCAAGTTTAGGAAAAAAATACTTTCGGAAATAAAAATTTCAACATAAAATAAGATTATCCTCAATGTTTGCACTATTTTAATTTTTATAACTTTTTACGTAATTTTGACAGCCAGTGTGACCAACTTTAAATTAGAGATCCTGCCCCACATGTACTCCGATAAATTATTAAAATAAAGTTCTCTAAAATTTATGAAACTCTTGCATTAATATTATTAAAATATTAAATACAATATTTTTAGTACATAAAAACACTCAAGAAACACTCCCTATGTCCCTACTTCCTAGTTGTGGATGGAAACCTCACTCAGTATTATGAATAACGAATATATAAACAATCCAATAAATGTTAAATCAACTCCATTCGTTTCCATAGCCGCCGGGCGGGACGCGTATAGTAGGTAGGTGTAGGTAGGCATTGGCAGTACATGACCGTCTATATAGTATTTTATTGATTGCTCACGTGTTTGTATGTAGTCGTGGACGTTCATGTTACATAGTTATCTAGATACAGTACAGTAGGTACGGTGGTTCGGCCCGTTTATTTTACAGTGATAGCTATGTAGGTCGCTCGGATGTTTACCTGGAATCGAGCCTACGGTGCCCAGACTGCATTTATGCGTTCACTAACGCAAAATTATTAAATATCTTAGCGTTTCCACAAGCTCGTATGAACGACTTTTTAAATTGCTAAATGAATCATTCACAAATAAAATAACCAAAGCATTACAAAACATAGGCTCTCTAGTTCGATTCTATTTTCTTTGGCGGCAAAGTCTAATACTGATTTGAACTTTCCTGAGGAACTATCTACCTACATCTCTGACAGATAAAGCTTGAATGACTGTAATAAAATTATGGTGATACCTACTTTATTCGACATACGCAACTGAGCGGAAAGTTCGGTAGACTTTAACGGTCCTGTTTCCTACTCTCTATTGCAGAATTTGGGGCCTTGTTTATGTTGGGGCCATTCGTTAAGGCTCAATTACACCTTCCGATTTCAAGGGACCCAATTTAGGAAACAGGAAGGTGTAATAGCAGTTAGAGCAGTTAGTGTCTGATTTAGTGAGATTGGGAGGTCCCGATTTGACTTCCTAAATTGTGTACGATTTAGGATAGTGTAATCGCATCACTACGATTTAGAGCTAAGTGTTGCCAATTTAGCGACTTTGTCGCCACAAATGGGCTATTAGTATTTTTATATGTGTTTAAAATTAATGTCATTTTCCAAGGTACCTTTCCCAGAGAAAAAATCTGAGACAGTTCTTTTTTTTTTTGGTCCGCTCCTGGTAGAATCAGTTTTAGAGACTTTCTAGCGACTTTTGATATTCTGTTTAAGGGCTTGAACTTGTAAGAGTTGGCAACACTGCCGATTTAGGATTCCGATTTAGGAGTCCAATTTAGGATAGTGTAATCGCTAGCTTCCTACTTCCTAGTAATATGCTTCTTTTATTTATTTGGAAACTAGATTTACATATTTATAACATACCTATATAGCTATGTCTACGTTTTAACCAAAAAAAAACCTTACCTAGTTAGATTGTTCTTAAATTCCCTTTCTTTAATTCTTAATTTCTTAAGGTCCCTTGAAATCGGAAGATGTAATTGAGCCTCTAAGCGACTTTACGAGATGTTCGACCGTCTGCCGCAGACCACGAGAGCTAAAGATACAAGCTGCGCCACCTAGTTGCAGGGTGAAATAACGTTAAGGCCCGGCAATGTTTACTTATTACCATAGATTACTAAAGCTTAATAACTTATCTTTTTGTCAATAGGTGGCGTGCGGCGGCATGATATGCTTGCTTATGGCGCGAAGTTTTGAATTTAGAATTTTGATTAGCGATACAGTACAAAAATGCTATAGACAACAAACAATATGCTTTGGGTGTATTTATAGACCTAAAAAAGGCGTTTGATACGATTAGCCATGATTTGCTTTTAATAAAGTTAACTGACGTAGGAATAGCGGGACCTGCACACAAAATAGTTAAGTCGTATCTAGGCAAGAAAACTGACAAATCCTGCCAAAATCGAAATCACAAAATGCCAAAATAATGCCAATATCATTTAAAAATTTAAAATAAATATACACATTATTTTTTGGAGTTTTATTTAAAATAATTGATCTTAAAGTCTAAAAGTGAATTGAATTAAATTATTCTTAAGGACCAGAAGCGGTTATTATTTAAATGAAAATAAATGACTCATCAACCAAGAAAGTTTTATTGCTTAAAAACGTTTTACAATAACAAGTACGTTCCTACTTCTACAACATTATAAACACGACCTTTGAATAACATTATAACGACTCTAAAATACGTCAGTCGCGTCCGGAGCCAAACGAAGAAGAGCCCGTTGACAGCGCGCCATGCATTTTTATACACTTCCACTCGTTGCGGGTAGGTTGGAAGGGGAATATCTAACACGGCAGTTCCTGATAGCGTGACGTCCTCGACCGCAACTTCATTCCCATCAGATCCATCTGTCACAACCTGGCCATCATCATTATTTTGACCGTCATCATTATCTGGAAATACAGAGTACATGAGTAATTAAATAACATGACCACTATGGTTTGAAGCTTATTCAGCCTGAAGTAGTTTCATAAGTAAGGATTCACGAATTTGTCCAGTGTTCCAGGCGCAAGCGTGCACTCAAGCGCCAGCAACAAGGACCATCAATAGTGATTTTTAAAGTTGAAACAGCTTCAAACCCAAGACATTCAGTGCATAGCTAATGATAGAATCCGGATTTCCATCACTCGCAATACATTGTTATCGACAGAGGCCCAAACGTTCGCTTGTCGTTTTCACGAATAGATAGTAGAGGCCCAAAGGTTATGCTTACTATGAATTTGTGACAAATTGCGTCATTGAGACAGAGGCCCAAAAGTTCTGCATATCTCCACCATGACCGCAAAACAGAGCAGAGGCCCAAACGTTAGCATGCTCATCAATGTAACCACGACAGAGGCCCCACGAAGGCTCGTCGTCACTTACCAACCACGTCATAAAGACAGAGGCATAGAGTCCGCATGTCTCTCATATGCCCGCGGTACTGAGCAATGCGTCATGAAGGCACAGGCATCAAGTCAGCATCTCTCCACGGAGCGCAAACCATGCGCACCACGCAGCGCACGCCATGAAGCGCACACCTAGCGCACCATGCAGCGCAGCACAGCACACCATATAGTGCATTCCATGCGCACCATGAAGCGCCTCACTGCGCACCACGGAGCGCACACCCAGCGCCTCACTGCGCACCACTGAGCGCACACCCAGCGCACCATGAAGTGCCCAGAGCGCACCACTGAGCGCACACCATGCGCATCACGCAGCGCACACCATAGCGCTTCACGCAGGGCGCCACCGCGCACCACGACGCGGGCCACTGCGCATGACACAGCGGATGCAGGCAAGCACCAGCACCTCACACGCAGCGACTGCACATCTAGTCTGCACCATCCTGAAACAGGTCCAATCCGAGGCACGGAGAAGTCTCGGTATGTAATAATTCAGTCACCCATCCACGGACCAACCCCTTCAAGGGTTGCTCAACCTTGAAAGTTGACCAGTGCGGCTGAAGTCACCCAACTCACACAACTCCAATAGCACTGGCATATGTGTGAAGTTCCATGGGACACTGGTAACAAATATTGCTAAAACCGGTTCGTTAGTCAAGCAGTTTATGTATGTGGGTAGTCGCGAGCATACTGCTCAGCGGCACGCAAAATAGGTTTACCCTTCCTCAGCAGGATTGATATGCTTGCTGTCTTAAGAGGCATGGCCTGCAATTTAACAGCGAAAATAGCTTGCAAGCCCCAGAAACTACAGGACCGGTAACGTTAGTAGGTTCCGGTGATCGAACGAGAGTATTCACTTTCCCTGGGCTCGGCCGTACCTGACCATGTACAATCAATCGCCCCTGGTAACTACAGACTTACCCACCCGAAAAAGCAATGTCAAACCCGCCAGAGTAAAAACTTCAACAGGTAGGTAGTTTTCAATTTCTCAGATAGTCATTTAACTAAATCGAGACGTAGCAATAATTTAAGGCGTATTTCGCATGAACCTGCTTTTTATTTAAGCTAGTACACATATCCTCCCTCACACACTTTATACATAAAATGAATTTTATGAGGAAAAAGATCTAAACTCTTGCTTGAAATTACTCCAAGAACTATCATTTATCACCCAGTCGTTTAACCACGACTTTGCATCGCCACGCAAGCAAGTATCTATACGCCCAAGGTATTTTCGATCATCCCGGTTATCCATGTGTTGGACACACTCCACTTTGGCATATATTTAAATCATGAACTCTTCGATCACAGGCGGTGTATAGAAATTATGTAGCTTCGACTAAACGAGTGTTGCCGCTTTAAAACTTAAACATTGTTTGCAATCAGGGGTTTGTTCAACCGTATTGTATGAAAATAACTGGCTTTCGTTATTTGAATGCAACAGATGTTCACCAATAGATAATCGGTAACTACGTTCAATAACTTGTAATCTCGTATGAATTCGATCAAAAGCACAGTCACACGAGTCTTGGCTCTTGGCGACAGCCATGCGAGGTTTCGCAATGTCTACAGCAGCGTTTTTTAATCTTTTTGAACACGCGACCAATAATTATTAATTAAAAAAAATTGTGGTTACCCCCTAGGACCGTAACAATGCGGTGAGCGAGCGGGCGTAATGCACTCTTGTGATTTATTTTTAAACCTAAACGTCTAAGTCGAATATGTTTCAAATTACACTATTTGCGTAACAAAAATAGAACAAAGATTTTAAAAATGTTGAAAAATTAACAAGCATGGGCCTTCTTCTAGTGCAAGATTAGCAATCCTCGCTTTTTATTTTTACTTGGCTTGCGACCGTGACCCCCCAAGCAAAACTTTGGAACCCCCCCTACAGTTTGAAAAACACTGATCTACAAGAACGAGAACTGCCATGAGTTCTACGCAAAACACTGATGCTTATAAAATCTGTCGCTATGGTCTATCAATCTATTTTGAGGGTAGTGCGTGATAAAAGTGGCGTGTAATTAAAACTATCGCGGCGCGATTCGTAAGAACTAAGACTAGCAAATTGTCGCTCCAACGAGTTCTTACGTCCTCTGAACCGAAACACGCTCTCGACACTTTATAAGGAAACAAAACTTACTTACGGTTGACAAGTCTGCACTTTACGATTAAAAGTACAACACTTCACTTTAACGTTCTCTTTGACAGGATAAAATAACCAAGCACTTAGGTATTTAGATGGCAAAAACGGCTTAGAACGCGTGGTTATCCCACTTCTGATCTTAAGGACCAGAAGCGGTTATTATTTAAATGAAAATAAATGACTCATCAACCAAGAAAGTTTTATTGCTTAAAAACGTTTTACAATAACAAGTACGTTCCTACTTCTACAACATTATAAACACGACCTTTGAATAACATTATAACGACTCTAAAATACGTCAGTCGCGTCCGGAGCCAAACGAAGAAGAGCCCGTTGACAGCGCGCCATGCATTTTTATACACTTCCAGTCGTTGCGGGTAGGTTGGAAGGGGAATATCTAACATTATACATTCGTATTAGCATCGTATTCTTCTTGATCACTTTCTTTATACATCGCTTTTATCATTTGTTTAATCACCATGTGCAGGACGCTCAAACAAATGTATGTAGGAAGCGTAATCGCTTTAGTTCATACCTATAGTTAATTTAGTTTATTTGTCATGTTTTCATTATATCTTATTATGTTTAGTAATGTCTTGAAATAAGGATAAAAGTATGTTTTAATGTTAAGCTCACTGAGGTAACTTTTTTGTATAGCGCAGGTAGTGCATGCCACAGCGCTAAAATTGACCAATAGTAATAAAGCTCGTAGTTAGGAATTTTGACTAGTCAGTGATTGGTTGTTCCAATTCATGCTTCTCATGGATTGGATACAGACAGTGGAAAGTTTTCGAAGTCCACCATGTAAAATTATGTACATGTCGAGATACATATGTAAAATTGCTTTGTTTTTATTGTAGTTTATAGATTTGTGATAATGTAAAAATAGAATATAAAAGTAGAATATAACGTAGAATCAGTTTGTCCATAGAATACATACTTTGTAGTATGTATATATATCAGTTTTGTTGTTATTAAGATCAGTAAATATGTAATAGTAAATATGCAGGTGTTCATTACCTAATAGATTTGTAAAACCCTTCTGATTGGTTATCGTCAGAATATCGAAATGTTTGTGATTGGTCAAATGTTAATGTCCAAGTTAATTTGTGAAATTCTCAAAATGTATTGGCTGTCCGGGTCTGCATTTGCTACACTACGTGTCCCATGGAATTTGGGTGATAAATATAGGCGTCCCTGGCAGTCAAATTCAGTCACTCAGCGGCAGTTGACTCAGTGAGCTTGAAAGTCCTCTGGCTTTCGCTCTATTGTCTAGTACCACACCTTGTACAGACACTTGTCTTGTTGGGTTCCACACCTTGAACAGACTAAGTCTCGTTGTGTTCCACACCTTGAACCGACTGAGCATTGTCGTGTACCACACCTTGTACCGACTATATATATTGTTTGTGTAACATATTCTTTTATGAACCATATTGTGAACTGTAAATAAATAGTCTTCAAGATTTAAGAAGAGTTTAATTGAACCAAGTGACTCCTCCAATCCAGCAACATTATAGTTTGGGTTCCATCCCAAATATTGGTCCTTCGAGCGCCGGATCTGAGGAAAGTCACTATAGAAAAGACTCCAGCGAACTTATTGAAGATTATTTGTGAAGATTCATTATTGAGAAGAATTTACAATGCCAGTCACGAGGTCTACGGGAAAACGAGGCGGCCAGGCGTCGACTACAGTTACAGAACAGACGGAAACTGCTACGGATACCGCTACAGAAGCCACGACTGACACAAGCGCTACAGAAGCGACGCGAACAACGGCCAACACTTTGGAAGCCCCAGCCGCCACCGCGTCTACAGTTAAACACGCCGCGCAAGAAGACGTCACAACTGAGAACAAAGAAAGTGGTCGCCGCAGCAAACCTACGTCACAGAAGAGTGATAAAACTTCAAAAGCGCGCCGCGTAGCCAGGGCCAAAGCAGAGCTGGCACAACGATTAGCCAATTTAGCGGCCGCGCGCCTAGCCGAAATCGAAGCTGAGTCAACTGATGAAGACGTATCCTCCGTCGCCTCGGAAGCTGGAAATGATCATCGAGTGACTAATTGGCTCCATTCAAGTCAGCTGCTCGCCATCTCCAACAGACCTTATCAATCTGAGGTAAAGTCGTCGATCGATCCTGCAGTTCCAGTGACGACCGCCGTAGCCTGGGACATCCCGGCGACTTTACCGGCGGGAGTCAGCACCAGGCCCCCGCAACCGAACCCACCGCCAGTGGTCGCTGCCGCCCTCTGGCAGCCGAACCTTGCAACTGAACAGTTGCACCCGAACCCGCCGCCAGTGAGTGCCGCTGACTCCTGGCAGCCGAACTTTGCGACTGAACAGCCGCACCCGAACATGCCGCCAGTGAGTGCCGCCGCCTCCTGGCAGCCGAACTTTGCGACTGAACAGCCGCACCCGAACATGCCGCCAGTGAGTGCCGCCGCCTCCTGGCAGCCGAACTTTGCGACTGAACAGCCGCACCCGAACATGCCGCCAGTGAGTGCCGCCGCCTCCTGGCAGCCGAACTTTGCGACTGAACAGCCGCACCCGAACATGCCGCCAGTGAGTGCCGCCGCCTCTTGGCAGCCGAACTTTGCGACCGAACAGTTGCACCCGAACCCGCCGCCAGTGAGTGCCGCCGCCTCCTGGCAGACGAACCCCGCGCCTGCGCAGCCACACTTGAACCCGCCGCCAGTGATCACCGCCGCATCCTGGCAACCGAACTACGTGCCTGCTCAACCGCAACCAATGCCAGCGCCAATAGAACCCGGCGCGCCCTGGCCATCGAACTCTACGCACGTGGCACCGAACACATCATGGCAACCGATCTACACTACGGCGCCGCATCACAGCTACACGTCGAAACCTGCCACTGCAACCTGGGTGCCGCCGTCTACGCCATCAGTCCACGTCGCGCAACAACCTACAGCACTAGTCGTCCCAGATACAAGGACGGACATGAGAGAACTTGCTGCTGCAATTACGCAAGCTGTGCAGACCGCACAGTACCAACAGCCAATGAAGCATTCTGAACTTCCCTGCTTCAATGGAGCTCATCAAGATTGGCTCACGTTCCGCGCCGCCTATTGTGAGACAGCGCATCGATTATCAGCAGTAGAAAATATGTCAAGACTCAGAAGAAGCCTTCGAGGAATAGCAAAAGAAGCTGTACAGGGTCTGTTAATAGTGAACGCTGACCCGTACGAAGTCATGAAGACACTCGAGCTACGCTTCGGTCGGCCAGACTCAATAGCCATGGCCGAGATGGAGCGACTACGAACCTTACCTCGCCTCACTGAATCTCCACGTGAAGTCTGCACCTTCGCTACCAAAGTAGAAAACATCATTGGTACTCTGCGAGCACTCAACTGCGGGCATTATCTCTTCAATCCAGAAGTCACGAAGGCTATGGTTGAAAAGCTCACACCGACCTTGAAAAGGCAATGGTACCAGTTTTCAGCAGAACAACCCAGAACCGAACCTGATCTGCTGAAGTTTACCCGATTCATCAAGATAGAAGCAGAGATGTGCAGCCCGTATGCACTGCCTGAGAACATCGCTGCAACAACACCAACGCCTCAGAACATGCAGCGACGTCAGCAGCGGGTACATGCCACGCAAGAAGCAAGCAAACCAAATTGTGGCTTATGTGATCGTCAAGGGCACAGCATCGTGGAATGCGACCAATTCAAGAAGGCAACTACTGATGCAAGATGGGACATCGCAAAGAAGCATCGCCTGTGTTTTCGCTGCCTCAGATTTCGAACAAAGCAACACAGCTGTAAACCAAAGAGATGCGAGATAGGCAACTGTGTGCACTTACATCACAAGATGCTACACTCCAATGGTGCAGCATCCAAGAAGAAAGAAGAAACCGATAGCTCCAAAAAAGAACAAGAGAAGGTCCATTCAATGTGGACACCGAGAGTATCGTTTCTCAAAATAATACCAGTGCACCTTTCTGGACCGGCGGGAGCTGTCAATACCTACGCGCTCCTTGACGACGGCTCTACCGTAACTCTGATCGATGAGAGCCTAGCCAATCAAATCGGAGCAGAAGGATCCAGTGAACCACTTCGAATAGCATCCTTTGACGGAGAACCCACAGTCGACGTGTCATCTCGAAGAGTGAACTTCGTCATCAAAGGACTTCACACGTCCGAACGCAAGCTACGAGCGAGAACAATCAAGCAGCTAGAGTTGGCCGCACAGAAGATCCCTGGAGAAGCAGTCAGAGACTGTGAACATCTTCATGACATCGCCAGAGAGATAGTAACAGAAGATGCAAGACCTAGACTTCTGATTGGCCAAGACAATTGGGATCTCCTCATCGCAACGGAGGTCAGAACTGGGAAAAAGAACCAACCAGTGGCCTCACTAACACCATTGGGTTGGGTCCTGCATGGCAGTCACACGCGAACACTTGGCCACAGAGTAAACTTCATCAGATACGCCAACACAGACGACGAACTTCATGAACTGGTGAAAGAATACATCACGATAGACAACATACAAGTCAATCCGAAGAAGCCCATCAACGATCCCGAAGAAAAAGCACTCCGAATCCTTCAGAAACATACGACCAGAACTCCAGAAGGAAGATATCAAACTGCACTATTATGGCGAGATGAAAACGTCAAGATGCCAGACAACTATGACAGCGCTCTGAACAGACTCATGAGCGTAGAGAAGAAGCTAGACAAAGAACCTGAACTAAAGAAGAAGTACACTGAACAAATGGAAGCACTAGTATCAAAAGGGTACGCCGAACCAGCTCCGCACTCGACATCGGAACATCGAACATGGTACCTACCTCACTTTGCCGTGTTCAACCCCATGAAACCAGACAAACTTAGGATTGTCTGCGACGCAGCAGCCAAGACTAGAGGAGTCTCATTAAACGACCAACTACTCACTGGCCCAGATCTACTGCAATCGCTACCAGGAGTAATAATGCGCTTCCGTCAGCACTCAATCGCCGTGACCGCTGACATCACCGAAATGTTCCTGCAAATAGAACTACGACCCGAAGACCGGGATGCTCTCCGATACTTATGGCGAGGAGACCGAAGAGACGGCCAGCCGCCGGAACAATACCGCATGAAGTCGCTAATCTTCGGAGCTTCTTGCTCACCAGCGACGGCAATCTACGTGAAAAACACGAACGCCGAGAGATTCCAGCAGGAACATCCAGAAGCAGTCAAAGCTATCAAAAGAAAACATTACATGGATGACTATCTGAATAGTTTTGACACATTGGAGGAAGCCGTGAGAGTCTCGCAAGCTGTGCGTGACATACATAGAGAAGCGCACTTTGAACTCAAGAAATGGTCATCTAACTCGAGCACCCTTCTAGAAGCGCTAGGGGAAGTCGCCAAGACTGAAGACACAATCAAGCTGGACGACAGCATCAAGACAGAACGAGTTCTCGGTCTAATATGGAAGCCAACGGAAGACTCCCTCACATTCAATTTAAATCTGGCGCGCATACCTCAGAACGTCTTACAGAACGACACGCCAACAAAGAGAGAAGCTCTCAGAATAGTTATGTCTCTGTTTGACCCATTGGGACTCGTTTCACCGGTCACCATCAGAGCCAAGCAAATACTACAAGAAGTTTGGCGTCGTGGAACAGCATGGGACGAAACCCTAGACAGTGACCTGGCTGCCAGCTGGAGAAAATGGCTCACCCACCTCAGGAAGTTGGAACACATGGCCATTCCACGAACTTACCCAGGCTTCAGCGACACAGAATCCCTACAGCTGCACGTGTTCACAGACGCAAGTGAATCTGCATACGCAGCAACCATGTACTGGCGAACAGTCACCAAGGATGGAAGAGTCTACATCTGCCTAATCACAGCCAAAGCCAAGGTGGCGCCACTGAAGCTGATGTCGATTCCGCGATTAGAGCTGCAAGCAGCAGTACTCGGAGCACGTATGGCGTCATCAGTTAAAGAAGAGCACGAGCAAACGCCAGAGTCAACCACGTTCTGGACCGACAGCAGAACTACACTGTCATGGATCAGAACCGGGTCTCGAACCTACAAGCCGTATGTAGCTCATCGCATCGCAGCGATCGAGGAACATAGCTCCACCAACGAATGGCGCTGGCTGCCGACCAAACTGAATCCAGCAGACGACGCTACAAGAGATGTACCAGAAAACTACGGGCAAGATCATCGTTGGTTCAACGGCCCAGAATTCCTTCTCGGTTCCCCAGAAACGTGGCCAGCCGACGAGAAGAACCCTGTCATAATCACAGGGGAAGAGAGAACTTGTGCCTTCACTGACAAGAACGTACAAATCAGTGAAGCAATACCGGACGTCAATAGATTCTCACGCTGGGAGAGATACTTACGATCTACAGCACGAATGCTGCAGTTCCTGCACCTCTGTCGCCAATCAAGACAAAACATCAACTACAAAAGAACTAAAAAGAACGACAGCAACGATCCTGATTGGAAGAAGAACAAACGAACATTGCCAGTCAAAGTGGCAGAGAGACGAGAGACCACAAACATTTACTTACCTCTCCACTGAATTTCTTCGTAAGGCCGAGAATCTGATCCTGCAAGCTTCACAAGAACAATCCTTCCAGGAAGAAATAGAAGCTCTGAAGAACAAAAGACCCTTACCACGAAGCAGTCGCCTACACACATTGAGCATAGAACTCATAGATGGAGAGATTCGACTGAAAAGCAGAATAGCCATCATGACAGACATCGCTGAGAATCTGAAGAACCCAATGGTCCTTGATGGAGATCACCGTGCAACACGATTGTGGATCGAACATGTCCACCGCCAGCTGCATCATGCGAGCACCGAGATGACAGTCAACGAATGCCGTCAGCAGCATTGGGTGCTCCGCCTACGACCTACAGCCAAGAACATTATCAGTAAATGTTTACGATGTCGCATGAAGGCAGCCTCTCCACCGCAGCCTATGACAGGGAATCTCCCTTCCTGTCGCCTAGCTCACCACCAGAGGCCATTCACCTTCGCTGGATTGGACTATTTTGGGCCAATGACCATTACAGTGGGACGAAGTCATCAGAAGAGATACGTCGCCCTATTCACCTGTCTCACGACGCGAGCCATTCATCTGGAGCTTGTGGCATCGCTCAACACAGATTCGGCGATCATGGCACTGCGTCGTATGATAGCGCGCCGAGGATGTCCAACACAGTTGTGGTCCGATAATGGGACTAATTTTCACGGCGCTGAGAAGGAACTACGGACTGCCATCTTCGCAGCTACAGCGGAAGAAGCCTCAAAGAAGATGATCGACTGGAGATTCATCCCACCGGGTGCTCCTTTTATGGGAGGCGCATGGGAACGCATGGTGAGATCTGTGAAGACAGCACTTGCCGCCACTTTGAACGAGCGTTTCCCGAGCGAAGAAGTGCTTCACACGTTACTCATTGAAGCCGAACACACAGTGAACAGCCGGCCACTTACCCACGTATCCGTGAACCCCGAAGATCCAGAAGCCCTGACGCCCAATCATTTCATCTTGGGAGGTCCGGGTCGTATCGCAGCACCAGGTGAATTCAACGACAGTGACCTGCATCTACGAGCAAGTTGGCGCGCATCTCAGAGACTCGCCGATATATTCTGGGCCAGATGGCTTAAAGAATATCTCCCAGAGCTACGGAACCGTAGAGAACCGCACACCAAAGGCACGATTCCCAAAGTCGGTGACCTAATACTCATCGCGGACGGCAACCTTCCACGGAACATGTGGATCAGAGGACGCATCTGTGCTACGTTTCCCGGCCCAGATGGAGTGGTACGAACGGTGGACGTGACCACGAAAGGAGGAACCTTACGACGTCCGGTGAAGAAGATAGTCGTCCTGCCGACCGAGACCAGCGATCCTGCACCATCTACAACTGCGACGTCAGCGGCGGGCGTCGCACGGCGGGAGGAATGTGCAGGACGCTCAAACAAATGTATGTAGGAAGCGTAATCGCTTTAGTTCATACCTATAGTTAATTTAGTTTATTTGTCATGTTTTCATTATATCTTATTATGTTTAGTAATGTCTTGAAATAAGGATAAAAGTATGTTTTAATGTTAAGCTCACTGAGGTAACTTTTTTGTATAGCGCAGGTAGTGCATGCCACAGCGCTAAAATTGACCAATAGTAATAAAGCTCGTAGTTAGGAATTTTGACTAGTCAGTGATTGGTTGTTCCAATTCATGCTTCTCATGGATTGGATACAGACAGTGGAAAGTTTTCGAAGTCCACCATGTAAAATTATGTACATGTCGAGATACATATGTAAAATTGCTTTGTTTTTATTGTAGTTTATAGATTTGTGATAATGTAAAAATAGAATATAAAAGTAGAATATAACGTAGAATCAGTTTGTCCATAGAATACATACTTTGTAGTATGTATATATATCAGTTTTGTTGTTATTAAGATCAGTAAATATGTAATAGTAAATATGCAGGTGTTCATTACCTAATAGATTTGTAAAACCCTTCTGATTGGTTATCGTCAGAATATCGAAATGTTTGTGATTGGTCAAATGTTAATGTCCAAGTTAATTTGTGAAATTCTCAAAATGTATTGGCTGTCCGGGTCTGCATTTGCTACACTACGTGTCCCATGGAATTTGGGTGATAAATATAGGCGTCCCTGGCAGTCAAATTCAGTCACTCAGCGGCAGTTGACTCAGTGAGCTTGAAAGTCCTCTGGCTTTCGCTCTATTGTCTAGTACCACACCTTGTACAGACACTTGTCTTGTTGGGTTCCACACCTTGAACAGACTAAGTCTCGTTGTGTTCCACACCTTGAACCGACTGAGCATTGTCGTGTACCACACCTTGTACCGACTATATATATTGTTTGTGTAACATATTCTTTTATGAACCATATTGTGAACTGTAAATAAATAGTCTTCAAGATTTAAGAAGAGTTTAATTGAACCAAGTGACTCCTCCAATCCAGCAACATTATAGTTTGGGTTCCATCCCAAATACACCATCACCCACTCTACACGATCTCAGATAATATAATACTAGCGTACAGATGCCTCATCCCATACAAAGAAACGGTACCGCCGTAACTACGGATTTTCGTCAAGCACAAGTAACTTTTGATCTTCGTTCGGGCCCGTCCTCTACACCTAAACACCACGCTAGATGGTGTTAGCAGCGACGGCTTGCAAGCTGAATGAATTTACTTAAAGTCTTACCAATATTTTCTCACACATTGAGGAATTATTTTAAAGTATTTTTAGCACTTCATGGCAGTTTCACTGTTTCAAAATGTGTCACTATTCAAATTTTAAAGAGGTGAATGGATAAACTCTTAAACTTCAAACAGCGCCATCTATTGGTACAATAATTATAGATGTCTAAGTATTCGTTCCAATAATCGTCTAAATTTGAATTACAAGCCAATTATTCCACAATTTTATGCTTAGGGCAGTTTATTAAATAAGAAAATACAATTTTAACCATATTTATTTTCAAAATATTAATATTACTTAAACTTCAATAAGAAATCGATGCATGTTACGCGATCTATTGAGATTTATTTGAACTAAATTTTCTTGGTTCGATATGAGACCCCGTGACACGATATAATCGTTCTTATTTACGTTTCATGTTCACGATCACGTAATGGAAAACCTTTTCATGATCACAGAATGAAAAACATTCACACTCACACCGCATGAAATCCAAAACAAAATAGTTTTTCTGACAGTTTTTCTTCTAGTCCGACTAATGAGAAACAACTGACACACACACAAAGATATTATATTATTATAAACATTTTGCTCAGCACTTTAAGGTTTACAATGGAAGGAACTACAAATCCAACTAGAGATGTTATGGAAATCCCCGAACCAATGGTCTTTGCGTTGCCAGTGATGCCCTAAGCATTTTAAAATTCCTACTTACTTTTTTTTCCTTTCTCGATACTGCATCCTACTCTTTTTGCTGGCTGTAGCGGCTATACTGCCAAATCTGTCAGCTTATATTGCTAATACTGCCAAATAGAGAGAGTAAAATAAAGGGCTAAACCTGCCAAAAAGGCAGGATCCTGCCACATATGGTCACACTGTTGACAGCCGGTATTACTTTTTTTTCCTTCTGAAACAGACTAAGGTCAGACATCATGCTGCCTAGTCATCAGTAGTGTTTTTTTTCCATTGGAATCTAGATATAATAATAATAATAATAATAAATCATTTATTTCGGACTCATATTACATCCATATTTGTTAGTACAATTGCGAGCTTACAGACTAGTGTTAGTAATAATTGAAGGAATAACAAGTGGGAGGTCCCACTGGGCTCCGATGATGGTGGCAAATCACTATATGACTGCGTGCAGCCGTATCCAGCGAGCCAACATCGGAGAGTCCCACCGGTCCGCCAGCGCTCGCAGGATGGTGTTGGGACTGTCGCGCGTGCGGCGCATGATAGAAGCGCACCGTTTGCGCATTATGGCCGCAAAGCCGTCTGTGTCAGCCGCCGCGAACATCGCGGAGGCGCTGCAGTGGCGCGGCAGCCCCATCAGCACCCGGAACGCGTTATTGTACTGAACACGCAGAGCGCCGTATGTCCGCTGCGTATAGTTAACCCACAGGCCGCAGGTGTGAAAGGACTGACAGTACGCTTTAAAAAGCGCAACTTTGACAGTCCCCGTGCACCGTGCAAACCTGCGGACCAACATGTTGCATCGGACAGACAGCGCCCTGCGCTCCCTTTCTATATCCACACTGTCTTTAAGGTCCTCGGTGACCCAGTGGCCCAAATACTTAAATTGCTCGACTTTGCTTAGAGCTGTGCCACATAAAGTGAAACTCGGAACGAATGTGTATCGCTTGTTGGCCGGCCTGAAAATCATTATTTCACTCTTCTTCGCGTTGTATTTGAGCCCATGAGCCACCGCGTAGGACTCACAAATTTTCAGGAGCCTTCGTAAGGCACCAATCGATGGGCTCAGCAGCACCATATCGTCTGCGTAGCTGATGTTATTCACGCACACTCCATCTATATGACACCCGATGCCGGTGCTGCTGAGCTCATCGATTAGCCGGTTGACATATAGGCTGAAGAGCGTGGGAGAGGTCAGTCCCCCCTGCCTCACACCCCGCATTCCAACCCGTACTCCTCCGAGAGAGAGCCTGCCCATCTTACAAAATTCCTTTGATTGTTATACCAATGCATAAATAATAACACAATCTCCTTAGGTAGACAAGTTTCATCCCTTAATTTACCCCATAGAATATCGTACGATACAAGATCGAAAGCTTTCGATAAATCAAGGTAGCATGCATACACCGGAGTCTTTCTACTCGTGTAATACTGTACAGTCTGCTTGAGGCACAGGATAGCATTGTCGGTGGAAAGCCCGGGCCTGAAACCGAACTGCGCGTCGTTTAGCGAGACGTGTTTATCCAGGTGCTGACCAAGCAGACTGTCCAGCACTTTGGCGACCACTGTGGCCAGAGAGATCGGTCTATAGTTGTTTACATCTGCCGTATCACCAGTTTTATTTTTGATGATTGGTACAACTATAGTACGCATTAGATTATCGGGCAGATGGGAATGGCCCAAACACAGGGTAAAAAACATAGAAAGCACTCTGGGTAGGTGTACACCCGCGTGCTGCAGGTGCTCGATGCTAAGGCTGTCGTGACCCGGGGATTTACCCCTCACCATGCCTTTGATCACCGCGCCCACTTCCTTGGTAGTAAAATGAACACTACGCACACTACCCTCCTCAGCATCGGGCTCCTGCCGCGCTGGCCCCAGGGGAGAGTCCACCCTGAAATGGTGGGAGAACATCGTGGCGATGTCACCAGACTCGTGTACCCCCGCCACGCTGACGGGGAGGCCCGGCCTATGATTCATTTTATTGGTGTTTTTCCAGAACTGACCGAATTTCTTGTTTGAGTGAAGTTCAGCTATAATATCCATTCTTATCTGTTGTTGATTATTCTGACACCACTTTAATTTTGATTTAAAAGCGCGCCTAGTTTCACGCATATCATTATAAAGACGGCCAGCCCCGGGTTTACCGCCATACAACCATGCCTGAAAACATAGCCGAGCCCTCCCATGAGCGACGCGGACGTACCTGTTCCACCCGGTAATGTATTTACCTCTACGCTTTTCGGTAATTCTATAACTACATGTAGCGGCCTCCGACAGTATACAGATAATCTCGTCATACATTTTATCTAACAGGATTTTATGACTTTTGTTACAACACATATTATCTGAGCAGTGTCTGAATTCTGAAGGAAAATCAATTTGACGTAGTCTAGAGTGACATACACTTTTAAATTTCGCTATCTGAGTTGAGTCACGTTCACCCCAGACTATTCTATTTATACAAACAGTAGGTATACAAATCTTAGGCTTAACTAAATTAAAATTACATAGTATAGACACAGGGTAATAATCAGACCAATAGGTATTATACAACACAGAGGCCGCCGACACAGAGTGCCGCGCGGCACTAGTCACAAGACAGTGGTCGAGCCAGCGCCGACAGCCGTGCGCATCACTGATAAAGGTATGACTATCTGGCGGCATCAGTTCCAAGTCTACACAGGACCACGATTGTTCCGCACAAAAAGTTAAGAGTTCAGTAGCAAATGACTCACCGGGGTGCGCATTGTAGTCCCCTAACATAAACACCGACTCCACATTGTGACTGTCAATTATGGCTGTCATTTCACTGAGACACTCCGTGAATTTCACTAAGCTATCATTGGATTCGGTAGGCATATACACAGAAAATATCAAAATGTAACGATCACTGAGCTCGATTTTTATCGCGGCGAGACGCACACTATTGCACTTCACTACGGTTACCGTTGGAAACGCAACCTTTCTCCACAGCAAGGCAACTCCGCCGTAGGGCCTACCGCGTAAGACCCCTGCCCCGACATCCACTGCAGAGGTACCCGTGCAGGCGAAGTCGTCGTCTATCGCGGCCAGGTACCCGAGGTCGTGCGGCAGTAACCATGTCTCCTGCAGCGCCACAACATCAGCCGAGCGACATAGCTTCCGCACACATTCGACTGATCTCACAACGTTTTTGCAGTTGAAACTTATTAAATTGATGTTATTCATTAATTCAAACTGCTAACATTCTCGCCAGTCACACGGACATTTTCCTTATCACGTCTGATGATGTTTATAAATCGACGAAAGGCCACCCCCTTTGGCCAGAAGTCATCACTCAGGAAAATTCTTAACGAACGTTTAGGTACGAATATTTTGTATGACTCATAATCCTTCGCTAACCTCATGTCCATTTTTTCAATTTTAACATCAATTTTAGTCTTCTTCATAATGTAGGTATGGATGTCACTCACGGACACGCCCTTCGCCACATAATAAATGTACATATAACATATTCTAATGTTTTTTGCAGTATTTGGCAACAAATGTGTCGAGTTAGCCTTCCCGGCAAACTTCGCTGAGGTAGTCAATACTACTGTGGCAGATGGGGTCAATGACCGCGAGCCACCGCCGCGCGCGCACAGGTGCACAAATAGAAGTACCCTCATGTTTAACAACGCGCGGAAATATAACATAACTACCCGCTCATCTGGGACGAAAGTAATATACGCTATTTAGGTCTGCTACCCTATAACACCTAATAATAAATCGAAATGTATATAAATACCAGCTCATACAATTATAAGCCATTCGACCTGAATACTCTTTTACTCAACTACCTACCTCCTGTCAACTGGTAAATTGGTGACCCCGACGTGATTTATAAAAAACCAACAGTAACTATCATCATCGAAGATGTCTTCTGACGACGGAGTAGCGACTATCTCTTTGAAGAGCCGAATACCACCATTTTGGCGAGACAAACCGTTACTTTGGTTTGCGCAATTCGAGACCGTGGTAAAACCGCAGAAGCCGAGTGATGAAGCCAAGTTCAGCCTACTGGTAGCTCACCTAGAGAAGGCCGACGTCGAGCAAATTAGCGACATCATTATGAGCGAGTCGCGTACCGGGCGATATGAAGAAGCCAGGAAAAGATTGCTGTCCGTTTATGAAGAGTCAGAGGCCAAGCAACTACAGAAACTACTCAACGAAATGGAGTTAGGAGACCAAAAACCATCCCAACTACTACGGTGCATGAGAGAACCGGCGCGAGACAAGATACCAGACTCAACACTGCAACTACTGTGGACGAGACAGCTACCTGCCCCCATGCGTGCTGTTTTGTCTGTCAATGAGAAGGCAACGTTGGATGTACTCGCAGCTATGGCCGACAAGATGCACGAGCAAACTCAGGAAGTACACTCGGTGTGTACGTGTCAACACGCATCAACTTCACGTCAACAGACCGATAACCATCACACCGATCAAGACCTGCGAGAGGCCGTCATGCAGCTGACGAGAGAGGTAGCTGCGATAAGGACAGGGATGGACCGGTCTAGATACAGGCAACGATCGCACCGGCTCTTTCGCTCACGATCACGCTCATATTCCCGAGGACGACTAAACACAAACCATCAGCAGTCAGGTGACATATGTTTCTATCACGCACAATACGGTGATAAAGCACGGAACTGCAGATCTCCATGCAAATATGAAAAAAACTAGTCACAACCTCGACTGCGACGGAACTCGAGGTTAACGAGATGTCACCCTACCGTCTACATGTATGCGATTACCAACAACGCCTGCGATTCCTAGTCGATACCGGAGCAAACGTATCTGTCATTCCATACCAGACAGGAATGAAACGCTGCGGAGAAGTTTTGTACGCGGCAAACGGCACGCCAATACCCACATATGGCGAGAAAAGGTTGGAGCTCAACCTCGGCCTGCGCCGAGCCTTATCGTGGAACTTCACCGTGGCCGCTGTGAAACGACCCATACTAGGCGCAGATTTCTTACGCCACCAAAATCTACTCGTCGACCTTCGTGCTATGAAACTGGTGGATAAGAAAACAGGACTGTCGATCGACGGTTGCGCTTCAAACAGCATGTCTACTCCAACCGTGCTCACTATCAACCTCACAGACCCGTTCCACAAATTATTACAAAAGTATGAAGAAATAACCTCACCAAATTTCACCGACATGAAGAACAGCGACGTCGAACATCACATCGTCACGCACGGCCCACCTGTATACAGCAAAGCAAGACCTTTACCACCACACAAGTACCATGCAGCAAAAAAAGAATTCCAAATCATGATGGAGCAAGGAATATGTCGACCATCCAAATCACCTTGGGCCAGTCCACTCCATCTAGTAGAGAAGAAAAGTGGCGAGTACCGACCGTGCGGTGATTATCGACGTTTGAATGCCGTAACCAAACCGGACAGATATCCGATACCGCGACTCCGTGACTTCACATATCGACTGGAAGGAATGAAGATCTTCACCAAAATTGACCTCAGGAAGGCCTACAATCAATTAAGAATACGAGAAGACGACATCGAGAAGACAGCAGTCATCACGCCCTTCGGCCTGTTTGAATTTCCCCGCATGTGTTTCGGCCTATGCAACGCGGGCCAAACATTCCAACGACACATCAACTATGTCGTTGGTGACATGGATCACGTCTTCCCGTTCGTCGACGATCTCCTTATAGCGTCGACAGACAAAGAAACGCACGAGAGGCACTTAGAAGAACTTTTCAAAAGACTACAAGAGCATGGACTCCGTATTAACCTGTCGAAATGCATCTTTGGCCAAGCGGAACTAGAGTTCCTCGGATACACATTGACAAAAGAAGGTATACGGCCAACCGAAGACCGCGTGAAGATCATTACTGAGTACCCACAGCCAACTACAATTCAAGAATTGCGACGATTTCTCGGAATAATTAACTTCAACAAAGAAAACATTCCACACTCCGCACACTCGCAAGAAAAATTATATAAATATCTGCGAACATGCAAGAAAAACGACAAAACGAAGCTGAACTTTAACAGCGAAGACAAAGAAGCTTTTCAAGCATGCAAGAACAGCATCAAGGACGCCGTCACACTATCACACCCATCCGTGCAAGCTCCGTTATCACTTATGACTGACGCCTCGAACACCTGTGTCGGAGCAGCGCTGCAACAACGCGTCGACGGCCACTGGATACCTCTTGGATTTATTTCCAAGAAGCTGACCGAGGCACAGAAAAAGTACAGCACTTTTGACCGCGAGCTCCTAGCGATCTATTTAGCCATACGTCACTTCCGGCGTATGTTCGAAGGCAGAAATATCACGGTTTACACGGACCACAAACCACTAACAAATGCATTACTGAGACAAAACAGCAAAACAGAAACAGCGCTACGCACAAGATACCTGTACTACATCAGCCAGTTTACAACGAAAATATGCCATATTGAAGGGAAGGACAATATAGTAGCCGATGCCTTATCAAGAATCGAAGCGATAACCTCACCTTCACCAATCGACTACGACGAGCTGGCGCACTATCAACAAAACGACAAGCAGCTGAGTGACGTCACCAAAAACAAAATGCTACGATTTGAACGCCAACGCCCCATCAATGCAAGTAAGCCGATATTGTGCGAAACATCGACCGGAAAAGCGCGACCATACTTGCCATCACCAATACGCCAAAAGATATTCTATGCGATGCACGACCTGAGTCATCCCGGCACGCGAGCAACAAGGAAACTCATCGCACAGCGATTCTTCTGGCCAAGTATGAATAAGGATATCAGCGAGTGGAGTAAGTGCTGCATAACCTGTCAACGAGTCAAGGTACAGCGCCATACAATATCGCCCCTGCAAGTTTACCCACCTGCTGACCGCCTGTCACACATTCATATAGATATCGTTGGACCACTACCTATATCCGAAGGTAAACGGTATTGTGTGACCATCATTGACAGAGCTACCAAATGGCCAGAGGCATTCCCAGTCAGCAACATCGAAGCCGAAACCATCGCCACAATCGTCTATGAAGGATGGATAGTACGATTCGGGTGCCCAGAGAAAATCACAAGCGACCAAGGCAGACAATTCGAATCACAGTTATTCAAAACACTAATGAATAGAATGGGCATCGAAAAAACCAGGACTACTGCCTACCACCCACAGGCAAACGGCATGATTGAGAGATGGCACCGAACATTCAAAGCGGCATTAACCGCAAGATTACGTAACTCAAGCTGGACTCGAGAAATGCCTACCGTATTATTAGGACTACGCGCCGCAATAAAAGAAAACACTGACGTATCATCAGCAGAAGCATTATACGGAAGGGCGCTGCGACTACCGGGCGAAATGTGCGGAGAAACATCGGCAAGCATAAATAATACACACTTCAGCGATAACATAACAGCCGCAATGAAAAAAATTAAAGCTGCACAACGCAACACTGACCGCCGAGCGATGTTTGTCCACGACAATCTACATGTATGTACGCACGTATTTATTCGCACTGATGCCACACGCCCGCCACTAACGCCCACGTACGAAGGTCCGTATCGTGTCTTGAAGAGACTAACTGATAAGGTGTACACAATAGAGGTCAAAGGCGTCCACAAAAACATCAGCATAGATCGACTGAAACCTGCATTCCTGCATAGCACCGAAGAAACAGTGAGCCGTGATAGTGAACCGCCGGCATACGTCACTCGATCCGGCCGCACCTCAAGACCCACCGTACGCTTCGCCCTGTAAAACATACGATAACCAATACAGTAGTCTACGCGTCCGGCCCAAGCGGAGTACGGCCGCGCACTACCATGTTACTAAGCTAGAAAAGAGAAAGGCACGCAGCGCGAACACAGCGCCCACACGTCATCGTGCAAACCGACGTCACCGCAGCCCTAGGCGCTCGCTGGCACCGTGTCGAGACATCACTTTTCATCAATAGTGCGATATGCAACTCACCAACCAATCTGTACTCGCATTGCACGAGCGCTACGCTGGGGAGGAACTATGTGGCAGATGGGGTCAATGACCGCGAGCCACCGCCGCGCGCGCACAGGTGCACAAATAGAAGTACCCTCATGTTTAACAACGCGCGGAAATATAACATAACTACCCGCTCATCTGGGACGAAAGTAATATACGCTATTTAGGTCTGCTACCCTATAACACCTAATAATAAATCGAAATGTATATAAATACCAGCTCATACAATTATAAGCCATTCGACCTGAATACTCTTTTACTCAACTACCTACCTCCTGTCAACTGGTAAACTACCATAAAATTCTCAGCTCCATTTTCCCAAGATCAGCCCTGTTTCTATGATTCCACATAATATTGTCTAGTTGCGTTATTGCGTAGACACTTGAGACACAAAACTACACTAATTTTACATCACAATATCCGCTAGGAATGAACAAGCGAATATTAAAACAGCCACTGAACTTCACTCGAGAAAATCTCAAAATCAGGTGAGATAGTGAGTGGTCAAACGCGCGCAAGGTATTGCTTATTTCGGGCGTTTTAATAATGCGTTTTCATTTTGCAAATTGACGCATATTTTGGCTTCAACCCCTAGAGTGTATATAAAAACCGGAGGCGTGAAAGGAGAGCAACCCTCGCCCGCTGTAACAAAGCATAGGCACCCGTGCGAGCCGTAGTGGCTGGGGCTAGTCGCCGGAGGCGACCAGCAAACCGAAGCTGCGGAGGTAAGCATGGGTGCCTATCCTTTGTTACATAGCATAGCCGGAGCATGCTTGATATTCAGCTTCCAAACAAGGAAGAGCTACGAAACTCAAGTGTGACGCTCCCAGATAGCGAAGTCTGCTATTCGTATTCTAATCCTCGTAGTAAGTCCGTATGATAGTCTATATATCAAACTAATGACTATTTAGCCAGTTGCCAGATCCACATCTACCTTGGTTATCAAAAAAACAAAGTGATGAATAATTCAGAATATTATGAATTTACAAAAATAAAAAAAAATTAACCAACTGATGACTAGGCAGCATGGTCTCTAACCTTAGCCTGTTCCAGGAACAAAAGGAAAAAAGGAAGGTTACGTAATCAATCTCTAGACTAATATCTAGCTAGCTAGCTACATATTGGTAATCTGTGACTAATATTCTAAAGTTTAGAGGAAAGATTTGATTGTTTGTTTGTATTAAAACTATTGTTTTATTTACAAAATAAAGGATACATTGGTCCCCAAACTAGGCAGCGCCTGTATCTTGGGGGCCGGCGTTGCGATGACATTATAAAAAGACATGTTATATTTAAAAGAGTCAATAACGAGGATGAAGTATTGATGATGATGATACATAATATTTTGGTAATTACGTCACCTTTTAAAAGCCTATAGAATTAGTGTAAAATAAATAAAAAACAAATAATGTTTGTGGTTGTGTGTCTGTGATGGTGGAGTGTAAGTGGCGTAGATTTGTAAGCGGTGTTTTGGAGCCAGAGGTTTAATGTGCGTCTGTTTTTGATGTCATTACGTGTGTGTGATTAGTACAATCTTGAAATTTTTAATTGATTACATTCTCGGTTTCGGCGTATGCTAGGGTGACAAGTAATTTTTGGACATCTTTTTACATTTGCGATTGTTCAAGCAAATACCGCTACACATCTAAAAATAAAAGATTCCGACGAATTGAGAACCTACCTCATGGACCATTCGACCTCGTCCTTTCCTTATTAACCTTATTTTTTGTAGTTTGAAGACAAGTCAGTTACAAAACCGAACTCAACAAACCAACACTCAGATCACACAGAGTCAGACACAGTTGAGGAATGGTTGTAGTCTTGCTTGTGTAGGTCGCGAACCAACTAGGTCGTAAGAGCGCTCCCACAGATGAACTACGCGAACTCGTTCCTTTATTACCCGCTCCATAGATCGTTAATTCGTGACTGAATGAGCAAGCCTAGGTATTATTTACAATAATGATATAGGTACTTTTTAAGAATTCAGAGATTTTTGCTGTTTATAGTGTAAAAAATGTAGGTAAAAGTACAGCAATCCATAATATTGTCGCGTGCCTGTGCAGGAGCAGTAAAAAACGAGCGAACAATCAGCCTTCTTCTGATTCGAGCTAGGAGCTGACGAAGAGATGTGCCCCTCACTCATGAGGTGCTTCGTTTGAGGTAGGTACTCGTGATCGCAAATTGAAAGAGTTACTCGAATTTCAACATTGAATCAAATTTGGAGGTGAGGACGCGTGAAAGAGTGAGGTCACTCGTTCACGCGTCCTCACTTAAACATTAATTGACATTGACATTATTGACGCTAGTACTCGCGAGTGAGTATTGAGTGGTTGAGTGAGCTTAGTGAGCGAATGAACCGACTTATTTCATAATTGTGCAGAGTTTAATGAATGAGTGAGTTGAGATCTCGAAATTATACAGGAAATATTTTTAATTCTGCTATTACTATGAACACTAAAAATATTAACATTAGATTGGTAATCAAGTGCCATTGTTTCGTTTATTTTGGAGGTCAAAAATTTATGAACGAAAGAAAATTATGTGTGTGAGACGTAAAAATCGGAATCGTGAGTCCCTACATATGAGTCGATGCCACCGTCCGCCCCGCCTCGTCGGACTATCGGCCGAGTTCGGCTCTGGCTCGGCTCATGAGGTGAATACGCCGACGTACGACTCCTCGCCTCAAATGAGGGGTACCTCGTGAGGACCTCGCGAGATAATATGAGGTACTCCCTCAACCTCATTTATAAATGATGAGTTACCCATCACTTCTATGAGCTAACTGGTTCGTTTAGAAGCGGCGACCTAAACTGAGCGATCTCCGTCACTAACTTCTATGCGCAAGACTAAATGGTTGAGTTAGACAGATACGAGATATATTAGACGACGGCGATTATATTAGCAATCGCTACTAGTGCGAACAGCTAATGGCAAAAATTATTTTGAATTTTCAAAACTTCAAAACATTCAATAATATTCTAGTTTGTACTGTACTGGGAGGCAATCGCTGCGACACGGCAGCTAGGCGGTCGGTCACCGCCAGGTGAGATCTCCAGTTACCTGGAGGAGGCCCAGCGGATGACGAGCAGCACAAGGCCGCCGGCTTACGGTGAGCCCACAGCATTCAGTGAGTGGCCCCCGTCCGCCCGGTTTCCAGAGCCAGCCGGTTGCTGTCCGGACTGCGGAGCCGTAGGTGTATGTTTGGGCGGTATTGAGTGTGTAACACCGCCCATGTATACATTGTATGCGCGTAACAAGCCACGCATACAATGCGTGAGTACACATGTGTGTGGAGTCATGTGTGTCTGGCTTATGTTACGCAACGTGCCTATATTAACTTAGAACACGCCGTGCACAGTGTATGTACTGTTGTATAGTGTTCCTGTGAGAGTAGGTCGCGTGTTAGTGAAAACGACTTACTCGGCGTCAGTTGGAGGCTGGCTGGCTGCTGGCGGTGGTCTCACCTTGGTACAGGTTGAGGATGGCCACCATGCCCTCCAGCATTGTGGTGAGGGCAGTTGGCGCACGTAGCCGGCTCCGTACCGGGCCGGGGGCACTCGCGTGCGACGTGCCCTGCCCCGCACCGCACAAGCAAGCGGACGGTGGCACTGATGTGAAGAGTGCCGGAACTGCTGGCATCGATGGCATTGCGCAGGACCCCTCCTTCCGCGCCATGCCTCGACCCTGACGCCTCGCATCAGCAGCAGCGAGGTAACGTCGTATACTATTCGCACGTCCGGCTGGCTCTTTAGCACCGCGTGGTGGACGCAGCCTGGGCGTCCTTGGCGGGCCTTGATACTCCGCACATACTGCGGTCGAGCCCCAGGCTGCGGAGTTCTTCTTCGATGGCTGCCGGCTCCGTGTCCGCTGGCAGCCCTCGGATGGCGATCTTGAAGCCCTTGTCCGCTGGCAGCGAATAGGAAATCCAGACTAGGCCGGTTTCCTTCTCCAGGCCGCACAAGTACCGCTGGTCCACCCGGTACTACTCCTCGTTACCGGGGAGGAATCGAATGCTGCCCTGATAAGGGCGGGCAGTCGGCGGGCGACCCAGCAGGTCTCGCAAAGCCCTGAAGTGGACCTGCCAGTCTGGCATCCTCTCCACTACCAGCGGTGGGTAACGCGGCTTCTTCCCTGCTGGTGGTGCTGGTGCTGGGCCCGCGGTGTTTCCGCCCTGTGTGGCGGCTGTCGCGGGCGGAGTTCAGAGCTAATGGTGGTGAGGTGCTCGCGACGGTGGCGAATGACGGCTGCTCAGCTCCACTGCGCTCGCGCGGTGTGCGCCGCAACTGGCGCCGCTTCGCCTTCTCCTCGACCTCCTCTTCGTCGGGGCTCTTGGGCCGCCGCAGTGGGCGAGTCGCGAGCGAAGTTCCGCGCTTCTACCCGAACGTGGGCCGCAAGATGAATCAGTCAAGGGCTTTCGCTTCCGTCTCACCCTCCGACGCCGACATGTCCGACCACTCGCTCTCACGAGGGGAAAAACACGCCGACATCGCAGATGAGTCTTGGGCGGAGCCCCTGGGCGGTGACGGTGAGAGCGCGCCGCTGCTAACCGCAATGACTTGCGGCGTCAGCGGCGGCGGCGGGGGTCGTGATGATGGTGGTGATCGAGCCGACGGGGGGAACGACAGCTCGACGTCAGGCAGCACGGAGGTAGCGGAGCGCGGGCGCGGCGCAGGTGCGGGCGCGCTCGGTGTGGCGGCGGCGGCGGCGCGCTGTACAGGAGCGGTAGGGCGCAGCGATGCGCGGCGCCTGCGGTCTCACGTCGGGGCACGACGTGGAGGTACGGGGTTCCTCTTTACGCGCCGGCCTAGCTGGCAGCGCAGCGGTGCGCGCAGTCGACGCGGCGGCGTGGCGCGCCCGGGGCGCGCGGCCGATTTATCGACGCGGCAGGCACCGGTGCCTGCATAGGCACGGGGCGGAAGGCCGACGGGCGAAGCGGTACGACCGCCTACCGGCTCGACGACGGTGCCGGCAAAACGCGCGCAGTCGCAGGCGTCGTTGGCGGGCCGGTGGCGGCCGTTCTTGAGGTGGATGGTGGTGCGGCGGATGGTGCGGCCGGTGAGACGGCCCGGCCCCGTGCCCTGAGAGCGACGGGCACCGGACCTCCCCTTCGGCGGCATGTTGATAGCGTCAGAAACAAGATATGTTTTAGCTGTGTTGCCTCCGCAACCGCAACAGTGGGTTTGCCCACTGGACAGCGACGGAGCGGCTACCCCTGCGCACTCCCGCAAGTGCCAGTTGAAACCAGCACCCACGACAGCACACAGGGAGAACCGACGAGTGAGAGCGGACCGAGCAGCGGAGGAGCAGAGTGCGAACACGTCTGCTCGGCTTGGCAACAGGCGATCCAGTTAAACTTTAATTTTTTTTTTTTTTTTGTGGGTCTTCTCGCAGTTCAACCATCGTGGTTGTCGACTGCTTAAACGGTCATGCCCGTGGCGGTTTTAATTATTATTAAAGCCTCCAGCCAGGACTGATAACTTAAAACTACAAGCGACTACGCTAAGGGCACCCCCTTTGGGGTACGGGCCTCAGCTCAGGGCGTCGCTGGGGGAGGGCAGCAAGAGACGGCTGAATCAGGTTGTGATTAATTATGGACGAATTTTTAAAAACTACAGCTCAGCGGTGCGTGCTGGCTTGAGCAAAGGGACTGGGGGGATTTTTGTGTCTTAAGTCCCCTGCTGTTGTCGGACATGCCGCGCACGACAGGGGGTGTGTGTAAGTCAGGTTGCTTCGCGACGTGCCTATATTAACTTAGAACACGCCGCGTCACGGGTGTGAGTCGGTGTCGTGTGAATATGTACTGCGGGCGGGCTTGAAACTATCGACACAGCGGCGCGGGCTGGCTCTATCAAGGGACTGGTTGCTTGACTCTGAGTGGAGTCTCGCGACGGTCCTCGGCGGCGAGGACAGAAGGACGGTGGGCTGCGTCTTTTTACCGTGCTGGTTTCCCTACGGCTCTCTTGGAGCAGGGTTGTAGCGTCGTCGGGTGTGATTAAGGTGTGCCGGGGTCGGCGAATGTTAGAAATAAGGGAGGGCTTGTATCGGCCGGCCGATACGATTAGGGGGTTTCTATGCTTAGCAGCCTTTTCGAAGAAACGCTTCGCGAGGCGTTTCATGAACTGCTGGACGATGGGGAGTCTGATATCCACATGCAGCTCCTCATTCCGAACAAAGTAGGGGGCTCCCACTACTTTGCGGAGGAAGCGGTTATGCAGGGTCTGCATCTTGTGGAGGAGGTAGGGCTTGGCGTGTGCGAAGACAGCACAGGCGTACGTCATGATAGGACGGATCACCGTGGTGAACAGCGCGCAGTTTGCACCTGAGTGACAGTTTACTGCGGGCGGTCAACAAACTATGGAGTCTGCCTTGAGCAAAGTAGGCTCGCGAGCGAACGCTACTTACGAGTATGTGCTTGGCAAATGTTAGATGTTCATCTAGGATGACTCCCAGGTATTTGGCTTGCTTCTCCCAGGAGATCGGCTTGCCATACATGGTGATCGGGCGGGGTTAAACTTTAAATGTCACCCAGCGTACTAGCTTCTTTACTTATAAATTACAGGAAAACTTATAAGGTGGAGGCAGTTTAAAAAAACCTAAACAAAATATGATTTGTTCGGAACCCTTTGCGCGTGAGTTCGACTCGCTCTTGGCCGGTTTTTTTTTAATAGAGCTGATACCTTTACGTATCTTGGACATTTATTAACGTCTGATCTGGAAGACTATGCGGACATTGAAAGAAAGCGTAGGGCGTTGTCTGTTCGTGCTAATATGCCCGCAGATTTGCTCGATTCTCGAGAGCGGCGTCAAAATAACCCTATTTAGGGCATTTTGTACATCCTTTTATACTGGCAGTCTGTGGATGGAACACACGTAGACACAGTACAGCGCTCTGCGTGTCTAATACAACAACGCGTTAGAGCGATTGCGCACTACGTCCGATACATATCCGATACTTATCCGTCAAAATACAGATCTATAGAAAACTCGGACCGCACTCGGATCGGTAGTGCGTAACCTACCATACAAATAGCGCAAGCGGTGCACATCCCTGGTGAGTAGGGTGCGGGCCAGCCGCAACAGTATCCTGAAGGCTTTTGATGAACGTTTCGACTGTCAGTACGTGAACCACTGCTGCATGGTTCACTTACTGACTAAGTTAAGATATTATTTTAATTTTGTTATTTTGTTTTTATTTTATTGTACTGACATTTTATCTGATTTTATTAATTAATGTGATTTACAATTTGAGCAGTGGTGGTCCAGTGGTAACGGCCGCGACTTACAAGTTGTAGGTCGGGAGTTCAAACCCAGGCAGGCGCTTTACTTTGTGTAAATTATTTCATCACCACTGCTCACAAAACGGTGAAGGAAAACATCGAGCGGAAACCGGCATGTCCTAGAACTAATCGAAGACGTATGACATCCACCAACCCGCACTGGGCCCGCGTGATGAATGACGGCCCACACTCTCTCATAGAGAAGAGGCCTGTGTCCCAGCAGTGGGGACATTAAAAGGCTGATGATGATTAACAATTTTAATTAATTATTTGAGATTATTTTCATGATTTGATGTTAAGGCAATGGGTTGTAAATTACCTGAATAAATTATTATTAGTTTTATCTTTTTAATTTTTTTCGTGACCAAGTTTCAAGTCTTTCAGTCGGATACATAGTTAAATACAGAATACATTTCTTTTTTCATTAAAAGCAGATGTAACACATTCTAATGTATTTTGGAGTAATTAACAACAAATGTGTCGAGTCAGCCTTCTCGGCAAACTTCGCTGAGGTAGTCAATACTACAATAAAATTCTCAGCTCCATTCTACCCAAATTACGCCTGTTTCAATGATTGCACATATTGTCCTGTTGCGTAGACACTTGAGACACAAGACTACACCAATTTTACATCACAATATCTGTTAAAAATAATTGCATAATTTGTGTAGCTTTACATTCGTCTTTAATCGACTACACTGTCAGAGGTAACTACTCTTTCATTGTCTTTTGGGGTGTCTCTCTATGGTATCTTCTCTCTTGCTGTCCGCTTGTAATGTCTTTTATGTGTTATCATGATTTATCTCTTTTAATCAATATCTATTGTGCGATTATGTGCTCTTTTTTGATGACTAAATAAAGGCTGGGACATATAAATTACGTACCGTGTCTATTTGAATGATCCACGTATGATCTAACACCCTCACGGCGGCCAGCTGTCTGCTGTGATATTCCAGACCATAATCTATCTCAGCAGCCCTACCATGACGTCTTAAGAGGGAACAGGGCTGCGATTCTCCATACAAATGTATTCCCCTGTTTTCTTCCTGAATAAGGCCTCTAGAGCAATATTTTTTTTTCATAAAGTCAAGGTCTGCTGTTGACACGTCCCTGTCATTTCCTTTGTTTCAGCAACTTACTCGTATAAGTAAAGTAGATATGACCTTTCAAAAATTACAAAAAATGGCCCTATTTTTACCGCTGTTCTTAGAAGAGTACCAGACAATTTAGAAAAGTTTTAACATAAAACATTTAATATGGACCTAGACATCCTCTTTCTTAAAAATTTGGTGCCAAAAATAATTGAATCGGCTCAGTTTTCGAGGAGAAAAAAGGGGAATACGAAACGTCGATCTCGTCAAGAATTTTGTGATAAAATCGGTTTGAGTTGCAGCTGTCCCTATCGTCAGCAGCGACCTCTCGCGCCCGGCCCTGGTCCAGGCCATGGTACGGAGCGAGAGGGAATGGGAAGCAGTCTCCTCCTTCTGCGAAGCAGTAATGCTCGCGAAGGAGGAGGCGGAACGGGTGAGAGAGAGGCGCAACGACAGCCTCGCCCTCACGCCCTCAGCAGCAGCCGCCGCAGGAGACGCCAGGGGCTTCCGGCGCCGCGAGACGATCTCCGGCCACCATAGACCCGGGCCTGCGGACGGCGAGTAATGGGTAGCTCGCCGTCCGATCAGCACCAGGCCCGAGAGTCGACTGCGCGTAGTGTTCCACGCACGCCTCAAAGAGTTGTCAGCATACATGATGGGGCCCGTCATGGCCGATGCCTGCCTAGGGGTTGAGGATAAATTCGAAAGAGTTACCTCGCCCCTGGGCATTCAGGGCAGGGAGGAACAGGAGTGGGGTTTAGTCAGTAAGAGTCTGACACGAAGAGCGGGAGAAGTCATTGGATGATTTCCCAACCCACAAAAAAAAAAGTGTCCCTATCACTGACTGTCTGTGTCACTCTACAGGGGCAGGTTTGAGGGAGCACGATGGCAATAGTTTCTTCGAATACCTATTTTGTAAATGCCTCGCAGGCCCAGTTCCCTCTTAAAATCATCATCTTTTCGGTGAGAGAAAGGGATAGTGCTATTCGTCCTGTATAACGACGTCTCTCTCTCACACCGAAAAGATGATGGTTTTAAGACGTCATGGTAGGGCAGCTGTGCCAAATTTCATCGAGCTCCGTTCAGCCGCTCTGGCGTGATTGAGTTACAAACGTTCATCAAAAATTTCACATTTATAATAATAGGATTACAAGGTTCCCGGGCCTTCGGCCGGCGAGTAATGGGTGTCTATTATGACATAAAGGATGAATTTTTGGAACTTTGGTTTCTTCAATAATAACCTTGAACTTCTTTAAATTACTTTAATTTAGTTTTACAAGGACACAAAAATATTTCGACCGCTCGTGCGGTGGGTAAGTTACGAAGTGTCAATATAAAAAGTTTCTATTACACGCCGCCGCCGCGATGATAACGCCTTAACCAAAATGATGCGGTAATGTCTGGATCTAGCACACGCTGCTAATATATAATCAGCAGGCGCGCCTAAACAATGGGTAGCTCGTCGTCCGATCTGCACTAGGCCCGAGAGTAAATGGCGCGTAGTTCCACGAACGCCTTAAATAGTCGTCAGCAATAGGGACGTGGCCCGTCATGGCCGATGCCTGCCCCGGTTGAGGATAAATTCGAAACATAGTTACCTCGCCCCCGGGCACTAATGGCAGGAAGGCACAGGGGTGGGGTTTAGTCAGTAAGAGTCTGACACGCCCTCCCGCTCCCCCCAGAGCGGGAGAAGTCATTGGATGCTTTCCCAACCCAAAAAAAAAAGGATTACAAGGTAAAAAAGGGTAAATTAAATAAAAAATATTAACAGTAATGAATATTTCTTGTCCTAGCCCTATTTCTTAAGTTAAAATTAATAAGTTGTTCCTTATGTCTCTGCCGAGGCATGTTCTCAGGCAGCCATATGTTGATAACATCGCTGTAAATGCGTTCAGTCGGTAACTTCACAAAGCCATAATTGGTGAACCGTCTTCTCATTCCTTGAGAGTGTTTTGGCAGGGTTATTGTGCATATTATCACTGAAAACAAATAAAAATTTCTGTAGATTATAAAAACTTAAAAACACACGTTCTTTTTTTATTTTTCGTGTTCTTCACAGCATTTATGGGGATATCATGGGTAAAATAACTCGTCGGCCAATAAACATAATGTCGCATCCGGTAGTTAATTGACAAGAAAACAAAGCACGCCACCTGGCGGCAACTATAAACACTACAGTTGGCGGGCTTTGACAGAGTCTGCGCTTTTGGTTGGACTTCGAGTTTGGAGAGGACTTGCCCAGTCGGGCAGTTCCAGCCTGTAGGTGTGGGCAAAGTGCGATTGGAACATTTGCATCTGGATCACTGAAATGATCCGAATCACTGATATGTTTCATGTGGATCATAAAGTAACTCAGTGTGTCTCAGTCTCCCTCTTTAGAGCGCCGCGTCTCGCGGAAAAAGCACGGAGCAAAGTAATAATTCAGATCCAAATGATGCGTTTGAAACGTAGTTACTGAACCAATCTTTTGAATCACTTCAAAGATCGGGATCAGTGAGTCGGTTCCGTAAAGAGTTACACACCTCTACTAGCCTGGGAGTCACGGAGTAAAGACGCATCGGAACTGTCCTACGTTTTGTTGCTATTAGTTTAGTATTTAAAACTACCAAGTTTATAAGTTTCAAATTCATTAAAGTGAATAATTGTCTTTCCGTTGTTGTTTATTACACTACTAACAAATAACTGTGGGGAGCGGCTCGCTGATTTTTTTATTACGACACGGGAGGGGAGGGATTGGGCCTACCCGGAGAACAATGGGGGCTGGCAGGCGACCAGCCTGATACAATAAATATAATACATTGTGGCAGGGCTATGTGCCGTTTCTCACAGTAGTGAGAAATAATCCTTCAGACGGAATTTCGATCACGGTGGCCAGACTCAACGGAGATGATCCAAGTACGCAGGAGATATTATAGTGCACAAGAGTATTCGTAAACACGGTGCACTCTCTGTTCCTTTATAGTCCTCAGGGATGGTAATCCGACACGACCGGGGAGAGATCAGACGCAGGAAAAACGGCGTAAGGCGCAGTTATACGACTTTTAATGGTTTTTGATTGAACACCACGGCTAAACGACTAGTCTTATTTCTTTGAAAAAAAATACATGTTACTCTAGACAATTTTCTTCGTAATTTTTTATGTGAATATTTAAAATTATATTTGTCTAACGCAAATAAAAAAATGAGAATGACGCAAAAACTATAAAGCGTGTTTTTATGAAACCTTCACCGTTTTAAAGATCATTTAATTATTTATAGTTTAGTCTCAGTGTTTTAGTTTAATACCTGTTATTTTATGTGTAATAAATTAGTAATGCGTCTAATTTCGGACAGCGCTTCGTGATGGGCGATTCCTATTACTGGGTGGACGTACGACGCGTTACGTGAGCACAGCACAGAACACGCAAGCTCATTGGCACTCAAGGTCATTGGCACTCAAGGTTTTAACTGCCAATGGGCAGTTAAAAGCGCCTTAGGTAATGAGCTTTCCGAGGCACGGCAGTGCACGGCAGCCACCAACTTACAAACTCCGGGCTGTTACAAAGTGTTATTGTGTTTTTTCATTAGGAATTCCTAATGAAAAAACACAATAACACTTTTTACTCGACCCTGGAATCGAAGCCGGGAGACCTCACAATCAGCAGTCGCGTTTGCTACTTTCTATGCAATATTACAAAACGGACCCTCAGTTGCTATAAATTGATAAGAATAACACTTACAAAAAAGAACCACGCCAGTGCAGCGAACCATTTTAAATGAAATCATTGTAAAACTAAATTTATCAAAAAGCTGTTAAATTATAATGTTTCTATGTTAAAATCAAACATAATTAAAGTGTGAAATTAACTCGGACCGTGTACATATTAAACTGATTATTTCATAGTTATCAAACGTAGCAATTTTAAATTATTTGATATGGATTTTAAATTACGCAAGAGGAGTTCGTGGCCGAGTATTCAATCGTCAAGGTTAAGGGCCTACCTCCGCATAAGTGGCGCCCTCATTGAATAAAAAATCGTATCTTAACTTATAAAATAAAGATTAAAGAATCCTACGTAGCGTTTGTTATTTTCTACGCTTTGCTACGATTTTTATTCAATGAGGGCGCCACTTGGCGGCTATATACGCCTTAAGGCCCTACTCACGGTCCAGTGGCGCCCTCATTGAATAAAAAATAGTAGCATAGCACAGAAAATAAATATTAAAAAATCCAACTTCACGTTTGTTACAAAGAGGATAAAGAATTTTTACGTTGTTAAAACAGGTCTAAAAATGTTTCGTATCCAAAGTAGTAGGCAAAATTGTCAGAAACGGCCGTTTTTGGTACTTTTGCCTACTACTTTGGATTTACTATTATTATTACTTTGGATTTATTATTATTGTCACGTGTCCGTCGTCTGTCACAAAATTTTGTTACGAAGAATTGTTTAACTTCCCATTGACCTATAAACTTGAGGTGATAATGTTTATTATTACGTATTACTTTATTAACAAATACCAACATTTGGTAAATCCGACACACACTTGGCCAGTTTTTAACCGACTTCGAAAAAGGAGGAGGTTCTATATTCAACTGATTATATTTATTTTTTTAATTTATGTCCACCGATTTCTCTGTCACTTGTGGACTGATTTTCAAAATTCAATTTTTTTTATACGAAAGAATATACTCCTGAGGTGGTCCCATATAAATTTTATCGAAATTGCTTCAGCGGTTTTTGAAATACTGAACAAAGACGAAAAATATGTATACATAGATGACGTTTTGGTTTGCTTCAATTACGAGTATGTTTAAATTCCACGTTCCATGTTGGGGTTCTGGGGTATAACAACTAAAAAGTGAAAAATAAAAAAACTTTTTACAAAAAAAAAAACAACCGACTTCGAAAAAAGAAAATACACTAAAAATATAAAAATAACTTTAATTTCGGAAGTCGGTGTCAAATAACGAATAAATAAAATACGAACACCGAGTTCCGAAATCAAAGTTATTTTTATATTTTTAGTGTATTTTCTTTTTTTTTTAACCTGTGAAGCCCCGCGGCCAAATCCGGGTTGTCAAATTGAACCCCGACGACAACCCGGGTTGACAGCCGATTTTTTTTTTTTTTTTGTCCGACTCACCAGTGAGTTGCGGGGCTTCACAGGTACGTGGAAAATCATCAGAGAACTTCACCTGCTCTGGACAAAAACCGTCCTGTGTTCCTTCAGTTGCTGTTTGCGTTCAAGGGCTACAGTGACTCTTTCAAATAACTCCGCGAACCTGGCAGGCACCGGCCCTAGCAGACCCCGTCAATTATTGCAGACATCTCTTGTTCGGCGCGCGTGGAACAAACAACGCTTGTCGACGATCGGACGGCCAGCTACCATTACTCGCTGTCCGCAAGCTTTTCTTTTCTTTTCTCGCTCGTCTTTTTTTTTTGGGGTGGGATATTACCTATGACTCTTCTCCCGCTCTGGGTGCCCCGCCCTCGCGTGTGTATTTGTTTATTTGCTTTTTTGCTTATTTGCTTTTGGAACGAAGTTCCTTATCGCGCGTTGTGAAAGGGGGCTAGACGGAAAAAATTCTTACAAAAAGTTGTCACGACACTAATGAGGCTGTCCATCCAAAAAGATTGTGTTGGAAAAACAATCTAATAAAAACTTCTTGTATTTTTGGTGAGTAGGTACAAAGTTTGCAAGCAGATCAAGCATTATCTAACCAATTTAGTGTGTTAAATTGAGCTGAGCTGAGCTGAGCTGAGCTTAGCTGAGCTGAGCTGAGCTGAGCTGAGCTGAGATGAGCTGAGCTGAGCTGAGCTGAGCTTAGCTGAGCTTAGCTTAGCTGAGCTGAGCTGAGCTGAGCTGAGCTGAGCTTAGCTGATCTGAGCTGAGCTGAGCTGAGCTGAGCTGAGTTGAGTTGAGCTGAGCTTAGCTGAGCTGAGCTGAGTTGAGCTGAGCTGAGCTGAGCTGCGATGAGATGAGATGATGAAGTATAACTTCTTACGTGCGTGCGTGTGTGCGCAGTTAATAATAAAAAAAATATTATAAATTAAAAAAAATAAAATTATGTTACAATTCCTTCACTAATTAATCGAAAGGAACTTCGTTCCATCCGGGTGTCCCTTGACACCTCTCAAGTTTTTTTTTTTGCTTAATTGCTTTATTGCTTTTTTGCTTAATTGGTTAATTGCTTATTTGCTTTTTTGCTTAATTGCTTAATTGCTTAACTGCTTAACTGCTTATTTGCTCAATTGTTTAACTGCTTATTTGCTTTTTGCGCTTATTTGCTTTTTTGCTTAATTGCTTATTTGCTTAATTGCTTAACTGCTTAACTGCTTTTTTGCTTATTTACTTTTTTGCTTAATTGCTTATTTGTTTATTTACTTATTTGCTTACTTACTTATATACTCATTCTCCTGGGATAAGGGCAGGAGAATGATGATGACTTACTGTGAATAACAAAAAAAAACAGAGGAGCTCGTGGCTAAAGTAATAACAGCCGCACGGGTCGATCCATCAGGTTAAGCTACGCTTGCCGCGGTTGGTCCGTGGATGGGTGACCATCTTTACATACCGAGACTCCTCCGTGCCTCGGAAAGCACGTTAAGCCGTTGGTCCCGGCTGTCAATCGTGGATCTTTGTCAGTCGTTACGGGTCGTCAGAAGCCCGAAAGTCTGACATCCAGTGTCTTGCCAAGGGGTATCGTATTACCCAGTGACTGGGTTGTGGAGGTCAGATAGGCAGTCGCTCCATGTAAAATACTGGTATTCAGCTGCATGCGGTTAGACTGGAAGCCGACCCCAAGATAGTTGGGAAAAGGCTAGGCAGAGCTCGTGGCTAAAGTAATAACAGCCGCACGGGTCGATCCATCAGGTTAAGCTACGCTTGCCGGGGTTGGTCCGTGGATGGGTGATCATCTTTACATACCGAGACTCCTCCGTGCCTCGGAAAGCACGTTAAGCCGTTGGTCCCGGCTGTCAATCGTGGATCTTTGTCAGTCGTTACGGGTCGTCAGAAGCCCGAAAGTCTGACATCCAGTGTCTTGCCAAGGGGTATCGTATTACCCAGTGACTGGGTTGTGGAGGTCAGATAGGCAGTCGCTCCATGTAAAATACTGGTATTCAGCTGCATGCGGTTAGACTGGAAGCCGACCCCAAGATAGTTGGGAAAAGGCTAGGCAGATGATGATGAATAAGAAAAGCACAGAAAGACTAGGTATTTATTTCCAATAGGCTTGTCATCAATCGAAAATGTAGTTGCCTGTTCGCAAAACTAGGTCTCATGGAGAAGAACAAGGCAAGAAACTCTATGGTAAGGTCGACTGGTAGAAAATGCCTAAGGCATTAAGTCCGCTATTGTACAGTAATTCTTACTAATTGTACATTAAGTTTAATAAATAAATAAATAAACAACTAACTATCTTACTAGTGTATATAACACAACGTTACGTTACAATTTACCAACCATAATTAATAAACAAGTTATTAACACCCGTATTTTTATACACCAATAATCATAAAAACATTACATTACATAGTTCATAAATACAGGATGTAACAGAAAGGTGTGGTCATATTTTAAGAACCGGTTCTGCCCATGGAAATGAACAAGTTTCTTTAGGAAAAAATAGAAAATTCCAAAAAAAAAACACAAAATTACTATCAGCTGATCAATATTTGTATGGGAGGTAAAATTTTTTTTTGAGAATTTCCTCAGGTTTTCTTGAAGAAAGTTGTTCATATCGATGGGCAGATGCAGTTCTTAAAATATGACCACACCTTTCCGTTACACCCTGTATAAATATAATCTATAAATACATCATCATCTACAATAAATCCACAATAGTCAGAATGATATGTTAACGCCTTGAAATTAAAAGTCGAAGAGCAAGAGCAACCGAGCCGCTTAATTATTTTTTTTGTTTGGCATCTCGCAGGTCAACCTCTGAGGTTGTCGGCTGCTCAACCGTACTTGCCTGTGGCGGCTTTAATTTATTAAAACCTCCAGCCAGGGCTTATTAAAAACTTACGAACTAAGCGACAACACGCTAAGGGCACCCTGAGCCGCTCCACTGAGGCTCCTCTCTTTTATACCCGTCAACAAACAAGTCACAAGTGACAGTTAAGTCAAATCAGTGTTTGACTTATAGAAAAATAAGTTTATTATAAAAATAATTTCTCATAAACTCATCAATTAATCTTAACAATTGAGTATATAATATTAAACAGACAATAATTACATAGTAATTGTATATACAGCATGTAACAAAAACCCTGTCCATTCCTGCAGGGTATTACTTGGTATCGTACTGCGTACGTAATCATTTAATGGATTCGAGATAATTATTTTTCCCTAATGAAAATAATTAATTTATAAAAAAAAGAAAAACTTATCAAAGGTGACACTGAGCGCTCGACAAAGTTCACCTACTGTTTCGTTTAAAAGACGCCACCTGAGCGAGACAGAGTGCCTACAGTGCGGCTAGTCCAGGGCGGTATCGTTTGAAATAAAAATAGGTAAAAATGAAAAGATTTCGCCGGCCGGTGGAGTGTTGTCAACTTATGAAAATTTGCCATATTTAGTGTTAAATTTCGAATATTTTATAAAAGTAAAAAATCTATAACTTTTGGTTTTTATGAGTTACATTTTTTTACAACTTTTTCTAGTACGTATGTTAAACCATGAGTACGCCTTTATTGGATCGGACAGGGTTTTTGTTACATGCTGTATATATCACACGCTAAGCCGTTGATTTCGGTTGTCATTTGTAGATCTTTGACAGTCATTTCGGGCAGACAAAAGCCAGAAGTTCAGACACTAGTCTTGCCCAGGAATACGGATACATGATAAAGTTAGTCAGTAACTGGGTTGTGGAGGTCAGATAGGCAGTTAATCTATGTATTTTTTAACCGACTTCACATAAAGGTGGATGTTTTAAATAAAATAAAAATCAACTAACATAATTATGTCACTAAAATTAAATTAAATAAAGTCATTAAAATCAAATAAAATAGTATAACATACGAGTATATCCGTTACCGCACCCCTGGGCACTCAGGGCAGGGAAGGAACAGGGGTGGGTTTTAGTCAGCAAGAGTCTGACACTCCCTCCCGCTCTACCCAGAGTGGGAGAAGTCATTGGATGATTACCCAGGTATCAAAAATAAAGAGATGCGGGTTGATGTACCTATCAACATACATAGTTACGTTTATCAACCTACTAACATAGTTTTTTAAGGCGGAAGCTCCAGGGTAACCCGAGAAATTCAAATTTTCTTACGTTTTTTGCATTTATTAATTACTTGCTACGGCCAAGATAAAACCTGTTGCATCTTGGCCGTAGCAAGTACGTATTTATACTTAGAATTATTATCATTAAAATCTTCAATACAACTCTTTCAGTTAGAATTGATGGCAAATGTAAGTAGGTATTTCATGAAATCATGACATTTGGCATCAATTCTAACTGAGAGAGTTGTATTGATGAGTTTAATGATTACATTTCTGTAAAACTTACGTACCTACTTGCTACGGCCGCGAATCGTATTTTGACCAAGATGCAACCTGACACTGACCTGCAAATTGCAAAGCACGTAAGAAAATATGAATTTCGCGGGTTACCCTGGAGCTTTCACCTTAACATAGCTTTTTTTTTTTGCCTAGGGGTAGCGGATAAATTCTGAAAATGAGTTACCACACCCCTGGGCACTCAGGCAGGGAAGGAACAGGGGTGGGTTTTAGTCAGTAAGAGTCTGACACGCACTCCCGCTCCACCCAGAGCGGGAGAAGTCATTGGATGATTTCCCACCCCCCCAAACAAAAAAATTAATAACTAACACTAAGGATCATTGTTATCTGAGAATAAACAATTTTTATTTTTTTATAAATACTCTATATAAACATTATTATCCTTCTGGGGCGGTCGAGTAAAATCAGTTAAAATTTTTGAAAATGTTCGATCCTTAATGTATGCCACTACTAAAATCTACCCGAGCCTTTCTTAAAACTGTAACCATCCATATTATTAAAGTGCCTAAATACTTTTGACGTCCATCACAACCTTGAAACCTATTGTTTGATTTTTCATGCTACTGAAACGTGATTAGTATTAAGATTTTAGACAACGATGTTATTCGCACTTCTCTGTTAGGAGACCATTATAAACTGAGCTTCTTGCGTAGTTTGCATCACGCGGTCACGTGTTCCCAAAAGGGGTAGGCAGAGCTGTACTTATAGTACACGTCATCATCGTCCTGCCCTTATCCCATGTTACTTGGGGTCGGCGCAACACGTTTCTTTCTTCCATTCTGTCCTGTCAGCCGTCACGCTATCACTAACTCCCTTTTCTTTCATATCACTCCTCACACAATCCATCCAGCTTTTCTTTGGCCTCCCTCTCCCTCTCCATCGATCCACATTCATAACTCTTTTTAACCGACTTCAAAAAAGAGGAGGTTCTCAATTCGTCTGTATGTTTTTTTTTTGTATGTTTGTTACGCGATATCTTCGCCATTTGTGAATAGATTTTGATTATTCTTTTTTTGTTTGGTAGGTCGTACTTCAGAGGTGGTCCCATATAAATTTTGTCGAAATTGAAACAGCACTTTTTAAATAAATCAACATAAGCACAAAATATGTATACACAGATGAAGTTTTCGTTGGCTAAAAATGTTCAAATTCTATGTTATTAGGGGTATCCTAATGACTTTCGAAATTAAAGTTATTTTGCAATTTTTAGAAGTCGGTTGTATTTTTTGTAAGAAAGTTTTTTATAGTTACATGTGTTTCATCCTTCACATGACCGTACCAAGATAAGCGGTTCCCTTTCAACTTTTCTGTGACTGGCGCCACTTTTAAACTACCTTTAATGTACTCATTTCTCACTTTATCCATTCTGTACTTATAGTACACCTTTAATGTACTCATTTCTCACTTTATCCATTCTGTAATTATAGTATACCTTTAATGTACTCATTTCTTACTTTATCCATTCTGTACTTATAGTACACCTTTAATGTACTCATTTCTCACTTTATCCATTCTGTACTTATAGTACACCTTTAATGTACTCATTTCTCACTTTATCCATTCTGTACTTATAATACACCTTTAATGTACTCATTTCTCACTTTATCCATTCTGTACTTATAGTAAACCTTTAATGTACTCATTTCTCACTTTATCCATTCTGTACTTATAGTACACCTTTAATGTACTCATTTCTCACTTTATCCATTCTGTACTTATAGTACACCTTTTATTCTTTTTTGTTTTCGGGGGAAATCTTCAAAAGGCGCTTTTTGTTTTGGAGGGTGAGAAAGCATTAGATGGCTTTACCCGCTTTGGGTGGAGCGGGTGGGCGTGTCAGACTTTTACTGACTAAAACCCAACCTTGTTCCTACAGCCAGTGCCAAGGGCGCGGCGAATCTATTTCAAATTTATCCACTACCCTAGGCAGACATCGGCCCTAGCGGGCCCCATCAGTGACTGCTGACATCTCTTTGAGGAGCGCGTGTCTACTACACGCCGTCGACTAGGGCCAGCCCCCCTAGCCATATTACATTTCTATTATCGTTTACGCTAACGCTTAGAACAAAATGTATGGCAACGACATTACCTGCGATAAGTCACGTGACACTTATCTACGCAGGTAATGTCATGGTCCTTATATCGGACAGCGAGCTACCCATTACTCTTTTTTTAACCGACTTCCAAAAGGAGGAGGTTCTCAATTCGTCTGTATGTTTTTTTTTGTATGTATGTTACGTGATTTCTCTGCCACTTGTGAATAGATTTTGATGATTCTGTTTTTGTTTGGTAGGTCATACATCAGAGGTGGTCCCATAGAAATTTTATCGAAATTGATTAAGCGCTTTTTGAGAAATTGAATAAAAACGAAAAATACGTATTATACCTGGATGACGTTTTGGTGTTCTCCAAATGTTTAAATTCCACGTTCCATGTTATTGGGGTTTTTAGTTCTGGGGTATAACAACTAAAAAGTAAAAAATAAAAAACTACTACTTTAATTTCGGAAGTCGTTGTCAAATAACGAAGAAGTAAAATACAAACACTGACTTCCGAAATTAAAGTTACTTTTTGATTTTTAGTGTATTTTTTTTTTTGGATGTCGGTTGTTTTTTTTTTGTAAAAAAGTTTTTTTTTTATTGTTGATAGGCACGCGTTTGGTTTATCTCACCTGATGGTAAGCGATGATGTGGTCGAAGATGGAGCACGCTTCCCTCGAAGTAACCTATACACTCTTGACTCACAGACTCCCAGGTTGTAACTATCAGGAAACACAGACTCCGGCAGGGAATTCCATTCCCTTGCTGTACGCACAATGAATGTGTTCCTAAAACGTTTTGTGCGTGTGGATGGGATGTTCACCATGTACCGGTGGCATATCGCCGTACGTCTTGTGGTCCGTTTATGAAACGGGATTGGCGGAATCAAATTATGCAATCTCACTCGCTACGGTAGCCGGGAATCGGCTTGCGACCTCCCGACGCCTGGGGCGTCTCCTGCGGTTCCAAAGGCACCCGTAGTTTTGAGGGAAAAAGCTAGGGTGTGTGGGATTCTTACGTTATCATCATCATCATCAGCCTTTTAATGTCTCCACTGCTGGGGCACAGGCCTCCTCTCTGTGAGAGATTCTTACTTCAGTGAGTGTGAAATATGTAAAATATTTCATTTGATAGTAATGTCGCACGTTATAGTTTGAAATACGAGTACATTTAAGAGGCCGTACACGAAATTTTTGCTGATTTCACCGATTTACGTAATTTTACAGATGTGATTTTACAATTAAAATAATGAATTTCTATAAAGTTTTAAAGCACAACATGAAAGATCATTTCAATTATGATCTAATGAATGAGCTAGATTCGAAGCTTGCGTTGCGTATTATAAGTCGAGATTTGGGTTTTAAAAGATTTTTTATTGCCAAAATTATTTGTAATTTTTGTATTTTTTTCTCAAGAAATGAACTGAAGCATATTTTTTGCTGTTTTAATTTTATGAACGAGAGTTCTAAATAGCCAAAATCTAAAGCAATTCTATGCCCATTTTCTCTAAAATTTGACTTAGTTAAATATTTTTTTACTCTAAATTTTGACATGAAAGTGGTAAAAAGTGATTCATAGGTTATATAGACAACTTTTGCAACAATACATTCAAATTTATTCATACTGTTTAAGCGTCAAAACGATTCGTAATTATGTGATATTCTATACCCCTTACAGCAAAAATTCACAAAACCGTCGTCGGTTTGTGGTCGATTAATCGTAATTGTAATAAAAATTAAAAAAAAAAAACTAGCTCATACATTAGATCATAATTGAAATGATCTTTTATTTAATTCATTAAAATTTTTATAAATACATTATTTTAACACGTCTGTAAAATCACGTAAATTAGCGAAATCGGCAAAATTTCGTATACGGCCGCTTAATAATTTATTTTCTAATTTGTGTGTATTTCATAATTTCACAATAATTAATTACTTGTAAAGACTGTCCGTCTGTCAGCGGGCTGTATCTCATGAACCGTAATATGTAGACAGTTGAAATGTTTAGTTTGTATTTCTATTCTATTGTCGCTAATACAAGCAGTAGTACAAATAAATTAAATTAATATAAAACTTTTTTACAAAAAAAACAACCGACTTCCAAAAAAAAAATACACTAAAAATTTAAAAATAACTTTAATTTCGGAAGTCGGTGTTTGTATTTTATTTCTTCGATATTTGACACCGACTTCCGAAATTAAAGTTATTTTTAAATTTTTTTTTGGAAGTCGGTTGTTTTTTTTTGTAAAAAAGTTTTTTAGTTTTCGCTTTCTAGTTGTTATACCCCAGAACTAAAAACCCCAATAACATGGAATGTGGAATTTAAACATTTGGAGAACACAAAAACGTCATCAAGATATGCGTATTTTTCGTTTTTGTTCAGTTTCTCAAAAAGCGCTAAAGCAATTTCCATAAAATTTATATGGGACCACCTCGGGAGTATATTCTTTCGGATAAATAAAGAATTTTGAAAATCGGTCCGCAACTGACGGAGAAATGCGCGGACATACATAAAAAAAAAAAAACATTCATATAGTCGAACATAGAACCTCCTCCTTTTTCGAAAGTCGGTTAAAAATTAATCCGTCACGCCCCTCGCGTCTCGATTTTTTTCCGGTTTATGGTTCGTGAGAGAGTCCGACTCGCACTTAGCCAGTTTTTCCTCTCTATGGGGAAAATTTTGTGAAAATGTGTAACGAATCTTCACATGTCAAGATTAGCTGGTCATCATTTAATAACTGACCATGAGGCAATGAGTTAAAATATTTGTTTGTTACAATGTAGTATTGTTCTACTTACATAGATTTTTAGAATTTCCGCATGAAAAATAACTTCTTAGATAATCACTATTATAACTCGAAGAGATATCGCCTGTTCTTTTTTTCGGGCGTGGGAAATCATCCAATGACATCGCCCGCTCTGGATGGAGCGGGAGCGCGTCTCAGATTCTTACTAACTAAAACCCACCCCTGTTCCTTCCTTGCCTGAGTGCTCAGGGTAGCAGTAACTCTATTTCGAATGGAACTATCAATTACCCGCCGTCCGTAGGCCCGACCCTTATACACCCTGATGTCACCAATTAGGGATGTTCAAATTACAGTCATGTTTTTGGGGCTATCAATTCAAGCATAACTTTACTATTTGGTTTTAGTTATGGGGTACAACAACTAAATAGCTAAAACTATAAAAAAGTTTTTACAAAAAAAATACAACCTAGATCTGTTCTTTCTAATTTTGTTTCTTCGTTATTTGACACAGACTTCCGAAATTAAAGTTATTTTGCATTTTTTGTGTGTTTTTTGGAAGTCGGTTGTATTTTTTTGTAAAAAGTTTTTAATAATACGAGGTGAGGCGCCATGAGTTCTCAACTCTATAAAGTGGTTCTGATAAAAGAGTCTACAATACCATAGCAGTCGAAAACAGATCGCGTTTGTTTGGAATCAATAGTAGTGGTTTCAAGACTACTTTGCATAATTCACTACTTAGTTACATCCTTTGTTTTCATTCACAATAACATAGTATATAAGGTTTTTAGAAATAGGCCTAGACACATTCATTTTCAAATTTTGTTGAGCAGTACAACTTAACTTCAAAATGAAATCTTTGTTTATTCTATTTGCTGTGCTGGTGAGTTTAATTTTTTTTTTCAATCGACTTGAAAAAGGCGAAGGTTCTGAATTCGACTGTATTTTTTTGTACCTCAGTTTGTTTCGCGATTCTTCCGTCAATTATGAATTGATTTGGATGATTCTTCTTTTGTTTGGTAGGTCATATATCAGAGGTTTTTATAAAAATTGATTCAAGGTTTTTTGAATTAGTCTTAGTCAAAAATTTAGATACACGGATGATGTGTATATATTTTTACATACGTTTTGGTTTTCTCCTATTATGTTTAAATTCCATGTTATTGGGGTTATCAATTCGGGCAGCAACTATTAAGTTTTATAGTTATGGGGTACGATAAATAAAAAGTCGGTGTCAAATAATGAAGAATTTAAAACTAGAAACACCCCCCAACGCTGACTTTCGAAATAAAACTTATGTTTTTAATTTTTAGTGTTTTTTTTTTGGAAGTCGGTTGTATTTTTTTGTAAAAAAAAATTATTATTTTTCACTTTTTAGTTGTTGTACCCCCTAGATAAAACTAAATAGTACCTAAAATTATGCCCAAATTGATAGCCCAAAAAACATGGCATTTGAACATATTTAGTGAAATAAGGGTGTACCAGAGTGAACTGAACCAATCTGTGTACCCCTTCAGAGCGTATCAGCGTAATGTTAGTTTATGAAGTGGTGTAAACAATAAACAGACATGCGATTGCAGTAATTCTGGAAGGTTTACTATCATTTATTGAACAGTTGTCTATCTCCGAAGTTCTTTATCAGATCTTTACCAAATTGAAACGGGACGTCTGGAAAGTTCAAACAAAAAAGAATTTTCCAAATCAGTCCAGGCATCTTCGAGTAATCGGGGAACATACATCATCTTCCTGCCCTTATCCCATGTTACTTGGAGTCGGCGCAACAAGTTTTTTTCTTCCATTCTGTCCTGTCCGCCGTCACGCTATCACTAACTCCCTTTTCTTTCATATCACTCCTCACACAATCCATCCATCCTTTCTTTGGCCTCCCTCTCCCTCCATCCACATTCATAATCGAGGAAAATACATAAAAAATGAAAAAAATCTGACGAATTGAGAACCCCCGCAGGTTATCAATTCGGATGTTTGTATTTTTTTTTCTTTTTTTTATGTATGTTCGGGCATAACTCCGTCATATATTGACGGATTAGCAAATTTTTTTTTGTTCGAAAGAGGTTTGTTCCGAAATTGTCCCATTTAAATTTCATATAGATCTGATGATAGTTTTCGGAGGCAGACAACAGAACTCTTCAAAAATTTACAGCAAATCAAACGCGATTGCTACGATCGTATGTCTATGAATTGTTATCACAGTTTAATGGGAAAACACAACTAAAAAGTGAAAAATAAAAAACTTTTTACAAAAAAAATAGAACCGACTTCCAAAAAAAGTGGAAAATAACTTTAATTTCGGAAGTCGGTGTTTCTGGTTTTGTGTCTTCGTTTTTGACACCGACATCCGAAATTAAAAAGTTTAAAGGCTAAAGTTTTTGAGTTCATCTTTTCCGTTTGTAAATAATATAATTTCTAGTACCTAACTCTATTACTAGTGGCTGGTGACTGTCAGCTGAAGTTGTGAAATGAAATTAATAGTTTAGTTAATTTTTTCCTACATACAATAGCGGATAAATTCAAAACAGAGTTACCGCGCCCTTGTGCACTCAGGCAACTGCAGGAACAGAGGTTTTAGTCAATAAGAGTCTGACACAAGATCTTGAGAAGTTATTTGATGATTTCTCACCCAAGAAAAAAGTCAGAACCCCACGCACAACGGACTGAATGAGAGTCTAAACGCAGATAACGGAGATCCCTACACTACACAACACACAAGGGTTCTGTAGGTGTATTTTAAAACCCTTTCACTAGCTTCACCTGTTACGATGTAAAAAGTCTTTGTGGTTAAGACCCACTTCCCTGTTTCCGATTGAGCTGAAATTTTACATATTTAGTTAGAATGATAATGCATTGTTAGCTAAGTGACATGATTCTAACTCCAGAGGAGCTCGTGGTTAAAGTAATAACAGCCGCACGGGTAGATCCATCAGGGTAAGCTACGCTTGCCGGGGTTGGTCCATGGATGGGTGACCATCATTACATACCAAGACTCCTCCGTGCCTCGGAAAGCACGTTAAGCTGTTGGTCCAGGCTGTCAATCGTGGATCTTTGACAGTCCAGTAACTGGGTTGTGGAGGTCAGATATTCAGTCGCTCCATGAAAAATACTGGTATTCAGCTGCATCCGATTAGACTGGAAGCCGACCCCAAGATAGTTGGGAAAACGATCTCCAGCCACCGTAGACCCGGGCCTGCGGACGGCGAGCAGTGGGTAGCTCGCCGTCCGATCAGCACCAGGCACGTGAGTCGACGGCGCGTAGTGTTCCACGCGTGCCTCAAAGAGATGATTGTCAGCCACCACTGACGGGGCCCATTGTGGCCGGTGCCTGCATGCCTACGGGTAGCGGATAAATTCTTAACATGAGTTACCGGACCCCTGGGCACTCAGGCAGGGAAGGAACAGGAGTGGGTTTTAGTCAGTAAGAGTCTGACACGCCCTCCCGCTCCACCCAGAGCGGGAGATGTCATTGGATGATTTCCCACCCCACAAAAAAAAAAGAAGATAGTTGGGAAAATGCTAGGAAGATTGATTGACGTCATTGTAACTCCAGTATTTCGGACTCCCAAAGATGGCGGAATAGTTATTCTTTATGTATTCCTATGATATGGGTAATTGGGTATCGAATGTAAGTATTTTCTATGGAAAATACGGAAACTAAAATAACGTAACTCTAAGCGTGTTTCTTAGTTGTTTTTTAAACTATTATTTTATTAATATGTATTTTTTTCAGGTTTTTGTCAGTTACGTAGCGTGTGAAGATGATACAGATGGATCAAAATCTGAATCAGAATCAGTTCCTGTAACAGGAAGTCAATCAGGTAAATAAAATAATAAAAACTGGCTTCAAAAAAGGAGGAGGTTATATATTCGACTGTGTTGTACTATTTTTTTTTTTTTTTTTATATATGCCCACCGATTTCTCTCTCATTTGTGGACCGATTTTCAAAATTCTTTTTTTATCCGAAAGAATATACTCCCAAGGTGGTCTCATATATTTTTTATCGATTAAAAAAGAAAATACATAAAAAAATTAAAAATAACTTTAAATTCGGTGTCAAATAACGAATAAATAAAATACAAACACCGACTTCTGAAATTAAAGTTATTTTTAAATTTTTAGTGTATTTCCTTTATTGGAAGTCGGTTGTTTTTTTAAAACGCTTTTATTAGTTCCTGTCTATGTTTGTATGTTGCGGCATCTTTGAACGCGATTTTCATCTACTTCAGATTGAACTGTAGGTACCGTTGCACGGTTACCAAGGATCGATAACAACACATTAATTAGAAAATATTATCCCATGATCCTGACCAGGATCTTTAGGAACAACAATTTTTTCCTCGAAATCATAAAATTTGCTCTACTGGCCGTATGTAAAACTACAAACTTTTGCCAAGTTTACCGATTCCTCTTTTTTACATTAATAAAAGTAAATACAAAACAATTAACTCGAAAACCGAAGAAAAAAAGACAAATAAAGACAGTTTTTTCTGTATGCCCCAATGGATTAATCCGTCAGGCCCCTCGCGTCTCCTTAAGGAAACGCTACAATAGGTTTTTAATTGTGCCTGCTAATGTGGAGCTTGACGGGACATAAATAATATCTAACAATGAAGTTTATTCTATTCTTATCACATATGTACACTTAAGATTAAGTCCCGTGTGAAAGCAGCAAGCATCAGCTGGGCACAAATTCAGACTCCTTGCGGCAACTATAAATTTTGCTTTTTTCTTTTCTGGTAAAAAACAATTAGAAGAAAGTAACGAAGACAACGGTAAAGATGGCGAAACAAAACAGACCGAGGTCGGTGCTAACGAGGGTAAGAATTAATTTGAATATTTCCGCTAGACGGTAAGTGTTCATTATATAAGGTTGATTTTTGTTTGCCGTGAATTTTGGAAGAAAACAACGTGTAGTTAGTATGCAGGTTTATTTGCAACTGAGACAAACATAATAATAATAATATAGCTTTATTCATTCTATACAACATGCTACAAAATAATTTAAAAAATAATAATAACATTAACTAATATTAAAATACAAATAATTAGTATTGAATAACGTGCAATATCTATATTTTCATTGTTGTATAGACCCCCTTCGGGTAAAAGCCTCCTCCAAAGTGTCCCACTTTTTTCTGTCTCTCGCTATATTGTGCCACTGTTCCCCTGCAACAGCTACTATGTCGTCTTGCCAACGGGTATTTGGTCTGCCTCTTGCTCGAGTGCCTTGTGGCCCTTTCCATTTTGTTGTCCTAATGGTCCATCTGTCGTCAGAGTATCTAGCAAGGTGGCCAGCCCACTTCCATTTCATAGTCATGGCAAAGTGTAGAGCATCAGTTATCTTTGTTTTGTTTCGTATTTCTGTATTACTCTTTTTGTCTCTCAGTTTGATGCCTAGACAACTCCTTTCCATTGCTCTGTGTGCAGTCTGTATTTTTGTTCTTGTCTTTTGGTTGAATTTCCATGTTTGGCATCCATAAGTGAGGCATGGTAGAGACAAACATAGTGGACTGTAATTAAACATACATATAGATAACCACAACTAAGCGTATCTATATACTCACAACAGAAAACGAAATTTATTTGGACATTCCGCCCGCCAAAGAACATAGTTCTTTAACAACACTCACAAAAACTTAAACAATTTAAAAATTATGTATATACTAATGCGTAAGTTTAACAAATAACAAGATAAAAAAAACTCATAACAAAAACAGAACAACCTGTATCTTTCTTATTTGCACTAATTAAATATTTAACCAACGCAGAACACGTGCGGCTCAAGCCAGGCGTATTCAAGAAGGTACATTGATAACAAACACGTTTTATAAGTAGGTCATTAGTGCATAGTTCAACCGAACTTAACGATGCAGGTGTAAGCGACGCAACAAAAAGGAAATAACAAAAATTGTAAAAGGGAGTGCGCGGGGTCAGAGCGGCTCAAGGGGGGGGGGAGGGCGTTCAAACCGCCATTTTGATTTGCGAAAAGACAGTACCATTACTAAGGCTTGAGACAGCGCGCGCTTCCTAACCTAAAAGTTTTGTTGTCCAACCCTACAGATTTTTTAATATAATCCTTTGCTGAATACGCTTTGTTTTTCCTCGATCCACACCATTAACAGCAGGTAAAGAGTAGGTTTGGGATAACTCATCATAATAACTTTTTACAACACGAATATATGAACTTTTTTTTCTTTAAACTTCATTTGGACAGGTAGGTAAAATAAACTCTGAATTTTAAAACACTATAACGGTTTTAACGAAAATTTAAAAAAATCTAAAAGGAATGAGCGTTCAGTTATATTCATAAAATTAGTAAGCATTATTAAAGACATTGTGCTCGAGCTCAAATCCTTTTTCATAGTCGGTTAAACCGTTGAAAAAATCAAAAAGAAATGAGCGTTCAATTATATCCATAAAATTAGTAAGTATTAGTAAAACATTGTGCTCAAGCTCAAAACATAACTCTCTTTTTTCGTAGTCGGTTAAACAGTTGAACAAAAAAAAAATGCAATCATCACCCATTAGTAAGCATTAAAACAAAAATTCTCAGGCCCAAATCCATAACCCTTCGGGACTTTTAGCGTGGTCGGGTAAACCGTTGAAAAAAACATGCCATCACACATACGATTTACTTGTATATACGAACCCTTACTGTGAAAACTAAAAAAAACCGTCCGTGCCATTGCCGCGGTGCATATTGTCAACCTGAGGACTGTAAATTTTAAAACATGGAATCTTAACTATTTTCGATGTATTTTTACTGTCTAAGTGTGTGTAAATACTAATAATGAACTAATTTCCATATTACGAGCACCATTATAATAGATTAGATAGTAAATCATACAAAAGTTTTACGAAAATGACCACGGCGTTGTTGCGGCGTCATGCCGCCAAGTACCTGGTTTTATGTTTCGATATTTTCGGTTCCAACACACTTTGAACCTACAACATGTTTAGTTTTTCGTAAAGCTTAAACCTTGAGGATTCTTTTGATATAATACACTAATACACAGGGTTTTAAATAAAATTGTACTTACATCTTAAACGCAGAGCTCTTTCCGTTGTAGCACTGACGTGAAAAAATGACAGAACATCGACTTTCAAACATTTTTTTTAATTATTAGCTATGGTTGCGTATCATTGTGCCTAGTGTCACGGACGCAAAATTTAGTCGATTATTGTCTCAAATAGAGCATGGCCAAATAAAGTTGACGACTACAGATAAAAACCGATTTAAAGTGGACGAAGCGCGTTTGACCTCCCGAGCGGTGTCTACGTTGGGTAGACGTGTAAAAATAACCACGCTGCGGGTTTCTACGTTCAAGTGGCTAATAAAGTCTCGTTCATTTCACTTGGTGTGATAAATTTGGGTATTTTAGATCTATTATCTTTGTTTAATTTATAATTCAAAACTCGTCTACAATAGGATACAACCTTTAATAATTTATTCAAAGATGAATATTTTGACCAAATAAATTCTTCGTCAACGACAGATAAAACGGATAAAGATTGAATTCGTTCCTCTTCGTGTGTGTCTTCAATCAATTTACTCTCCGTATGTATTGTAGTTTCTGACAACCAATGCGGTCGTCTCCACCACAATGTATGCTCACTCAACTCGTTGGGCTCCAGACCACGCGAAGCACAGTCTGCAGGGTTTGTCTCTGATGAGACATGACTCCACTGGTGGTAATCGATAATATTTAATATAGTGGACACTCTATTGCTAACAAATGTTGCCCATCGACTTGAGCCTCCCTTGAGCCATGCTAACACTATGGTGGAGTCAGTCCACGCATAGAGATGTTCCTTGGGTATCTCCAGAACTTGTGATACTTCACATATAAGCTTGGCTGCTAAGGCGGCGCCACACAATTCAAGTCGGGGTATAGAAATCTCCTTTACGATTGGGGCAACTCGAGTTTTGCGGACAGTAATGTACATGCACCTTATTTGATCTATCAATCACTCGTATGTAAACTGCTGCCGCAAAGGCTGATTTTGAAGAATCTGAAAATACGTGTAATTCTCTCTTGCATTCTTGTGTAAAATTTACCCACCTTGGTATTTTAAGATTTTTTAAATCTCTTAGCTTTTGTCTGTATTTTAGCCACTCACCATGTAACTCATCGAACTTTCATCCCACTTAAGACCAGATTTCCACAGCTTCTGAATTAAAATCTTAGCACTAACTACCACTGGGGCAATCCAGCCTAAAGGGTCATACAATCTCGCTACTTCAGATAAGACTTGTCTTTTAGTGACTAGATTTTTAGGTTCAGGTAAGTTTACTACGTATTCAAAAGTATCATTCTTCCTATTCCAACTCAAACCTAGTACCTTAATTAGATCATTTAATTTAATAGCTTTCCTTTCACTCAACTCAGTTTTCCCAATCTGCTCTAAAAACTTGTCGTTGTTACTATTCCACTTTTATAACTCAAAACCACTATTCATCATTAACTCATTCATCTCCTCATAAATTTTTATTGCCTCATTTACCGTGTCACACCCGGTCATTACTCGTAAGTCATCCATATAGTAGCATTGTTTTGTTATTCTCGCCGCTAATGGATACTTCTTCTCTTCTAATTCAGCAAGTCTATGCAATGCCTTGACAGCTAGATATGGCGCGCATGCTGTACTGAACGTTAATCGTAGCAATTTGTAACGTTGAATGGGCTCTGACGGATCAAATCTCCAGAGAGTTATCTGTGTCTATGTCTGCCACTTTCACCATCCTATACATTTTCACAATATCGGCTACGATACAGATTTTGTGATGACGCCATCTCATCAAGATGTGCCTTAAATCTTGTTGTAACCTTGGTCCAACAAGAAGCTCATCATTTAGTGATACACTGTTATCACCTTTACTCGAAGCGTCAAAGACGACTCTCACTTTAGTGGTGTCTTTGTCTTCTCTCACCACTGCAATGGTGAGGAAGATACACAACTTTAGACTTCTGCAACTCACTCTCAGACACCAGTCTCATATGGTTCATACTCAAGTACTCACTCATAACCTTATTGTATTCTTCGCTCAACTTTGAATCTTTCGATAGCTTTCTCTCTAAATATTCTAACCTTTTCGCTGCTCTCTCTTCTGTATTACCATACTGACACTTAGGATCATCCGATGCAAAAGGTAATCTCACTATAAATCTCCCTTCATTATCTCTCACTGTAGTTAAGTCAAACAAATCCTCACATACTTTCTCGCTCTTAGTCATCTCTTTCCTTATTAAATTAGGCTCATCTTCCATCTCCCAAAACATTTTAAGTAACTCATCTTCTTTCACCTGTATGTGCATGCTAATGAGATTATCTTTTGCTAACGTCCGAGACCCCTTTTGCATTCCTCCTGACAAAATCCAACCAAACACTGTATTTTGTGCTATTAAACTAAAATCAGGATGTTTCATAACGCCATTAATTAATATTTCGCTATAAGCCTCTGCACCTAGCAAAATATCGATCTTACCTGGCGTAGCGTATGTAGGATCGGCTAAAGGAAGATTGTCAATCTCTGCCCATTTAGAAGTGCTCACGTTGGTTGAAGGAAGTAGTGACGTTAAAGAATGCAACACATACGCGTTAACTAGGATGTAATTAGCTGGATTATGACGTGATTCCAGGCGAAGTGAAACCATGGTTTTTATTCTCATACGGCCCTCTCCTAACCCTGACACCCAGCCACTTACTGGTTTGCGTACAAGACCTAATAATTGCACAGTTGACTCAGATACAAAAGATGCCTGTGACCCTTGGTCAAGTAAATCACGAATTATTTGTTTAAAACCGTTAGAACGGATTACCTTAACCTTAGCCGTCGCAAGTAGCACGCTGTTGGGTTGCAGCTCTCCTCTAGAAAATGTAGCAGTTATGTTTGTGTCACCTCGTGTCGTACTTGCTCTCTCCTGTTGTGGTTCACTCGGTGACACGGCGGCCGCCTGCTCCAATCTACAGGCTGGCTCCTGGTTTTCCCTCTCAAAGTGTAACATCGTGTGATGTCTCCTCCCACATTTCTTGCAGCTGAATGACTGACGACACTTAATTGCCGCATGCGTTGGTGCCAGGCAATTAAAACATAATTTGCTTGTTTGAACGAAGTTCTGTCTTTCCTTAGGTGTCATAAGGCTAAAACGCTTGCACTGGTTGAGATAATGAATTTCATGACACATCGGACACTCTTGTTTAGCCTTAGACTTGTTCTCTTTCTCCTTCTCCACTGATGCGTGAAAAGATTTCGACTTAGCAGCAGGCTTAGCTTGTTGCGCAGTGCGGTTCCCGTTCGTATCAATCATTTCTAACGTCCTGAATCTGAATTCTAAATAATCTCTTAATTGTATCCAAGTGGGCAACTCATCACTCATCATATTCAACTGCTGTTCCCATTGTTTGACAGATTCAGTGTCCAATTTCGAAACGACTACGTGAATGACAGACGCGTCAGCGTAACTGGATTCAGTACTAGTGCCCAAGTTTTCCAAAGATTTAAGACAGGTAGACGTCGTATCCAACAAACTCCTAATTGCATTGGCTGACTCGGTTTGAATTTTCTTTGTGCCAAATAAAGTTCTCATAATGGCATTGCAGTTATAACGCTTGTTATTGTATCGCCGAACTAACTGCTTCCATGCTTCGTCATAATTTGCATCAGTCGTCGAAAAATTACTTAGCAGGTTGGATGCTTCTCCACTCAAATTGGACTTGAGGTAATGTAATTTCTGTACTGATGAAATATTCTTATTACTGTGTATTAATGAGGAAAACATGTCGTAAAAAGTTGGCCACTCTTCATATTTACCCCCAAAAGTAGGTAATTGTATGCGGGGTAATTTCACATCACTGCAATTATTGTTCGCGTTATTGGTAACTGCTGGATTAGATAACCCGGTAACTGGCGGTAAAAACTGTTGCAAAGCTTCTCGCAAACTTGATTTATACTGCACATACAACTCCTCAAAAATCTCATATTTTCCTTCTGTAAAAAATATGATTCTTTCTTATTTTTCGCTTTTGCAACTACCGCCTTGTGTCCGTCCTTAAAATCTTGAAATAGTTGTTCTAACAACTCCAACCTTGTTTCTAAGTACTGACGTTTAATTCTTTCTTTCGGAGTTTTCTTAAAATTTCTCTCAGCTTTCACCAAATTGTCGAAAAACTCATCTTACAACGACAAAAGTTCCTCCATTGTAGTAACAAATAACCCACAGCAATCCCAGCAAACAACACTCCGATTGCTAACTTGTTTTATTAGGTTTAGTTCTCGAAAAATAACAGTTTGTTAATTTTAATCTCTTTATTCACTCACTCAATATACTGTTAAGATTTTCACCAAAGTTACATACACTTTGTAAAACAAGTAACGTTTTATAGTCAATCAATATCACTGTAATATCTCGGTTTTTCTAAAATGTTTTTTAACTTGCACCCAACGTATTACTCGACGACTACTGATTATCGCACTCAGGTAATAATCTGTTGTTCTCGCGGGTCGCCCGGGCACGACGATCATTAACTCGATCCGGTTCGAATATGGACCAAAATGTTCATTATATAAGGTTGATTTTTGTTTGCCGTGAATTTTGGAAGAAAACAACGTGTAGTTAGTATGCAGGTTTATTTGCAACTGAGACAAACATAGTGGACTGTAATTAAACATACATATAGATAACCACAATTAAGCGTATCTATGTGCTCACAACAGAAAACGAAATCTATTTGGACAGTAAGCGTATTTTTTTTTTTTTTTTTGCGGGTTGAGAAATCGTCAGTGTGGAGCGGAAGGGCGTGTCAGACTCTTACTGACTAACCCACCCCTGTTACTCCCTGTCCCTCCCAAGTCAGTTGGTATTACATACCCCGTACGTGGGTAGTATTAACAGATCATTGACGAGCATAATTTAAAGCGCGTGATTACTTACCTCAGCCCTGTTAAAACTTACCCTCAATACGGGGTTAGTATTAACAACTGACTTTTTCTTTAAAAATGCATATAAAACTGAAAGTATAATTTTTTTTTCAATTATTTTTTACAGACATACATACAACTATCATTACAGTAACCCAATGCGATAGCGTAGACAAAAATAATAAATACAATAATAATACAATACAAACAATTTCATTCAATTAACATTAATAATAAAAAAAACAAAACAATACAATAAATTTATCAATTTAATACGATTATTTCAATTAAAATCTAAACCCAACCAATTACAATAACATAAAATGTGTAAAGTAACATCAATCCTATGAAATCCTATCAGCAACCTGGTTCAATGTGCAAAATGTCCGCGAGAGCTCCCCTGGTCATTAGCTTGGTGCGACCGCGCGGCAGTGCGAATAAATCGTTCCGTCTACGACGGTGTACATACCCATCGGGCACGCACAAACATATCTCTTATAACACACCCGGATTGTTAGTGTTACCCCGGAACACTCCAAAGACATATGATGCCAACACTAGATCCCTTCTCGTCTCCAACCTGTTGTAGGTTGGAGACGAGAAGGGATCTAGTGTCTACCCACTATGCCTAAAACAAACAAGGTTGGATACATCAAGGGATAAAGAGGGTATACCCCATACAGTCTAAGATAAATGTATCGCGTATATTTATTCTGTATGCGCTCCAACATGAGAGTATCGCTTCATATGGAGCGCATATAGCTGTTTTAACCTCCGTTGGCTCCTTATTAGCGCGTCGTACAATGCCGAGATGGCCTTAACATTCGTGAACGTTGTTGCTCTGCGAAGCACGAACGCCAGCCGTTTGTTTGCTTTTTTACAAACGTTCACGATATGATCCCGGAATCTCAGCTGCGCATCCATACAAACGCCCAGGTCTCGCGCTGCTTCCTCTCTTTTCAAAGGCGCGTCGTCCAATTTGTAATTATTGTAACGAAGTGGTATCTTTGCACAGCTCAATGTCTCAATGGCAGCTTGATTTCTCGACTCCATTCCACTACCCGATCAATGTCGTGCTGAAGGCGGTGGCAGTCTTTCTCGTTTTTAATGGCCAGGAGCAACTTGAGGTCGTCCGCAAATAGCAGACACCTGGCATCACGTATTACATCAGGTAGGTCATTGATCATAATAATGAATTGTCACGACTCTACATTTCTGCCTTGACTCATGCCCGACCTACTGAAATAAAGTTCAAACCGACAACCACTGAACTCAACGTATTGTTGTCTGTCCCTCATATAGCTCGCAAAGAAGTGGAGCAATTTTGGTGTGCAGCCAACTCTTGCCAAATTCTATAGTAACATATATCCACCAGGTCAAATGCCAATGCAAAAAAAGGTCAAATGCCTTCTTAAAATCAAAGTAGGCGGCGTCCACCTACACCCCTGCGTCGATATGAGAAGCCAAATAAGTCATGGCATTTAAGAGATTACTGGTTGTACTACGCGCAGGTCGGAAACCATGTTGTGCGTCTGACAGTTGCGAAGCCACCTGCTCCTGAACCTCCCGCTGAATGGCAGATTCAAATACCTTCGCTGGTGTCGACAGAATCGCTACTGGTCTAAAAGACTCGGCTGCTGTTCCATATCCCCCTTTAGGTATGGGAATTTCGCGGGTAACCTTCCAACGTTCCGGAAAGTAGGAAGAATCCAGGCACATATTAAAAAGGTCTATGAGTGGCTCCGCTAGTACCGATCGACAATCACGCATTACAAATGCAGGCACCGCTGAGCACTTGGGCTTGAGACGAGCCAGCGCGGTTTGCACCTGTTCGAGAGTCAGCTGTGGGACGTGCACGCTCGCGCTGCTTGCGCCACCGGCATCTACCGCTTCGTTTACGTCAAGTCGAGCCCGTTCCTCATTGTATACCAAAAAGAAACATTTTGAAAATTCCGTCGCGCATTCTGAATTTGATAACACCAACCCGTTTTTAATGATTTTATTTCAAAAGTCAATGTCAAAGTTTTGTTTGCAGATAAATATGGTTACAAAAGTTCTTCGCTCGTTCGTTTTCGTTCGTTCTCAGTTCGTTGTTCTTCGTTCTTAATCCCAAAACGACTTAGGATCCTTTGCTAAATTTCTCTGCACTCTATCCTGATGGTTTTGTTATTCCCGGTCAATGCTTTCTTTCATACGCGCCATGCATCTGGAAAAAACATTGTAATCAACACGCAAACCGGTGGATTTATATTTCTTGTGTAGTTCCGCCTTTAATTGTATATCAGGAATGATTTCATTACTATACCACTCTGGACAGCAGTACTCTACGCGTGAGCACGCGTTAAGGCTGTAAATATACGTCTTATTCACATTTGATCTAACTATAATAATAGCTGGATAACAATCGTATGCTATTAATTGAAAGCAATGTCGATAAGTCTATTGTGTTAGAAAATATAAACCAAAATACAAAATTTGTTAGAACTGGCCTCGGTCTCCCCTATCTCCTATCCAATCAATCTGCCTAACCTTTTCCCAACTGTCTTGGGGTCGGCTTCCAGTCTAACCGGATGCAGCTGAATACCAGTATTTTACATGGAGCGACTGCCTATCTGACCTCCACAACCCAGTTACTGGGTAAACGATACCCCTTGGTAACGACTGTCAAAGATCAACGTTTCTAATCACATAAAGATATAAAAGTTTAAGTCCCGTGTAAAAGGGGCGAGCCTACTGCTTTCAGCTGGGACTTGCCAGACTCCTAGGTGCTACTAAAAGTTTTACTGTTTCCTTTTCTAGTAACGTGCAATCAGTGAATAGGGAGGAGTTTCGGAATATGAAATAGAAGAAGATTATGAAACTAACGGTGAAGAAAAACCTGCAAATACTTGAATCTACTACACTTAAATGTACGCAGGGCCCGCAGTAATAGGGACCCTAAATCTACAAAAAATGGTTTAGTTTGTTCATAATCAACATCAGCCTTTTTAATGTCCCCACTGCTGAGGCACAGGCCTCCTCTCTGTGAGAGGGTGTGGGCCATAATCCACCACGCGAGCCCAATGCGGGTTGGTGGATGTCACATGTTTTCGAATTTTTGGTTCTAGGACATGCCGGTTTCCTCACGATGTTTCCCTTCACCGTTTTGAGAGCAGTGGTGATGAAATAATTTACAAAAAGTAAAGCGCCTGCCTTTTTTTGTGTTTGAACTCACGACCTACAACTTGTAAGTCGCGGTGAATACTGGCCCACCATTGATTTATAAAAAAAGAGAAAGCATTAGAATGTTTTTAACACACTTTAATATTTTTTGCGGTATCTTTGTAGGCGATTTTCATCAGAAGACAGTTCGTTCTGTATCCCCTAACGGGTTGAAAATAAATGTTGACAATGAAGTTTATTATATTCTTATCACTTAGGAACACTTAAGTTTAAGTCCCGTGTGAAAGGGGCTAGCATCAGCTGGGCACAAAACCGGACTCCTTGCTGCTACTAAAAATTTACTATGTCCTTTTCAGACCAACCAGAAGACAGAAAAGATGATCCTGATGCCGAATCATCACAGAGTAGAAGAAAGAGATATGTGGATAGTATGAGCCCAAACTGTGACGGCTTATTCTGTTGAGCTAGAAGTAGTGTCTATTCCTGAAAAGGCAGGCATGTGATTGAATAAAATCAGTTTGTTTTATTGATTTGTTTTTATTTTATATAAAAATAACCAAAAACTTCCAAAGAAGTCACTTTTCAAGCAGTCTGATGCGTTATCTTAGTTCAATTAATAATTTCATGCCACCAACTGCATCAGACTGCTTGAAAAGTGACATGTTTAGAATTTTTAAATTATTTTTTACAGTCGCGTTTTTTGAAAATATTAATTTTTTTTATTTCCTACATTTTAGTGAGTTATATTTTTGGAATCGCCTCTTTGAACCCTTTATTTTGATACTTTCTACTTACATTTTAAGTTAAGAAGAATCAATTGACGTAAGAATTATCAAAATCGGCCCACGCGATTGGTCTCTACAGGGTGTAACGGAAAGGTGTGGTCATATTTTAAGGACTGCATCTGCCCATCGAAATGAACAACTCTAAAAAAAAATCCTCCCATACAAATATTGATCAGCTAATGATGACTTTTTATGGAAAGTACAATTTCATTTTTCAGAATTTTCTTTTCTTTCCTATTGAAATTTGTTTATTTTCATGGGCAGAACCGGCTCTTAAAATATGACCACACCTTTCCGTTACACCCTGTATAATGACAAAAAGGAAGAAACATACATACATATATATATACATAGGGTGATAAACACATTATCGGCTGTCGCATTAAAGAAAAGGCATGCTGCAGTTAATGTCTCCAGAAATTGACGATCTTCACGGTCAGCAATGTTCGGGTATGGGGCCCAATTCTGTAACTTTGAGTTAAGCAACACGCCATCGACACTCTATCGACACACAACAGACATTATTTTGCCACTGTTGCAAATTTGGTATTATGCAAAAACTTCCAAATGCTATTGACATATTAAATTATAATATATATATTTTAGACCAGACTACCAATTATTACAATAGTCTTATTATGGCGTTTCAATGGCACTACAGTGGCAAGGCAATGACCATAAATAATTTATAGAATACCAAATGTCAATGACTATTCTATTGAGACACCACTGACACACTACCGACACACTATTGACAAGTTTGTTATTTTACAGAGTTGGACCCCTGATAACTGTTAATTTTCTTGTAGGTATTTGTCTCATTACCTTCGAATTTCACTCTTTTGATTTATTTTACTTCTACCCTTGTGACTCTACTTCTCTCTGAAATTCTGACTGATTTTAGTTTGTTTTCTGTTTTTATTTTTGTTGACAAATGGACGTTTCTATAGTCTGACACCTGGCAGCAATCAAGTGTCAAGATTGTGTCAAGAGTCAAGAGTTCAAGACAGGAGTTTATGGCGGGATTTTCTCGAGTGCAGTTCAGTGGCTGTTTTAATTATTCGCAAATTGATTCCTAGTGGATATTGTGATGTTAATTTCGTGTAGTTTGGTGTCTCAAGTGTTTACGCAACTGGACAGTATGTGGAATCATTGAAACAGGCGCGATCTCGATAAAATAGAGCTGAGAATGTTGTCGTAGTATTGACTAACTCAGCGAAGTTTGCCGAGAAGGCTGACTCGAATCATTTGTTGCCAATTACTGCAAAAAAGATTAGAATGTGTTGAAAAAATTGACAGTATTCTGTATCTAAAACTAAATACTTTCTTAACTTGACACTGGCTAAATGCACAAACCGTGCGAAGCCAAAATTAAAGAAAAAAAAAAGAGTTCCAGACCGTAGTTGCGTTCCAGTTTACTCATCAGGTTCCAGTTTACTACGAAGCAATAGGTGACATTCGGGAATGTTTTGTTCCTCGTTTATTTAACTGAATTGAATGGATACGCGAGCGATGCGTATTAATTGTTTGTTTGTATTGTTCCTTTTTCTTATTTGTTAACACACAACTGGCGGGTGGACTTTATCTACCTACCTTTTTAAGTTGAATATTTTTATATAATTTTGAATATTTGTTCTTATATATTTTTAGTGTTACATAATGACGGATAGTGAGAATGATTCTTTTTTGTCAGCGTGCAGTGACAGCGATAGCTTTAGCAGGGGTGCGTTACCTTACTTCGAAAAGTGAAACACCGAATAACACGTCCCCGTAAGTTTACTATAACGAAACACTTAACAACGAATGCACGCTACCACGAAAAACTTGACGCCGTAGCCATGCGATCTCGAATACCCAAATCTCGAATTCACCAATTCGAATCGCTCAGCAACGAATGCACGCTACCACGAAAAACTTAACGCCGTAGCCATGCGATCTCGAATAACCAAATCTCTAATTCAGCTATTCGAATTACTTAACAACGAATGCACGCTACTACGAAAAACTTAACGCCGTAACCATGCGATCTCGAATAACCAAATCTTTAACGAAAAGTCAGCAAAAAAAAAAATTAATCCATCAATAGGGAATGCATGATATTTTTTTATTTGTTGAATTGAAGACTTAAACTTTAACTTCTTCGTTATTTGACACCGACTTCCGAAATTAAAGTTATTTTAAAATTTTTAGTATATTATGTTTTTTCTTTTTTGGAATTCGGTTGTTTTTTTTTGTAAAAAAGTTTTTATTAGTAGGTACATTGAGTAATAACTAAGTATGCCTAGTAATAATAGTAGTATAATTATTTGTAATAATTGCGCCTTTTCTTTGAATAAATAAGCGCTCTTAATAGGCAATATGCATGAAAAAAATATTAGTTATTTAACCGGTTTATCGATGAATATACTTAAAGAGAGTACGAACAGTGAAAGCAGAATCAAACGCTATTTTTTATGTCAGTTGTATCATATGGGCTTCATGTCCTTTGACGTCAAAGAACACGTCGGACTTGTTTTTCTAATTATCAACTTTAAAGCTTTATGACTTCGTCGCTGATGCTGATATTTTGAATATTCTTTATTATTTGTTCACTATAGTTAATAAGTCTTCAATTCAACCAATAAAAAAATATCATGCATTCCCTATTGATGGATTAAATATTTTTTTTGCTGACTTTTCGTTAGAGATTTGGTTATTCGAGATCGCATGGTTACGGCGTTAAGTTTTTCGTAGTAGCGTGCATTCGTTGTTAAGTAATTCGAATAGCTGAATTAGAGATTTGGTTATTCGAGATCGCATGGCTACGGCGTTAAGTTTTTCGTGGTAGCGTGCATTCGTTGTTAAGTGATTCGAATTGGTGAATTCGAGATTTTGTTATTCGAGATCGCATGGCTACGGCGTTAAGTTTTTCGTGGTAACGTGCATTCGTTGTTAAGTGTTTCGTTATAGTAAACTTACGGGGACGTGTTATTCGTTGTTACACTTTTCGAAGTAAGGTAACGCACCCCTTTAGCAGTATCCCGTCTCTTGCTGACACGCTTGAGTCTCATTTTTCCGATGTTCCAAAGAATCTTAATGTAGTCCATATTAATGCCCAAAGTATTCCGGCCCATTACCCTGACATGCTGGCTAATTTAGACTGTAAGAACATCCATGCAATCCTGGTCTCTGAATCATGGCTAAAGCCATGGCTGCCTTCCACTTCCTACTCTTTACCCGGATACCAACTAAATATAAATGATCGCTCTAGCCGTTATGGAGGCGGTGTTGCCATATATCTTCGAGCTAACATTCCTTTCTCAATTGTTGATAATAATAATAGTAATTTATTTTCTCTTCACAAATGTACAGTAGTAGTGCTTAAATTAATTAAGGATAGGTTTACAATTGAGAGAGACTGGTGCTTGAAATAGGCATTCCAAGCAACGCCTGTGGTACAAGTCACCAGGACCCTACGACGCTTCATTATGTTCAAGCTTACATAGGGTGTCTTTATGAGGCTGAAGAGAATTAACAATATAAGAAAAAAAATACAAATACGAAAGAAAAACAACGTGACGTAATTAACATAAAAGAGATAATGGAAACATAAGAGCGTGAATTTGGTTGAGTGTTGTGTACACGTGTAAGTGTAAGTGAGTTGATTTGTGTAGGTGTAGCGTTTGTAGTTTTGTGTGACATATGTGTAATTCAAGTTAAAGCAGTCAATAATTTTTCAGTAGCTTCATAATCCATACTTTTCAGCCACTCACTCACACAAGCCTTACAGCCACTTCTGGGCTTCTGGTAGATGGAAAGAGTGGTGTTTGGCTTATTGTAGATGAATGAACCAAGGAAGCAATAGAATTTGTGAGAAAAGCTGGTTTTAAATAAAGGGTTATGGCATACAGTACCCTTCCTGCGTTTTCCTTTACATAAGTCCCTACTGTACATCAATTGGGAGTGCTGTTTTAAAATTATGTTAAGCAAAAACGTCTGTCTGACTGTCAAGACATCCCATTTTTTGTAAACTTGTGGAGTAGGGAATCGAAAAGGAAGGCCAGCTGCAACCTTGAGAATTGCCCGTTGGGCTCTTTCAACCTCCAGAATGTGAGTTTTTGCCGCACCTCCCCATGACGCTACGCAATAGTTAATCAGAGATTGGTAGAGGGCATCGCTAGTACTCATTGCAAGATTTATTTTGTAAGGAATCCTAGCATCTCAACCAACTGTTTAATACAATCCATAAAAGCACGAAAAATCAAGCTCTATCGACTGCAGGGAACTCTACTGAATTATTTTACTCGTGTTGTGTACTAATTGCGTAGAGCAGCAATGCCTCGCACTATATGGTCACCCCCACCGAAATCCACCATGGCGTTGCTTGAGACTCACTCGGAGCCTGACCTGTCTTCTGACGCATCTATTCCTGAATTAAATATCGGTGATAAAATTGATAACGTCACAACACGGCAGAGCAAGAAACGCTTCAGAGGTGACGACGACTGCGCGGATATGGACAGATTCGAAAATTTGAAGAATATGTTGCAATCATGGAAAAATGATCAAGATGTTGTCCTCAACAAAATAGTCGCGAAAGTTTCTGAATTGAAACAACAAAATCTCAATATCCAGAAGTCATATTCTGAGATTGAAAAATCAATTCAATATTTCAACTTGAGCTATGAGGAGATGAAGTCTCGTCTGGAGGTCCTGGAAGTTGAACATAGGGAGAATGTTAAGCGCTTGAATGACATGACTAACAGTGGGTATCCACAAGCTGAGGCTACACTTGAGGCTAAGATTGAGGCAATGGAGCAGCAGGCACGTTCATGTAACGTTGAAATCTGTAATTTACCAGAAAAGTGAAATGAAAATTTGTTCGCCATCGTGGATTCCATAAGCTGCGCTATTAATTTACCTGTGTCTCATAATGACATCATATCGATACATAGAGTACCACACGCTCAACAACATGATCGCAAACCTAAAAATATTATAATCAAATTCAGAACACGTATTATACGTGATAACATTCTTAGTGCCTATCGTCAAAAGAAGGGCCTGAAGTCTGATCAGTTGGGAATCTCTGATGCCTCGGTACACGTTTATTTTAATCAACATTTAACCCTAAATAATAAAGCATTATTTCGAGAAGCTAAGAAGATTGCCAATGCAATCGGTTTTAAATATGTTTGGGTCAGGAATGGGACAGTACTTGTACAGGAGCGGGATGGATTATCATCAATTGCAATACGTTCTGGGGAAGATCTTAAAAGAATTGTTATCAGTGGGAAGAAGTGTACTGAAAACCTAGATTTATAGCTATACCTATGCTCACACAGTTTGTTTGTATATTTATATTAAGCTTTGTCCTTATTCCGTTTCTATTTGTTTATCTGACAGGTTTATAAGTTTAGTTAAGAGGTATGTCAGACTCAAATGTTACGTCTATTTCTTGCCTACTAGCTTGCACCATTGGTTGTCAATGCTTGTATTTAAAAAATTCTTGCATTTTATTTTAGGTATTCTATATTACATGCGATTGAATTATTTTTTGCCAATTAAGCGTTTATGTATAATATTAAAAAATACCTTGAAGTACAAACACAGTGGCAAACTTAAAGTAATTTGTAATTCTGGCTTATCTGTAACTTATCATGTAATTACCGTACACAACGGGCTTATATGTTATTTGTTGGGCGTTAAGCGTTACATATTACGAATTTATTATATTACTGTTATTTATGGCTACTAACAACATTACATTTTACTACCAGAATTGTAGAGGTACTCGTGCAAAGTTGCAAACGCTTTATATGAACATATTGAGTAATTCTTATGACGTTATCGTTCTGACCGAAACTTGGCTTATACCTGATATCCGTGATAGTGAATTTATTGATGAACGATATGTTGTATTTAGATGTGACCGTGACCGTGGCGTGACGAATAAAACAGATGGAGGTGGTGTTCTAATTGCTGTGCTTCGTGAATTGCGGGCTACAATATTGACAACCCCATCATTTAACTCTAAAATTGAACAAGTATTAGTACAGATGCCTGCCACGCAGCAGCACACACGCCATATTATTGGTGTCGTGTATATGCCTCCAGCGTCTCTTGCAGAAGTATATGAGCAATACTTAGACATGCTGCAAGGCTTAGCTAATAATCCCAATTGCAATTCATATCATTTCTTTGGTGATTATAACTTGCCTGAGATTGACTGGGTGCAGCATGGCAACCATGCCATTGCACGTCACACGGACTCTACGGGACTTATATTACTAAATTTTATAGATATAATAAATGGTTTACAATTTCACTACACAAAAAATAGTTCAGGTAATGTGCTAGATTTAATAATCTCTAACGCGGACCCTCAATTGATCTCCTGCAATATCTTGGTGAAACCCGATAACTTCCACCCCCCTTTTTCTATATTAACTCATCTAGATGTGCGTTTCAAACCGATGAAATGCCATCCGGTTCGCAGATATAACTTTTACAAAGCCAACTATGATGGCATTAAACACGACTTAGGCAACGTAGATTGGGAAGAGTCATTATCTCATCATTCTTCTGAGATGGCTGTTGATTTTTTTATGAAATTATTTATAGAGATATCAGGTCACATACTCCGTTAACTTATACTAAAAACTCAAAATTTCCGATTTGGTTTTCACGTTCTCTAATAAAAACATTTAAAGCTAAAGAACATGCTTGGATTAAGTGGAAAAAATATGGTAATCGCTCTGATTATGTGCATTTTTCAAATTATCGCAAATTTTTTCATAGTGAGACCGCTAAATGTTATAAGAGATATATGAAATCAGTTGAGGACAGTATTCCCAAATCTATTAAGTATTTTTGGTCGTATGTCTCTTCCAAGAAAGGCAAAGCTAAGTACCCTGCTAATATGTTTTACAAAAATATTTCTTCCGATGACCCCAAGGAAATATGCAATTTGTTTTCAACTTTCTTTTGTTCGGTTTACGAACCCTCTACCTTTGACCCAGACCTGTGGCAACCGTCTAATTGTTATGAAGACAATTCACCACGTATTTCTGACATTTACTTGCCAAAGGAATCAATACGTACAGCATTGAAGTCACTGGATTCTTCTAAAGGAGCTGAACCCGACGGCATACCACCTTCCTTCTTCATAAGTACATCTGACCACTTGTCTTCAGCCTTACATATAATTTTTAATAAATGTTTGAGGGAGGGGGTCTTTCCTACAGTTTGGAAACAAGCCTCTATCACCCCTGTGTACAAGAGTGGCAATAAAAATAATGTAGAGAATTATCGTCCCATTTCTATTCTTTCCACTTTGTCAAAGGTTTTTGAACGACTTGTGCACAGTGCGCTATATCCTCATATCCGTCATCTTATCATACCCGAACAACATGGTTTTGTCAAACGTCGCTCTACCACCACTAACCTCATGACCTTTGTGAACTATCTCTTTGAAAATATGGACCGCCAGGTACAGGTTGACTCTGTTTACACGGATTTTCAGAAGGCCTTTGACAAGGTGGATCACATCCTGCTTTGGAGAAAATTGCCTATAATGGTATACGTGGCAATTTGCTCAGATGGTTTGCTTCTTATGTTTTCAATAAGACTCAAAAGATCGTCATTAATGGTCATGCATCTGACTTTATAGTTGTTACATCCGGGATTCCACAGGGATCAGTATTGGGTCCTTTTCTATTTGTAATGTTTATTAATGACATTAAACATTGTTTTATCAACTCACATTTCTTGATGTATGCAGACGATATGAAAATTTATATCACGTGTAATAATATTCGTGACTGCTGTTATTTACAACAAGACCTTGATAGATTTTATGAATAATGCCTAAAAAATAAATTCTTTCTTAGTCTTCCCAAATGTTACACAATCTCTTTTACTAAAAATAAAAATCAGGTCAAATTTAATTATTCATTGAATAACATAATACTTAATGAAGTTCAATCTGTCCGTGACCTGGGTGTAACGATTGACTCTAGCCTGCATTTTGATACTCATATTGACAATATAGTAAAAAAGGCCTTTCAGATGTATGGACTCGTGAAGAGATTTTGTAGTAGCTTTGTGCGAGCCTCTACATTCTTAATATTATACAAGACCCTGATTCGGTCGCAGTTGGAATACGCCGTCCAAATTTGGGATCCTCTATATGATAAGTACAAGGATAGGCTAGAAATTGTGCAGAAGAAATGTTTATGTACTATAAATTATAGATGTTGTCGTCCTAAAGTCTCCTATGAACAATTACAAAAACAAATAATAATTACAATTACTAATATAAATTATAGAACAATAACTATAATACGATATAATGTTCTTAGTTTGAAATCTAGACGATTTCTTCTGGGTATAATGATGCTGCATGGTATATGTAATAATAGATTCGACTGCATTCCTTTATCAAATAGTCTACATTATACAGTACCTAGAACTGTCATGCTTCGTGGGGTACGTGTGCCTCAGCTGTTCCACACAAACTGGTGCAGGAATAACGCCGGGGTGCGCGTGCCTCTTCGTCGTTTCGATGACGCGTACAACACTCACTTTATGGAGCTTGACATATTTACTCTTTCCAAACGTCGTTTCAAGGCAAGAGCAATAGAGTTACTAAATTCTTAAGTAGGTATATATATATATATATTTCTTTCTTCTTCTTTTTAAAAGTCTTTTATGATGCACACTGTATGTCTGTTTTCATTTAACTTTTGTTTATGTGAATTCGCGGACAATGGTGTGGGTTACATGTGTAACATAAATATAGAATAGATTAGGTATGTATTTCTAATTATTGTGCTAATTTAAGAATCTTTAGTTAAGCTTTGCATGTAACTGTTTTTTGTTCCAAACCCAATAAAATAAAAAAAATACCATTTTAATTGATTGATGATCAGCAATGTGTCTGAGTGTCTTAAATATGTAAATAACCTTGCGAAGTCTGGTAACAAGAACCCCCAAGTGGGATTTGAATGATAGGGATTGGTCCAAAGTCACACCTAAGTATTTTATAGAATCCGTTCTTTGGAGGGTCGGACAGTCGTAACTAGTCAACACCGGGTGGTTACATGAATGAGCAGTGATAGATAGAGCCGTAGGAGGTAGAAGGTCATTTCTAAGAGCAAATGTTATTAAGGGTAAGCACATTGTTCTTTAGCCGTGTGCATACGGTCTGACCTCCACCCTGTGCATTACGAAAAACATCGCCCCAACTATTTCCGTAGAACAAGAGCACAGTGTCATCAGCGAAAGTTAATATTCTTCCGTTCTGAAGCTGTAGCTGACATAGATCGTTGATATACACTAAAAACAGTGAGGGCCCAAGTATACTTCCTTGCGGAACACCATAGGTTTCATTGACCACCTCACTGGTCCAGTTGTCTATTAGACTGTTTGCGTACGGTTGTTGAGATAGTCTTCAAAAAGTAGGATTGAAAGTCCTCTCACTCCTATCCTGTCCAGATTCCCCAAAAGGTGTGGGACAGAGACCGTGTCACAGGCCTTTGCCAGATCTAAAAATATGGTTAAACATTTTCTTTTTGAGCCTTAATTGAAAACAAAAGCATTAGTAAGCTCATGCACCGCGTCAGCAGTACATTTTCCGCAAAGAAAACCAAACTGTGTTGCTGAAAGAAGGTTCTTTGATTCCAAGAAACTCATTAGGCGGTTTTTTATTAGACGCTCTAAAATCTTAGACAAGGTTGGTAGTATTGAGATTGGCCTATAATTATTGACACAATCTCTGTCACCGCTCTTGAAGATGGGTTTAATTAGAACGGTTTTAAAGATCCGAGGAAAAACGGCCGTAAAAAGGCCCAGGTTATAGATATACGTCATGGGAGGAGTGAGCAAGTGCTTGTATCGTTTGATGATTTTACCCGAGATTTTGTCGACTCCCACTGCACAATTCTCCCTCAGGTTTGATATAAGCAACTCAAATTTATTCTCGTCCGTAGGAAGCAGGACGAGAGATTGTACCGGATTTGTAAGGTTTAGGCCGTTTTGGTCAGAATAGCTAGCCCCGCCCTCGCTTGTTACGCCTTCAGCAAGTCTTTTTCCCACATTAGCAAAGAAGGTGCTAACACCTTCTGAAAGGTGATGTGCTGGAGTGCAACTATAGAGGAATAAAGCTAATACCACATAGTATGAAAGCATGGGAGAAAGTTATTGAAAAGCGGCTGAGAGAAGAGAGTGAGATCTCACAAAACCAGTTCGGTTTTATGCCTGGTCGGGGTACAACGAATGCCATTTTCATCCGCCAGCTGTGCGAAAAATACAGAGCTGTGCATAAAAACTTGCACATGGTGTTCGTTGACCTTGAAAAGCCATATGACCGGGTGCCTCGAGAGGTTTTGTGGTGGGCCCTTAAGGAGAAAGGCGTGCCTGGGAAGTATGTGCAGATCAGAGCGATGTACAGTCGTTGCAGTACCAAGTCCGGTCTGCAGTGGACACCACTGACAGCTTCAGTGTAGCTGTCGGTTCACACCAGGGATCGGCCCTCAGCCCCTAACTCTTCCTGATGATAATGGACGCTCTGGCGTCGGACATCCAGGAAGAGGCTCCCTGGTGTATGCGTTTTGCTGATGACATTATGCTGGTTGCCGAAAGCGGCTCAGAGGTCCAGAGCAGATTGGAGACGTAGTGGCAAAGACTGGAGAGTGTTGGCCTGAAATTGAGCAGAACCAAAACCGAATATCTGTTCTGCGATTTCGACGGTCTCTCCAGTTCTATGCTTGTAGCTCTCAACGGAATGCCTATACCGATCTGCTCCAACTTTCGGTACTTCGGGTGGATGGTTCAGGGGCGATATAGACCGAGACGTAACGCACATTATCAACTCAGGATGGATGAAATGGCGACAGGTCACTGGAACAACTTGCGACCGACTGCTGCCCCTTAAGTTAAAAGGGAAAATCTATAAGTCCGTGATTAGACCTGTCGTACTGTATGGATCAGAATGTTGGGCTGTGAAAAAGACTGATGAAAAAGATTGCATGTGGCGGAGATGAGAATGTTAAGATGGACGTGTGGAGTAACGAGAATGGATAAAGTGAGAAATGAGTACATTAGAGGTAATTTAAAAGTGGCGCCAGTCATAGAAAAGTTGAAAGGGAACCGCTTATCTTGGTATAATAATAATAATAATAAACACTTACATAATAGATATAGCAGTCCCAAACACTAACAATGTACAAAAAACCATCACAGAAAAAATTAGGAAGTACACAGAGTTACAAGAGGAAATCACGAGAGTTTGGAAAATGAATAGAGTCACAATAGTTCCAATAGTAGTATCAACAACTGGTGTTATTCCGAAAAAAATATTTAATAGTTTTAATGCACTCAATCTATCCAAATACACATACCTAACACTACAAAAAGCTGCCATATTAAACACTTGCCGAATAGTTATAAAATTTTTACAACTAGATTTAGATAACAATGTCACTGCAGTACAAAGCAATTTACCATCTGAAAGAAATAACTAGGATCTCACCTTGGTTCACACCCGTGAGATTCTAGCAAATACCAGGTTTTAACCTGAGAAAAACGAAGTTTAAAAACATCATAATAATAATAATAATAAGGTATAGAGGAGGGATGAAACACATGTAACCAAAAGAGTTATGAATATAAATGTGGATGGATATAGAGGGAGAGGGAGGCCAAAGAAAAGTTGGATGGGTTGTGTGAGGAGTGATATGATAGAAAAGGGACTTAGTGATAGCGTGACGGCTGACAGGACAGAATGGAAGAAAAAAACGTGTTGCGCCGACCCCAAGTAACATGGGATAAGGGCAGGAAGATGATGATGACTTAGATACATACAAATCAAATGTTACATAATTTCGTAAGAGGTCAGAAAAAGGAGAAAAAAAGAATAAAAGGAGGAATAAACGACTAATTATGAAAGAGATGTGAATATATAGAAACAGAAAGGCATTAGAGAGAAAGGAAATGGTCTTTTACTAGCTTTTTAAAATAAGCGAGTGACTGGGCTAGTCTAACTGGCATCGGTAACGCATTCCAAAATCGCACAGCTTGAACTGCAAATGATTTGTCATAAAACTTTGTGGAATGCGAGGGCATCAAAAGTATCAAATTCTCCGATGATCTCAAATGTCTAGAATGTGTGTCATGAAGGAACTTTAAACGTTTTTTGAGATAAGAGGGGGTTGTAGAAATTAACAGAACACTGTAGAGTAATGATAAAACATGGGCATTCCGGCGAAGGCGGATTGGCAGCCACTTGAGCTTAATACGAAATTCAGAAACATGGTCATATTTGCGTAAACCAAATATGAATCTAATGCAAAAGTTTTGGAATCGCTCAAGCTTATCAAGCTGTAATTCAGTAAGATCTAAATAACTAACATAGGTATTAGGTATTAGGTCCAGGATTGGGAAAAGGAAGGATTGAGCGAGCGCAGTTTTGGTGGCAGTTGGAAGAAAGTTGCACAGTATTCGTAAAGACACCGCAGACGCAAACAACTTGCGGCTAACTTCTTGCAATAGAGGACCCCACGAAAAATCTTTGTCGACGTAAATACCCAGGTTTTTCACTGAGTCGCCTTATGGAATAATTGAGCCATCAAAAACAATCCGGGGGAGCTGTGTCTAGTTTATTCTTGAGCGCAACCTAGGGCTGCCGACAATAATGACTTGAGTCTTCGTCGGATTAACCTTCAGACGATGAGCCAAACTCCACTCAGAGATACGAGCTTTAGCTGGTATCTCTTCTTACGTACCTCTTACTTACTCTTCGTATTCAAATTCCAATGAACTTCTCTCATCCTACCACCTTTACGCTGTCGATCTGCAAATGTATTTGCAAGCTCTGTTAGATGAACTGTCTGAGGCTGTTAATATGGTACTATTGAAGACAAAAGTGCATGGAGAGCCTAAGGTCGACTTTTGACTGTTAGGTTTTGCATTACGTATCATGACTTTCATGAGACGACTAGATGGCGCTGTTCAATCATGAAAATAACACTGCAAAGCTTATAAACCTTATTATGCAGAGGCAGATAATAAGGTTTTTAATACCTAAAATAATTACTAAGTAATAATAATATATTTATATTCAAATAAACAAAAATTACTATATTTTCTTATTTCCGAGTACTTAATACAGCGCCATCTAAACCAAACTAAATAAGCCAATTGGTATATCGGTTAATTCGACTACAGATGGCGTCGATCATAAATAATAAAAATCCCTACATTCACAAAGTAGCTCTTATTTTCACGTTCCAGAATAAATAATCAGTAGCTCAGGTGGATAAGCATGGCAGAATAACATAGATCGTTCAACAGGGCACCGGTTCGCAACCCAGCTCTCTGTTGACTTTTTTTGAATTTAATTATTATAATATATAATTTATATTCTATTTTTTGTATTTTTAAACGTTTTTATTTTATTTTTTGTTATAAATAATATAAAAAATATGAGGTATAAGATGTATAAATGAATATAGGGATAATATACAAGTATACGACGGCAGTTGACGGCACGGTTGGCGTAGTGGTGTAGCGTCCGGCTGCTGCGCTGCGTGTCGCGGGTTCGATCCCCGCACGTAAACAAATATTTGTATGACCTACAGATAGTTGTTCCGGGTCTGGGTGTCTTGTGTATGTGAATTTAAATGTTTGTGAACGCACCCACGATACAGGAGTATTAATTCCTAGTGTGGGGCAACGTTTTTTTTTTTTAAGAAAAAAAAAAATACATATACTACTATATATAACATTATATAAATATATATTATATAAATTACTTTCATAATTGGTGGTAAGTATTAGTATTATTAGTAAAAAACATTTATGTAAGAAGATTTAGATATATTTTTCTTACAGCTTAAGATTTACTAAGTTTAATTCTCGTAAAGGATAAGAAATGAAACTATTTTATTGATTATAGTTTAAGACATTTAATTCTCAAAGAAGAATACAATTTATGTCTTTCTTTCTTATAGAATGTATAACCTAACCTAGCAGTTTTACATCCAATTAACAATGATTTAATTCACTTGTTAAGGAGAAATACAAGTAAAATTTATAACTGAATAACTCTATTACAAAATAGAAGACCTTAACAAAGTAAAACTGTATAATAGATATTATAAGTATTCTAAATCAAAACTGTGTTGTGCTATTCTTCTATTATTTAGTTTTATTTACATTATGTTATAATAACTTTCACTATAATATATGCAACCTTAGTTCTTTCTGTAAATATTTTACCTACTCATAAATTATAAAAATTTTACGTTTTGCATAATTATGTTTAGTGGTATTGACTATAATGATTGATTTGTGCATTATGTTATGACTAAGGTTCATAGCTTAAGTATTCGTTCCAGAAGGAGGAAGAAATTGAAGCTAAACCTAAAATCAATAACAATTGTAAGACCGGGTTATAGCTGTCATTTTGGGACCGAGTTGTTTATAATAATAAATAAATAATTTATTATGTTGGAAAGGAATCTATATTTATATTGTTTTTATTTTAATTTCTTATATTATATAAGAAATCAAAATCATTAGTGTAATAACATTTTGTTGTTATAAAGTAATGTATAAATTTATCCAACTTACACCAAGTTTGATTACTGTAATTTATCATATAAATTATAGCTACCCCGGTCTTTTCATTTTTACTCAATCATTATTACTCAATTCAATAGTCAACACCTTATATTCTTTAATATTTCGTGTATCCGCCATTTTGATCGATTACAGCTTGCAACCGCGAACCCATGGAGTCTATTAATTTTTCACATAAATTGTAACCCCGTATAGAATCCCATACCTCCATGCAGTGAGTACTCAGTGCTTCCTTAGTCCTTTCGTTCCTATTGTCCCACTTTTGAACCATAACGCCCCATAAATTTTCAATGGGGTTTAAATCTGGCGATCTCGCAGGCCAAGGAATAATTCGTATGTCCGATTGCTGGCTAAACCACTCTTGCACAATTATGGAACGGTGTATAGGACAATTGTCCTGCACGAACGTTATTACTGGCATGTCTTCTACAGGAAAAACATTCCGCACAGTGGGCAACATGACGTCATTCAGCACATCTAAGTAGTTAACACTGTTTGCACGACTGGGTATTACAGTAAGTTCTCCTGGTCCTGCAGCTGTCATCCATCCCCAAATGTTCACTGTTATACGACCGGATTCAGAGTTAGGCACAACGTGATCACTATCATAGTGATCACGTTGTGCCGTTGGGGTAGACCGACGTTCTGAGCACAACACTCACAGCTGTCTTATCCGTTTTTGTTTTATTTTCTTATTCACTTTTACGCGTGTCGCGGTCACGAAAATTCAGACAAAGCCAATATAAACTCGGTGCTATCATCTACTGTTGTTGTTTTGCCCTAAGGAAGTTTGTATCAAACAAAAAACAACTAAGAAAATTACATCGCAAAAAGTGCTTAATCACAGTAACTGAACCACGAGTGCAGCGGATTGTCGTCGCTAAACGCAAGATACAAGTGCTATAGCGGCGTGCGTGGCTCGCTCGCGGCGGCTTTGGCGGTGCAGTGCAGCATAAACCAGCGGTACAGTCCAACAACATCCAGCGGTGCAGTACAGCAGCATCCGGCGGTGCAGTGCAGCAACATCCATCGGTGCAGTGCAGCACCATCCGGCAGTGCGGTGCAACAACAATTAGCGCTGCTTTAAATAACAGGTGTGCATTATCGTATTTACTTACTGTAACCTGCACTTAGGTGTGCGTTACGATGCCACTGAAAAGAACTCCCCCATCCACACCGCAGGAGAAGGCAAAGTCAGATACAAACCAAAGTTCAGCACCCGTCACGGACACCGACTATGAGAGTTCCAGTAATGTCACTAGCAGACCCCGCGCCCGTAAGCGCCAGTATGATGATGAAGTGTCTGTTGTCATGTCAGAAATGAAGCGTTCCCTTGAAACTTTCAAATTGCAACAGAACACAATACAGGAATCTATAAATGGCATTCTGAAGCAGAATTGTGAAATTAAACAATCTGTGGAGTTCATGGAAAAACACTATGAAGAAATGAAAGATAAGTTAGTTTCAATGGAGACTGAAAGACGAACACACTTAGCCTATATACAAGGACTAGAAGCAAAAGTGGAGAACCTCGAGAAATCTCAAAAACAAGCCAATATTGAGATAAGGAACATTCCTATCCAAAAAAGTGAGACTAAAGACGATCTACTGAAGATAGTGACTAAAGTGGGGCTAGCAACCAAAGTTGGTGTTAATGAAACCCAAATAAGAGATGTTTTTCGCCTGAATTCCGATAAAACAGCGAATGGACCTATCATTGTAGATTTTTCCTCGGTTATATTGAAGGAGAAAATTCTAACTTCGGTGAAAAATCACAATCGGACAAATCAAAACAATAAATTAAATACGGCTGATTTAGAACTCGACGGTAAACCTCAACCGATTTACATTGCCGAATGCCTTACTCAAAAAGCGCGAAAATTGTTCTATCAAGCTCGTGAGTTTGGTAAGAAATACAGTTACGAGTTCTGTTGGGTAGCCCATGGTAAGATTTTTCTCCGTCAACGAGTGGGTGCCCCGTCACATCGAATAGATAAGGAGAGTGATTTCCACATACTGCGCCCTCAAGCTAAACCGTGACTTATTTTATTTTTATATATTTACTGCATGTTGCTAGTTAAACTAAGTTTCAATTACATTTGCATTATATTTAGGTTAGAATATAATATTTCTGGTGTGCCACATTTTCAATTAGCCCATTCGGAAGGTCTCTCAATTGTTTACACTTCACATAATTTACTTACACACACGCAAGTTATAGAAAAACTAATACAAACATATCTACAAACAAAACATCGCAAATCTTTCTCTATCGGTAAAAATGTACTAATTGTTGCTATAATTGGCCTAATTATTGGAAATTATCTTTTTCATAAATATCAGATGCGCGTTTTAAAATTCTTACGTAAAAATGCTTTTTTTGGATAACATTTCAAGCCATATTGATTCTGCTCAGGTGTCTGAGTCTATGATCTGCTCTCCTGAAAGCCTTGTAAGTAATATTGATTTGTCCCGGACAGCCTTATGTTTGATGCACACTAACATCCGTAGTGTAACTTGCAATTATGATAACCTTATCATTCTCCTGGAAAGAATTTGTATACAATGTGATATTCTCGTACTCACAGAATATGTTGGCTGAGTAAATGTTCAACTGTGCCCGAAATTGTCGGCTACACGTCATACTCCTCAGACTACCTTAATCAGAATGACGGTGTCATTATATATATTAAATCTGAAATAAAACACCGCTTAACAAAACCATCCGTGATAGATGCCAACTGCCTTATTTTACAATCTGAGAACGAGTATGCTATCGTAGCTGTGTACCGCTCACCATCTAACCGAAATATTAATAATTTCTGCGACAGCCTTGATTTGTGTCTTGCATCATTAAAGTCAGTGAAATCGGTGGTACTGATTGGTGATATCAACGTAAATATTTCCCCAAATGGTAATGATCCGAACTGTAGTAATTACTTGGACCAAATGGCATATCATGGTTTTCTACCTGCCCATGTCTTTCCTACTCGTAAAAGTAGTTGTATAGATCATGTGATGCTGAGATCCAATAAATACACAGCTACATATGTACTTGACTCGTCTATAACTGACCATGCGCCACTGGTTTTTTGTCTTGATTGTAAAATAAAGAGACACACCTCTAAGACCACTTTTCTTAAAATTGATTATCCATCTTTAATCCAGAAACTTTCAGATACAGACTTTAGCCCTGTTTATGATACCGCCGATGCGAATGTTTCCGCTACCTACTTAACAAACTTAATTTCGCAAGCTATTACTGCTCACTCAAAACCTGTAACAATCGCTCATCGTAAGCGAACCATTAAGCCATGGTTAACTCCGGGTTTAGTACGGTGCATCAGGCATAGGGACACATTGCACAAAAAAGCAACTCTTGATCCAGATAATGCAATTACTCGAGTCACGTATACAAGGTATCGAAATTTTTGCAACAACCTTTTAAAAAAGCTAAAAATTACTTACGAAAAAAACGAGTTTCACAAGAATAAAAATAATCCAAAGGGCATGTGGAATTCCATTAATAAAATTGCTAACCTTAAGAAAAATTCTCCTCCTCCCAGTGAGTTACTTACTCTCGCTCAAGAACCATCCGAGTCAGTTAAAGTAGTTAATAACTATTTTGCAGGCATCGGAGAAACACTTGCAAATGCAATATTAAATAAACGGAGCGCAAATCGGCCGACAGATTCTTGTTCATCGCAGTCACCTAAAGATTCTATGGTGCTACTTGATACAGACTCTGTAGAAATTGGATCCATTATTCTTGACTTGAAAAGTGACTCAGCAACTGGTATTGACAATATTCCAACACAAGTGATAAAGAGAGCAAAGTGCAGTCTTATTTCCCCCCTTACATACATGTGTAACCTGTGCCTAACCTCTGGTATTTTTCCGAACATATTGAAGAGGGCGTTGGTACATCCAATCTATAAGAGTGGGGACAGAGATATTGTCGGAAACTACAGACCCATATCCGTGCTGACAGTTATCTCTAAAATCCTAGAGAAACTCTTAAACTCTAGATTAACAAACTTTTTAACACACAATAATATTATTGCTGAGAACCAATTTGGCTTTATGAAGGGTCGACCTACTGAAGATGCAACTTTACTTCTATCTGAGGTTATTGCTCGAAACCTTGATTCCAAGAAGAGGGTTATAAGTGTGTTTCTTGACATGTCAAAAGCCTTTGACACTGTCTCTGTCCCCTTCTTACTTTCAAAGATGGAATCGATTGGTATTCGTGGGATTGCACTAGAGATTTTTAGATCATATTATCTCTCCAACCGAACCCAGTGCGTTAAAATAGGCAGTTACATAAGCTCAGAAGTATCTCTCTCTTTCGGCGTTCCGCAAGGCAGCGTTCTTGGACCCACTCTCTTTCTCTTGTACATTAACGACCTGTGTTTAAAAGTACTTCCAAATTGTAATATTATTACCTACGCCGATGACACTGCGCTGGTTGTGCAAGGAAATGATTGGAAGGAGGCTCAGCGGTACACAGAACATGCTATTAGAGAAATAATGACTTGGCTTAATTATAACCTTTTGACACTGAATGTTGATAAGACTAAGTATATCACTTTTGCTCTTCGTGGTAACACCCAACCGGGACCTGAATTTGAAATTAGTGCACATACTTGTGACCTACAAGAAAATTGTGGTTGCCCTAAACTAACTCGCACTACCAATATAAAATGTCTGGGTCTCCTTATAGACAGCTCCCTAACATGGACCGCACACATTACTTCAGTAATTGCCCGCGTAAGAAAATTGATGCCAATCTTTAGAAAGCTTAGGAATTCTGCTGATCTTGAAACCTTGCTATGTGTTTACTATGCCCTTGCTGAAAGTTTACTGAAGTACTGTGTCCTTGTGTGGGGAGGGATTGGCAAGACCATTTTGCTTCCCCTAGAGCGTGCACAAAGAGCTGTACTGAAGGTCATGCTTGGACGACCACGAAGGTACAGCACTGATCTTTTATATCGTGAGTGTTCCGTTTTAACTGTTAGACAGCTTTTTATTTTATCGACAGTACTCCGTAAGCATAAAAACACCCGATATATAAGGATTTCTAAGCGTGACAAAGCAAGAGTTTGCTCGGGGACACCGCATAGAACGGTGTTTAGCACACAACAATATTATGTTGCAGGCAATAATTTATATAACATCGCAAACCGTGTGAATAACATTTATGCACTTCCAACTAAGAATTGCAAGGATTTAATACGAGACTGGCTTCTACGATTAAACTATAGTGAAACTGAAGAAATTATCAACAGTTAAACATGTATATAAAGAAAGATACACACCACCCCCCTCCTACATTTACCTTCCCACACACTTTACACATCCTCACCCCTTATCACACTACACACACACATACTTTACTCATCTTTGTGGTAACGTAGTTTTATAATTTTGTTTGTCCTATAAATTTTATTTAATTTTATTAGCTTATCTAACGATAATTTCGCCATTAGTGGAGATGTTGTGCTTAGAACAATGAATTGTGTTTTTAATAAATAAGTGTGGAAGACGCTGACGACTGTGACACAGTTTATACTAGTATAGTCGTCAACGTAATCTCTTATAAAAATGTATTCATTGCCATGATTTTGTATATAGATTTTAAGAGAAATTTAAATTATGAAGAGTGAAATAAATAAACTATTATTATTATTATTATTATCATAACGCGTATTATTCCTACGCCACAACCTAACTTGCCCGTGCTGCCTAGACTTGAAAGTCTTTTCATCACTGAAGATAACGTTGCTCCAGTCGAAATGTCTGTATTTCAAAGCGAACTCCAATCGTGCTCTTTTATTAGCTTCGGTTAGCAATGGCTTAATAGCATGTCGACGATAATGCAGACCTTCACTATGAAGAGCACGATACACCGTCCGCAAAGATGTATCAAACAACTCTGCGTAATATCTTGTTGGTGTAAAGCCATTTTCCTCATAACCTTGCACCATAAGTTGACGCTGGTCTGAGTCAATATGGCGTCTTCTGCCAGATCTACTGCGGTGTTCCAACGAACCCTCTTCTTGAAACCGCTTTATCCATAAAGTGACAGCCTTTACCTATAAGGGAAATATATTATTTATTATTTTCGTGTATCGATAACCATGGATAATAAAATAAATAACGAACAGTGATTTTAAAACATTACTTACGTTTAAGCCAGTTTCTCTCGAAATTTCAGAATAATTTAGGCCTTGATTATGCAATGCTATTATTTGGGCCCTCGTAGCAATATTAGAACGCGAACTCATGGTAAAGATAAATATTAAAAAATTGTTAAACGCAATCGTAACTGAACTCACTCAAAGATAGTAAAGAACGTTATGATTGAATAAAAAGATTTAATTTTTATACAGTCAATATTAAACTACCCTCAATTCTTTTGAGATTTATGATACAGGTTAAAGTCGCTAAACAACTTCGATATAATAAAGAGTAGGATAATTTCAACTCATTGCGTAATGACGCAATAGTCCAGTGGCTATGGTATCGGTAAATTTTATGCCACTGAGTTCGAATCCTAGTTATTACGAGCTTTGCTTTATAAGGTTTGTAATGTCGTAGGAGAATTTGTGTTAAAATTAAGTAATATTGTAACTAGCAATAAACAAGATAATGTTCTTTAACGAGAGATGTATATTTTCCAATCCAACTAATATACTAGCGCCATCTATGTCGTTCAAGACGTATTATTAAGGCGATGAAACCCTGTACAAACGATTTTGGTTTGGAACTCTCCATGCACTTCTGTCTTCATTAGTACATACAGATTTATCTGTTGGTAATGTTTTTACAGATCGTCAACGTAAAGGTGGTAGGATGCATAAGTTCATTGGAAATTGAATTAATAAAAATAGCGAAAAGAAGAGGAGATAGCACGCCTCCCTGTGGTACGCTGGCAGAGGTATTGCACCATTACGAGGATGAATCATCGATAGAAATACATTGCCGGCGGCCACACAGGTAACTGTGAAACCAATTAATTGCCGTTGGAGATATGTCAAGAGAGCTGAGTATACCGAATACGATATCAAAATCGACGGTGATAGGACCGTCAAATTACCGAAAATTAATTAAAGAAAAATGGTGAACAATCGGGATTATGAAGAGCAGAAAGTTCATTTAAAGTTTTTGCTTTGATAGCACCATTGAAGTTAGAAGAAGTGAAAAAATGTTGATTAAGTAATTCAAGATCTATATATATATCTTTAGGAATAGAATCTTGGCGTGACTTTCCAACTCCCACTGATCTAAGAAACTTTCATACTTTGGATGGGTCACCGCTCCCCACCGAGTGTTTCTACGTTGACGTCGTGGTGGGGCTTATGGGTCTCCATGATCCTGGGGACTTCTGGCATGAGTGACTAACTTGTGCTGGAAGGCTCCAGGGGAGAGGCCCGACTAAGAGGAACACACCGGGGGTCGCGTCCATTGTCAGTCGATCATCGTCGACTGCCAGTGGATGCGACCTCCACCCAATCCTAAGCTTGGAGGCGTGGCTATGGGATGCGTACCGGAGGGATGTCCGGATGCTAGCGCCTCACAAGAGGGCTGCGCCGTTGGGAGGCTTGAGCAAGCTGTTCGAGCCTCCCAACGGCGTGGAACCTGGGGGAATCTTCGTCGCTGCTCTCTGGTACGCATCTGTTCATCAGATGCGACCGTGAGAGTGGCGTCGAAACTAGGGAGGGCCCAAAAGGGCAGAGTGTGTGAGTGAGTGAATGAATGAGAGAGAGTGAATGTGTTTATGCGATATGCGAAGGAAAGATAGGGAGGTCGAGTTAGGGGAGATAGGGACCACACCCTCCAAAGGAAAACCAAAATGATAAATAAGATTAAAGAAAATAATTCCCAGTCACGCCCCCGTTCGTATACTGGGGGGGGCGGCTCTAATCTTACGCTTACCAACGACGACCTGGATCCGCTTGTCGGGGACAAACCCGACAACAAGAGCCGAGGAGGCTCCAGATCATCTCCTACCTTTGAGGAGATGATCAATTTCAGCTTTAAGACGCCCGACAAGCCGCAGTCGGGCGAAGAAAGCCAAACCCAAGTCGGCAAGGAGGTGGAGAGTGGTGCGGCGTCGGCGACCGACGCAGCACCACTTCTCACCGCTCTGGGCCCTTTTAGGAGCCTGGAGCGTGAGGAGGGGAGCGCTTCCGGAAGCGCCGTGAGTCAGGGCTCGTGGTTCTTCCGGAACCAGAAGCGTCCCAAATCAGGGGATGGCCGTGAGTCGTCCTCTGACGCTGAGGTGATGGCGCCGCCTCCCAAGATTCCCACCAGCACGAGGGGTAGGGGATCTGGGAGTCGGAGCAAGGCCACGAAGGCTGGCAGGCGAGCCCTGAGGCTCGCCGCGGAGGAGGAGCGCCGCTCCACCGCTGGGGGTTCCCGGGTATCGGTCTCGGGGTCCTCAGGCGGACGATCGGCGTTCTCTGTCAGCTCCAAGTCGGAGCGAGCGGACAGGCTTGCGGGGGTCGTGGAGAACGCGATAAAGGATGTGGTCCACAAGAGGCTTGCCTCTTCTAGGAGCAGGGCCACATCCGCGGCCATGGCCTCCATTGTGGCGGCGGCGGAGAGGAGCTTCGGCGGGCCTCCGTCTGCGGACGAGACGTCCAAATTGCGGACGGAGGTCGCCCGCCTGACCGCCACTACGGAGCTTTTGGTTAAGGAGAACCAGAGGCTCCGGGCAGACCTGGCCGAGCTCCGACGAGGAGCTGGCCCCCGGAGGGACGCGCAGGACGAGCTCCAGCATGGGCCGAGTCAGCCCCTGCCCGCCGCGGAGAACCAGGTTCTCGATCTGGTGCGGCAGGAGCTGGCTGCCTTCAACAGGCGGTTCTCCGTGCTGGAGGGCATCGTGCTGCGGCCCCCGCTGGCGGCGAGTCAGCCGGCGTTGGGCCAGCGGCTACCGGGCTCATTTGTCGCCGCTGCGGCTGCTGCGCCCAAGCAGGGTTCGGTGGGACGGGCCGACAGCGGGTCTGTGCTGAGACCCGCGGGGCCGGCCCCGCCGAAGGCGCCAAAGGCGCCGCCCAAACCGGGTGGGGCGGCTGCACGGGCGGCGAAAGCCCCGAAGGCCCCAGCCCAGGCAGCGAGACGGCCGTCACAGCCTGCCCCGACTTCCCAACCTCCTCCGGCTGAGGCTGCCGAATGGCAAGTGGCCGGGGAGAAAGAGAAGGCGGGAAAGGCCAAAAGGGCGGCCAAACGACGAGAGAGGCGGAAGCGGCGCAAGGAGCGGGCCGCTGCGGCCAGGCTCCGCGCCCCGAGGTCCGCGGCTGTGGTTATCACGCTGCAGCCGGAAGCGGTCCAGAAGGGCGTGACCTACCGCAGCGTGCTCGCCAAAACCAAGGCGGCGGTGAGCCTCGAGGAGGTGGGGTGTGCCGACGGCGTTCGGGTGAAGGTCACCAAGACCGGAGCCCGGATGCTGGAGGTCCCCGGCGCCTCCAGCGGCCCAGCTGCTGACGCCCTGGCTGAAAAGATCAGGGCGTTGCTGGTCGACGAGGCTCGAGTGTCCAGGCCCACCAAGAGCGCAGACATGCGCATAATGGGCCTGGACGACTCTGTGACGGAGACGGAGGTGGCAGCCGCCGTCGCCAGGACTGGAGGGTGCCCTGCCGAGCAGGTGAGGGTAGGCACTCTCCGTCCTGATCGCGCGGGGCTTCTCACCGTAACGGTGAGCTGCCCCGTGTCGGCGGCGAGCCAAATAACTGGGAAGGGCCGAAGGCTCTTGGTGGGCTGGGTGTCTGCGCAGGTCAAGCTGCTGGAACCCAGACCTCTGAGGTGCTTCCGCTGCCATGTGGGCGACCACGTGGCAGCGAGGTGCACCTCGGAGGTGGACAGAGGGAACCAGTGCTTCCGCTGTGGTCGGCCCGGTCACAAGGCCGGCTCCTGTGAGGCCGCGCCGCACTGCGCAGCATGTGCGGCAGCTGGCAAGCCGGCCGATCACCGGGCTGGGAGCAGGACCTGCGCCCCATCCGCCAAGACCAGGGCCAGGGGCAGGCCCTCCACCACCACCACCACCACCGCCACCGTCGCAGCCGCCGCCGTCGCCGCTTCCGCCGATGCTGCCCCCACAGCCGTCGTCGCCACCGCAAACATCGCGGTGGCTGGACCCTCGCAGAGGGCTGGGGAGGAGGAGGCTGTAATGGAATGCCAATAACGGCCCCATTGCGCCTCCTCCAGGCGGGCATCGGCCGCTGCGCCGATGCTCAGGACCTGTTGTTCCAGAGCATGGCGCAGTGGTCGATTAACATCGCCGTGGTTCCCGAGCCGTACTATGTCCAGCCCAGGGATGACTGGGTGGAGGGCCTGGACGGCTCGGTGACCATCATTTCGTCGGCCGCCGCCGGTACCCCGACCCTCGAGGAGGTCAAGAGGGGACGGGGTTGCGTGGCAGCACGGTTCGGGGAGATGGTGGTGGTGGGGGTGTACTTCTCCCCGAGCCGAACTCTCGCCGAGTTCCACAACTCCCGGATTGGACAGGGCCGGGGCCGCCTTGAAGCGGCTCCTACCCAATCTGAGGGGGCCAAACGCCTCCTGCCGGAGGCTCTACGCGGGGATCGTGCGGTCCATGGCCCTCTACGGGGCACCGGTGTGAGCGCGTTCGTTGAGGCAGCGATCAGCTCGCCTGATGAACGCGTCCCAGAGGGTCATGGCGATCCGCATCATCCGAGGATACCGCACGATCTCCCGTGAGGCGGCGAGCCTCCTTGCCGGACTGTCACCGTGGGATCTGGAGGCAAAAATCCTCGCGCACCTGTACTAGTGGCGCGAGGAGGCCAAAGCCGGGGCGAAACTCCGCTGCCGCGACAACTCGCGGCTCGGCGGACCGAGCTCCGGCAGGATCTCATGGTGACATGGAGAGAGCGACTGTCGCAACTCAGCGCTGGGCACGCCACCATCGAGGCGGTAGTACCCCTCTTTGAGGAGTGGCTGGAGAGGCGTCACGGCGCCCTCACCTTCCGCCTGACGCAGGTGCTCACCGGACACGGCTGTTTCGGTAAGTACCTGTGTCGGATCAAGGCGGAGGTGACCCCCGGGTGTTTCCATTGCGAGGATCGCCCAGTGGACACGGTGGAGCATACGGTGGAGGTTTGCCCCGCTTGGGCAGAGCACCGCCGTGTCCTCGTGGATGCGATGGGCGGCAGCGACCTCTCGCGCCGTGCCCTGGTTCAGGCCATGGTACGGAGCGAGAGGGAATGGGAGGCCGTGTCCTCCTTCTGCGAAGCAGTAATGCTCGCGAAGAGGGAGGCGGCATACGCTGGGGAGACTCGAACACAGCCGAGTCGCCATAGCGCTCCCAGCCGCAACCGCCGCCTGAGACGCCAGGGGGTCCGGACGCCGCGAGACGATCTCCGGCCACCGTAGACCCGGGCCTGCGGACGGCGAGTAGTGGAGTTACCCACTACTCGCCGTCCGATCAGCACCAGGCCCGAGAGTCGACGGCGCGTAGTGTTCCACGCGCGCCTCAAAGAGTTGTCAGCCAAGGGAAGGGGCCTGCCACGGCCGATGCCTGCCCGGGGGTGGAGGATAAATTCGAAAGAGTTACCTCGCCCCCGGGCACTCGAGACAGGGAGGAACAGGGGTGGGTTTTAGTCAGTAAGAGTCTGACACACCCTTCCGCTCCACCCTAGAGCGGAAGAAGTCATAGGATGATTTCCCACCCCCCAAAAAAAAAAAAAAAAAAATGGGTCACCGCTTTCAACGGACTTATGAATGTGGCGACATTGGGCATCTCTACACACCAAGTGGCTGCGATTGCCGATTGCAACATATTTTTCTCGACTCAAGGTATTTGGTCCGCTTTTGAATCTTGATTTAGCCGCTGCATTCCTCCGCAACATATCTTTTAGGTCGTCTGTTAGCCACGGAGCCGGCAGGTGTTTAATTTTGACAAGCCGAACAGGTGCATGTACATCGTATAGCTGGAGAAGTTTGGTATTGAGTATATTGACTTTTACATCAATTGACTCAACGGCAATCAGATCTGACCAGTCAATGCTGCAAGCATCCTCATGAAGGCTCTCAAGGTCCATACCAGAAAAAAAAAGAAGGGGTTTAGACAAATGCCCAGGAGTTGAGGATAAATTCGAAAGAGTTACCTCGCCCCTGGGCATTCAGGGCAGGGAAGGAACAGGGGTGGGTTTTAGTCAGTAAGAGTCTGACACGCCCTCCCGCTCCACCCTAGAGCGGGAGATGTCGTTGGATGATTTGCCACCCCACAAAAAAAGGGGTTAAGACAATTGTTTATTTTAACACAAATGTCATTTATATGATTTTTCCATGAGCAAAACTTGTCTAAAGTTATCCTAAGAAATTTAACTGAGTCAGTTTCTGCCAGGGCGACCCGTTTATAAGACATATTTAGAGTCATCGGTTTTGCTCGATAGGTATTGCATAAATTTCGATTGAGGCTAAAAACCTAAAAAGTTAATATTATAACTTTTTAGGTTTTTAGCCTATAGCCACTCTAAAGTTCTTTGATAGCAGTGTTTATTTCTTGTTCGTACGAACTATAAGTAGTATAAGGGGGCGGGAATAGTAATTTTTCATCTAATTTCTGAAATGACTTATTAATTATATATTTTAAAATTATGAAAAAAAAAATATTGGAGACCCCCATAATGTGCCCTTTTTAACCGACTTTCGAAAAAGGAGGAGGTTCTATTTTCGACTGTCTGTATGTTTTTTTTTTTTTTTTTTTTATGTATGTCCGCGCATTTCTCCGTCAGCTGTGCACCGACTTTCAAAATTCTTTTATCCGAAAGAATATACTCCCGAGGTGGTCCCATATAAATTTTAACGAAATTGCTTTAGCGCTTTTTGAGAAACTGAACAAAAACGAAAAATTGGCATATCTTGATGACGTTTTTGTGTTCTCCAAATGTTTAAATTCCACGTTCCATGTTATTGGTGATTTTAGTTCTGGGGTATAACAACTAAAAAGCGAAAAATAAAAAACTTTTTTATAAAAAAAAACAACCGACTTCCAAAAAAAAAAAACAATAAAAATTTAAAAATAACTTTAATTTCGGAAGTCGGTGTCAAATATCGAAGAAATAAAATACAAAAGTTTTATTTGATACGTCGCACGACAGTTTGAAACACTTTGATATTTAATTTTCCGATTTTACCCCTAAAGTGACCCCCAAATTAATATTAATATATTTAGGGTACACGTCCGTGTTTGGGTCACAGATATTCATCTGTGTACCAAATTTAAACTCTATCGGTGCAGCAGATTCGGAGCAAATCGGCTGTGACAGACGGACAGACAGACAGATAGACACACGAGTTATCCTATAAGGGTTCCGTTTTTTCATTCGGACTTTTGGAACCCTAAAAACTGGCTAGGTGCGTGTCGGATTTCGCATATTAAGGGTTCCGTACCAAATATTTGTATTTGTTAAAAAAGTATAGGTATAAACATCACCAAAGGTCAATCCCAACGTATTAGAACAACCGTGGCCCACAGTGAACACTGATAACTAGTTTATGGAATCATAGTTTAAGTTGCTATGAACACCTACTAGTACTAGTCAGTTAAGAAAATAAGTCGCCATTTGGAATTATAACAGTTTTTATTTTTTTTTATAAAAAAATATTTTTTCACAAGCACAGACTTATTCTATACACTTACAATTAGTCTTGAATGGTAAGTACATACTTTTTAACACAGTAATTATTCACTCATTTTAATCTTTTGAATAATAGTCACCTTCTAAGTTTAAACAGTTAGGATTCCATTTCATACATTAAAAATTGGCACTGTTATATCTTATGGATAGATATAACAGTGTTGGAACTGGACATATGTTCTGGGATTCCATCAATATTTTGAAAATCTAAATGTGCATACATATTCTGCTGCAGCAGAGCAGTAAACTCTTCGATGTGGGATGAACTAAAAGTTTGTATTGGGTTCTGAGTAAAATCTTCTAATAGGTCCCATGAGTAGAATAGTCCCCCCACCCTATAAATGATAATTGCAAATTCTGTGCAGTGCGGATACAATTAATATTTATAATCACAGAAAAGTCTTTTCTTAGTGATGCCGGAACAGTAAGGCGAGGGCGATCAGTACCTGTACATCCAGGGAAAAAGCAGCAGCGCTGAGTAACAGGTGCTCTTACATAATTTGGTAAAAATATTGTGGATTCTATCCCTTGCCCTTGAGGTGTATTTTGTGTAGACTCATTTGTTTCAGTACTGTCAAGGTCTACGGTCTCTTCATCTAAATCCACTGACCGGTTACTAGAACTGATAAACCGTGAATGTGTAATTGCTCTATTATTTCTCTGCCAGCAAGGGTGGCAGATGCGAGACGAGCTCAGCAACTGAAACAAAGTAAAAAAAGTAATATAGTATCTTCTGCCTTTTTGATACAGCTACCAGTCAGCTTAAAATGTGTACCTGCTTATTTTTTAATTTTTTCATAATCCAGAGAGGTAATGAAGCTATACATCTTAGTCTAGTAAGTAAGAGCACTACAGACTAGACCAATGAATTATTGAATAATATTATATGTATAATATTTCACACCAAAACCTGAAATATAGGAATGATTTATTTGAAACCTTACCTGACGTAGAGCAATTTGTCTAGAAATATGTTCCCTTATATGATCATCACGTGGAAAATCCTGAGACAACAGGTGACTTCTTTGTCTACGTAGTGAGCGACCACAACCAACACAAACGAGGCAAGCAGCGTTAGGTGAGACGCTTTCTGCTGAATGTCTTATTTCATTCCATGCTGCAGTCCAGCATGAATGACAAATAAAATCATTGTTTGAGATATGCACCTGAAAATGCAATCGAATATTATTTAATATTAATTACACAGTAAAAGTTTCTCATTAAAATAAAGGTATTTATTTAAAAATATTCTTTACTATGAAAATGTTTAATCAATCTGCCTAGTCTTTTCCCAACTATCTTGGGGTCGGCTTCCAGTCTAACCGTATGCAGAGAGAGTTGAAAACCAGTATTTTACATGGAGCGACTGCCTATCTGACCTCCACAACCCTGTTAGGTACTGGTTAATTCGATACCCCTTGGTAAGACTGGTTGTCAGACTTACTGGCTTCTGACGACCCGTAACAACAGTCAAAGATCCACGATTGACAGCCGGGACCAACAGCTTAACGTGCTTTTCGATTATGTGAAATTATTAATACCTAGCTGGCTAAGCTTTAGATGATGTGACGTGGAATTTAGATTAAAAAATAATAATAATACGGGACATCTAAAGCCTACTGTCAAAGTTTCTACACGAGCGATCTATGGGTAAAGTATACACAAAGTGCCTACAGTGCCCTCAGACTTCAATATAATAACATTTCCAGGCCACTGTTGCGCCTCTCTCGTTTTTGTAGTGCTTCAGGCATGTTTGCGGACGCTCATTCTACATGAGATTGATGATTTCCATGCAATTATGTGAAAGATAAAAACTTTTTTACAAAAAATAGAATCAACTTCCACAAAAAAAACTTTTTTACAAAAAAAATACAAACACCGACTTCCGAATTTAAAGTTATTTTTTAATTTTTAGTGTATTTTTTTTTTGGAAGTCGGTTGTTTTTTTTGTAATAAAGTTTATTTTTCACTTTTTAGTTGTTATACCTCAGAACTAAAAACTCCAATAACATGGAACGTGGAATTTAAACATAGTCGTAATTGGAGAACACCAAAACGTTATCTCATACGTATTTTTCGTTTTTGTTCAGTTTTTCAAAAAGTACTGAAGCAATTTCGATAAAATTTATATGGGAGCAATTCGGGAGTATATTCTATCGAATAAAAAAAGAATTTTGAAAATCGGCCTTCAATTGACAGAGATATGGGCTGACATACATAAAAAAAAAACATACAGACAGCCGAACATAGAACTTTTTCGAAGTCGGTTAAAAAAGTGCAAAATAACTTTCATTTCGGAAGTCGGTGTTTCTGGTTTTGTGTCTTCGTTTTCGACACCGACTACCGAAATTAAAATTATTTTGCAAGATTTTTTGGAAATTGGTTCTTCTTTTTTTAAGTTTTTATTTTTCACTTTTTAGTCGTGGTTCCACATTATATTGTGTTAACACTACATATACTTACGATCGCAGCAATCGCAGTTGATTTGCTGTCATCATTTGAAGGGTTTAGTTGTCTGTCTCTAAAACTCATCATCAGATCTATATGAAATTTAAATGGAACCATTTCGAAATAAAGCCCGTTCGAACAAAAAAAGAATTTTGCAAATCCGTCTATTTAGGACGGAGTTATTCCCGAACATAAATAAAAAAAATACAAACATCCGAATTGATAACCTCCTCCTTTTTAAAGTCGGTTAAAATCAGCGTCGGTTATGAGGGCTGTGTGTGGGAGTAACAGCCAGCAATTCAAATCAAATCAATTTATTCTCCATAAAAAAAAGTGTTGGTACAATTTTTGTTTGTTTCTGAAAATGATAGCGGATAGGATGGACGTGTCTGTATTCAACAAGTTAATTAAACTGCATGTGAGAGGTGCGGGTTCCTGCCCAGGGGTTGAGGATAAATTCGAAAGAGTAACCTCGCCCCTGGGCATTCAAGGCAGGCCCTCCCGCTCCACCCAGAGCGGGAGTCATTGGATGATTTCCCACCCACCAAACAAAAAAAAAAGACATTGATGTACCTATCAACATACCTACATATAATAGTTACGTTTATCAACCTACTAACATAGTTTTTTAAGGCGGAAGCGCCAGGGTACCCCGCGAAATTCAAATTTTCTTACGTTTTTTGCAATTCGCAGCTCAGTGTCAGGTTGTATCATGGCCGTAGCAAGTACGTATTTATAGAATTATTATCATTAAAACCACCAATACAACTCTTTCAGATAGAATTGATGTCAAATGTAAGTATTTCATGAAATCATGACATTTGGCATTAATTCTAACTGAGAGAGTTGTATTGATGATTTTAATGATTACATTTTTTTTTTTTTTGCCTAGGGTTAGCGGATAGCCTAGGGGTAGCGGATAAATTCTGATAATGAGTTACCGCAACCCTTTCTTTTCCTGGGCACTCAGGCAGGGAAGGAACAGGGGTGGGCTTTAGTCTGTAAGAGTCTGACACGCCCTCCCGCTCCACCCAAAGCGGGAGAGGTCAGCGGGAGAAGTCATTGGATGATTTCCGAACACCCCAAAAAAAAAAACATAGCTTTTTAAATATTTTAATAACTAACACTAAGGATCATTGTTATCTGAGAATAACAAATTTTTATTTTTTTAATAAATACTCTATTTGAACATTACTGTCCTTCTGGGGCGGTCGAGTTAAGGTAATTAAAATTTTTGAAAATTTTCGTTTCTTAATGTATGCCACTACTAAAATCTACCCGAGCCTTTCTTAAAACTGTAACCATCCATATTATTAAAGCACCTAAATATTTTTGACGTCCATCACAACCTTGACACCTATTGTTTGATTTTTCATGCTACTGAAACGTTATTAGTATTATGATTTTAGACAATGATGTTATTCGCACTACTCTGTTAAACACCATTACAAGCTGAGCTTCTTGCGTAGTTTGCTTCGCTTACTTATTTAACATCATGCGGTCACGTGTTCCCAAAAGGGGTAGGCAGAGTTACCCACTACTCGCCGTCCGCAGGCCCGGGTCTACGGTGGCCGGAGATCGTCTCGCGACGTCCTCCGCCCAGGGCGTCTCCTGCGGCGGCTGCTGCTGAGGGCGTGAGGGCGAGTCTGTTTGTTGTTGCCTCTCCCTCACCCGTTACGCCTCCTCCTTCGCGAGCATTACTGCTTCGCAGAAGGAGGAGACTGCTTCCCACTCCCTCTCGCTCCGTACCATGGCCTGGACCAAGGCCGGGCACGAGAGGTCGCTGCCGCCGATCGATCCGTCAGGCCTCTCAAACAAAATAAGTTTTTAATTTTGTCTGCTAATGAGGGGCTTGGCGGGTTAAAGGGGACACGATTTTTTTCGGTTTATGGTTCGTGAAAGAGTCCGACTCGCACTTGGCCAGTTTTTTCTCTCTATGGGGATTTTTTTTTTAAATGTGTTACGAATCTTCACATCTCAAGATTAGCTGGTCATCATTTAATAACTGACCATGAGTTAAAATATTGGCAATGAGTTAAAATATTTGTTTGTTACAATGTAGTATTGTTCTACATAGATTTTTAGAATTGCCGCATGAAAAATAACTTCTCGGATAATCACTATTATAACTCGAAGAGATATCGCCTGTTTTTTTTTTCGGGCGTGGGCAATCATCCAATGACATCGCCCGCTCTGGGTGGAGCGGGAGCGCGTCTCAGATTCTTACTAACTAAAACCCACCCCTGTTCCTTCCTTGCCTGAGTGCTCAGGGTAGCGATAACTCTGTTTCGAATGGAACTATCAATTACTCGCCGTCCGTAGGCCCGACCCTTATACGCCCTAATGTCACCAATTAGGTATGTTCTAATTACAGTCATGTTTTTGGGGCTATCAATTCAAGCATAACTTTACTATTTGGTTTTAGTTATGGGGTACAACAACTAAATAGCTAAAACTATAAAAAAGTTTTTACAAAAAAAATACAACCTAGATCTGTTCTTTCTAATTTTGTTTCTTCGTTATCTGACACAGACTTCCGAATTTAAAGTTATTTTGCATTTTTTGTGTGTTTTTTGGAAGTCGGTTGTATTTTTTTGTAAAAAGTTTTTAATAATACGAGGTGAGCCGCCATGAGTTCTCAACTCTATAAAGTGGTTCTGATGAAAGAGTCTACAATACCATAGCAGTCGAAAACAGATCGCGTTTGTTTGGAATCAATAGTAGTGGTTTCAAGACTACTTTGCATAATTCACTACTTAGTTAGATCCTTTGTTTTCATTCACAATAACATAGTATATAAGGTTTTTAGAAATAGGCCTAGACACATTCATTTTCAAATTTTGTTGAGCAGTACAACTTAACTTTAAAATGAAATCTTTGTTTATTCTGTTTGCTGTGCTGGTGAGTTTAATTTTTTTTAATTTTTTTTTTCAATCGACTTGAAAAAGGCGAAGGTTCTGAATTCGACTGTATTTTTTTGTACCTCAGTTCGTTTCGCGATTCTTCCGTCAATTATGAATTGATTTGGATGATTCTTCTTTTGTTTGGTAGGTCATATATCAGAGGTTTTTATAAAAATTGATTCAAGGTTTTTTGAATTAGTCTTAGTCAAAAATTTAGATACACGGATGATGTGTATATATTTTTACATACGTTTTGGTTTTCTCCTATTATGTTTAAATTCCATGTTATTGGGGTTATCAATTCGGGCAGTAACTATTAAGTTTTATAGTTATAGGGTATGCCAAATAAAAAGTCGGTGTCAAATAATGAAGAAATAAAACTAGAAACACCCCCCAACACTGACTTTCGTAATCAAACTTATGTTTTTAATTTTTAGTGTTTTTTTTTTGGAAGTCGGTTGTATTTTTTTGTAAAAAAAAATAATTATTTTTCACTTTTTAGTTGTTGTACCCCATAAATAAAACTAAATAGTACCTAAATTATGTCCGAATTGATAGCCTAAAAACATGGAATTTGAACATATTTGGTGAAATTAGGGTGTATCAGTGTGAACTGAACAAATCTGTGTACCCCTTCAGAGCGTATCAGCGTAATGTTAGTTTATGAAGTGGTGTAAACAATAAACAGACATGCGATTGCAGTAATTCTGGAAGGTTTACTATCATTTATTGAACAGTTGTCTATCTCCGAAGTTCTTTATCAGATCTTTACCAAATTGAAACGGGACGTCTGGAAAGTATACCCTTTCAAACAAAAAAGAATTCTCCAAATCAGTCCAGGCATCTTCGAGTAATCGGGGAACATACATCATCTTCCTGCCCTTATCCCATGTTACTTGAAGTCGGCGCAACACGTTTTTTTCTTCCATTCTGTGCTGTCCGCCGTCACGCTATCACTAATTATCTTTTCTTTCATATCACTCCTCACACAAGCCATCTATCCTTTCTTTGGCCTCCCTCTCCCTCCATCCACATTCATAATCGGGCAAAATACATAAAAAATAAAAAAAATCCGACGAATTGAGAACCCCCGGAGGTTATCAATTCGGATGTTTGTATTTTTTTTTTCTTTTTTTTTATGTATGTTCGGGCGTAACTCCGTCATATATTGACGGATTAGTAATTTTTTTTTGTTCGAAAGAGGTTTGTTCCGAAATTGTCCCATTTAAATTTCATATAGATCTGATGATAGTTTTCGGAGACAGACAACAGAACTCTTCAAAAATTTACAGCAAATCAAACGCGATTGCTACGATCGTATGTCTATGAATTGTTATCACAGTTTAATGGGAAAACACAACTAATAAAAAACTTTTTAACAAAAAAATTAACCGACGAAAAAGAACTAAAAAGCAAAAAATAAATAAACCTTTTAAGTCTTGAGTAATGAGCTTATTTACCTACATAAAATATCAAATTTTATATAAACTAATTTTGAGTCGGCGCCAAACAACAATCTGATTATTAAATATCTAAATTTTATAAGTACTTACAAATGAAGAAGGCTCTAAGTAGGTAATTAATCATTTTATTAATTGGCGCCGACTCAAAATTAGTATATATAAAATTTGATATTTTATGTAGGTAAATAAGCTCATTACTCAAGACTTAAAAGGTTTATTTATTTTTTGCTTTTTAGTTCTTTTTCGTCGGTTAATTTTTTTGTTAAAAAGTTTTTTATTTTATGATTTTTTGTGGCTCGCATCATCTTTTAACATTCTGAGGCTAATTTCTAATTCTTCATCATTCCTCTTGCCACTGAGCTGATGATATAACAATCCTTCCATGAAGTTCCCAGGATATTGACCAGTTGAGGTTACCTCCAATATTGTAAAGACGTCTTTTCGTCAAAGCATATTAAGTGGTATTTGTCACTAAAACCAGTTTTTATATCTGCCTTCTATTGTTTAGGAAAGGTATGGTTTCCATCATCAGCTCAGTTTCATGATGTGATGGTTCCTAAATGCAAATACCTGATTCAGTTATGAAAAGTAAACAGAAACAATATTCGTGCCCAATTTTCGAGGTTCTCTCTCAATTTTCTCAGGATCCCATTATCAGATCCTGATGTCCTTGACATGGGACCATCCTTGAGGTATACCCTATCTAAGAAAAAAAGAATCATCAAAATCGGTTCATAAATAACGGAGTGAGAGCCGAACATACATACAGAAACGCTAAACGTGCCCACAATTTTTGAGGTTTTCTCTCAATTTTATCAGGATTTCACTGTCAGATCCTGATTTCCTTGACATAGGACCACCCTTGAGGTATACCCTATCCAGCAAAAAAAGAATAATCAAAGTCGGTTCATAAATGACGGAGTGAGAGCTGAACATACATACAGAAACGCTAAACGTTCCCACAATTTTCGAGGTGTTCTCTCAATTTTATCAGGATTCCACTGTCAGATCCTGACTTCCTTGACATGGGACCACCCTTGAAGTGTACCCTATCTAAAAAAAAGGAAATAATCGAAATCGGTTCATAAATGACGGAGTGAGGGCTGAACATACACAAAAAAAAAAAAAAAAAAAAAAAAAAAACATATATACGGTCGAATTGAGAACCTCCTCCTTTTTTTCGTCGGTTAAAAAGTGATAAATAAAAAACTTTTTTACAAAAAAAAATAGATCCGACTTCCAACAAAAGTGGAAAATAACTTTAATTTCGGATGTCGGTGTCAAAAACGAAGACACAAAACCAGAAACACCGACTTCCGAAATTAAAGTTATTTTCCACTTTTTTTGGAAGTCGGTTCTATTTTTTTTTCAAAAAAGTTTAAAGGCTAAAGTTTTTGAGTTCATCTTTTCCGTTTGTAAATAATATAATTTCTAGTACCTAACTCTATTACTAGTGGCTGGTGACTGTCAGCTGAAGTTGTGAAATGAAATTAATAGTTTAGTTAATTTTTTCCTACATACAATCGCGGATAAATTCAAAACAGAGTTACCGCGCCCTTGTGCACTCAGGCAACTGCAGGAACAGAGGTTTTAGTCAATAAGAGTCTGACACAAGATCTTGAGAAGTTATTTGATGATTTCTCACCCAAGAAAAAAGTCAGAACCCCACGCACAACGGACTGAATGAGAGTCTAAACGCAGATAACGGAGATCCCTACACTACACAACACACAAGGGTTCTGTAGGTGTATTTTAAAACCCTTTCACTAGCTTCACCTGTTACGATGTAAAAAGTCTTTGTGGTTAAGACCCAATTCCCAGTTTCCGATTGAGCTGAAATTTTACATATTTAGTTAGAATGATAATGCATTGTTAGCTAAGTGACATGATTCTAACTCCAGAGGAGCTCGTGGTTAAAGTAATAACAGCCGCACGGGTAGATCCATCAGGGTAAGCTACGCTTGCCGGGGTTGGTCCATGGATGGGTGACCATCTTTACATACCGAGACTCCTCCGTGCCTCGGAAAGCACGTTAAGCTGTTGGTCCAGGCTGTCAATCGTGGATCTTTGACAGTCCAGTAACTGGGTTGTGGAGGTCAGATATTCAGTCGCTCCATGAAAAATACTGGTATTCAGCTGCATCCGGTTAGACTGGAAGCCGACCCCAAGATAGTTGGGAAAACGATCTCCAGCCACCGTAGACCCGGGCCTGCGGACGGCGAGCAGTGGGTAGCTCGCCGTCCGATCAGCACCAGGCACGTGAGTCGACGGCGCGTAGTGTTCCACGCGCGCCTCAAAGAGATGATTGTCAGCCATCACTGACGGGGCCCATTGTGGCCGGTGCCTGCATGCCTGGACACCCGGGCCTGCGGACGGCGAGTAGCGGGTAACTCGCCGTCCGATCAGCACCAGGCCCGAGAATCGACGGCGCGTAGTGTTCCACGCGCGCCTCAAAGAGTTGTCAGCAAAGGACGGGGCCTGCCACGGCCAGTGCCTGCCCGGGGGTGGAGGATAAATTCGAAAGAGTTACCTCGCCCCCGGGCGCGTAGGGCAGGGAGGAACAGGGGTGGGTTTTAGTCAGTAAGAGTCTGACACGCCCTTCCGCTCCACCCCAGAGCGGAAAGAGTCATAAGATGATTTCCCACCCCCAAAAAAAAAAAAAAAAAACGGGTAGCGGATAAATTCTTAACATGAGTTACCGGACCCCTGGGCACTCAGGCAGGGAAGGAACAGGAGTGGGTTTTAGTCAGTAAGAGTCTGACACGCCCTCCCGCTCCACCCAGAGCGGGAGATGTCATTGGATGATTTCCCACCCCACAAAAAAAAAAGAAGATAGTTGGGAAAAGGCTAGGAAGATTGATTGACGTCATTGTAACTCCAGTATTTCGGACTCCCAAAGATGGCGGAATAGTTATTCTTTATGTATTCCTATGATATGGGTAATTGGGTATCGAATGTAAGTATTTTCTATGGAAAATACGGAAACTAAAATAACGTAACTCTAAGCGTGTTTCTTAGTTGTTTTTTAAACTATTATTTTATTAATATGTATTTTTTTCAGGTTTTTGTCAGTTACGTAGCGTGTGAAGATGATACAGATGGATCAAAATCTGAATCAGAATCAGTTCCTGTAACAGGAAGTCAATCAGGTAAATAAAATAATAAAAACTGGCTTCAAAAAAGGAGGAGGTTCTATATTCGACTGTGTTGTACTATTTTTTTTTTTTTTTATATATGCCCACCGATTTCTCTCTCATTTGTGGACCGATTTTCAAAATTCTTTTTTTATCCGAAAGAATATACTCTCAAGGTGGTCTCATATATTTTTATATCGATTAAAAAAGAAAATACATAAAAAAATTAAAAATAACTTTAAATTCGGAAGTCAGTGTCAAATAACGAATAAATAAAATACAAACACCGACTTCTGAAATTAAAGTTATTTTTAAATTTTTAGTGTATTTCCTTTATTGGAAGTCGGTTGTTTTTTTAAAACGCTTTTATTAGTTCCTGTCTATGTTTGTATGTTGCGGCGTCTTTGAACGCGATTTTCATCTACTTCAGATTGAACTGTACGTACCGTTGCACGGTTACCAAGGATCGATGACAATACATTATTTAGATAATTATTATCCCATGATCCTGACCATGATCTTTAGGAACAACGATTTTTTCCTCGAAATCATAAAAATTGCTCTACTGGCCGTATGTAAAACTACAAACTTATGCCAAGTTTACCGATGCCTCTTTTTTACATTAATAAAAGTAAATACAAAACAATTAACTCGGAAACCGAAGAAAAAAACAAATACAGACAGTTTTTTCTGTAAACGGATTAATCCGTCAGGCCCCTCGCGTCTCCTTAAGGAAACGCTACAATAGGTTTTTAATTGTGTCTGCTAATGAGGAGCTTGACGGGACATAAATAATATCTAACAATGAAGTTTATTCTATTCTTATCACATATGGACACTTAAGTTTAAGTCCCGTGTGAAGGAGCAAGCATCAGCTGGGCACAAATTCAGACTCCTTGCGGCAACTATAAATTTTGCTTTTTTCTTTTCTGGTAAAGAACAATTAGAAGAAAGTAAAGAAGACAACGGTAAAGATGGCGAAACAAAACAGACCGAGGTTGGTGCTAACGAGGGTAAGAATTAATTTGAATATTTCTGCTAGACGGTAAGTGTTCATTATATAAGGTTGATTTTTGTTTGCCGTGAATTTTGGAAGAAAACAACGTGTAGTTAGTATGCAGGTCTATTTGCAACTGAGACAAACATAGTGGACTGTAATTAAACATACATATAGATAACCACAACTAAGCGTATCTATATGCTCACAACAGAAAACGAAATCTATTTGGACATTCCGCCCGCCAAAGAACATAGTTCTTTAACAACACTCACAAAAACTTAAACAATTTAAAAATTATGTATATACTAATGCGTAAGTTTAACAAATAACAAGGTAAAAAAAACTCATAACAAAAACAGAACAACCTGTATCTTTCTTATTTGCACTAATTAAATATTTAACCAACGCAGAACACGTGCGGCTCAAGCCAGGCGTATTCAAGAAGGTACATTGATAACAAACACGTTTTATAAGTAGGTCATTAGTGCCTAGTTCAACCGAACTTAACGATGCAGGTGTAAGCGACGCAACAAAAAGGAAATAACAAAAATTGTAAAAGGGAGTGCGCGGGGTCAGAGCGGCTCAAGGGGGGGGGAGGGCGTTTCAAACCGCCATTTTGATTTGCGAAAAGACAGTACCATTACTAACGCTTGAGACAGCGCGCGCTTCCTAACCTAAAAGTTTTGTTGTCCAACCCTACAGATTTTTTAATATAATCCTTTGCTGAATACGCTTTGTTTTTCCTCGATCCACACCATTAACAGCAGGTAAAGAGTAGGTTTGGGATAACTCATCATAATAACTTTTTACAACACGAATATATGAACTTTTTTTTCTTTAAACTTCATTTGGACAGGTAGGTAAAATAAACTCTGAATTTTAAAACACTATAACGGTTTTAACGAAAATTTAAACATTATAAAAGGAAAAATAAACAAATTTCATTTAGTTAAAATACAAATTTTGCTCACTGGACGCTTATATTCTCCGGTTTTACACCTTACGGATACGACTCGAGTTACATTATCAGGTCCAGGATATTTTTTGATAATTTTACCAAGTAACCATTTAGCTGGCGGGGCATGATCTTCCTTTAAAATAACAATATCACCTATTTCTGGTTCATCACGTTTAGTGTTCCATTTATACCTTTGATTTAAATTAACTAGGTATTCTTTATACCACCTATTCCAAAAATCAGTTACAATTTTTTGCGTCAACCGCAATCTATCCAAACCAACAACATTACAATTAGTGTAATCCTCATCTGCAATATTTAACAATGGTTCGCCTACCAAGAAGTGACCTGGTGTCAAGGGTAGAGGGTCATTTGGGTCATCCCTCAACAAGGAAATCGGTCTCGAGTTTAAACATGCCTCCACTTGTTGACTGTCCTGGCGCAAGCCAGGACAGTCAACATTTCTTCATATGTAAGTGTACTATTTCCTACTACCTTTTTCAAATGGGTCTTAGTACCGCGCACCGAGGATTCCCACAGCCCGCCAAAGTTAGGCGAGTGGGGTGGAATATAATGCCAGGTGGTTCTCTCTAAAGAAAGTAGCTCGGCTAATTCTCCAGGAAGAGAAGATTTGGCACTATTAAACATTTCGCGCATTTGCTTATCGGCGCCAACAAAATTAGTGCCATTGTCACTGTACAAATCCCGACAATGGCCTCTACGAGCCGTAAATCGCCTAAACGCAGCAATAAACCCTTTGGCAGTCATGTCAGTTACTGCTTCTAAATGGACTGCTCGTGTAACCATACACACAAATATGCAAATGTAACCTTTGTGTGACTTAGCTCCTCGGCCTGGCGAGAATCTGATAAAAACAGGACCACAGTAATCCACACCAGTAGATTTGAATGGCTTACTAGGTTTCAACCTTGCTTCTGGAAGCAGGGCCATTAGGTCTTCCTTGTAGAATATCTCAAACAAATAGTGCACTCTCTAAAATATTTTTTAACACGTTCCTTTCCACATAAGATCCAGTACTTGGTTCTAAGAAAATTTAACATAGCCTGTGGACCACCGTGCAATGTTTTTTCATGAGCATCCGCAATTAAAACCTTGGTAAAATGATGGTTACCAGGCATAATTATCGGGTGCTTCGTGTCATAGCACGCGTGCGATTGAGCTATGCGTCCACTTACTCTTAGTATCCCCTTTTGGTCCAAAAAGGGACAAAGAGATCGTAATTTACCCTTTTTAGGCACACATCCTCCAGTCTTTAACCGTTTTATATAAAACAAAAACTCGCGCTCTTGTACTTGTTTAATGCATGCTAATAAAGTCTCGTTCATTTCACTTGGTGTGATAAATTTGGGTATTTTAGATCTATTATCTTTGTTTAATTTATAATTCAAAACTCGTCTACAATAGGATACAACCTTTAATAATTTATTCAAAGATGAATATTTTGACCAAATAAATTCTTCGTCAACGTCAGATAAAACGGATAAAAATTGGATTCGTTCCTCTTCGTGTGTGTCTTCAATCAATTTACTCTCCGTATGTATTGTAGTTTCTGACAACCAATGCGGTCGTCTCCACCACAATGTATGCTCACTCAACTCGTTGGGCTCCAGACCACGCGAAGCACAGTCTGCAGGGTTTGTCTCTGATGAGACATGACTCCACTGGTGGTAATCGATAATATTTAATATAGTGGACACTCTGTTGCTAACAAATGTTGCCCATCGACTTGAGCCTCCCTTGAGCCATGCTAACACTATGGTGGAGTCAGTCCACGCATAGAGATGTTCCTTGGGTATCTCCAGAACTTGTGATACTTCACATATAAGCTTGGCTGCTAAGGCGGCGCCACACAATTCAAGTCGGGGTATAGAAATCTCCTTTACGATTGGGGCAACTCGAGTTTTGCGGACAGTAATGTACATGCACCTTATTTGATCTATCAATCACTCGTATGTAAACTGCTGCCGCAAAGGCTGATTTTGAAGAATCTGAAAATACGTGTAATTCTCTCTTGCATTCTTGTGTAAAATTTACCCACCTTGGTATTTTAAGATTTTTTAAATCTCTTAGCTTTTGTCTGTATTTTAGCCACTCACCATGTAACTCATCCGTCGAACTTTCATCCCACTTAAGACCAGATTTCCACAGCTTCTGAATTAAAATCTTAGCATTAACTACCACTGGGGCAATCCAGCCTAAAGGGTCATACAATCTCGCTACTTCAGATAAGACTTGTCTTTTAGTGACTAGATTTTTAGGTTCAGGTAAGTTTACTACCCACTGACACGGGGACACGAAAACTTGCTGTCACTTTGTACGTCGACCCCCCGCTCGGCAATTCCTTCCGCGCCAGCACCCCGTGCCGCTTCCAACTTAAAGCTTAATATCTATTAAACTGCTGCAGCTACACACAAATAAAAATACGTGTGTATAGCTGAAACTATAGAGAATTGACTTATGTGAATACTAAATCACAACACTTAGTCCGAAGTACTTCAAAAAAAAGTTAAACTTGAGATTACGGGTTGAAAAACAGCAAAATATATGTTCTTACTAAGTTTTTACTAATATCTTTGTAGTTTTTATCTCTTGAACCTATTTATAATGAAACTAGATTATATAAGCTTTCTTTTGATATCCCTATGTCTTTACTTTGACTGTTTTATGTAGCACAATAAATGAAAACAAACCACCCTTTCCCTCGTCAATTTCATGCCACCTGCGCTAGCGAAAATGAGGTAAAATACGGCAAGATGGCCGCCCGTAGGGCTCATCCGCAAGGCTGTACATGATTAAATATAGTTTGTTAGGAATTATTTATTTTGTGATTCTTATTGAAATGAGACAATGATACATGTACATAGTTATTTAATAATAATATAAAAGTATTTTACATTAAAAATAAACTTTTTTTACCATGTTTTTATTTTTATTTACATAATTACCTAAAACGATCACAATAGACACACATTACAAGGCACTTATAATAATCACAATAATATTATAAAGGCGAAAGTTTGTGAGTGTGTTTGTTACTTCTTCACGCTCAAACGGCTGGACCGATTTTGATGAAATTCGGTATATAGATAGGTTATACCCTGGATTAACAAACATTTTTTATACCGTTTTACGCGGGTGAAACCGCGGGGCGCAGCTAGTTGAAAATAAATTAGCCAGCGAAACTCCGCAGACGTGGAGATTATCGATCATAGAAATTTTCTGCCTGTGTAAGATACATAGTTAAAAAAGATACGTACGCCTGAACACCTTGACCTTGCCCACGCCCACGTGCACGCCCCGGCCACGCCCACGCCCACGTGCTGTTCCTGCCGCTTCTTCATCACTTGAAGATCTAAAATATAAATTACAACAAAATTACATACTACTTACCACAAGCTCATAACCAATCTCAAGTAAAAATACTCACGGTTGGTATAACGACGACCCCTGATCAGCCAACTCATCGCTCTCCGCATCTCCAGCCTCCGATCAGCCAAATTAAATTTTGTGACCTAAAATCGAAACAAACTAAAATTTAGATTACATAGATTATTTTTAATATAAGACAGCAATTAGGCATTAAAAAAAACACTGTTCTCATGCCCAAAATCATTGAAAGACAAGACAGAAAAAAAAAACTGCAAGAAAAAAGTCATCTCTTTAGTAGTACCCCGTAGTTGGTTAAACCGTTGAAAAAATCTAAGAGGAATGAGCGTTCAATTATATCCATAAAATTAGTAAGCATTATTAAAGACATTTTGCTCGAGCTCAAATCTTAACACTCCGTTTTCATAGTCAGTTAAACCGTTGAAAAAATCTAAAAGGAATGAGCGTTCAGTTATATCCATAAAATTAGTAAGCATTATTAAAGATATTGTGCTCGAGCTCAAATCCTTTTTCATAGTCGGTTAAACCGTTGAAAAAATCAAAAAGAAATGAGCGTTCAATTATATCCATAAAATTGTAAGTATTAGTAAAACATTGTGCTCAAGCTCAAAACATAACTCTCTTTTTTCGTAGTTGGTTAAACAGTTGAACAAAAAAAAATGCAATCATAACCCATTAGTAAGCATTAAAACAAAAATTCTCAGGCCCAAATCCATAACCCTTCGGGATTTTTAGCGTGGTCGGGTAAATCGTTGAAAAAAACATGCCATCACACATACGATTTACTTGTATATACGAACCCTTACTGTGAAACCTAAAAAAAACCGTCCTCGCCATTGCCGCGGTGCATATTGTCAACCTGAGGACTGTAAATTTTAAAACATGGAATCTTAACTATTTTCGATGTATTTTTACTGTCTAAGTGTGTGTAAATACTAATAATGAACTAATTTCCATATTACGAGCACCATTATAATAGATTAGATAGTAAATCATACAAAAGTTTTACGAAAATGACCACGGCGTTGTTGCGGCGTCATGCCGCCAAGTACCTGGTTTTATGTTTCGATATTTTCGATTCCAACACATTTTGAACCTACAACATGTTTAGTTTCTCGTAAAGCTTAAACCTTGAGGATTCTTTTGATATAATACACTAATACACAGGGTTTTAAATAAAATTGTACTTACATCTTTAACGCAGAGCTCTTTCCGTTGTCCACTGACGTGAAAAAATGACAGAACATAGACTTTCAAACATTTTTTTAAATTATTAGCTATGGTTGCATATCATTTTGCCTAGTGTCACGGACGCAAAATTTAGTCGATTATTGTCTCAAATAGAGCATGGCCAAATAAAGTTGACGACTGCAGATAAAAACCGATTTAAAGTGGAGGAAGCGCGTTTGACCTCCCGAGCGGTGTGTGCGTTGAGTAGACGTGAAAAAATAACCGCGCTGCGGGTTTCTACGTTCGAGTGGCTACGTATTCAAAAGTATCATTCTTCCTATTCCAACTCAAACCTAGTACCTTAATTAGATCATTTAATTTAATAGCTTTCCTTTCACTCAACTCAGTTTTCCCAATCTGCTCTAAAAACTTGTCGTTGTTACTATTCCACTTTTGTAACTCAAAACCACTATTCATCATTAACTCATTCATCTCCTCATAAATTTTTATTGCCTCATTTACCGTGTCACACCCGGTCATTACTCGTAAGTCATCCATATAGTAGCATTGTTTTGTTATTCTCGCCGCTAATGGATACTTCTTCTCTTCTAGTTCAGCAAGTCTATGCAATGCCTTGACAGCTAGATATGGCGCGCATGCTGTACTGAACGTTAATCGTAGCAATTTGTAACGTTGAATGGGCTCTGACGGATCAAATCTCCAGAGAGTTATCTGTGTCTATGTCTGCCACTTTCACCATCCTATACATTTTCACAATATCGGCTACGATACAGATTTTGTGATGACGCCATCTCATCAAGATGTGCCTTAAATCTTGTTGTAACCTTGGTCCAACAAGAAGCTCATCATTTAGTGATACACTGTTATCACCTTTACTCGAAGCGTCAAAGACGACTCTCACTTTAGTGGTGTCTTTGTCTTCTCTCACCACTGCAATGGTGAGGAAGATACACAACTTTAGACTTCTGCAACTCACTCTCAGACACCAGTCTCATATGGTTCATACTCAAGTACTCACTCATAACCTTATTGTATTCTTCGCTCAACTTTGAATCTTTCGATAGCTTTCTCTCTAAATATTCTAACCTTTTCACTGCTCTCTCTTCTGTATTACCATACTGACACTTAGGATCATCCGATGCAAAAGGTAATCTCACTATAAATCTCCCTTCATTATCTCTCACTGTAGTTAAGTCAAACAAATCCTCACATCCTTACAAAACCTTTTAAGTAACTCATCTTCTTTCACCTGTATGTGCATGCTAATGAGATTATCTTTTGCTAACGTCCGAGACCCCTTTTGCATTCCTCCTGACAAAATCCAACCAAACACTGTATTTTGTGCTATTAAACTAAAATCAGGATGTTTCATAACGCCATTAATTAATATTTCGCTATAAGCCTCTGCACCTAGCAAAATATCGATCTTACCTGGCGTAGCGTATGTAGGATCGGCTAAAGGAAGATTGTCAATCTCTGCCCATTTAGAAGTGCTCACGTTGGTTGAAGGAAGTAGTGACGTTAAAGAATGCAACACATACGCGTTAACTAGGATGTAATTAGCTGGATTATGACGTGATTCCAGGCGAAGTGAAACCATGGTTTTTATTCTCATACGGCCCTCTCCTAACCCTGACACCCAGCCACTTACTGGTTTGCGTACAAGACCTAATAATTGCACAGTTGACTCAGATACAAAAGATGCCTGACGACCCTTGGTCAAGTAAAGCACGAATTATTTGTTTAAAACCGTTAGAACGGATTACCTTAACCTTAGCCGTCGCAAGTAGCACGCTGTTGGGTTGCAGCTCTCCTCTAGAAAATGTAGCAGTTATGTTTGTGTCACCTCGTGTCGTACTTGCTCTCTCCTGTTGTGGTTCACTCGGTGACACGGCGGCCGCCTGCTCCAGGCTACAGGCTGGCTCCTGGTTTTCCCTCTCAAAGTGTAACATCGTGTGATGTCTCCTCCCACATTTCTTGCAGCTGAATGACTGACGACACTTAATTGCCGCATGCGTTGGTGCCAGGCAATTAAAACATAATTTGCTTGTTTGAACGAAGTTCTGTCTTTCCTTAGGTGTCATAAGGCTAAAACGCTTGCACTGGTTGAGATAATGAATTTCATGACACATCGGACACTCTTGTTTAGCCTTAGACTTGTTCTCTTTCTCCTTCTAAGTACAGAGGCGGACTTAATGCCTGAGGCATTAAGTCCGCCTCTGTACTTGTATACAATGTGCGTAAAGTGTTAAATAAATAAATAAATAAATAAATATTAACAGATCATTGACGAGCATAATTTAAAGCGCGTTAATACTTACCTCAGCCCTGTTAAAACTTACCCTCAGTACGGGGTTAGTATTAACAACTGACTTTTTCTTTAAAAATGCATATAAAACTGAATGAATAATTTTTTTTTAATTATTTTTTACAGACATACATACAACTATCATTACAGTAACCCAATGCGATAGCGTAGACAAAAATAATAAATACAATAATAATACAATACAAACAATTTCATTCAATTAACATTAATAATACAAAAACAAAACAATACAATAAATTCATCAATTTAATACGATTATTTCAATTAAAATCTAAACCCAACCAATTACAATAACATAAAATGTGTAAAGTAACATCTATCATATGAAATCCTATCAGCAACCTGGTTCAATGTGCAAAATGTCCGCGAGAGCTCCCCTGGTCATTAGCTTGGTGCGACCGCGCGGCAGTGCGAATAAATCGTTCCGTCTACGACGGTGTACATACCCATCGGGCACGCACAAACATATCTCTTATAACACACCCGGATTGTTAGTGTTACCCCGGAACACTCCAAAGACATATGATGCCTGCCCGGGGGTGGAGGATAAATTCGAAAGAGTTACCTCGCCCCCGGGCACTCGAGGCAGGGAGGAACAGGGGTGGGTTTTAGTCAGTAAGAGTCTGACACACCCTTCCGCTCCACCCTAGAGCGGAAGAAGTCATAGGATGATTTCCCACCCCCCAAAAAAAAAAAAAAAATACGCTTACTGTCCAAATAGATTTCGTTTTCTGTTGTGAGCACATAGATACGCTTAGTTGTGGTTATCTATATGTATGTTACCCACCATGCCTAAAACAGACAAGGTTGGATACATCAAGGGATAAAGAGGGTATACCCCATACAGTCTAAGATAAATGTATCGCGTATATTTATTCTGTATGCGCTCCAACATGAGAGTATCGCTTCATATGGAGCGCATATAGCTGTTTTAACCTCCGTTGGCTCCTTATTAGCGCGTCGTACAATGCCGAGATGGCCTTAACATTCGTGAACGTTGTTGCTCTGCGAAGCACGAACCCCAGCCGTTTGTTTGCTTTTTTACAAACGTTCACGATATGATCCCGGAATCTCAGCTGCGCATCCACACAAACGCCCAGGTCTCGCGCTGCTTCCTCTCTTTTCAAAGGCGCGTCGTCCAATTTGTAATTATTGTAACGAAGTGGTATCTTTGCACGGCTCAATGTCTCAATGGCAGCTTGATTTCTCGACTCCATTCCACTACCCGATCAATGTCGTGCTGAAGGCGGTGGCAGTCTTTCTCGTTTTTAATGGCCAGGAGCAACTTGAGGTCGTCCGCAAATAGCAGACACCTCGCATCACGTATTACATCAGGTAGGTCATAGATCATAATAATGAATTGTCACGACTCTACATTTCTGCTTTGACTCATGCCCGACCTACTGAAATAAAGTTCAAACCGACAACCACTGAACTCAACGTATTGTTGTCTGTCCGTCATATAGCTCGCAAAGAAGTGGAGCAATTTTGGTGTGCAGCCAACTCTTGCCAATTTCTATAGTAACATATATCCACCAGGTCAAATGCCAATGCAAAAAAAGGTCAAATGCCTTCTTAAAATCAAAGTAGGCGGCGTCCACCTGCACCCCTGCGTCGATATGAGAAGCCAAATAAGTCATGGCATTTAAGAGATTACTGGTTGTACTACGCGCAGGTCGGAAACCATGTTGTGCGTCTGACAGTTGCGAAGCCACCTGCTCCTGAACCTCCCGCTGAATGGCAGATTCAAATACCTTCGCTGGTGTCGACAGAATCGCTACTGGTCTAAAAGACTCGGCTGCTGTTCCATATCCCCCTTTAGGTATGGGAATTTCGCGGGTAACCTTCCAACGTTCCGGAAAGTAGGAAGAATCCAGGCACATATTAAAAAGGTGTATGAGTGGCTCCGCTAGTACCGATCGACAATCACGCATTACAAATGCAGGCACTGCTGAGCACTTGGGCTTGAGACGAGCCAGCGCGGCTTGCACCTGTTCGAGAGTCAGCTGTGGGACGTGCACGCTCGCGCTGCTTGCGCCACCGGCATCTACCGCTTCGTTTACGTCAAGTCGAGCCCGTTCCTCATTGTATACCAAAAGAAACATTTTGAAAATTCCGTCGCGCATTCTGAATTTGATAACACCAACCCGTTTTTAATGATTTTATTTCAGAAGTCAAAGTCAAAGTTTTGTTTGCAGATAAATATGGTTACAAAAGTTCTTCGCTCGTTCGTTTTCGTTCATTCTCAGTTCGTTGTTCTTCGTTCTTAATCCCAAAACGACTTAGGATCCTTTGCTAAATTTCTCTGCACTCTATCCTGATGGTTTTGTTATTCCCGGTCAATGCTTTCTTTCATACGCGCCATGCATCTGGAAAAAACATTGTAATCAACACGCAAACCGGTGGATTTATATTTCTTGTGTAGTTCCGCCTTTAATTGTATATCAGAAATGATTTCATTACTATACCACTCTGGATAGCAGTACTCTACGCGTGTGCACGCGCTAAGGCTGTAAATATACGTTATATTCACATTTTATCTAACTATAATAATAGCTGGATAACAATCGTATGCTATTAATTGAAAGCAATGTCGATAAGTCTATTGTGTTAGAAAATATAAACCAAAATACAAAATTTGTTAGAACTGGCCTCGGTCTCCCCTACCAATCAATCTGCCTAACCTTTTCCCAACTATCTTGGGGTCGGCTTCCAGTCTAACCGGATGCAGCTGAATACCAGTATTTTACATGGAGCGACTGCCTATCTGACCTCCACAACCCAGTTACTGGGTAAACGATACCCCTTGGTAACGACTGTCAAAGATCAACGTTTCTAATCACATAAATATATAAAAGTTTAAGTCCCTTGTAAAAGGGGCGAGCCTACTGCTTTCAGCTGGGACTTGCCAGACTCCTAGGTGCTACTAAAAGTTTTACTGTTTCCTTTTCTAGTAACGTGCAATCAGTGAATAGGGAGGAGTTTCGGAATATGAAATAGAAGAAAATTATGAAACTAACGGTGAAGAAAAACCTGCAAATACTTGAATCTACTATACTTAAATATACGCAGGGCCCGCAGTAATAAGGACCCTACAAAAAATTGTTTAGTTTGTTCATGATCAACATCAGCCTTTTTAATGTCCCCACTGCTGAGGCACAGCCCTCCTCTCTGTGAGAGGGTGTAGGCCATAATCCACCACGCGAGCCCAATGCGGGTTGGTGGATGTCACATGTCTTCGAATTTTTGGTTCTAGGACATGCCGGTTTCCTCACGATGTTTTCCTTCACCGTTTTGAGAGCAGTGGTGATGAAATAATTTACAAAAAGTAAAGCGCCTGCCTTTTTTTTGTGTTTGAACTCACGACCTACAACTTGTAAGTCGCGGTGAATACTGGCCCACCATTGATTTATAAAAAAAGAGAAAGCATTAGAATGTTTTTAACACACTTTAATATTTTTTGCGGTATCTTTGTACGCGATTTTCATCAGAAGACAGTTCGTTCTGTATCCCCCAACGGGTTGAAAATAAATGTTGACAATGAAGTTTATTATATTCTTATCACTTAGGAACACTTAAGTTTAAGTCCCGTGTGAAAGGGGCTAGCATCAGCTGGGCACAAAACCGAACTCCTTGCTGCTACTAAAAAATTTACTATGTCCTTTTCAGACCAACCAGAAGACAGAAAAGATGATCCTGCTGCCAAATCATCAGAGAGTAGAAGAAAGAGATATGTGGATAGTATGAGCCCAAACTGTGACGACTTATTCTGTTGAGCTAGAAGTAGTGTCTATTCCTGAAAAGGCAGGCATGTGATTGAATAAAATCAGTTTGTTTTATTGATTTGTTTTTATTTTATATAAAAATAACCAAAAAGTTCCAAAGAAGTCACTTTTCAAGCAGTCTGATGCGTTATCTTAGTTCAATTAATAATTTCATGCCACCAACTGCATCAGACTGCTTGAAAAGTGACATGTTTAGAATTTTTAAATTATTTTTTACAGTCGCGTTTTTTGAAAATATTTAATTTTTTTATTTCCTACATTTTAGTGAGTTATATTTTTGGAATCGCCTCCTTGAACCCTTTATTTTGATACTTTCTACTTACATTTTAAGTTAAGAAGAATCAATTGACGTAAGAATTATCAAAATCGGCCCACGCGTTTGGTCTCTACAGGGTGTAACGGAAAGGTGTGGTCATATTTTAAGGACTGCATCTGCCCATCGATATTAACAACTCTAAAAAAAAATCCTCCCATACAAATATTGATCAGCTAATGATGACTTTTTATGGAAAGTACAATTTCATTTTTCAGAATTTTCTTTTCTTTCCTATTGAAATTTGTTTATTTTCATGGGCAGAACCGGCTCTTAAAATATGACCACACCTTTCCGTTACACCCTGTATAATGACAAAAAGGAAGAAACATACATACATATATACATACATAGGGTGATAAACACATTATCGGCTGTCGCATTAAAGAAAAGGCATGCTGCAGTTAATGTCTCCAGAAATTGACGATCTTCACGGTCAGCAATGTTCGGGTATGGGGCCCAATTCTGTAACTTTGAGTTAAGCAACACACGCCATCGACACTCTATCGACACACAACAGACATTATTTTGCCACTGTTGCAAATTTGGTATTATGCAAAAACTTCCAAATGCTATTGACATATTAAATTATAATATACTAGCGACCCGCCCCAGCTTCGCTCGGGTACAAATTATACATATAAACCTTCCTCTTCAATCACTCTATCTATTAAAAAAAACCGCATCAAAATCCGTTGCGTAGTTTTAAAGATTTAAGCATACATAGGGATATAGGGACACAGAAAGCGACTTTGTTTTATACTATGTAGTGATATATTTTAGACCAGACTACCAATTATTACAATAGTCTTATTATGGCGTTTCAATGGCACTACAGTGGCAAGGCAATGACCATAAATAATTTATAGAATACCAAATGTCAATGACTATTCTATTGAGACACCACTGACACACTACCGACACACTATTGACAAGTTTGTTATTTTACAGAATTGGACCCCTGATAACTGTTAATTTTCTTGTAGGTATTTGTCTCATTACCTTCGAATTTCACTCTTTTGATTTATTTTACTTCTACCCTTGTGACTCTACTTCTCTCTGAAATTCTGACTGATTTTAGTTTGTTTTCTGTTTTTATTTTTGTTGACAAATGGACGTTTCTCTATTCTGACACCTGGCAGCAATCAAGTGTCAAGATTGTGTCAAGAGTCAAGAGTTCAAGACAGGAGTTTATGGCGGGATTTTCTCGAGTGCAGTTCAGTGGCTGTTTTAATTATTCGCAAATTGATTCCTAGTGGATATTGTGATGTTAATTTCGTGTAGTTTGGTTTCTCAAGTGTTTACGCAACTGGACAATATGTGGAATCATTGAAACAGGCGCGATCTCGATAAAATAGAGCTGAGAATGTTGTCGTAGTATTGACTAACTCAGCGAAGTTTGCCGAGAAGGCTGACTCGAATCATTTGTTGCCAATTACTGCAAAAAAGATTAGAATGTGTTACATCTGCATTCTAATGGGAAAAAATTGACAGTATTCTGTATCTAAAACTAAATACTTTCTTAACTTGACACTGGCTAAATGCACAAACCGTGCGAAGCCAAAATTAAAGAAAAAAAAAAGAGTTCAAGACCGTAGTTGCGTTCCAGTTTACTACGAAGCAATAGGTGACATTCGGGAATGTTTTGTTTCTCGTTTATTCAACTGAAGTGAATGAATACGCGAGCGATGCGTATTAATTGTGTGTTTGTATTGTTCCTTTTTCTTATTTGTTAACACACAACTGGCGGGTGGACTTTATCTACCTACCTTTTTAAGTTGAATATTTTTATATAATTTTGAATATTTGTTCTTATATATTTTTAGTGTTACTTAATGACGGATAGTGACAATGATTCTTTTTTGTCGGCGTGCAGTGACAGCGATAGCTTTAGCAGTATCCCGTCTCTTGCTGACACGCTTGTCTCATTTTTCCGATGTTCCAAAGAATCTTAATGTAGTCCATATTAATGCCCAAAGTATTCCGGCCCATTACCCTGACGTGCTGGCTAATTTAGACTGTAAGAACATCCATGCAATCCTGGTCTCTGAATCATGGCTAAAGCCATGCCTGCCTTCCACTTCCTACTCTTTACCCGGATACCAACTAAATAGAAATGATTGCTCTAGCCGTTGTGGAGGTGGTGTTGCCATAGTCTTCGAGCTCACATTCCTTTCTCAATTGTTGATAATAATTTCTTTTTTTTTATTTAATCAAAAAAAAATAAAAAAAAACTTTTTTTTTTTTTAAATAAAAAATGAAAAAATTATGTACAAGCTTACATAAGGTGTCTTTATGAGGCTGAAGAGAATTAACAATATAAAAAAAAATACAAATACGAAAGAAAAACAACGTGACATAATTAACATAAAAGAGATAATGGAAACATAAGAGTGTGAATTTGGTTGAGTGTTGTGTACACGTGTAAGTGTAAGTGAGTTGATTTGTGTAGGTGTAGCGTTTGTAGTTTTGTGTGAGATATGTGTAGTTCAAGTTAAAGGAGTCAATAATTTTTCAGTAGCTTCATAATCCATACTTTTCAGCCACTCACTCACAGAAGCCTTACAGCCACTTCTGGGCTTCTGGTAGATGGAAAGAGTGGTGTTTGCCTTATTGTAGATGAATGAACCAAGGAAGCAATAGAATTTGTGAGAAAAGCTGGTTTTGAATAAAGGGTTATGGCATACAGTACCCTTCCTGCGTTTTCCTTTACATAAGTCCCTACTGTACTAATGAAGACAGAAGTGCATGGAGAGTTCCAAACCAAAATCGTTTGTACAGGGTTTCATCGCCTTAATAATACGTCTTGAACGACATAGATGGCGCTAGTATAGTAGTTGGATTGGAAAATATACATCTCTCGTTAAAGAACATTATCTTGTTTTTTGCTAGTTACAATATTACTTAATTTTAACACAAATTCTCCTACGACATTACAAACCTTATAAAGCAAAGCTCGTAATAACTAGGATTCGAACTCGGTGGCATAAAATTTACCGATACCATAGCCACTGGACTATTGCGTCATTACGCAATGAGTTGAAATTATCCTACTCTTTATTATATCGAAGTTGTTTAGCGACTTTAACCTGTATCATAAATCTCAAAAGAATTGAGGGTAGTTTAATATTGACTGTATAAAAATTAAATCTTTTTGTTCAATCATAACGTTCTTTACTATCTTTAAGTGAGTTCAGTTACGATTGCATTTAACAATTTTTTAATATTTATCTTTACCATGAGTTCGCGTTCTAATATTGATATGGCTACGAGGGCCCAAATTATAGCATTGCATAATCAAGGCCTAAATTATTCTGAAATTTCGAGAGAAACTGGCTTAAACGTAAGTAATGTTTTAAAATCACTGTTCGTTATTTATTTTATTATCCATGGTTATCGATACACGAAAATAATAAATAATATATTTCCCTTATAGGTAAAGACTGTCACTTTATGGATAAAGCGGTTTCAAGAAGAGGGTTCGTTGGAACACCGCAGTAGATCTGGCAGAAGACGCCATATTGACTCAGACCAGCGTCAACTTATGGTGCAAGGTTATGAGGAAAATGGCATAACACCAACAAGATATTACGCAGAGTCGTTTGATACATCTTTGCGGACGGTGTATCGTGCTCTTCATAGTGAAGGTCTGCATTATCGTCGACATGCTATTAAGCCATTGCTAACCGAAGCTAATAAAAGAGCACGATTGGAGTTCGCTTTGAAATACAGACATTTCGACTGGAGCAACGTTATCTTCAGTGATGAAAAGACTTTCAAGTCTAGCCAGCACGGGCGAGTTAGGTTGTGGCGTAGGAATAATACGCGTTATGATAGTGATCACGTTGTGCCTAACTCTGAATCCGGTCGTATAACAGTGAACATTTGGGGATGGATGACAGCTGCAGGACCAGGAGAACTTACTGTAATACCCAGTCGTGCAAACAGTGTTAACTACTTAGATGTGCTGAATGACGTCATGTTGCCCACTGTGCGGAATGTTTTTCCTGTAGAAGACATGCCAGTAATAACGTTCGTGCAGGACAATTGTCCTATACACCGTTCCATAATTGTGCAAGAGTGGTTTAGCCAGCAATCGGACATACGAATTATTCCTTGGCCTGCGAGATCGCCAGATTTAAACCCCATTGAAAATTTATGGGGCGTTATGGTTCAAAAGTGGGACAATAGGAACGAAAGGACTAAGGAAGCACTGAGTACTCACTGCATGGAGGTATGGGATTCTATACGGGGTCACAATTTATGTGAAAAATTAATAGACTCCATGGGTTCGCGGTTGCAAGCTGTAATCGATCAAAATGGCGGATACACGAAATATTAAAGAATATAAAGTGTTGACTATTGAATTGAGTAATAATGATTGAGTAAAAATGAAAAGACCGGGGTAGCTATAATTTATATGATAAATTACAGTAATCAAACTTGGTGTAAGTTGGATAAATTTATACATTACTTTATAACAACAAAATGTTATTACACTAATGATTTTGATTTCTTATATAATATAAGAAATTAAAATAAAAACAATATAAATATAGATTCCTTTCCAACATAATAAATTATTTATTTATTATTATAAACAACTCGGTCCCAAAATGACAGCTATAACCCGGTCTTACAATTGTTATTGATTTTAGGTTTAGCTTCAATTTCTTCCTCCTTCTGGAACGTAAGTATTCGTTAGCTATGAACCTTAGTCATAACATAATGCACAAATCAATCATTATAGTCAATACCACTAAACATAATTATGCAAAACGTAAAATTTTTATAATTTATGAGTAGGTAAAATATTTACAGAACTAAGGTTGCATATATAGTGAAAGTTATTATAACATAATGTAAATAAAACTAAATAATAGAAGAATAGCACAACACAGTTTTGATTTAGAATACTTATAATATCTATTATACAGTTTTACTTTGTTAAGATCTTCTATTTTGTAATAGAGTTATTCAGTTATAAATTTTACTTGTATTTCTCCTTAACAAGTGAATTAAATCATTGTTAATTGGATGTAAAACTGCTAGGTTAGGTTATACATTCTATAAGAAAGAAAGACATAAATTGTATTCTTCTTTGAGAATTAAATGTTTAAACTATAATCAATAAAATAGTTTCATTTCTTATCCTTTACGAGAATTAAACTTAGTAAATCTTAAGCTGTAAGAAAAATATATCTAAATCTTCTTACATAAATGTTTTTTACTAATAATACTAATACTTACCACCAATTATGAAAGTAATTTATATAATATATATTTATATAATGTTATACAGAGTGGTGATGACAATACGACATTAAATTAAACCTCGCATACCTCAAGACGTTCTCAGTCTACATACAAAAAATCATTTGAATATATCCAGTAGTTTAGTCACAGGAAATTATTTTTCATTTTTAACATTTGCTACATGATGTATCTGATAATAGGGAAACACTGTCGGGTTAACGACCCACATCGGTATAAACATCAAAACATTAAAGTCACGTTGCCAACTCGCTACGAGTACATAAACACTTTCGCCAAATTAGTATTTTCATCTAATTTAGTGAAAATTATACCTTAATTCTGAGTAATAAGAGTCATAAAGCGTGTCATCAGAGTTGGATAAGAAAGTAACGAATGCGGAAATTGCAATGCACTCATAATATTAATAGAAAATTTAGTGTGTGCGAAAGAGATAAATCTAGTTTCGTTTGTTACTTCGCTTTCTTGAAGAAATTTGCTACAACAAATTTAGGTTAGTGTGTCGCCGGCCGCGATCCTGTGATGAGTCACGCGTCCTCGCTTTGTAGTGCAGCCGCAGGTGCCGCTAACTTTCGTTCGCGCCGCGTCTTTGATGTAGGTACTTCCCCGCCGCTCGTGTGTGTCGTGTTTTGTAAATTCATTTACGGCGGTATTAGTGCGAAATTGGACGCTTTATTTTGGTGACAGGACACGTAACGTTTTAATAGGTATTTAGTTAAACAGTGAGTGAATTGTGCGAAATTAGACGCTTAGTTTTTATTGTTTTCGTGTTTTTATTTTTAATAATCATGCCGCGCTACAATTACACAGCTTCGGAGTACACCGACATGATTTTAATTTATGGGGAGTGTCAAAGAAATGCCGCTTTGGCTATACGGACATACCGAGAGAGGTTTGGAAACACTCGAGTTTGTCCGACCAACGGGCGCACCATTGTCCAAGCTGTCCAGAGGATGCGAGAAAATCGATCCTTAATCCCGCATGTGGATAGTGCTCCTCCACATGTAAAAGTGACCCTTGAGGAACGAATTTTAAATTTTAATTTAAATGCTGAAAAGTTTTTAGAACTCCTCAATGGACCTGTTTGCGAGTACATGGATGAGCTTTCGGTAACTGCGTACAGGTAGATGTGGTACCAATTAGACGGAGCACCAGCTCATTCAGTGGTGTCTGATAGAGAGCGTTTGTCTCAAATGTTCGGACAGCAGTGGATTGGCCGTTATGGACCAACGCGTTGGCCAGCGAGGTCCCCCGACCTTACACCACTGGATTTTTTCTTGTGGGGTCATATCAAAAATGAAGTGTAGGTACTCAACAGCTGTTGATACTGTTGATGATTTAAAAGATAGAATAATCATATCTTTTAATAAATCAAAACTCATGGCTGCGAATGGGGACCTTTTGTCAGACGTTAGAAATAACCTTTTACGACGCGGACGGTGCAATTTGTGTATTCGAATTCATGGCGGCCATATTAAAAAACGAAAAATTTAGTGACTTTCATACCTACATCCTGATCGTGATTAATAATTTGATTAATAAATAACACGCGGTTGAGAGATGCCTGATTATTTGGTTAATAATCTGTGATTCAGTGTAATTTTATTGAGCATTAATCCATAATTAAAAGCCAAAAAATCAAGTCGCTACGCTACAGGACCGCGCGTTGTTGCCGCTCTTACGACAGGTTAGTGAACTAAGATTTATAAATGGTGTTCTATTTCGTTTCTAGTTTTATGCCATTTAGTTTGTTTGAAATTTTTATTTTTTTATTTTAGATGTTAGGATTTTTTTGATAGCTTAAACTTATTCTTATGAACTAGTATTGTCCGTGTTTTCATTTATTGTCGTATTGTCTTCGCCACCCTGTATTATAGTAGTATATGTTTATTTGTATATTATCCCTATATTCATTTATACATCTTATACCTCATATTTTTTATATTATTTATAACAAAAAATAAAATAAAAACGTTTAAAAATACAAAAAATAGAATATAAATTATATATTATAATAATTAAATTTAAAAAAAGTCGACAGAGAGCTGGGTTGCGAACCGGTGCCCTGTTGAACGATCTATGTTATTCTGCCATGCTTATCCACCTGAGCTACTGATTATTTATTCTGGAACGTGAAAATAAGAGCTACTTTGTGAATGTAGGGATTTTTATTATTTATGATCGACGCCATCTGTAGTCGAATTAACCGATATACCAATTGACTTATTTAATTTGGTTTAGATGGCGCTGTATTAAGTACTCGGAAATAAGAAAATATAGTAATTTTTGTTTATTTGAATATAAATATATTATTATTACTTAGTAATTATTTTAGGTATTAAAAACCTTATTATCTGCCTCTGCATAATAAGGTTTATAAGCTTTGCAGTGTTATTTTCATGATTGAACAGCGCCATCTAGTCGTCTCATGAAAGTCATGATACGTAATGCAAAACCTCACAGTCAAAATTCGACCTTAGGCTCTCCATGCACCTTTGCATTCAATAGTACATCAATTGGGAGTGCTGTTTTAAAATTATGTTAAGCAAAAACGTCTGTCTGACTGTCAAAACATCCCATTTTTTGTAAATTTGTGGAGTAGGGAATCGTAAAGGAAGGCCAGCTGCAACCTTAAGAATTGCCCGTTGGGCTCTTTCAACCTCCAGAATGTGAGTTTTTGCCGCACCTCCCCATGACGCTACGCAATAGTTAATCAGAGATTGGCAGAGGGCATCGCTGCTACTCATTGCAAGATTTATTTTGTAAGGAATCCTAGCACCTCAACCAACTGCTTAATACAATCCATAAAAGCACGAAAAAACCAAGCTCTATCGACTGCAGGGAACTCTACTGAATTATTTTACTCGTGTTGTGTACTAATTGCGTAGAGCAGCAATGCCTCGCACTATATGGTCACCCCCACCGAAATCCACCATGGCGTTGCTTGAGACTCACTCGGAGCCTGACCTGTCTTCTGCCGCATCTATTCCTGAATTAAATATCGGTGATAAAATTGATAACGTCACAACACGGCAGAGCAAGAAACGCTTCAGAGGTGACGACGACTGCGCGGATATGGACAGATTCGAAAATTTTGAAGAATATGTTGCAATCATGGAAAAATGATCAAGATGTTGTCCTCAACAAAATAGTCGCGGAAGTTTCTGAATTGAAACAACAAAATCTCAATATCCAGAAGTCATATTCTGAGATTGAAAAATCAATTCAATATTTCAACTTGAGCTATGAGGAGATGAAGTCTCGTCTGGAGGTCCTGGAAGTTGAACATAGGGAGAATGTTAAGCACTTGAATGACATGACTAACAGTGGGTATCCACAATCTGTGGCTACACTTGAGGCTAAGATTGAGGCAATGGAGCAGCAGGCACGTTCATGTAACGTTGAAATCTGTAATTTACCAGAAAAGCGAAATGAAAATTTGTTCGCCATCGTGGATTCCATAAGCTGCGCTTTTAATTTACCTGTGTCTCATAATGACATCATATCGATACATAGAGTACCACACGCTCAACAACATGATCGCAAACCTAAAAATATTATAATCAAATTCAGAACACGTATTATACGTGATAACATTCTTAGTGCCTATCGTCAAAAGAAGGGCCAGAAGTCTGATCAGTTGGGAATCTCTGGTGCCTCGGTACACGTTTATTTTAATGAACATTTAACCCTAAATAATAAAGCATTATTTCGAGAAGCTAAGAAGATTGCCAATGCAATCGGTTTTAAATATGTTTAAAACCGATTGCATGCGCGATGGATTATCATCAGTTGCAATACGTTCTGGGGAAGATCTTAAAAGAATTGTTATCAGTGGGAAGAAGTGTACTGAAAACCCAGATTCATAGCTATACCTATGCTCACACAGTTTGTTTGTATATTTATATTAGGCTTTGTCCTTATTCCGTTTCTATTTGTTTATCTGACAGGTTTATAAGTTTAGTTAAGAGGTATATCAGACTCAAATGTTACGTCTATCTCTTTCTTCTTTCTCCTACTAGCTTGCACCATAGGTTGTCAATGCTTGTATTTAAAAAAATCTTGCATTTTATTTTAGGTATTCTATATTACATGTGATTGAATTATTTTTTGCCAATTAAGCGTTTATGTATAATATTAAAAAATACCTTGAAGTACAAACACAGTGGCAAACTTAAAGTAATTTGTAATTCTGGCATGTAACTTTTCATGTAATTACCGTACACAACGGGCTTATATGTTATCTGTTGGGCGTTAAGCGTTACATATTACGAATTTATTATATTACTGTTATTTATGGATACTAACAACATTACATTTTACTACCAGAATTGTAGAGGTACTCGTACAAAGTTGCAAATGCTTTATATGAACATATTGAGTAATTCTTATGACGTTATCGTTCTGACCGAAACTTGGCTTATACCTGATATCCGTGATAGTGAATTTATTGATGAACGATATGTTGTGTTTAGATGTGACCGTGACCGTGGCGTGACGAATAAAACAGATGGAGGTGGTGTTCTAATTGCTGTGCTTCGTGAATTGCGGGCTACAATATTGACAACCCCATCATTTAACTCTAAAATTGAACAAGTATTAGTACAGATGCCTGCCACGCAGCAGCATACACGCCATATTATTGGTGTCGTGTATATGCCTCCAGCGTCTCTTGCAGAAGTATATGAGCAATACTTAGACATGCTGCAAGGCTTAGCTAATAATCCCAATTGCAATTCATATCATTTCTTTGGTGATTATAACTTGCCTGAGATTGACTGGGTGCAGCATGGCAACCATGCCATTGCACGTCACACGGACTCTACGGGACTTATATTACTAAATTTTATAGATATAATAAATGGTTTACAATTTCACTAAACAAAAAATAGTTCAGGTAATGTGCTAGATTTAGTAATCTCTAACGCGGACCCTCAATTGATCTCCTGCAATATCTTGGTGAAACCCGATAACTTCCACCCCCCTTTTTCTATATTAACTCATCTAGATGTGCGTTTCAAACCGATGAAATGCCATCCGGTTCGCAGATATAACTTTTACAAAGCCAACTATGATGGCATTAAACACGACTTAGGCAACGTAGATTGGGAAGAGTCATTATCTCATCATTCTTCTGAGATGGCTGTTGATTTTTTTATGAAATTATTTATAGAGATATCAGGTCACATACTCCGTTAACTTATACTAAAAACTCAAAATTTCCGATTTGGTTTTCACGTTCTCTAATAAAAACATTTAAAGCTAAAGAACATGCTTGGATTAAGTGGAAAAAATATGGTAATCGCTCTGATTATGTGCATTTTTCAAATTATCGCAAATTTTTTCATAGTGAGACCGCTAAATGTTATAAGAGATATATGAAATCAGTTGAGGACAGTATTCCCAAATCTATTAAGTATTTTTGGTCGTATGTCTCTTCCAAGAAAGGCAAAGCTAAGTACCCTGCTAATATGTTTTACAAAAATATTTCTTCCGATGACCCCAAGGAAATATGCAATTTGTTTTCAACTTTCTTTTGTTCGGTTTACGAACCCTCTACCTTTGACCCAGACCTGTGGCAACCGTCTAATTGTTATGAAGACAATTCACCATGTATTTCTGACATTTACTTGCCAAAGGAATCAATACGTACAGCATTGAAGTCACTGGATTCTTCTAAAGGAGCTTAACCCGACGGCATACCACCTTCCTTCTTCATAAGTACATCTGACCACTTGTCTTCAGCCTTACATATAATTTTTAATAAATGTTTGAGGGAGGGGGTCTTTCCTACAGTCTGGAAACAAGCCTCTATCACCCCTGTGTACAAGAGTGGCGATAAAAATAATGTAGAGAATTATCGTCCCATTTCTATTCTTTCCACTTTGTCAAAGGTTTTTGAACGACTTGTGCACAGTGCGCTATATCCTCATATCCGTCATCTTATCATACCCGAACAACATGGTTTTGTCAAACGTCGCTCTACCACCACTAACCTCATGACCTTCGTGAACTATCTCTTTGAAAATATGGACCGCCAGGTACAGGTTGACTCTGTTTACACGGATTTTCAGAAGGCCTTTGACAAGGTGGATCACATCCTGCTTTGGAGAAAATTGCCTATAATGGTATACGTGGCAATTTGCTCAGATGGTTTGCTTCTTATGTTTTCAACAAGACTCAAAATATCGTCATTAATGGTCATGCATCTGACTTTATAGTTGTTACATCCGGGGTTCCACAGGGATCAGTATTGGGTCCTTTTCTATTTGTAATGTTTATTAATGACATTAAACATTGTTTTATCAACTCACATTTCTTGATGTGTGCAGACGATATGAAAATTTATATCACGTGTAATAATATTCGTGACTGCTGTTATTTACAACAAGACCTTGATAGATTTTATGAATAATGCCTAAAAAATAAATTCTTTCTTAGTCTTCCCAAATGTTACACAATCTCTTTTACTAAAAATAAAAATCAGGTCAAATTTAATTATTCATTGAATAACATAATACTTAATGAAGTTCAATCTGTCCGTGACCTGGGTGTAACGATTGACTCTAGCCTGCATTTTGATACTCATATTGACAATATAGTAAAAAAGGCCTTTCAGATGTATGGACTCGTGAAGAGATTTTGTAGTAGCTTTGTGCGAGCCTCTACATTCTTAATATTATACAAGACCCTGATTCGGTCGCAGTTGGAATACGCCGTCCAAATTTGGGATCCTCTATACGATAAGTACAAGGATAGGCTAGAAATTGTGCAGAAGAAATGTTTATGTACTATAAATTATAGATGTTGTCGTCCTAAAGTCTCCTATGAACAATTACTAATACGATATAATGTTCTTAGTTTGAAATCTAGACGATTTCTTCTGGGTATAATGATGCTGCATGGTATATGTAATAATAGATTCGACTGCATTCCTTTATCAAATAGTCTACATTATACAGTACCTAGAACTGTCATGCTTCGTAGGGTACGTGTGCCTCAGCTGTTCCACACAAACTGGTGCAGGAATAACGCCGGGGTGCGCGTGCCTCTTCGTCGTTTCGTTGACGCGTACAACACTCACTTTATGGAGCTTGACATATTTACTCTTTCCAAACATCGTTTCAAGGCAAGAGCAATAGAGTTACTAAATTCTTAAGTAGGTATATATATATATATATATATTTCTTTCTTCTTCTTTTTAAAAGTCTTTTATGATGCACACTGTATGTCTGTTTTCATTTAACTTTTGTTTATGTGAATTCGTGGACAATGGTGTGGGTTACATGTGTAACATAAATATAGAATAGATTAGGTATGTATTTCTAATTATTGTGCTAATTTAAGAATCTTTAGTAAGCTTTGCATGTAACTGTTTTTTGTCCCAAACCCAATAAAATAAAAAAAAATACCATTTTAATTGATTGATGATCAGCAATGTGTCTGAGTGTCTTAAATATATAAATAACTTTGCGAAGTCTGGTAACAAGAACCCCCAAGTGGGATTTGAATGATAGGGATTGGTCCAAAGTCACACCTAAGTATTTTATAGAATCCGTTCTTTGGAGGGTCAGACAGTCGTAACTAGTCAACACCGGGTGGTTACATGAATGAGCAGTGATAGATAGAGCCGTAGGAGGTAGAAGGTTATTTCTAAGAGCAAATGTTATTAAGGGTAAGCACATTGTTCTTTAGCCGTGTGCATACGGTCTGACCTCCACCCTGTGCATTACGAAAAACATCGCCCCAACTATTTCCGTAGAACAAGAGCACAGTGTCATCAGCGAAGGTTAATATTCTTCCGTTCTGAAGCTGTAGCTGACATAGATCGTTGATATACACTAAAAACAGTGAGGGCCCAAGTATACTTCCTTGCGGAACACCATAGGTTACATTGACCGCCTCACTGGTCCAGTTGTCTATTAGACTGTTTGCGTACGGTTGTTGAGATAGTCTTCAAAAAGTAGGAGGGAAAGTCCTCTCACTCCTATCCTGTCCAGATTCCCCAAAAGGTGTGGGACAGAGACCGTGTCACAGGCCTTTGCCAGATCTAAAAATATGGTTAAACATTTTCTTTTGGAGCCTAAATTGGAAACAAAAGCATTAGTAAGCTCATGCACCGCGTCAGCAGTACATTTTCCGCAAAGAAAACCAAACTGTGTTGCTGAAAGAAGGTTCTTTGATTCCAAGAAACTCATTAGGCGGTTTTTTATTAAACGCTCTAAAATCTTAGACAAGGTTGGTAGTGTTGAGATTGGCCTATAATTATTGACACAATCTCTGTCACCGCTCTTGAAGATGGGTTTAATTAGAACGGTTTTAAAGACCCGAGGAAAAACGGCCGTAAAAAGGCCCAGGTTACAGATATACGTCATGGGAGGAGTGAGCAAGTGCTTGTATCGTTTGATGATTTTACCCGAGATTTTGTCCACTCCCACTGCACAATTCTCCCTCAGGTTTGATATAAGCAACTCAAATTTATTCTCGTCCGTAGGAAGCAGGACGAGAGATTGTACCGGATTTGTAAGGTTTAGGCCGTTTTGGTCAGAATAGCTAGCCCCGCCCTCGCTTGTTACGCCTTCAGCAAGTCTTTTTCCCACATTAGCAAAGAAGGTGCTAACACCTTCTGAAAGGTGATGTGCTGGAGTGCAACTATAGAGGAATAAAGCTAATGCCACATAGTATGAAAGCATGGGAGAAAGTTATTGAAAAGCGGCTGAGAGAAGAGAGTGAGATCTCACAAAACCAGTTCGGTTTTATGCCTGGTCGGGGTACAACGAATGCCATTTTCATCCGCCAGCTGTGCGAAAAATACAGAGCTGTGCATAAAAACTTGCACATGGTGTTCGTTGACCTTGAAAAGGCATATGACCGGGTGCCTCGAGAGGTTTTGTGGTGGGCCCTTAAGGAGAAAGGCGTGCCTGGGAAGTATGTGCAGATCAGAGCGATGTACAGTCGTTGCAGTACCAAGTCCGGTCTGCAGTGGACACCACTGACAGCTTCAGTGTAGCTGTCGGTTTACACCAGGGATCGGCCCTCAGCCCCTAACTCTTCCTGATGATAATGGACGCTCTGGCGTCGGACATCCAGGAAGAGGCTCCCTGGTGTATGCGTTTTGCTGATGACATTATGCTGGTTGCCGAAAGCGGCTCAGAGGTCCAGAGCAGATTGGAGACGTAGTGGCAAAGACTGGAGAGTGTTGGCCTGAAATTGAGCAGAACCAAAACCGAATATCTGTTCTGCGATTTCGACGGTCTCTCCAGTTCCATGCTTGTAGCTCTCAACGGAATGCCTATACCGATCTGCTCCAACTTTCGGTACTTCGGGTGGCTTGTTCAGGGGCGATATAGACCGAGACGTAACGCACATTATCAACTCAGGATGGATGAAATGGCGACAGGTCACTGGAACAACTTGCGACCGACTGCTGCCCCTTAAGTTAAAAGGGAAAATCTATAAGTCCGTGATTAGACCTGTCGTACTGTATGGATCAGAATGTTGGGCTGTGAAAAAGACTGATGAAAAAGATTGCATGTGGCGGAGATGAGAATGTTGAGATGGACGTGTGGAGTAACGAGAATGGATAAAGTGAGAAATGAGTACATTAGAGGTAATTTAAAAGTGGCGCCAGTCATAGAAAAGTTGAAAGGGAACCGCTTATCTTGGTATAATAATAATAATAATAAACACTTACATAATAGATATAGCAGTCCCAAACACTAACAATGTACAAAAAACCATCACAGAAAAAATTAGGAAGTACACAGAGTTACAAGAGGAAATCACGAGAGTTTGGAAAATGAATAGAGTCACAATAGTTCCAATAGTAGTATCAACAACTGGTGTTATTCCGAAACAAATATTTAATAGTTTTAATGCACTCAATCTATCCAAATACACATACCTAACACTACAAAAAGCTGCCATATTAAACACTTGCCGAATAGTTATAAAATTTTTACAACTAGATTTAGATAACAATGTCACTGCAGTACAAAGCAATTTACCATCTGAAAGAAATAACTAGGATCTCACCTTGGTTCACACCCGTGAGATTCTAGCAAATACCAGGTTTTAACCTGCGAAAAACGAAGTTTAAAAACATCATAATAATAATAAGGTATGGTATGGTCATGTGAAGAGGAGGGATGAAACACATGTAACCAAAAGAGTTATGAATATAAATATGGATGGATATAGAGGGAGAGAGAGGCCAAAGAAAAGTTGGATGGGTTGTGTGAGGAGTGATATGATAGAAAAGGGACTTAGTGATAGCGTGACGGCTGACAGGACAGAATGGAAGAAAAAAACGTGTTGCGCCGACCCCAAGTAACATGGGATAAGGGCAGGAAGATGATGATGACTTAGATACATACAAATCAAATGTTACATAATTTCGTAAGAGGTCAGAAAAAAAGGAGAAAAAAAGAATAAAAGGAGGAATAAACGACTAATTATGAAAGAGATGTGAATATATAGAAACAGAAAGGCATTAGAGAGAAAGGAAATGGTCTTTTACTAGCTTTTTAAAATAAGCGAGTGACTGGGCTTGTCTAACTGGCATCGGTAACGCATTCCAAAATCGCACAGCTTGAACTGCAAATGATTTGTCATAAAACTTTGTGGAATGCGAGGGCATCAAAAGTATCAAATTCTCCGATGATCTCAAGTGTCTAGAATGTGTGTCATGAAGGAACTTTAAACGTTCTTTGAGATAAGAGGGGGTTGTAGAAATAAACAGAACACTGTAGAGTAATGATAAAACATGGGCATTCCGGCGAAGGCGGATTGGCAGCCACTTGAGCTTAATACGAAATTCAGAAACATGGTCATATTTGCGTAAACCAAATATGAATCTAGTTTCGTGAGAGCTAGGCTCACGTGTGGGGTGTCAAAAGATGCGTCTCCGCGCGGGTTAACTAAATGAACTGGAATAAAAATTTCAACGAAACAAAAATTTTGCACAGTGGGCCAAAAACCAGTTTCTAACATAAAGCTGCGATGGTCAATTTTTATAGTCGAGATAGCAGGAGCTAACCTGCATTATAATTAATATGCAAAAAACTAGGTAAAAAAAGCTCTCCTGGAGGCAGAAATATCGATGGTTTGGTTAGGTTAGGTTAGGTTAGTTAGGTTAGGTTAGGTTAGCAAGCTCTTTCGAAACGTAAAAAAAAAGCAATTTTTTGACGTTTCGTGAGAGCTAGGCTCACGTGTGGGGTGTCAAAAGATGCGTCTCCGCGCGGGTTAACTAAATGAACTGGAATAAAAATTTCAACGAAACAAAAATTTTGCACAGTGGGCCAAAACCAGTTTCTAACATAAAGCTGCGATGGTCAATTTTTATAGTCGGGATAGCAGGAGCTAACCTGCATTATAATTAATATGCAAAAAACTAGGTAAAAAAAGCTCTCCTGGAGGCAGAAATATCGATGGTTTGGTTAGGTTAGGTTAGGTTAGTTAGGTTAGGTTAGGTTAGCAAGCTCTTTCGAAACGTAAAAAAAAAGCAATTTTTTGACGTTTCCTGAGAGCTAGGCTCACGTGTGGGGTGTCAAAAGATGCGTCTCCGCGCGGGTTAACTAAATGAACTGGAATAAAAATTTCAACGAAGCAAAAATTTTGCAGAGTGGGCCAAAAACCAGTTTCTAAAATAAAGCTGCGATGATAAAAAGCAAAAGTTTTGGAATCGCTCAAGCTTATCAAGCTGTAATTCAGTAAGATCTAAATAACTAACATAGGTATAATCAAGGATTGGGAGAAGGAAGGATTGAGCGAGCGCAGTTTTGGTGGCAGTTGGAAGAAAGTTGCACAGTCTTCGTAAAGACACCGCAGACGCAAACAACTTGCGGCTAACTTCTTGCAATAGAGGACCCCACGAAAAATCTTTGTCGACGTAAATACCCAGGTTTTTCACTGAGTCGCCTTATGGAATAATTGAGCCATCAAAAACAATCCGGGGGAGCTGTGTCTAGTTTATTCTTGAGCGCAACCTAGGGCTGCCGACAATAATGACTTGAGTCTTCGTCGGATTAACCTTCAGACGATGAGCCAAACTCCACTCAGAGATACGAGCTTTAGCTGGTATCTCTTCTTACGTACCTCTTACTTACTCTTCGTATTCAAATTCCAATGAACTTCTCTCATCCTACCACCTTTACGCTGTCGATCTGCAAATGTATTCGCAAGCTCTGTTAGATGAACTGTCTGAGGCTGTTAATATGGTACTATTGAAGACAAAAGTGCATGGAGAGCCTAAGGTCGACTTTTGACTGTGAGGTTTTGCATTACGTATCATGACTTTCATGAGACGACTAGATGGCGCTGTTCAATCATGAAAATAACACTGCAAAGCTTATAAACCTTATTATGCAGAGGCAGGTAATAAGGTTTTTAATACCTAAAATAATTACTAAGTAATAATAATATATTTATATTCAAATAAACAAAAATTACTATATTTTCTTATTTCCGAGTACTTAATACAGCGCCATCTAAACCAAACTAAATAAGCCAATTGGTATATCGGTTAATTCGACTACAGATGGCGTCGATCATAAATTATAAAAATCCCTACATTCACAAAGTAGCTCTTATTTTCACGTTCCAGAATAAATAATCAGTAGCTCAGGTGGATAAGCATGGCAGAATAACATAGATCGTTCAACAGGGCACCGGTTCGCAACCCAGCTCTCTGTCGACTTTTTTTAAATTTAATTATTATAATATATAATTAATATTCTATTTTTTGTATTTTTAAACGTTTTTATTTTATTTTTTGTTATAAATAATATAAAAATATGAAGTATAAGATGTATAAATGAATATAGGGATAATATACAAGTATACATATACTACTATATATAACATTATATAAATATATATTATATAAATTACTTTCATAATTGGTGGTAAGTATTAGTATTATTAGTAAAAAACATTTATGTAAGAAGATTTAGATATATTTTTCTTACAGCTTAAGATTTACTAAGTTTAATTCTCGTAAAGGATAAGAAATGAAACTATTTTATTGATTATAGTTTAAACATTTAATTCTCAAAGAAGAATACAATTTATGTCTTTCTTTCTTATAGAATGTATAACCTAACCTAGCAGTTTTACATCCAATTAACAATGATTTAATTCACTTGTTAAGGAGAAATACAAGTAAAATTTATAACTGAATAACTCTATTACAAAATAGAAGACCTTAACAAAGTAAAACTGTATAATAGATATTATAAGTATTCTAAATCAAAACTGTGTTGTGCTATTCTTCTATTATTTAGTTTTATTTACATTATGTTATAATAACTTTCACTATATATGCAACCTTAGTTCTGTAAATATTTTACCTACTCATAAATTATAAAAATTTTACGTTTTGCATAATTATGTTTAGTGGTATTGACTATAATGATTGATTTGTGCATTATGTTATGACTAAGGTTCATAGCTAACGAATACTTACGTTCCAGAAGGAGGAAGAAATTGAAGCTAAACCTAAAATCAATAACAATTGTAAGACCGGGTTATAGCTGTCATTTTGGGACCGAGTTGTTTATAATAATAAATAAATAATTTATTATGTTGGAAAGGAATCTATATTTATATTGTTTTTATTTTAATTTCTTATATTATATAAGAAATCAAAATCATTAGTGTAATAACATTTTGTTGTTATAAAGTAATGTATAAATTTATCCAACTTACACCAAGTTTGATTACTGTAATTTATCATATAAATTATAGCTACCCCGGTCTTTTCATTTTTACTCAATCATTATTACTCAATTCAATAGTCAACACTTTATATTCTTTAATATTTCGTGTATCCGCCATTTTGATCGATTACAGCTTGCAACCGCGAACCCATGGAGTCTATTAATTTTTCACATAAATTGTGACCCCGTATAGAATCCCATACCTCCATGCAGTGAGTACTCAGTGCTTCCTTAGTCCTTTCGTTCCTATTGTCCCACTTTTGAACCATAACGCCCCATAAATTTTCAATGGGGTTTAAATCTGGCGATCTCGCAGGCCAAGGAATAATTCGTATGTCCGATTGCTGGCTAAACCACTCTTGCACAATTATGGAACGGTGTATAGGACAATTGTCCTGCACGAACGTTATTACTGGCATGTCTTCTACAGGAAAAACATTCCGCACAGTGGGCAACATGACGTCATTCAGCACATCTAAGTAGTTAACACTGTTTGCACGACTGGGTATTACAGTAAGTTCTCCTGGTCCTGCAGCTGTCATCCATCCCCAAATGTTCACTGTTATACGACCGGATTCAGAGTTAGGCACAACGTGATCACTATCATAACGCGTATTATTCCTACGCCACAACCTAACTCGCCCGTGCTGGCTAGACTTGAAAGTCTTTTCATCACTGAAGATAACGTTGCTCCAGTCGAAATGTCTGTATTTCAAAGCGAACTCCAATCGTGCTCTTTTATTAGCTTCGGTTAGCAATGGCTTAATAGCATGTCGACGATAATGCAGACCTTCACTATGAAGAGCACGATACACCGTCCGCAAAGATGTATCAAACAACTCTGCGTAATATCTTGTTGGTGTAAAGCCATTTTCCTCATAACCTTGCACCATAAGTTGACGCTGGTCTGAGTCAATATGGCGTCTTCTGCCAGATCTACTGCGGTGTTCCAACGAACCCTCTTCTTGAAACCGCTTTATCCATAAAGTGACAGTCTTTACCTATAAGGGAAATATATTATTTATTATTTTCGTGTATCGATAACCATGGATAATAAAATAAATAACGAACAGTGATTTTAAAACATTACTTACGTTTAAGCCAGTTTCTCTCGAAAAGAGATGGCTAAACGACTGCCCCCAACATGACTAGCACAAATAGGAACCTCACACTAACCAGTAATATTTAAATATTAATTCATGAATTATTTAGTTTTTAATAATTTCTTATAACTTTCGTGAACTAATAAACATAAAAAAGTTTCTTAGTATTTATGCTTTGTTTTGGTTTGACATGACAAGGTCAAGGAATACTGACAGCTAGGGAAGAGACATATTGCATTACCAAAATGCCAAATCGAATAAGTTGAACTTCAATCGATATTTAACAACAGTTATCAAAACGATTTATTTTCTGAAACTACTTAATTGATTAATTGTATATGGATAAGCATATTACTAACACTTCAGGCGCACAATCTTAATACATATTTTCTGTCCGTCGAGTTCAACAAAAACAATTTCTTTTTCTGTCAGTCCATTCGATTATTTTATCGATTTAAATCAGATTCCATCTCTACTCTATGAAAAAAAAACGTCAGACGTCGTTTGAACGCTTTTAAGAAAATATATATAAAAAAATAAATATATATATATATATATAATATATATAAATGTATATTTTATATGAAAGCGAACCCACAAACAACACTTTAGATGACATACTGTCATATTACTGCAGCTGTATTGTGGGTAACAGAACTCTAGGCTGTTGTTGTCATGTCATGACAGTGATCTGGTATCTCGGTTGGGCAAGACATCAGAACACATTATCATCTCCAGCTTCTTTTTTAGATAATGTCCTAATAAGACTTACCGAATAAATAAATATATAAATCGCATTATTGTTGTTTTATTTCAATATCTTATATGTACTCAGTGCGTTTATTATTTAATTTAGGCAGAATTGTTTACCTACCTACCTCAATACAGAAATCTACAAATATTTGGGTCAGTAAAGCTAGAACTACACTGTGCACACGTCGTGTGCCACACGCCGATCTGGGCGCGTCGATCTCCTTCATTTTATATGGAAACTAGACTTGTAGAGCTACACTTGATCCACGCCACGCAACGTCTACGTACAAATCAGGCGTGTTAAACGTGTGCGTCGGTCTAATGTAGTTCTAGCTTTAATCAAAGATCTTTTTCAAATACGTTCATCATTTCAGCCATAATATTATTTACATTGTCTGTGAATACTGTCTTTATTTCAACTCATTTGGATAAGTAGTTTAGGTTTAACAACAGAATACTTATATTATTTTGATTTTTGCTGGAGAGCTGGGGATTATATACCGAAAGTTCGTTGTATTAAGTTTTTTTTTGCTGCAATTACCCCTATATAGATATTTACTTCAAGTACCTTAGTGCAAAATCGCCAGTCGAAAACACAATTATCAATAAAAATCGTCGCAAACACATTAAAACGCCTAGATAAAAGTTTATAGCAATGTCATTGTTTGAAGTTTTTGTACCTTTGTCGTAGGAGTTGCGCGATTTTGTTTTTAGGATTGTGCAAATATTAAAAGTTCCTGAACCTTTTTAAATTACAAAATACTAATTTCAGCTATTTAGCATTACATATTGCTAGGTACCATGTTTATACATGCGTTTTCATTGCGGGGGCAGTCGTCCATACTTCAATTTAGCCATGTCCTTTCAGAATAATTTAGGCCTTGATTATGCAATGCTATTATTTGGGCCCTCGTAGCCATATCAATATTAGAACGCGAACTCATGGTAAAGATAAATATTAAAAAATTGTTAAACGCAATCGTAACTGAACTCACTCAAAGATAGTAAAGAACGTTATGATTGAATAAAAAGATTTAATTTTTATACAGTCAATATTAAACCACCCTCAATTCTTTTGAGATTTATGATACAGGTTAAAGTCGCTAAACAACTTCGATATAATAAAGAGTAGGATAATTTCAACTCATTGCGTAATGACGCAATAGTCCAGTGGCTATGGTATCGGTAAATTTTATGCCACCGAGTTCGAATCCTAGTTATTACGAGCTTTGCTTTATAAGGTTTGTAATGTCGTAGGAGAATTTGTGTTAAAATTAAGTAATATTGTAACTAGCAAAAAACAAGATAATGTTCTTTAACGAGAGATGTATATTTTCCAATCCAACTACTATACTAGCGCCATCTATGTCGTTCAAGACGTATTATTAAGGCGATGAAACCCTGTACAAACGATTTTGGTTTGGAACTCTCCATGCACTTCTGTCTTCATTAGTACATACAGATTTATCTGTTGGTAATGTTTTTACAGATCGTCAACGTAAAGGTGGTAGGATGCATAAGTTCATTGGAAATTAAATTAATAAAAATAGCGAAAAGAAGAGGAGATAGCACGCCTCCCTGTGATACGCTGGCAGAGGTATTGCACCATTACGAGGATGAATCATCGATAGAAATACATTGCCGGTGGCCACACAGGTAACTGTGAAACCAATTAATTGCCGTTGGAGATATGTCAAGAGAGCTGAGTATACCGAGTCATCATTCTCCTGCCCTTATCCCAATTTATTTGGGGTCGGCGCAACATGTCTTTTTCTTCCATACTCCTCTATTAGTCGTCATCTCTGTAGTCACCCCTTTTTTACCCATATCCTCTTTCACACAGAGCAGCAAGCTGAGTATACCGAGTACGATATCAAAATCGACGGTGATAGGACCGTCAAATTACCGAAGTCTAATTAAAGAAAAATGGTGAACAATCGGGATTATGAAGAGCTGAAAGTTCATTTAAAGTTTTTGCTTTGATAGCACCATTGAAGTTAGAAGAAGTGGAAAAATGTTGATTAAGTAATTCAAGATCTATATATATACGAGTATATCTTTAGGAATAGAATCTTGGCGTGACTTTCCAACTCCCACTGATCTAAGAAACTTCCATACTTTGGACGGGTCACCGCTTTCAACGGACTTATGAATGTGGCGACATTGGGCATCTCTACACACCAAGTGGCTGCGATTGCCGATTGCAACATATTTTTCTCGACTCAAGGCATTTGGTCCGCTTTTGAGTCTTGATTTAGCCACTGCTTTCCTCCGCAACATATCTTTTAGGTCGTCTGTTAGCCACGGAGCCGGCAGGTGTTTAATTTTGACAAGTCGAACAGGTGCATGTACATCGTATAGCTGGAGAAGTTTGGTATTGAGTATATTGACTTTTACATCAATTGACTCAACGGCAATCAGATCTGACCAGTCAATGCTGCAAGCATCCTCATGAAGGCTCTCAAGGTCTATACCAGAAAAAAAAAAGAAGGGGTTTAGACAAATGCCCAGGAGTTGAGGATAAATTCGAAAGAGTTACCTCGACCCTGGGCATTCAGGGCAGGGAAGGAACAGGGGTGGGTTTTAGTCAGTAAGAGTCTGACACGCCCTCCCGCTCCACCCTAGAGCGGGAGATGTCGTTGGATGATTTGCCACCCCACAAAAAAAGGGGTTTAGACAATTGTTTATTTTAACACAAATGTCATTTATATGATTTTTCTATGAGCAAAACTTGTCTAAAGTTATCCTAAGAAATTTAACTGAGTCAGTTTCTGCCAGGGCGACCCGTTTATAAGATATACTTAGAGTCATCGGTTTTGATCGATAGGTATTGCATAAATTTCGATTGAGGCTAAAAACCTAAAAAGTTAATATTATAACTTCTTAGGTTTTTAGCCTATAGCCACTCTAAAGTTCTTTGATAGCAGTGTTTATTTCTTGTTCGTACGAACTATAAGTAGTATAAGGGGGCGGGAATAGTAATTTTTCATCTAATTTCTTAAATGACTTAATAATTATATATTTTAAAATTATGGAAAAAAAATATTGGAGACCCCCATAATGTGCCCTTTTTAACCTACTTTCGAAAAAGGAGGAGGTTCTATTTTCGACTGTCTATATGTTTTTTTTAAATTTTTTTTTTATGTATGTCCGCGCATTTCTCCGTCAGTTGTGGACCGATTTTCAAAATTCTTTTTATCCGAAAGAATATACGCCCGAGGTGGTCCATATAAATTTTAATGAAATTGCTTAAGCGCTTTTTGAGAAACTGAACAAAAACGAAAAACTGGCATATCCTGATGACGTTTTTTTGTTCTCCAAATGTTTAAATTCCACGTTCCATGTTATTGGTGATTTTAGTTCTGGGGTATAACAACTAAAAAGCGAAAAATAAAAACTTTTTTACAAAAAAAAAACAGCCGACTTCCAAAAAAAAAAAAAAATACAATAAAAATAACTTTAATTTCGGAAGTCGGTGTCAAATATCGAAGAAATAAAATACAAAAGTTTTATTTGATACGTCGCACGACACAGTTTGAAACACTTTGATATTTAATTTTCCGATTTTACCCCTAAAGTGACCCCCAAATTAATATTAATATATTTAGGGTACACGTCCGTGTTTGGGTCACAGATATTCATCTGTGTACCAAATTTAAACTCTATCGGTGCACCAGATTCGGAGCAAATCGGCTGTGACAGACGGACAGACAGACAGATAGACCGACAGACACACGAGTTATCCTATAAGGGTTCCGTTTTTTCATTCGGACTTTTGGAACCCTAAAAACTAGCTAGGTGCGTGTCGGATTTCGCACATTAAGGGTTCCGTACCAAATATTTGTATTTGTTAAAAAAGTATAGGTTAATAAACATTATCACCAAAGGTCAATCCCAACGTATTAGAACAACCGTGGCCCACAGTGAACACTGATAACTAGTTTATGGAATCATATTTTAAGTTGCTATGAACACCTACTAGTACTAGTCAGTTAAGAAAATAAGTCACCATTTGGAATTATAACAGTTTTTATTTTTTTTATAAAAAAATATTTTTTCACAAGCACAGACTTATTCTATACACTTACAATTAGTCTTGAATGGTAAGTACATACTTTTTAACACAGTAATTATTCACTCATTTTAATCTTTTGAATAATAGTCACCTTCTAAGGTTAAACAGTTAGGATTCCATTTCATACATTAAAAATTGGCACTGTTATATCTTATGGATAGATATAACAGTGTTGGAACTGGACATATGTTCTGGGATTCCATCTATATTTTGAAAATCTAAATGTGCATACATATTCTGCTACAGCAGAGCAGTAAACTCTTCGATGTGGGATGAACTAAAAGTTTGTATTGGGTTCTGAGTAAAATCTTCTAATAGGTCCCATGAGTAGAATAGTCCCGCCACCCTATAAATGATAATTGCAAATTCTGTGTAGTGCGGATACAATTAATATTTATAATCACAGAAAAGTCTTTTCTTAGTGATGAACAGTAAGGCGAGGGCGATCAGTACCTGTACATCCAGGGAAAAAGCAGCAGCGCTGAGTAACAGGTGCTCTTACATAATTTGGTAAAAATATTGTGGATTCTATCCCTTGCCCTTGAGGTGTATTTTGTGTAGACTCATTTGTTTCAGTACTGTCAAGGTCTACGGTCTCTTCATCTAAATCCACTGACCGATTACTAGAACTGATAATCCGTGAATGTGTAATTGCTCTATCATTTCTCTGCCAGCAAGGGTGGCAGATGCGAGACGAGCTCAGCAACTGAAACAAAGTAAAAAAAGTAATATAGTGTCTTCTGCCTTTTTGATACAGCTACCAGTCAGCTTAAAATGTGTACCTGCTTTTTTTTAATTTTTTCATAATCCGGAGAGGTAATGAAGCTATACATCTTTGTCTAGTAAGTAAGAGCACTACAGACTAGACCAATGAATTATTGAATAATATAATATGTATAATAGTTCACACCAAAACCTGAAATATAGGAATGATTTATTTGAAACCTTACCTGACGTAGAGCAATTTGTCTAGAAATATGTTCCCTTATATGATCATCACGTGGAAAATCCTGAGACAACAGGTGACTTCTTTGTCTACGTAGTGAGCGACCACAACCAACACAAACGAGGCAAGCAGCGGTAGGTGAGACGCTTTCTGCTGAATGTCTTATTTCATTCCATGCTGCAGTCCAGCATGAATGACAAATAAAATCATTGTTTGAGATATGCACCTGAAAATGCAATTGAATATTATTTAATATTAATAACACAGTAAAAGTTTCTCATTAAAATAAAGGTATTTATTTAAAAATATTCTTTACTATGAAAATGTTTAATCAATCTGCCTAGTCTTTTCCCAACTATCTTGGGGTCGGCTTCCAGTCTAACCGTATGCAGTTGAAAACCAGTATTTTACATGGAGCGACTGCCTATCTGACCTCCACAACCCTGTTAGGTACTGGTTAATTCGATACCCCTTGGTAAGACTGGTTGTCAGACTTACTGGCTTCTGACGACCCGTAACAACAGTCAAAGATCCACGATTGACAGCCGGGACCAACAGCTTAACGTGCTTTTCGATTATGTGAAATTATTAATACCTAGCTGGCTAAGCTTTAGATGATGTGACGTGGAATTTAGATTAAAAAATAATAATAATACGGGACATCTAAAGCCTACTGTCAAAGTTTCTACACGAGCGGTCTATGGGTAAAGTATACACAAAGTGCCTACAGTGCAGTGCAGTGCAAAGTGCAGTGCAGTGCTTGCCCGGGGGTGGAGGATAAATTCGAAAGAGTTACCTCGCCCCCGGGCGCGTAGGGCAGGGAGGAACAGGGGTGGGTTTTAGTCAGTAAGAGTCTGACACGCCCTTCCGCTCCACCCCAGAGCGGAAAGAGTCATTAGATGATTTCCCACCCCCCAAAAAAAAAAAAAAAAAAACATAGTTTTTTAAGGCGGAAGCGCCAGGGTACCCCGCGAAATTCAAATTTTCTTACGTTTTTTGCAATTCGCAGCTCAGTGTCAGGTTGTATCATGGCCGTAGCAAGTACGTATTTATAGAATTATTATCATTAAAATCACCAATACAACTCTTTCAGATAGAATTGATGTCAAATGTAAGTATTTCATGAAATCATGACATTTGGCATTAATTCTAACTGAGAGAGTTGTATTGATGATTTTAATGATTACATTTTTTTTTTTTTTTGCCTAGGGTTAGCGGATAGCCTAGGGGTAGCGGATAAATTCTGATAATGAGTTACCGCAACCCTTTCTTTTCCTGGGCACTCAGGCAGGGAAGGAACAGGGGTGGGCTCTAGTCTGTAAGAGTCTGACACGCCCTCCCGCTCCACCCAAAGCGGGAGAGGTCAGCGGGAGAAGTCATTGGATGATTTCCGAACACCCCAAAAAAAAAAACATAGCTTTTTAAATATTTTAATAACTAACACTAAGGATCATTGTTATCTGAGAATAACAAATTTTTATTTTTTTAATAAATACTCTATTTGAACATTACTGTCCTTCTGGGGCGGTCGAGTTAAGGTAATTAAAATTTTTGAAAATTTTCGTTTCTTAATGTATGCCACTACTAAAATCTACCCGAGCCTTTCTTAAAACTGTAACCATCCATATTATTAAAGCACCTAAATATTTTTGACGTCCATCACAACCTTGACACCTATTGTTTGATTTTTCATGCTACTGAAACGTTATTAGTATTATGATTTTAGACAATGATGTTATTCGCACTACTCTGTTAAACACCATTACAAGCTGAGCTTCTTGCGTAGTTTGCTTCGCTTACTTATTTAACATCATGCGGTCACGTGTTCCCAAAAGGGGTAGGCAGAGTTACCCACTACTCGCCGTCCGCAGGCCCGGGTCTACGGTGGCCGGAGATCGTCTCGCGACGTCCTCCGCCCAGGGCGTCTCCTGCGGCGGCTGCTGCTGAGGGCGTGAGGGCGAGTCTGTTTGTTGTTGCCTCTCCCTCACCCGTTACGCCTCCTCCTTCGCGAGCATTACTGCTTCGCAGAAGGAGGAGACTGCTTCCCACTCCCTCTCGCTCCGTACCATGGCCTGGACCAAGGCCGGGCACGAGAGGTCGCTGCCGCCGATCGATCCGTCAGGCCTCTCAAACAAAATAGGTTTTTAATTTTGTCTGCTAATGAGGGGCTTGGCGGGTTAAAGGGGACACGATTTTTTTCGGTTTATGGTTCGTGAAAGAGTCCGACTCGCACTTGGCCAGTTTTTTCTCTCTATGGGGATTTTTTTTTTAAATGTGTTACGAATCTTCACATCTCAAGATTAGCTGGTCATCATTTAATAACTGACCATGAGTTAAAATATTGGCAATGAGTTAAAATATTTGTTTGTTACAATGTAGTATTGTTCTACATAGATTTTTAGAATTGCCGCATGAAAAATAACTTCTCGGATAATCACTATTATAACTCGAAGAGATATCGCCTGTTTTTTTTTTCGGGCGTGGGCAATCATCCAATGACATCGCCCGCTCTGGGTGGAGCGGGAGCGCGTCTCAGATTCTTACTAACTAAAACCCACCCCTGTTCCTTCCTTGCCTGAGTGCTCAGGGTAGCGATAACTCTGCTTCGAATGGAACTATCAATTACTCGCCGTCCGTAGGCCCGACCCTTATACACCCTAATGTCACCAATTAGGTATGTTCTAATTACAGTCATGTTTTTGGGGCTATCAATTCAAGCATAACTTTACTATTTGGTTTTAGTTATGGGGTACAACAACTAAATAGCTAAAACTATAAAAAAGTTTTTACAAAAAAAATACAACCTAGATCTGTTCTTTCTAATTTTGTTTCTTCGTTATCTGACACAGACTTCCGAAATTAAAGTTATTTTGCATTTTTTGTGTGTTTTTTGGAAGTCGGTTGTATTTTTTTGTAAAAAGTTTTTAATAATACGAGGTGAGCCGCCATGAGTTCTCAACTCTATAAAGTGGTTCTGATGAAAGAGTCTACAATACCATAGCAGTCGAAAACAGATCGCGTTTGTTTAGAATCAATAGTAGTGGTTTCAAGACTACTTTGCATAATTCACTACTTAGTTAGATCCTTTGTTTTCATTCACAATAACATAGTATATAAGGTTTTTAGAAATAGGCCTAGACACATTCATTTTCAAATTTTGTTGAGCAGTACAACTTAACTTTAAAATGAAATCTTTGTTTATTCTGTTTGCTGTGCTGGTGAGTTTAATTTTTTTTAATTTTTTTTTTCAATCGACTTGAAAAAGGCGAAGGTTCTGAATTCGACTGTATTTTTTTGTACCTCAGTTCGTTTCGCGATTCTTCCGTCAATTATGAATTGATTTGGATGATTCTTCTTTTGTTTGGTAGGTCATATATCAGAGGTTTTTATAAAAATTGATTCAAGGTTTTTTGAATTAGTCTTAGTCAAAAATTTAGATACACGGATGATGTGTATATATTTTTACATACGTTTTGGTTTTCTCCTATTATGTTTAAATTCCATGTTATTGGGGTTATCAATTGGGGCAGTAACTATTAAGTTTTATAGTTATAGGGTATGCCAAATAAAAAGTCGGTGTCAAATAATGAAGAAATAAAACTAGAAACACCCCCCAACACTGACTTTCGTAATCAAACTTATGTTTTTAATTTTTAGTGTTTTTTTTTTGGAAGTCGGTTGTATTTTTTTGTAAAAAAAAATAATTATTTTTCACTTTTTAGTTGTTGTACCCCATAAATAAAACTAAATAGTACCTAAATTATGTCCGAATTGATAGCCTAAAAACATGGAATTTGAACATATTTGGTGAAATTAGGGTGTATCAGTGTGAACTGAACAAATCTGTGTACCCCTTCAGAGCGTATCAGCGTAATGTTAGTTTATGAAGTGGTGTAAACAATAAACAGACATGCGATTGCAGTAATTCTGGAAGGTTTACTATCATTTATTGAACAGTTGTCTATCTCCGAAGTTCTTTATCAGATCTTTACCAAATTGAAACGGGACGTCTGGAAAGTATACCCTTTCAAACAAAAAAGAATTCTCCAAATCAGTCCAGGCATCTTCGAGTAATCGGGGAACATACATCATCTTCCTGCCCTTATCCCATGTTACTTGAAGTCGGCGCAACACGTTTTTTTCTTCCATTCTGTCCTGTCCGCCGTCACGCTATCACTAATTATCTTTTCTTTCATATCACTCCTCACACAAGCCATCTATCCTTTCTTTGGCCTCCCTCTCCCTCCATCCACATTCATAATCGGGCAAAATACATAAAAAATAAAAAAAATCCGACGAATTGAGAACCCCCGGAGGTTATCAATTCGGATGTTTGTATTTTTTTTTCTTTTTTTTATGTATGTTCGGGCGTAACTCCGTCATATATTGACGGATTAGTAATTTTTTTTTGTTCGAAAGAGGTTTGTTCCGAAATTGTCCCATTTAAATTTCATATAGATCTGATGATAGTTTTCGGAGACAGACAACAGAACTCTTCAAAAATTTACAGCAAATCAAACGCGATTGCTACGATCGTATGTCTATGAATTGTTATCACAGTTTAATGGGAAAACACAACTAAAAAGTGATAAATAAAAAACTTTTTTACAAAAAAAAATAGATCCGACTTCCAAAAAAAGTGGAAAATAACTTTAATTTCGGATGTCGGTGTCAAAAACGAAGACACAAAACCAGAAACACCGACTTCCGAAATTAAAGTTATTTTCCACTTTTTTTGGAAGTCGGTTCTATTTTTTTTTCAAAAAAGTTTAAAGGCTAAAGTTTTTGAGTTCATCTTTTCCGTTTGTAAATAATATAATTTCTAGTACCTAACTCTATTACTAGTGGCTGGTGACTGTCAGCTGAAGTTGTGAAATGAAATTAATAGTTTAGTTAATTTTTTCCTACATACAATCGCGGATAAATTCAAAACAGAGTTACCGCGCCCTTGTGCACTCAGGCAACTGCAGGAACAGAGGTTTTAGTCAATAAGAGTCTGACACAAGATCTTGAGAAGTTATTTGATGATTTCTCACCCAAGAAAAAAGTCAGAACCCCACGCACAACGGACTGAATGAGAGTCTAAACGCAGATAACGGAGATCCCTACACTACACAACACACAAGGGTTCTGTAGGTGTATTTTAAAACCCTTTCACTAGCTTCACCTGTTACGATGTAAAAAGTCTTTGTGGTTAAGACCCAATTCCCAGTTTCCGATTGAGCTGAAATTTTACATATTTAGTTAGAATGATAATGCATTGTTAGCTAAGTGACATGATTCTAACTCCAGAGGAGCTCGTGGTTAAAGTAATAACAGCCGCACGGGTAGATCCATCAGGGTAAGCTACGCTTGCCGGGGTTGGTCCATGGATGGGTGACCATCTTTACATACCGAGACTCCTCCGTGCCTCGGAAAGCACGTTAAGCTGTTGGTCCAGGCTGTCAATCGTGGATCTTTGACAGTCCAGTAACTGGGTTGTGGAGGTCAGATATTCAGTCGCTCCATGAAAAATACTGGTATTCAGCTGCATCCGGTTAGACTGGAAGCCGACCCCAAGATAGTTGGGAAAACGATCTCCAGCCACCGTAGACCCGGGCCTGCGGACGGCGAGCTACCCACTGCTCGCCGTCCGCAGGCCCGGGTCTCCGATCAGCACCAGGCACGTGAGTCGACGGCGCGTAGTGTTGCACGCGCGCCTCAAAGAGATGATTGTCAGCCATCACTGACGGGGCCCATTGTGGCCGGTGCCTGCATGCCTGGACACCCGGGCCTGCGGACGGCGAGTAGCGGGTAACTCGCCGTCCGATCAGCACCAGGCCCGAGAGTCGACGGCGCGTAGTGTTCCACGCGCGCCTCAAAGAGTTGTCAGCAAAGGACGGGGCCTGCCACGGCCAGTGCCTGCCCGGGGGTGGAGGATAAATTCGAAAGAGTTACCTCGCCCCCGGGCGCGTAGGGCAGGGAGGAACAGGGGTGGGTTTTAGTCAGTAAGAGTCTGACACGCCCTTCCGCTCCACCCCAGAGCGGAAAGAGTCATAAGATGATTTCCCACCCCCAAAAAAAAAAAAAAAAAACGGGTAGCGGATAAATTCTTAACATGAGTTACCAGACCCCTGGGCACTCAGGCAGGGAAGGAACAGGAGTGGGTTTTAGTCAGTAAGAGTCTGACACGCCCTCCCGCTCCACCCAGAGCGGGAGATGTCATTGGATGATTTCCCACCCCACAAAAAAAAAAGAAGATAGTTGGGAAAATGCTAGGAAGATTGATTGACGTCATTGTAACTCCAGTATTTCGGACTCCCAAAGATGGCGGAATAGTTATTCTTTATGTATTCCTATGATATGGGTAATTGGGTATCGAATGTAAGTATTTTCTATGGAAAATACGGAAACTAAAATAACGTAACTCTAAGCGTGTTTCTTAGTTGTTTTTTAAACTATTATTTTATTAATATGTATTTTTTTCAGGTTTTTGTCAGTTACGTAGCGTGTGAAGATGATACAGATGGATCAAAATCTGAATCAGAATCAGTTCCTGTAACAGGAAGTCAATCAGGTAAATAAAATAATAAAAACTGGCTTCAAAAAAGGAGGAGGTTCTATATTCGACTGTGTTGTACTATTTTTTTTTTTTTTTTATATATGCCCACCGATTTCTCTCTCATTTGTGGACCGATTTTCAAAATTCTTTTTTTATCCGAAAGAATATACTCCCAAGGTGGTCTCATATATTTTTATCGATTAAAAAAGAAAATACATAAAAAAATTAAAAATAACTTTAAATTCGGAAGTCAGTGTCAAATAACGAATAAATAAAATACAAACACCGACTTCTGAAATTAAAGTTATTTTTAAATTTTTAGTGTATTTCCTTTATTGGAAGTCGGTTGTTTTTTTAAAACGCTTTTATTAGTTCCTGTCTATGTTTGTATGTTGCCCGGCATCTTTGAACGCGATTTTCATCTACTTCAGATTGAACTGTAGGTACCGTTGCACGGTTACCAAGGATCGATGACAATACATTAATTAGAAAATATTATCCCATGATCCTGACCAGGATCTTTAGGAACAACGATTTTTTCCTCGAAATCATAAAATTTGCTCTACTGGCCGTATGTAAAACTACAAACTTATGCCAAGTTTACCGATTCCTCTTTTTACATTAATAAAAGTAAATACAAAACAATTAACTCGAAAACCGAAGAAAAAAAACAAATAAAGACAGTTTTTTCTGTATGCCCCAATGGATTAATCCGTCAGGCCCCTCGCGTCTCCTTAAGGAAACGCTACAATAGGTTTTAATTGTGTCTGCTAATGTGGGCTTGACGGGACATAAATAATATCTAACAATGAAGTTTATTCTATTCTTATCACGTTTACGTCCCGTGTGAAAGCGGCAAGCATCAGCTGGGCACAAATTCAGACTCCTTGCGGCAACTAAAAATGTTGCTTTTTCCTTTTCAGTTAAAGAATCAGATGAAAGTATAGAAGATCAAAACGGTGAAGATGGCGAAGGTCCTTTATCTTCAAGTGGTGGTTATAGTAATAAGAAACAGACCAGGGCTGGTCCTAAGGAGGGTAAGAATTAATTTCAATATTTCCGCTAGACGGTAAGCGTTACAATCATGATACTCGGTTTCCCAGCACTGTTAACGCCGCCAAACGTTTCACGATTTATCAGTCCGCAGCCAATCACCTCTTGTGGAAGTTTTTTTTTTTTTTAAGTTATACTTCTTTTGGCGCGTTAGGGAAAAATGATGAGAGTAAATTTTTACGATGCGCGCGCACACCTTCACAAAAAACCTACAGCCTGAAGTTAGCTAAAACCGACACCCTGAAGTTAGCTATGGTCTGTGGTTCATGAAGAATGATTGTTTTCCTTTTGTAAACTTTGTGACAGTGTAGTTTTTTATCTTGTTACGCGAAAGAAGTATAACTTCTTACGTGCGTACATAAGTACACACACACTTCTTTTTATAATCTTTATTGAACTAAGGCCTAAAAACTATTACAATGGTGTAGTAGAAGTACATACATTGAGAGGCTTATGCTAGGTAGTAATACATTGAAACCCTGACCTCTAAACTAGGCTAGTACCTGTATCTTAGAAGATCAGTGTCCCTCCGCAACAATGTTACAAGCCAGTAATTTTAACAGCTCTGTTGATAGTTGTGCGTAGCGAGCCCGGATTGATAGGTAAACGAAGTTTTTGTGTTTTTCAATCATTTGAATCAAGACGCAGTTATTCACTCAATCGAATGTAGTATTGCCCAGAATGAAGCTTCATTTTATTGATAATTTTACTGTGCTATGTGTTTGTTATTATACCTTCCATTAATTTTGTAAAAAAGTGACCTTGGGGCTAAAAATAACAAATTGATCTGGGTAACAATTAACATGTTAATACATACCCCATACGTGGGGAAAGTATTAACAGATCATTGACGAGCGTAATTTAAAGCGCGTTAATACTTACCTCAGCCCTGTTAAAACTTACCCTCAATACGGGGTTAGTATTAACAACTGACTTTTTCTTTAAAAATGCATATAACTCTGAAAGTATATATTATTTTTTTGTTATTTATTACAGACAACTATCATTACAGTAGCCCAATGCGATAGTGCAGACAAAAATAATAATTACAATAATAATACAATACAAACAATTAAAGATGTAAAAGTTTAAGTCCCGTGTAAAAGGGGCGAGCCTACTGCTTTCAGCTGAGAGTTTCCAGACTCCTAGCTGCTACTAAAAGTTTAACTGTTTCCTTTTCTAGTAAAGTGCAATCAGTGAATAGGGAGGAGTTTCGGATTATGAAATAGAAGAAGATTATGAAACTAACGGTGAAGAAAAACCTGCAAATACTTGAATCTAAAGAGAACTTAAATGTCCGCAGGGCCCGCAGTAATAAGGACCCTAAATCTACAAAAAATGGTTTAGTTTGTTCATAATCAACATCAGCCTTTTTAATGTCCCCACTGCTGAGGCACAGGCCTCCTCTCTGTGAGAGCCATAATCCACCACGCGAGCCCAATGCGGGTTGGTGGATGTTACATGTTTTCGAATTTTTGGTTCTAGGACATGCCGGTTTCCTCACGATGTTTTCCTTCACCGTTTTGAGAGCAGTGGTGATGAAATAATTTACAAAAAGTAAAGCGCCTGCCTTTTTTTTGTGTTTGAACTCACGACCTACAACTTGTAAGTCGCGGTGAATACTGGCCCACCATTGATTTATAAAAAAAGAGAAAGCATTAGAATGTTTTTAACACACTTTAATATTTTTTGCGGTATCTTTGTAGGCGATTTTCATCAGAAGACAGTTCGTTCTGTATCCCCCAAACGGGTTGAAAATAAATGTTGACAATGAAGTTTATTATATTCTTATCACTTAGGAACACTTAAGTTTAAGACCCGTGTGAAAGGGGCTAGCATCAGCTGGGCACAAAACCAGACTCCTTGCTGCTACTAAAATTTTACTATGTCCTTTTCAGATGGTTCTGATGACGAAATAGAAGACAGAAAAAAGAGATATGTGGATACCCCAATTGACATTATAAGTCCAAACTGACTGGCTTAATCTGTTGAGCTGGAAGTAGTGTCTGTTCCTGAAAAGGCAGGCATGTGATTGAATAAAATCAGTTTGTGTTATTGATTTGTTTTTAATTTATTTTTTCCCATCGGCAATTCTTTATTTCCAGAAGGGGAAGGAAGGCGTAAAGAATACATTCATACATTTCACTTAAGGAATAAGAATGATATTTTTTTATTTGTTAAATTGAATACTTATTAACTATAGTGAACAAATATAATAATAATAATAATTTATTTATTGCGAGTAACAATGAGACTCATAAAATATTAGTAACAAAAACAAACTTAAATAGCTATGTTAGTGACATAAAAATAACAACAAAATTGACACACAATTAAGTAACCATTGCTTCAGCAATCCAGCTGAAATACTGAAGCAACGATTTAACACAACACAAAAACAAACAACACAACAATTTATTTATGATAAGCGGATCACCGTTGCACCAACCCATGGGAGACGGCACAACAGCGACCTACGTACTCACAGTCCAGGCGACTTGCTATCATGCTTAGGATACTGTTAGTGCTGCCCCGCACCCTGCGCATTAGGGAAGTGCACCTCTTGCGCATTGTCGTGTAAAAACATCAACATGCACATCTGCGAATATCCCCGACGCACTACAGAAGCGGGGCAGCCCCACCAGCAGCCTTTTTTTTTTGTGGGGTGGGAAATCATCCAATGACTTCTCCCGCTCTGGGCGGATCGGGAGCGCGTGTCAGACTCTTACTGAATAAAACCCACCTCTGTTCCTTCCTGCCCTTAGTGCCCGAAGGCGAGGTAACACTGTTTCGAATTTATCCTCAACCCCCGGGCAGGCAACGGCCATGACGGGCTCCGTCCTAATTGCTGACAACTCTTTGAGCCCACCAGCATCCTAAACGCGTTATTAAATTGTACGCGGAGAGCGCTGTACGATCCTAAACGCGTTATTAAATTGCACGCGGAGAGCACTGTACACTGTACTGATCTTTCCGTACATTTAGCCCACAAGCTGCCCGTGTAGAATGAGGTACAGTAGGCTCGAAAGAGCGTAATTTTAATCGGAAGTGAACAACGTGCAAACCTGCGAGCCAGCATGTTCGCTCTAACCGACAACGCCCTCCGCTCCCTCTCAATGTCATCATCGTCTTTAAGGTCGGGGACCAATAATAATAATAATAATAAATTCTTTATTACGGACAACATAGATCCACTACATGACCAAGATATTTAAACCTCCGTACTCTTCTTAAAGGCGTGCCATAAAGTCAGACCGGGGCGGCACCACATCAGGGCTTTTACCCTCCGCCTCAGAGACCATGACCTCAGATTTCTTAGCTAATATGAAAAGAACTCTTAAACTGTCTCCATCAGCGACAAAGTCAGTTATAAAGTTTACACTTAGAAAAGAAATTAAATTTTCAAAAAAACCCGACTGTAAAAATAACTAAAAAGTTCCAAACAAGTCACTTTTCAAGCCGCCTGATGCAGTTGGTGGCTGTTATCTTAGTTCAATTAATGATTTCATGCCACCAACTGCATCAGACTGCTTGAAAAGTGACATGTTTAGAATTTTTAAATTATTTTTTAGTCGGATTTTTTGAAAATATTTTTTTTTTATTTCCTACATTTTAGTGAGTTATATTTTTGGAATCGCCTCCTCAAACTCTTTATTTTGATACTTTCTACTTTCAACTTTTATTTTAAGTAAGAATCAATTGACGTAAGAATTATCAAAATCGGCCCACGCGTTTGGTCTCTACAAGGTGTAAAGGAAAGGTGTGGTCATATTTTAAGGACTGCATCTGCCCATCGATATGAACAACTTTCTTCAAGAAAATCCAAGAAAATTAAAAAAAAAATTTTTTACCTCCCATACAAATATTGACCAGCTAATTAAGACTTTTTATGGAAAGTACAATTTTATTTTTGAGAGTTTTCTTTTTTTTCCTAAAGAAATTTGTTTATTTTCATGGGCAGAACCGGCTCTTAAAATATGACCACACCTTTCCGTTACACCTTGTAGAGACCAAACGCGTTCCTCCAGAAATTGACGATCTTCACGGCCAGCAATGTTCGGGTATGGGCCCCAATTCTGTAACTTTCAGTTAAGCAACACGCCATCGACATTCTGTCGACACACAACAGACATTATTTTGCCACTGTTGCAAAGGACATGGCAGGAATTTGTAAGGAGCAAAAAATATTCATGTAGGTACATTGACAAACAGTATGTCGTATAATAGCTTACAGCTAGGTATGTATTTACAATAGCCTAAGTTTTATAATCAGAGAACAAGCGAGAGACATTATAAATAGGAAAAAAAAATACGCCTAAACATCTTGAATAGCAATGTTGAAAAATTACTTTAAAAGTAGATAAAATAATACGAGAAATCAACTGATGTAAGAGCCGTAAACCTCCAGAATAATAATTGGTAATAGTAATGGTAAAGGTATTGGTAATAGTCTCTGGATAGACCTTTCAAACGTCGTCAAAAGCAGGCCGCGATAGCAAAGAAGAGCCCGTCGTCTATATATTTCTGAAAGTTATGACTTCCTCATAGCGACTTTGTAAAAATACTGTACAATTGGATAGTCATTAAAACAATAAAATAGCACTTGAATGTTTATTTTAATCTGATTACGTAGGTAGGATATACATTGTCTTATAAATATATCCAGTTCTACATGTTTTACAGACTTTTAAAAAAACTTCATCATTGCAATTACTCAGACAAGACACATTCAATGTTTTCATCGACTCTGAAGTCTGTTCTTCTTGTTGATCTTTGAAGATGAATCTCCTATTCATCTTCAAAGATCAACAAAATGTTATCGAGGAATGAGGCTGGTGTCGTTTTATTTGTACATGAATATTTTTGTCAGGGCACGGCTCCTTACAAATTCCGGCTATGTCCTTTATCCAAGTGATCTGAATATCCTTCTCCGTTGTGAGCAGTGGTAATAAAATAATTTATCCAAAGTAAAGCGCCTGCCAATTTGAAGACATGTGACATCCAGTAAAGGTCACAGCACACATCAATTCGGAAAGGGATCGTCGCCGTATCAACTCGAGCCGTGCAGTATTCTTTGTATGAAACTCCCTACTGCAACGCACACTAATCGGAATTGTAACGTAATGGCTAATTTCTAATTCTTCATCATTCCTCTTGCCACTGAGCTGATGATATAACCATCCTGTGAAGTTCCCAGGGGTATTGACCAGTTGAGGTTACCTCCAATATTGTAAAGACGTCTTTTCTTCAAAGCATATTAAGTGGTATTTGTCACTAGAACCAGTTTTTATATCTTACTTCTATTGTTTAGGAAAGGTATGGTTTCCATCATCAGCTCAGTTTCATGATGTGATGGTTCCTAAATGCAAATACCTGATTAAGTTATGAAAAGTAAACAGAAACAATATTAGTGCCCAATTTTCGAGGTTTTCTCTCAATTTTATCAGAATTCTATTGTCACATCCTAACTTCCTTGACATGGGACTACCCTTGTGGTATGCCCTATCTAGCAAAAAAAGAATAATCAAAATCGGTTTATAAATAACGGAGTGAGGGCCGAACATACATACAGAAACGCTAAACGTGCCCACAATTTTCGAAATTTTCTCTCAATTTTGTCAGGTTTCCACTGTCAGATCCTGACTTCCTTGACATGGGACCACCCTTGAGGTATACCCTATGTAACAAAAACGAATAATCAAAATCGGCTCATAAATGACGGAGTGAGGGCTGAAAATACACAAAAAAAAATATATATATATTCTCAGCGAAACCTTCCTCTCCAAGATCTGACTCAAGCTGTGCGCTATAAAAGGCGGCGCGCGCCTAGCAGTTTTTTTTCACTCTGTCTTCGGTCGGCAACGGTTGAACATCGCTACCCTCGTTTGTACTTTCATATTGTCATTAATTTATCTATATTTTAATTTATCATTTTTTGTAATTTCAGTTATTAAATTTTGATTATTAATTAAATAATTTTGGGAAATACTTGTGCGTTATTTTTTTAAAAAACTGTCCTCACTTCTGGTTTCTAAGATCAGAAGTGGAATAGACCACGTGCTTAGTGCTGTTTGTGCCATCTGTTTTAAGTTAACTAAATATCCGTTAGTGTTTGAATTTGACCTAATTACTGCAAGTTTTGTTGTTTGTGGTTTCGCGTGTATCGGTAAGTGTTAATTTTATTCCTGTTCATTTAATTTCTGAGATATGGGACGTTCGACAAGTGTTGAAAAACTAGACGATTCGTGTCGACCGCATCGTAATCGTTCTCGAACGTTGAGAAGTAGATCGCGTAATCATAGCCATGGTTCCAGAAGGAGCAATCACACTCCTTCACCGCGTGGATACCGTGAGCGTGCTCATGGTCGTGAACGTACCTCTTCGAGATATCGTAATGTGTCCCGTAGTCCACGTAATGGTCATAGACGTCGTGATACCTCATACAGCCGCCGTCATTCTCCGCGTGATCAGGCCTTAGGTCAAATATTAGCTCGCTTGAACTCTATTGAGAGCCGTTTGCCGACTTCGACAACGTGTCGCGTGTCTACCCCTGTTGAGGAGCATAGCCCACGGGGGCACGAAACTTTCACTAGACTCCGTATTTGAAAAATGTAAATAAATAGTAATTGTGCATTTTACAATTGAGATTTACCATAATTTCGTGCAGTAAGTGACTATAAACACTAAATAGCGTTGTTTCCTCAAAACTCAAGTGTAAAGTGAGAATACAAACGACTTAAGTGCAGTGTAAATATAAACTCTAATAAATCAATGATAAGGCTGTAAAAAGTGCATAAACCGTCTTCACAGTGCAATAGCAACAAAAACTACAGGTACTGCAATAGCCTAGTTATATTGAAAAACTTTATAATGTCACAAAGTGAAAATAAAAATCGTTAATTTTCATTATTTTGAATTCTCAGTCTCCATAGTACACAGAATTGAGTAGAGTGACATCTGGTTTCAATTAAGCGATACTGTCTAGTAGACATCTAGTGATAAATGTCAAAACTGCATGTACAACCATGAACGAAATCGATAACGTCACCGTTAGACGCGCACGCGCGCACTCAAATTCTGACATGAACTTGGAAGAAAGCCTCGTCAATTATACACTAGATGGCACTGTATGCAGTATGCCAGATATATCAGATGATGATGACATTAATTTAATTACCCAATTAAAAAAACAGGTTGATGAACTGACCATTAAACTCTGTAGTGCAAATGGAGAAATAGACATATTAAGCCTTGAAATTGAAAACCTAAAAAAGGAGAATGAAAATCTGACTCGGAAAAATTCACTCTATAGACAAATAGTGACTAGTCCAACACAATCTCCGACCATCACGCCTAAAAAAAGGGGGATAAAATACTTTAAACAAACAGGATATAAAAATAAACTAACCCAGACTGATTCGGATTTATTAGCCAAAGAAAAAGTGACGCAGAATTGTGACGATCAAAAACCTGTCACTACACATTCCAGTCCACAGATGGCGTCACAAGCCACGAATGAGCAAGTGAAAACGCAAAGTACACAAGTAAACAAAACAAAATTGAAATCTAAACTATGTATATTAAGTACTAATAAAACTAACAAAAAAATATATACTTTAGCAGAAAAATACTTTCAGGACAATTATCAAATATGTCACTATCTAACACCAAATGTTAGTATTATGCATCTTCTACAGGATATAAAGATAAAACTCAGAAATTACACAAATAATGATTTCTGTATAGTAATGATCGGCGAGGAAGATTTTAAAACTACAAAATGTTACTTTGACATAATTACATACATGAGAAACGCATTGCAGGATCTAAAGAACACAAACATAATTATTACTTTGCCAACATACAAATGGAATAATAACTGCAATGTTTTATATAACTCAAGACTGGAAACGTTCAACAATATGCTATATATGGACAATATAACGCATCAATACTCATATATTTTGGACTCTAATTTGAACTTAAGCTATCACTATTCTACGTACACGAGTTCGGGAGCCTTAAAAGATTATGCCATGGAAATTGTTTTTCAGGACCTATTCAACCTTCACTTGGAAATTTTGGAAGAAAACACGTTCAACACAATAAATGAACCAAAAGAACTGTTTTTTCGCTAATAAATATATTAACATTTTACACCAAAATATTGCAGGTTTATTAAATAAATCAAATGCTCTCACGGTTTGTTTGAATGAGCTATCAGAGAAAAAAATAAATTTAGATATTGTATGTGTTACCGAGCATTTTATCATGAAAGGTTATGAAAAACAACTATGCATTCCAAATTATAGTTTGGCTGCCTGTTATAGTAGACAGGGAAAAAAGAGAGGAGGAGCATGTATTGTTATTAATAATTGTCACCAATGGAGGGAAATACCTCAAATAGCTAAATTGTCAACACAAGGAGTTTTTGAGTGTTGTGCTGTTGAGCTAATTAATTATAAATTAACAGTAATATGTATTTATAGAGTACCAAATGCTAGGAAAATAAATGATTGTTTTAATATACTAGGAAAATTACTCGAACATATATCCAACAGACGTTCTAAGAATGTCGTTATTGCAGGCGATTTTAATATCGATATTTTAAAACGGAATAATAATTCGGTTACACTGGAGTATCTGTTACTAAATTTCAACCTAAAACTTGCTCTTAAACAGCCAACTCGAATGGCTAGCATGACGTGCATCGACAATTTTGCGCATAATTTTAAAGGGACTTGCAAGGCTAACGTATTGGAGTTTGCATTATCAGACCATACAGCACAGCTACTTCAGTGCCCAGTACCCAATGTATGCAGAATAAAATACTGGTATATGACTAGACGGGATTATAGTAACCAGAATATAGAGAAATTTAAAAATAGTTTAAAAAGACTTCAATTTTCGGAGATCTACCGTAATGAAGATCCCAATGTAGCTTACAGTGAATTTATTAACACATTTAAATTATGCTACGACTCATGCTTTCCGTATAAAAAAATTAAAATCAACATATTAAATAAACCTAAATGGCTATCACATGGCGTTAAATTATGCAGTAAGAAAAAAAGAAAACTTTTATGGCAATTAAGACTGAAACCCAACCGCGACAATAAAAGGAAATTCGCTACTTATTCTAAACTTTACAATAAAATTATTAATCTTACCCAAAAATCACAAAATAATTTCAAAATACAACAATCTAAAAATAAATCAAAGACTGCATGGCAAGTAATTAATCAGACAAAGCACAATATTCCCAAACAACAAATTGAAAAACTCAAAATTGGTAATCAAATTATATACAAACCTTTGGATATTGCTAATGCTTTTAATGACTTTTTCGTAGACAAAATACACCCTAAAATAGATGCTGAATCTAAGTCAAAGGCATGCATGTCATCCGTAACACAAAAATCAATGTTTATGTCACCTAGCACACCATATGATATATATAAAATAATAATGTCCTTAAAAAATACTGGCAGTGTAGGTATTGATGGAATCGCAACAAAGGTACTGAAGTCAGTGTCAGCTGAGATATGCGGTCATTTATGTTATTTAATTAACCTAAGTATTTGTACGGGTGTGTACACAAAAGCTTTAAAAACAGCTATAATTAAGCCTTTATTTAAGAAGGAAGATAAGGAGTTGATGGAATATTATAGACCCATATCACTCATACCGGTTATTTCAAAGGTATTTGAGAAATACATCTACAAAGAATTATATGACTTCATTGAAAAAAATAACATACTTTGTGAAGAACAAAAAGGATTTAGACAGCATAGAAACATTAATATGGCAATTTATGACTTTTTGTATACCATTATTAGAAATGTGGATAATCGATCCCCCGTGTGTGCTATATTTTGTGATATGACTCAGGCCTTCGATTATGTCCATTATAATACATTGCTAAATAAATTAGAAGCCTACGGCATTAGAGGCAACGTGCTCGAACTTATAAAATCGTATTTAGAAAACAGAACACAAATAACCGAAATTAGTCGCATTAATTTAGTTAATAAACATGAAGAGATATCTAGATCACGAGAACGTAAAATTGCATTCGGTGTACCACAGGGAACCGTTCTGGGACCTTTTTTGTTTATATTATATGTTAATGACATGCCCATGTCCATTGAACAACCTTTGACTATGTTTGCTGATGATAGCACCATAACGATCCCTTGTAAAGATACAATTACATATGAAAGTGACATAAATAATTCTCTTGACTGTATAATTAAATGGCTTGACAAAAATAATTTGAATATAAATTTAAGTAAGACAAAGATTATGCATTTTAGACAACGGAATCCCGGCATCACAAATCTTAACATACATTACAAAGATGACAATATTGACGAAGTAACTAATACAAAATTTTTGGGATTACAAATAGACTACAACTTAAATTGGAAAACGCATATAGATATTTTGTGTAAAAAATTAAGTTCATCAGCATACGTTTTATATAGACTGTCCTCCATAGTAGATATCAAAACACTTCTTACGGCATACCACGGTATAGTTGAATCTCAATTGCGTTACGGTGTCATTTTCTGGGCGAACTCAACTGATAAAGATAAAGCATTTAAGGCCCAAAAAAGATGTCTCAGATCAATGTTTAAACTTAAAACTACAGACAGTTGCAAGCCTTATTTTAAGCAGTACAATATCTTGACACTTCCTTGTGTTTACATTTTCGAGGTAGCTATGTTTGTGAAGCAGAATCCAAATCGTTTTGAACTTCTAGCTGATGTGTTCCCAAGAAACAGGCGTGACAATAGTAAATTACGTCAACTACCGTGTCGAACATTTTTGATGCGCAGAAGTGTTTATTGTATGGCCCCAATTATTTACAATAAGTTGCCACGTAGTTGGAAAGACTTACCAACAGTGCTGTTTAAAAGTAGACTGCGTAAATTTTTAATGGATAAAACGTACTACAGTGTGACTGAGTTTTTATCAGAGAAAAAAATTTGCTGAATTGATCTGACCTTTTGGATAAGATTGTGAATAATTTTATTTTGTTTGGATTATTTCGTCTTGTTAATAATTTTGACAATAATCTTTATAATAATGGATATTGTATTAATAATCAAATAATCATATTAATAATCAATTAATCTTGTTAATTTTATATTATAAATGTTTGCATGCCGAATGGTGAAATATGGCTGTGCTTTAATGTATCTAAACATCTATTGTGTATTACCCATATTTGCAAAATAAATGTCTATTCTATTCTATTCTATTCTATTCTATTCTATTCTATTCTATTCTATTCTATTCTAGGCAGAAGTCGCGAACGGTCGACAAGAATAATGACTTAACAGATAAGCTCGTTGGCGCATTGTCTTCCTTAGTTCAGGCGAGATCGCATAATTTTTATACTGCTCCCTTTGATCCCATCCTGCACGACTTTGACGTTTGGTGTTCAGAGGTAGATCGCGAATCCCAACGTATCGTTCGTTGAGAGGTATAGGCAGCCAGGAGATTGAATTAACGTCATATGTTACGACGATGATTGAATTTCCTGAAGTGTCTTTGGAAGTTGATTTGTATGTGGTCCCAGTTGGGTGCATTACGCCCGCTCGCTCACCGCATTGTTACGGTCCTAGGGGGTAGCCACAATTTTTTTTTTACTTAATAATTGGTCGCGTGTTCAAAAAGATTGAAATACACTGTTGTAGATACTGCGAATCCTCGCATGGCTGTTGCCAAGACTCGTGTGACTGAGCTCTTGATCGAATTCATACGAGATTAGATGTTATTGAACGTGGTTACCGATTATCACTTACTGAACGTCCGTTGCATTCAAATACCAAATGCCAGTTATTTTTATCCAATACGGTTGAACGAACGTTTGCAAACAATGTTCAAGTTTTAAAGCGGCTACACTTTTTAAGTTAAAAACTACCTACCTGTTGAAGTTTTAACTCTGGCGGGTTTGATATTCCTTTTTTGGGAAGGTAAGTCAGTAGTTACCAGGGGCGACTGATTGTACATGGTCAGGTACGGCCGAGACTAGGTAAAGTGAATACTCTCGTTCGATCACCTGAACCTACAAACATTATGAGGTACTGTAGTTTCTGGGGCTTGCAAGCTATTGTCGCTGTTAAATTGCAGGCCATGCCTCTTAAAACAGCAAGCATATCAAGGCTGATGAAGGGTAAACCTATTTTGTGTGGCGCTGAGCAGTATACTGCTCGCGACTACCCACATACATAAACTGCTTGACTAACGAACCGGTTTTAGCAATATTTGTTACCAATGTCCCATGGAACTTCATACTTCTGCCAGTGCTGTTGGAGTTGTGTGAGTTGGGTGACTTCAGCCGCACTGGTCAACTTTCAAGGTTGAGCAACTCTTGAAGGGGTTGGTCCGTGGATGGGTGACTGATTCATTATATACCGAGACTTCTCCGTGCCTCGGATTGGACCTGTTTCAGGATAGTGCAGACTAGATGTGCAGTCGCTCCGTGTGAGGTGCTGGTGCTTACCTGTATGCGCTGTGTCATGCGCAGTGGCCTGCATCGTGGTGCGCGGTGGCGCCTTACGTGATGCGCATGGTGTGCGCTCCGTGGTGCGTGCTGACGCGCTTCATGGTGCGCTTGGAATGCGCTGTGTCATGCGCAGTATCCCGCGTCGTGGTGCGCGGTGGCGCCCTGCGTGAAGCGCTATGGTGTGCGCTACGTGAAGCGCTATGGTGTGCGCTGCGTGAAGCACTATGGTGTGCGCTGCGTGAAGCGCTATGGTGTGCGCTGTGTGATGCGCCAGTCCACTATGTTTGTCTCAGTTGCAAATAAACCTGCATACTAACTACACGTTGTTTTCTTCCAAAATTCACGGCAAACAAAAATCAACCTTATATAATGAATATTTTGGTCCATATTCGAACCGGAGCGAGTTAAAGATCGTCGTGCCCGGGCGACCCGCGAGAACAAAAGATTATTACCTGAGTGCGATAATCAGTAGTCGTCGGGTATTAAGTTTTGTGCAAGTTAAAAAACATTTTAGAAAAAACGAGTTATTACAGTGATATTGATTGACTATAAACCGTTACTTGTTTTACAAGGTGTATGTAACTTTTGGTGAAAATCTTAACAGTATATTGAGTGAGTGAATAAAGAGATTAAAATTAACAAACTGTTATTTTTCGAGAACTAAACCTAATAAAACAAGTTACCGATCGGTGTGTTGTTTGCTGGGATTGCTGTGGGTTATTTGTTACTACAATGGAGGAACTTTTGTCGTTGCAAGATGAGTTTTTCGACAATTTGGTGAAAGCTGAGAGAAATTTTAAGAAAACTCCGAAAGAAAGAATTAAACGTCAGTACTTAGAAACAAGGTTGGAGTTGTTAGAACAACTATTTCAAGATTTTAAGGACGGACACAAGGCGGTAGTTGCAAAAGCGAAAAATAAGAAAGAATCATATTTTACAGAAGGAAAATATGAGATTTTTGAGGAGTTGTATGTGCAGTATAAATCAAGTTTGCGAGAAGCTTTGCAACAGTTTTTACCGCCAGTTACCGGGTTATCTAATCCAGCAGTTACCAATAACGCGAACAATAATTGCAGTGATGTGAAATTACCCCGCATACAATTACCTACTTTTGGGGGTAAATATGAAGACTGGCCAACTTTTTACGACATGTTTTCCTCATTAATACACAGTAATAAGAATATTTCATCAGTACAGAAATTACATTACCTCAAGTCCAATTTGAGTGGAGAAGCATCCAACCTGCTAAGTAATTTTTCGACGACTGATGCAAATTATGACGAAGCATGGAAGCAGTTAGTTCGGCGATACAATAACAAGCGTTATAACTGCAATGCCATTATGAGAACTTTATTTGGCACAAAGAAAATTCAAACCGAGTCAGCCAATGCAATTAGGAGTTTGTTGGATACGACTTCTACCTGTCTTAAATCTTTGGAAAACTTGGGCATTAGTACTGAATCCAGTTACGCTGACGCGTCTGTCATTCACGTAGTCGTTTCGAAATTGGACACTGAATCTGTCAAACAATGGGAACAGCAGTTGAATATGATGAGTGATGAGTTGCCCACTTGGATACAATTAAGAGATTATTTAGAATTCAGATTTAGGACGTTAGAAATGATTGATACGAACGGGAACCGCGCTGCGCAACAAGCTAAGCCTGCTGCTAAGTCGAAATCTTTTCACGCATCAGTGGAGAAGGAGAAAGAGATCAAGTCTAAGGCTAAACAAGAGTGTCCGATGTGTCATGAAATTCATTATCTCAACCAGTGCAAGCGTTTTAGCCTTATGACACCTAAGGAAAGACAGAACTTCGTTCAAACAAGCAAATTATGTTTTAATTGCCTGGCACCAACTCATGCGGCAATTAAGTGTCGTCAGTCATTCAGCTGCAAGAAATGTGGGAGGAGACATCACACGATGTTACACTTTGAGAGAGAAAACCAGGAGCCAGCCTGTAGCCTGGAGCAGGCGGCCGCCGTGTCACCGAGTGAACCACAACAGGAGAGAGCAAGTACGACACGAGGTGACACAAACATAACTGCTACATTTTCTAGAGGAGAGCTGCAACCCAACAGCGTGCTACTTGCGACGGCTAAGGTTAAGGTAATCCGTTCTAACGGTTTTAAACAAATAATTCGTGCTTTACTTGACCAAGGGTCACAGGCATCTTTTGTATCTGAATCAACTGTGCAATTATTAGGTCTTGTACGCAAACCAGTAAGTGGCTGGGTGTCAGGGTTAGGAGATGGCCGTATGAGAATAAAAACCATGGTTTCACTTCGCCTGGAATCACGTCATAATCCAGCTAATTACATCCTAGTTAACGCTTATGTGTTGCATTCTTTAACGTCACTACTTCCTTCAACCAACGTGAGCACTTCTAAATGGGCAGAGATTGACAATCTTCCTTTAGCCGATCCTACATACGCTACGCCAGGTAAGATCGATATTTTGCTATGTGCAGAGGCTTATAGCGAAATATTAATTAATGGCGTTATGAAACATCCTGATTGTAGTCTAATAGCACAAAATACAGTGTTTGGTTGGATTTTGTCAGGAGGAATGCAAAAGGGGTCTCGGACGTTAGCAAAAGATAATCTCATTAGCATGCACATACAGGTGAAAGAAGATGAGTTACTTAAAAGGTTTTGGGAGATGGAAGATGAGCCTAATTTAATAAGGAAAGAGATGACTAATAGCGAGAAAGTATGTGAGGATTTGTTTGTCTTAACTACAGTGAGAGATAATGAAGGGAGATTTATAGTGAGATTACCTTTTGCAACGGATGATCCTAAGTGTCAGTATGGTAATACAGAAGAGAGAGCAGTGAAAAGGTTAGAATATTTAGAGAGAAAGCTATCGAAAGATTCAAAGTTGAGAGAAGAATACAATAAGGTTATGAGTGAGTACTTGAGTATGAACCATATGAGACTGGTGTCTGAGAGTGAGTTGCAGAAGTCTAAAGCTGTGTATCTTCCTCACCATGCAGTGGTGAGAGAAGAAAAAGACACCACTAAAGTGAGAGTCGTCTTTGACGCTTCGAGTAAAGGTGATAACAGTGTATCACTAAATGATGAGCTTCTTGGTGGACCAAGGTTACAACAAGATTTAAGGCACATCTTGATGAGATGGCGTCATCACAAAATCTGTATCGTAGCCGATATTGTGAAAATGTATAGGATGGTGAAAGTGGCAGACATCGACACAGATTTCCAGAGAGTTGTCTGGAGATTTGATCCGTCAGAGCCCATTCAACGTTGCAAATTGCTACGATTAACGTTCGGTACAGCATGCGCGCCATATCTAGCTGTCAAGGCATTGCATAGACTTGCTGAATTAGAAGAGAAGAAGTATCCATTAGCGGCGAGAATAACAAAACAATGCTACTATATGGATGACTTAATGACCGGGTGTGACACGGTAAATGAGGCAATTAAAATTTATGAGGAGATGAATGAGTTAATGATGAATGGTGGTTTTGAGTTACAAAAGTGGAATAGTAACAACGACAATTTTTTAGAGCAAATTGGGAAAACTGAGTTGAGTGAAAGGCAAGCTATTAAATTAAATGATTTAATTAAGGTACTAGGTTTGAGTTGGAATAGGAAGAATGATACTTTTGAATACGTAGTAAACTTACCTGAACCTAAAAATCTAGTCACTAAAAGACAAGTTTTATCTGAAGTAGCGAGATTGTATGACCCTTTAGGTTGGATTGCCCCAGTGGTAGTTAGTGCTAAGATTTTAATTCAGAAGCTGTGGAAATCTGGTCTTAAGTGGGATGAGAGTTTGACGGATGAATTACATGGTGAGTGGCTAAAATACAGACAAAAGCTAAGAGATTTAAAAAATCTTAAAATACCAAGGTGGGTAAATTTTACTCAAGAATGCAAGAGAGAATTACACGTATTTTCAGATTCTTCAAAATCAGCCTTTGCGGCAGCAGTTTATATACGAGTGATTGATAGATCAAATAAGGTGCATGTACATTTACTGTCCGCAAAAACTCGAGTTGCCCCAATCGTAAAGGAGATTTCTATACCCCGACTTGAATTGTGTGGCGCCACCTTAGCAGCCAAGCTTATATGTGAAGTATCACAAGTTCTTGAGATACCCAAGGAACACCTCTATGCGTGGACCGACTCCACCATAGTGTTAGCGTGGCTCAAGGGAGGCTCAAGTCGATGGGCAACATTTGTTAGTAACAGAGTGTCCACTATATTAAATATTATGGATTACCACCAGTGGAGTCATGTCTCATCAGAGACAAACCCTGCAGACTGTGCTTCGCGTGGTCTGGAGCCCAAAGAGTTGAATGAGCATACATTGTGGTGGAGAGGACCGCATTGGTTGTCAGAAACTACAATACATACGGAGAATAAATTGATTGAAGACACACACGAAGAGGAACGAATCCAATCTTTATCCGTTTTATCTGACATTGACGAAGAATTTATTTGGTCAAAATATTCATCTTTGAATAAATTATTAAAGGTTGTATCCTATTGTAAACGAGTTTTGAATTATAAATTAAAGAAAGATAATAGATCTAAAATACCCAAATTTATCACACCAAGTGAAATGAACGAAACTTTATTAGCATGCATTAAACAAGTACAAGAGCGCGAGTTTTTGTTTGATATAAAACGGTTAAAGACTGGAGGATGTGTGCCTAAAAAGGGTAAATTACGATCTCTTTGTCCCTTTTTGGACCAAAAGGGGATACTAAGAGTAAGTGGACGCATAGCTCAATCGGACGCGTGCTATGACACGAAGCACCCGATAATTATGCCTGGTAACCATCATTTTACCAAGGTTTTAATTGCGGATGCTCATGATAAAACATTGCACGGTGGTCCACAGGCTATGTTAAATTTTCTTAGAACCAAGTACTGGATCTTACGTGGAAAGGAACGTGTTAAAAAATATTTTAGAGAGTGCACTATTTGTTTGAGATATTCTACAAGGAAGACTACTCCTCTAATGGGCCTGCTTCCAGAAGCAAGGTTAAAACCTAGTAAGCCATTCAAATCTACTGGTGTGGATTACTGTGGTCCTGTTTTTATCAGATTTTCGCCAGGCCGAGGAGCTAAGTCATACAAAGGTTATATTTGCATATTTGTGTGTATGGTTACACGAGCAGTTCATTTAGAAGCAGTAACTGACATGACTGCCAAAGGGTTTATTGCTGCGTTTAGGCGATTTACGGCTCGTAGAGGCCATTGTCAGGATTTGTACAGTGACAATGGCACCAATTTTGTTGGCGCCGATAAGCAGATGCGCGAAATGTTTAATAGTGCCAAATCTTCTCTTCCTGGAGAATTAGCCGAGCTACTTTCTTTAGAGAGAACCACCTGGCATTATATTCCTCCCCACTCGCCTAACTTTGGTGGGTTGTGGGAATCCTCGGTGCGCGGTACTAAGACCCATTTGAAAAAGGTAGTAGGAAATAGTACACTTACATATGAAGAAATGTCGACTGTCCTGGCGCAAGTGGAGGCGTGTTTAAACTCGAGACCGATTTCCTTGTTGAGCGATGACCCAAACGACCCCCTACCCTTGACACCAGGTCACTTCTTGGTAGGCGAACCATTGCTAAATATTGCAGATGAGGATTACACTAATTGTAATGTTGTTGGTTTGGATAGATTGCGGTTGACGCAAAAAATTGTAACTGATTTTTGGAATAGGTGGTATAAGGAATACCTAGTTAATTTAAATCAAAGGTATAAATGGAACACTAAACGTGATGAACCAGAAATAGGTGATATTGTTGTTTTAAAGGAAGATCATGTACCGCCAGCTAAATGGTTACTTGGTAAAATTATCAAAAAATATCCTGGACCTGATAATGTAACTCGAGTCGTATCCGTAAGGTGTAAAACCGGAGAATATAAGCGTCCAGTGAGCAAAATTTGTATCTTAACTAAATGAAATTTGTTTATTTTTCCTTTTATAATGTTTAAATTTTCGTTAAAACCGTTATAGTTGTTTTAAAATTCAGAGTTTATTTTACCTACCTGTCCAAATGAAGTTTAAAAAAAAAAAAAGTTCATATATTCGTGTTGTAAAAAGTTATTATGATGAGTTATCCCAAACCTACTCTTTACCTGCATCGTTAAGTTCGGTTGAACTGTGCACTAATGACCTACTTATAAAATGTGTTTGTTATCAATGTACCTACTTGAATACGGCGGCTTGAGCCGCACGTGTTCTGCGTTGGTTAAATATTTAATTAGTGCAAATAAGAAAGATACAGGTTGTTCTATTTTTGTTATGAGTTTTTTTTTATCTTGTTATTTGTTATACTTACGCATTAGTACATATATATTTTTTAAATTGTTTAAGTTTTGTTAGTGTTGTTAAAGAACTATGTTCTTTGGCGGGCGGAATGTCCAAATAGATTTCGTTTTCTGTTGTGAGCATATAGATACACTTAGTTGTGGTTATCTATATGTGTGCTTAATTACAGTCCACTATGTTTGTCTCAGTTGCAAATAAACCTGCATACTAACTACACGTTGTTTTCTTCCAAAATTCACGGCAAACAAAAATCAACCTTATATAATGAACACTGAGCCTCTGGCTTATACCGCTCTATTGTTCTCAGCAAAATCAAAGGTTGAGGTCTTTGAACATGCTCAGAAGGGTTTTAACATTGTGTCTAATTGGCTTCATAATAACCTCCTAACATTAAATGCAGATAAAACAAAATACATTTTATTTACAATGAGAAATACTAACATACCGCTTACTAATCTAAACATTTACGCTCATAATTGTAATTCGTTCGCTGACACTGCATGTACTTGCCCCACTTTAGCTAAAGCTGACCATTTAAAATATCTAGGTGTCACTATTGACTCCAATCTAAATTTCCGTAAACATATCGAGTTACTATGTACTAGAGTGCGCAAATTAATATATGTGTTTAAAAATTTACGGAACATAGCCGACTATAAATTAATTAAACAGGTTTATTTAGCTTTGTGTCAATCCATTCTTACCTATTGCATAACTTCATGGGGTGGTGCTGCAATAACAATTTTACTTCCTCTAGAGCGTGCTCAAAGAGCAATACTAAAAGTTGCTACCTTTCGCCCTTTTAGATTTCCTACGCATCAGCTCTACATTGCATGTAATGTACTAACAGTACGGCAATTATTTATTGTAAGCATAGTACTACACCAGCACACTGCACTTCCTTTTGATCCAGTACCTTCCGACAAGAGAAGGAAGGACTTGGTTTGCATAAAGCCTCAAACTAAACATGCATTTGCTAGTCGATTTTATGTGTTTTTAGGACCTTTTCTGTATAATAGGCTCAACAAGTTACTAGGATTCTATAGTGTTAGTTATAAAAAATGTAGTATTATGCTATCCGAGTATTTAGCGATACTAAATTACACAGACACGGAAAAGCTTCTAGAAATTTTGGCTTAATGATAATTTATTTCCTCGTAAGTATTTACTTTTGTATATTTACATAGGTTTAGTTTAAGATAATAATGTACAAATATGCTTTTTCTCATAGTTGTTAATAGATTATTTTGTATCAGTTTACCTTAAATTTTTACTGTCCCAAATTTTAATTATACTGTAAAGTGATGGCCTGAAACACAGGTTTGAATGAACCTAGTTCGGGCGGGTCGCTATCTAACATTGTAATTCCTAACCATCATCTTATTTTGAACCAGTAATGTACCATATTTTAGTTTTAGTTTATTTTTAAGCACTATAATTGTATAGGAAATGTTACTCCTGTAGACTAAATGTAAACTTTTTGTATACCATAATTCAATAAATAAATATTCTATTCTATTCTATTCTATTCTGTTTGGCCTGAACCCCTGGTTCATGGCTTCTGATAGGTCTAAGCCCCTAGTGATGGCGCAAGGCAAGATGCGGTCGAGGACGCCTCGCTGTCAGGAACGGCCGTCTCAGCGAAACCTTCCTCTCCAAGATCTGACTCAAGCTGTGCGCTATAAAAGGCGGCGCGCGCCTAGCAGTTTTTTTTCACTCTGTCTTCGGTCGGCAACGGTTGAACATCGCTACCCTCGTTTGTACTTTCATATTGTCATTAATTCATATCATTTGCAGTAATTAGAGTTTCGGATGTCAAAGTTTTAATTTATCATTTGTTGTAATTTCAGTTATTAAATTTTGATTATTAATTAAATAATTTTGGGAAATACTTGTGCGTTATTTTTTTTAAAAACTGTCCTCACTTCTGGTTTCTAAGAATATATATACGGTCGAATTGAGAACCTCCTCCTTTTTTTTCGTCGGTTAAAAAAACAAACTAACGAAACAGATTCAAACTGTGTGCCAGCCAGATCAACCAGCGGTTGGTGCCGTAAGTGCGGCGTCGCCTAGCCGTAGCCGAGTCGACGTACCGGAGCTACTGACCCGTTTTGGTTATGTGCTTACGTTAGGTTGACGCCTGTATCCCCCCGAATTTGTCCCCACGTTGTCGTCGTGGTGAGGCTTGCGTGTCTCAATGATATTTGGGGCTCTGCCGGTAGAGTTTCTCATGCCGGAAAGGTCCAAAGTGAGAGACCAGACTAAGAGGGACACCAGGAGGGGTCGCTCCTGATCGATCGTCGGTCGTCGATTGGCGTGGATGTGACTATGCCGCAGCGGTGCAGGCGCACCAATGCGGCGGGCGTTTCTCTCCTTCAGGGAAATCCCTAGGAGAGAACTTTCGACGGGTTCGCTGAGTCGGGTTAGCCGGACAGCGAACGGAGGCATGCTTAATGCCGCCGTCGGGGGCTTGGCTTAACCGCCTGGCCCAGAAGAAGGATACCTCTAAGATAAAAAAACCGCCTAATCTTAAGTTTAGAGGCGCGAGTTGCGAGGGGATGAATGGCTGGAGGGAGTCCAGTCGTTAGCGCCTCCCCTGTAGAGCACCTACCGCACTCTACAGTATGTAGGCTTACCTGGGTAAAAGGGCTCTGCCTAGGTGGGCGTATACTTCCCTACTACTCGTGGGAACTACATGGAAAAATATGTGTGTAAAATTCTGTGAAGCCGTACTTTCGCAGAAGGAGGCTGCGGAGAGGGAGAGGGAGGCCGGGGCCACTCTCCCGATTCGCAGCAGGCGTACCGGGCGTCGGCGGAGGGCGGACAACGCCCTCTTCCAGCCCCCATAAATGGGTCCGTAGGGACGGTGAACTCGGGGTCGTCCGCCGCCCCTCATCCAGCAGGACCCGAGGTGGTGGCGCTTAGTGTTCATTAAAATAAACACTTTGACATTAAAATAAATATATAAAAAAAATAGTTTATTTCTCACCAGCGTAGCAACAAGGATTACATAGTAAAAGTACTTCATACTAGGTAAGTTTACTAAAATCATGTACATAATATGATAATAATCCAGCAGCTTTAGTGGTGGTAAAGAGAGATTTACTTCGGGTGTCGACTCCATCTTCTGAACTAGACGAGGCCTGTATCTCAGAAGATAGCACTCAGCAGACAATTTCGTTATCTATAACCTAAAAACATTGTATGCTACTGTTTTAATTTATTAATAAAGAATGTAAGTAGTGAATAAGTGTGTGTGATGGTGTGTGTGTGTATATAATTAATAATTATGTTTGTGAAAACAAAAGATATTCGGTATTTAGGTAGTCTAATAGTAATAACCATCTTTTCACTGAGATCTTAGCATCATGTTTGTTTATATGTAATAAATTAAGTTTTTTATGAATTTACTCTTCACGTGACCAGAGGGCTGGGCTTTTCTTTGGCCAACGAATCAGCATTGCTATTCAACGTGGCAATGCTGCTAGCGTTCTGGGCACTTTTTCCATTGACAGCGATGTAAATGAATTTTTTGATGCCCAAAGAGTTGTTTTCAAACGCATTTGTACATGTTAGGTATTATTATTAGTTTGTATATATCTTTTAAGTAATAAAAATTTTGTTATAGTTTTTTATTATTATTGTATACTTGTTTTATATTTATTCAAGGTACTTCAATACAGTTGGACATGAAAACAGCTGTGTCAATAATGTAATTAATTCTATTAGTATTTTGTATAAAAACATCTGCGCAAGGTTGTCAGGAGACTTGTAAATGTATGTGTCTCGGAGCGCACCTTTATTTTTGTTTTTTTTGAGTGTGTGAAATCATCCAATGTCTTCTCCCGCTCTGGGTGGAGCGGGAGGGCGACTCAGACTTTTACTGACTAAAACCCACCCTTGTTCTTTTTCGGTTGCCTGTGCCAAGGGCCGCGGTAACTCTATTTCATTTCTGCGAGCCCAGGCTAGCGCAGGTCCTTTGCCTGATCTCTCTCCGGTTGGATCGAATTGCCATTTGGGTTCAATTCCCGAGTCGGGCAATAAATCCTTTTGTGTTTTTCGATTACTAATTACTCTGTATCAGCCCGGAGTTAAGAAGTTAGTGGTGTGACGCCCCCATGCCTCGGAAACGCACGTAAGGCTATTGGTCCTGAGAGTCCAGTGTGAGTTTTTTAAAACACTCAAAGCACGTTCTTTTATATCAAAACGTATAGAAAAAAAAAACATTTTTACAAAAAAAAAATAGAACCGACTTCCATAAAAAGTGCAAAATAACTTTAATTTCGGAAGTCGGTGTTTCTGGTTTTTTGTCTTCGTACCTATTTATTTATTTGCACTTTTTATGGAAGTCGGTTTCATTTTTTTTTTGAAGTTTTTATTTTTCACTTTTTAGTTGTGGTTCCCCATTAAATTGTGTTAACACTACATATACATACGATCGCAACAATCGCAGTTGATTTGCTGTCATTTATTGAAGAGTTCCGTTGTCTGTCTCCGCAACTCATCATCAGATCTAGGTATATGAAATTTAAATGGGACAATTTCGGAATAGAACCCTTTCGAACAAAAAAAAAATAAATTTTTGATTAACATAATAATTACGTCAACCGTATTACACTGGAACGTTCAAGAATGTGGTCGAAGTTTCCAGAAATTTCCATAACGTTCGAGAACATTCCATTGTGGTACTGTGTAGAAGTTCATAGATGTTTCTAGAATATTCCACTGTAGTATAGTTTGTCAATTTTCTCGAAACTTCTATGACTGTATAAATGCGCGGGCGGCGAGTGAGTCAGTCTGTTGTCAACTACGGATGCGAACGGAAGCGATTACAAAATGATTACGAAGAGACTAATGATTATTAGCGAGTTAGTATTTGTGTAAATTAATGAATTGTTCAAGTTAATAAAAATTTTATTTTTTGATTTATCTACATAAACTAATTAAATTAATTTCAATGTTAAAAAAAAGTTGATAAAGGATATGTGGGATCAAATGGTGAAATAAAATGTTCCTTTGGGTGAAAACTGCTATATTTTTCGGTAAAATTCGATAAAACATGTAAAAACTTAGTAAAAACCTTATTAAGGTTATAGTAGTAGTAGTATTTAACAGTAACTAAACACTAAACAGTATAGTAGATTACGTCTGCCCTCGTCTATCGTCCTGAGCACCACACGCCATCTTCTTTTTTGTCCACCCCTTCCCTTTCATGCATAGTCAACGTTCACTCACATCTCTGCATACAATCCTTTTCACTCAAAATTCATTCCACAAATATTTGGTTAATTAATCGGTGTAAAATAATTTGTCCCATACGCAGCTCGTAACAGTACTGTTGTAGAGTTATGGCCTGAAACACTTACAGAAACCTAGATCGGGCAACGCACTGCATTATTGGAATAGTAAGAGCCCCAGACAAAGGCGACACAGGCCCTTATGCCTACCTTATACCTCGAAAAACATAACACTCCGTTGGGCACTCGGGTAATAAAGTTAACACTGTTACTTGACAGCCCTAGTTATATGTTTCTATCAAAACACATTACAGGATATGTTGGGCCTCATTTGAAGGCAAGATTTACCATCTACTTACATAACAAAGGCGCAGTTATACGACTTCTAATGGTTTTTAATTGAACATCACGTTTAAACGACTACTTTTATTTAAAAAAAAAAAAATGTTATTCTAGACCATTTTTTTTTCTAATTTGTTATGTGAATATTTGAAATTATATTTTTATAACATAGTGTAATTAATTTGTTAAGTTGTAACGTAGTGGCGTTGCAATCTCAATTAAAAATAACCATAAGGAAAAGAACCAGAGAGACCAAAAGCCACTAACTCGATTTTGAAAAGTCATGGACAATATTAGTTTGCTAACAACACTATTGTCTTTGGATTCGTTGACATCTGTCAATGACGGCGTTGATATAAATAGCGCTGCCAAGGCAACGTGCATTGCTTTTTCTTTTTATTCCAACTGCTGGCGGTGGATTCACGTTCTCTTGTTCTGTCGAACACTCTTGAGCCGTGACCCGCTCGCCAAATTCTAGCAGTTGGAGTTTACATTGGCAAATATTTGCCAACCTCATTAATTACGTGAAATCAACCCCCGTAATTGTGGTCCCAGATCCGTATTCCCAGATTCGGAGGGAAGATTTGGAGCCCTACGCTCCGTGCACCACTTACATCGTCCCCTATCGCGGCCATCCCGCCGTAGAACCTCGTGCCGCCGCCACCAAGCAACTCGTCACGTCGGCACGCACTACGCCGGGTGCTTATTTGCCCGCGTGGTATCTGCTGGCCGTCTCCGAGCCGGCACTATCACCTGCCGGCCGTCGCCTCCCGGCCCCTGACGGTCTACGAGTCGGCGGCTCGCTCCACGCCGGGTATCCCTTTACCCGCGTGGCCTCTGCAGGCCGTCTCCGAGCCGGCTCGACTAACTGCCGGCCGATTTATCCTGGCTCCTGTCGACCCTACGAGCCGGCGCTACCACCTGCCGGCCAACACCTCCGGAGCGAACGCAACGTGGCTCCCCCGAGTCACCCGTCACAAGGCTGAGCCAGGATAGTACCGTGCCATCTCCCAGGGAATACGAAATCAGTGACAATAAACCTTCCCACGCTCTTTCTCTATACAATATATTTTTTTTTTTTGTTGACCGAGGTACGTGTTGTCATTTTTTTCACTTCCCACGTAGGCTCCTTACGTCACAAAGTTATGTCTAACGCGGATCAAACGTTTAGAATCACGAAAAAATTATAAAGCGTCTTTTTATGGTATTTTTACCATTTTAAACATAATTTAATTATTTATATTTTATATGCGTGTTTTAGTATATTACCTGTTGTTTTATGAAAACTAAATTAATAATGCGTCTAATTTCGGACAGCGCTCCTTGATGGGCGAGTCCTGTTACTGGGTGGACGTAAGACGCGTTACGTGAGCTCAGCACAGAACACGCAAGCTAACCACTCAATCTCATTGGCAGTTAATAGCGCCTTAATACTTAGTTTAAGATTTCTTGTACTCTCTTTACCCGACTGCGCGACGCAAGGGAAGGTAATGTGTTTATCTGCCTATAAGTATGTTTGTTTGTTTCTTTGTGGTACTTTAGAGACCAAATACGTGGGTCGATTTTGATAATACTGTAGGACCCCAAGGCACCAGTACGGCCTGCAGGGATCCTGGGCCGTTCTTCGAAGCTCGGGGCCTCGCTTGCTTACTGCGAGGGTACGGTATATAAAGGATAACTCGCTACGAGTGGATAAGGAAAAGAGCTGAGGGCGTTTTAAATAATATATTAATAAGAATAACATCTGTGCCCACTTGCAAGGGCTAATTCTATCTGACATAAAAGAAAATTCACACCTACTCTTCTAAAATAATCCATCGACTCTCCAACATTCTTACCTGCCAGTTAAAGGTCGGTGCAGACCCGCTGAGATTAGGCTGTATCTACAATCGTCACAATACTTTCGTCAATTGATTCGTCTTAATCTTGCGAGTGCTACTAAAGACATGACAGTAATCAAAATATACTATGGCGAAAATCGGACTCCATATTGTGAAAAATAAAAAAAAGTCTACGAACTATATTAAGTGGGGTATGAAAATAAAGGGTTCAAGGAGGCGATTCCAAAAATATAACTTTAAAATGTAGAAAAAAAAATCTAACTCACTAAAATGTAGAAAATAAAAGAATTTAGCTCACTAAAATGTAGAAAATAAAAAAATCTAACTCACTAAAATGTAGAAAATAAAAGAATTTAGCTCACTAAAATGTAGAAAATAAAAAAATCTAACTCACTAAAATGTAGAAAATAAAAGAATTTAGCTCACTAAAATGTAGAAAATAAAAAAATCTAACTCACTAAAATGTAGAAAATAAAAGAGTTTAGCTCACTAAAATGTAGAAAATAAAAATATTTTCAAACCCTCCACCAACTAAATCAGACAGCTTGAAAAGTGACTTCTTTGGCACTTTTTAGGGTTCCGTACCCAAAGGGTAAAACGGGACCCTATTACTAAGACTTCGCTATCCGTCCGTCTGTCCGTCTGAAACCAGGCTGTATCTCATGAACCGTGATAGTTAGACAGTTGAAATTTTCACAGATGATGTATTTCTGTTGCCGCTATAACAACAAATACTAAAAAACTGAATAAAATAAATACCTAAGGGGGCTCCCATACAACAAACGTGATTTTTTGCCGTTTTTATAGATAATGGTACGGAACCCTTCGTGCGCGAGTCAGACTCGCACTTGGCCGGTCTTTTTACAGTCGGATTTTTTTAAATATTCAATTCTTTTATTTCTGTATCTTAGACACCATTTTCTACATTTCTATTTCACTTCTCCTTTCGGAAGAAATTTCGAAATATAAGCAGTTCCTTTGTACTCATATTTATAATGTTATTTATTAATACTATGTCTCTGTGTGTACATAAATTATTAAACAACAGCCTACAACATACATAAATACACAACTAAACATGACAATGACGGCACGTCTGATGCAGTGGTTGTACGATTGGCTGCTGCGCTGCGTGTCAAGGGTTCGATTCTCGCACGGAAAAAAAAATTGTATGGCCTACAGATAGTTGTTCCGGGTCTTGTGTATATATATTTGTGGGTGTCTTGTGTTTGTGAACGCACCCAATCAATCTGCCTAGCCTTTTCCCAACTATCTTGGGGTCCGGTTCCAATCTAACCGAATGCTGCTGAATACTAGTACGTTACATGGAGCGACTGCCTATCGGACCACCACAACCCAGTGATTGGGTAATACGATACCCCTTGGTAAGACTGGTTGTCAGACTTTCGCGCTTCTGGCGACCTGGAAAGACTGTCAAAGATCCACAAATGTCAGCTGAGACCAACGGCTTAACGTGCTTTCCAAAGCACGGTGGAGTCTCGGTATGTAAAGATGGTCACCCATCCATGGACCAACCCCGGCAAGCGTAGCTTAATCTGATGGATCGACCCGTGCGGCTGTTATTACTTTAGCCACGAGCTCCTCACAATCAATCAAATCCATTAGGACTGAATTTATTTCATCACAAAATATGCAAAGTTCTGTCTGAAACAATATGATTATACTATATGACGTCAGTCCTGAAGAACAATCAATTCGTCTGCCAATATTAATTAGCATTTCTTTGAATTGAAAATTATAATAAATATGTCATGCAACACATACAAATGATACAGTTATTAAAATCTGAATATATTTGGAACTACTCTAAAAGGAGGCGACGCAACTGCGATGTCTCTGGCGATGAACATATCACAGCCAACTAGCTAAATTCGACATTAATTTTAAAGTCTAACCTTTTTATAAGACTGCGCAACGCAAGGAAGGGTTATGTTTTTATCAGCCTATGTATGTATGTATGTTTGTTCCTTTGTGGCGCATAAGAATAATCAAAATCGGCCCACACGTTTGGTCTCAGGCGTATATAGCCGCCAAGTGGCGCCCTCATTGAATAAAAAATCGTAGCAAAGCGTAGAAAATAAAGATTAAAAAATCCTATGTTACGTTTGTTATAAAGAGCTTATGGTATTTTATGTTGTTGAAACAGCACTCAAAGTGTTTCGTATCCAAAGTAGTCAGCAAAAGTACCAAAAACGGCCGTAACGAACTATATTAGGTGGCGTATCAAAATCGGCTCCACGAACCTTTGTGCGTGGAGCCGATTCCAGAAATTTAACTCACTAAAATGTAGAAAATAATAAAAAAGTTATATTTTCAAAAAAACCCGACTGTAAAAAACGACTAAAAAGTTACAAGTCACTTTTCAAGCTGTCTGATACAGGTACTCGTAGCATGAAATCAATAATTGAAATGAAATAACTTGTGCTTGAAAAGTGACTTTTTGTGGAACTTTTTAGGTGTTTTTTTTACAGTCGGGTTTTTTGAAAATATTAAATTTTTGATGTGAAACGCCGTCGTGCCACGATGCTACTACTACTACTACGACTACACCGCCGCTCTCGATTCCCTTCTCCCTAGAAGTAGAAACATCTGTGCGAAAGAAAGTAACAACACAAAACTATAACAACAACAACTACAACAACCAACAACAACAACAACCGAGAACAAATAACAACAACCAACCAAATACAACATAAACCAACCAACTACAACAAACACAACAACCAACAACAACAAGATACAACAGCAACCAACCAACATCAACAACCAACAACAACTACAACACAAAATAGATGTTTCACATCTGCTGGGCGTCTTGTGACGGCCAACTTTTATTTTTATTTTATTACTACCTTTTATTTAGTTTCACCTGTCCCGTTGTCTGTAATTAAATCTTGCAAGCTAAATTAGACCCACTTCTCGATGTCCGATTGGACTCAAATTTGGTGTACTTATGTATCTTTGGTGACAATACAATGATATGGAACCATAGAGCTGGTCTGATGATGGATACGGAAGATGGCCATAGGAACTCCAGAACTAAACAAGATAAACTCATCGAATTTGGGCTCGATTGATTTGTTTTGAGAAGCACTTTATGCCTAGATGATATCCAGGGTCTGATGATGAAGCTGGAAGGTGACCACGATATCTCTGTGATAAAACAACATAACCCCACCGAGTTTGGGGTCGATTGATTCATCTTGAGAAGCTCTTTACACCTAGACGATATTGTAGAGCCCGCAGGGCTCCAGGGGCGCTCTATATCTTGGGGAGCTGTCTCACTCGCTGGCTACGCGAGAGTGTTGTGTATAAGAGTGGCTGGCTTATATGTGGAGTGTAAGGAAGGAAAGAGAGATAGGGCACTCTTGATAACTATATTGCTCGAATCAGAATTATACAAGTGCCCACTTCGGCCAGGCAAGCAGAACTGATTAGTAAAACAAACATGATGCCTATTCCTTCTAAATTCGAACGACTCCTCAATATTCTCAACTACCAGCTTTAGGCCGGTACCCACACGCGGACTTAGGCAGTGTATACCATAGCCACAATATCCAGAGTCTGATGATGAAGCTGGAAGGTGGCCACGGCATCTTTGCGATAAAACAACATAACCCCACCGAGTTTTGGTTTGATTTGATTTGATAGACATCCATGATCATAATCATCTTTAATTTTTGTCTCATGTTATAGTTATACTAGGGTGAAACCAGGATAGTTGTCACACTTTTTAACCGACTTCGAAAAAGGAGGAGGTTCTATGTTCGACTGTATGTATGTTTTTTTTATGTCCATTGATTTCTCTGTCAATTGAGGACGGATTTTCAAAGCTCTTTTTTATCCAAAAGAATATACTCCCGAGGTGGTCCCATATAAATTTTATCGAAATTGCTTTAGCACTTTTTGAAAAACTGAACAAAAACGAAAAATACACCTAGATGACGTTTGCTGTTCTCCAATTACGAGTATGTTTAAATTCCACGTTTCATGTTATTGGGGTTTTTAGTTCTGGGGTATAACAACTAAAAAGGGAAAAATAAAAAACTTTTTTACAAAAAAAAAACAACAGACTTCCAAAAAAAAAATATACTAAAAATTTAAAAATTACTTTAATTTCGCAATTCGGTGTCAAATAACGATAAAATAAAATACTAACACCGACTTCCGAAATTAAAGTTATTTTTTAATTTTAAGTGAATTTTTTTTTTGGAAGTCGGTTGTTTTTTTTTTAAATTACTTTTTAAGCCTCACTACACTACTACTCACTACTACTATTTTTAAAAATGGCCGGTACTCTGGTTTTTCGAAATCAAGAGTCATATGACTTTTTCATTAGTCGTTTATAGTGGTAGCCCAGTGGTAACCCAGACTTACGAGTTGAGCGTCGGCTCAACCCTATCAGGTGATTTGAGTAATTTATTTCATCTCCACTGCTCTCATAACGAAATTATTTTCCCTCAAGCTCGTAGCCTCGCCTTTATGTCTATGTTCTACACCTGATTGCGAATACGAACAATCCGCACATCATATCCTATGGGAGTGTACTCTTTGGCAAACTGAACGCAATATTATGTTGGATAATATTCAGCCTACGTCTTGAGTTGTCTATTACACGAACCTTGTGGAAACTAGAACCAATTTCCGTGCGTTCAAGCGTTTTTGCCATACTTATTATTGGAATCAAGTGTAAACAGCTCACAATTTTAGGACCCATTAATATAATGTTTATAACCAGTGGTGCTTGGCAAATGGGCTAACCCCAGTTGTAAATACCCCCTTTGTGTCTAATGGCCTAGCTTTGTTCTGTCTCCCGCTTGGTTAGGCGGGAAGTGGAAATTATGTTTTTCTTACTCTTCCGCTGTCTTTTCTGATTAATTTCGCTGCGGGATCCGATACAGTTCAATTGTTTCTCTGGGTCTCGTCGAGCTTCATTGCCTCGGCGTTTTTTTCTGGTGGTTGCCACTGTTGATTCTGACTTACAGACATTACAGTGGTTTGTGTGGTAAAATTCGAAGACATGTGACATCCAACCCACACTGGGCCCGCGTGGTGGGTTACGGCCAATCCACTCTCCTAAAGAGAAGGCCTGAGTCCCAGTGGGATTATTAGGGCTGATTGTTTTAAGAGGTTATTTCAATATTAATCTTTTAAATTAGTTAGTAAGGCCATGTGGATTGGCAATTTTTCTAATAATATGTGAATGAAAAGAAACATCTGAACAAACATCTGGCAAATTCTTACTAAGTAATTATGTACTTAAGACATTCTGAGATTCATGAGACATATAATTTCACCTGAATTTGTCTGCTATATTTTCTTTACATACTCCAAATTACCATGTTCCAGTCCTTATCCCATTGTTAGGGTTCCGTACCCAAAAAGTAACCAACGGGACCCTATTACTAAGATTCCGCTGTCAGTCTGTCTGTCAGCGGGTTGTATCGCACGATCTGTATTTTTAAATTAATTTTTATTACTTGCTGTATGAAAATTTCAACTTTCTACCTATTAGGGATCATGAGATACAGCCCAAAAAAAACCAAAATTGTTTTTTTTTCAGTTTATGGTACGGATCTCTTCGTGTTGTGGTGGGCCTTGAAAGAGAAAAGTTTACCTGGGAAGTATGTAAAGTTGATTCGTGTTATGCTATGTAAGTACAGACAATCTAATACCTACGTCCGGTCGGCTGCTGGCAACATTGATGAGTTCAGTGTGGCTGTAGGCTTGCATCAAGGGTTGGCTTTAGAGCGGTTGCAGACTACGTCCGATCTGAATCCGATACTAATCCGTGAAAATACAAATCTAGAAAACTCGGACCGAATATTGCTTTACGCACTACCTCCGATTCCAATCCGTGATTCAGACGCCATTTTACGCAGAGCCACAGCAGAGCGTTCACGTCGTTGATCATGATTCCTCTTAATCGACGTCAACTTCTGGCAATGCTATTGTACGTACGAAGACTAAGAAAGACCTAAAAATATTTACCCCTAAAGTTAAAGTCAACTACCCCTAAAATCATCACTTTTATTTGGAAATCCCCAAAAAAAAAACACTTTTGGGTTTTGTAATAAATTCTTGTATTTCAAATTTCGTTTTCTTCTGGTTTTGTCTTTTTAAAATCATATATTTGTATAAACTGTATATTTTAGTGGATGGTATAACCTACATGTTATGCATGTATCTAAGTATTCTTACTAACGAATGTTTTCTTTTCTCTCGTAAACAAAAAAAACTGGCCAAGTACGTATCGGATTTCGCACATTAAGGGTTCCGTACCAAATATTGGTATTTGCTAGTAAAGTATACGTAATAATAAACATTATCACCAAAGGGGAATGCCCAAAAAATGCCTGAAACGGACAGAAACTAATAATAGTCCTTAATTATATTTAGAATAAAATAGGTATAATGAAATAATTCTTAAGTTTGTTTAACTACGGTAAAAATATAACGATTAGTAATTATATTTCACTTGATATCCGCTTATATTTATATGAAGGTCGTGTTTATTTGACATGAGCAGTAATGTCAAACTGTCATTAAAGCAAAGGACATGTGGTGCCTAGATACGTTTTCTATTAAAAAAATAATTAATTTGAACTAATATTGACAAGCATCATCATTCTCCTGCCCTTATCCCAATTTATTTGGGGTCGGCGCAACATGTCTTTTTCTTCCATATTCCTCTATTAGTCGTCATCTCTGTAGTCACCCCCTTTTTACCCATATCCTCTTTTCTTTATATATTGGCTAGCATATATTATTTTAATTAGACTTACGGTACATATAGATCGTATGATACTCAATTAATGCTAACTGTGCACTAAATGTATAAAATAGTTCCATATGGATTATTTTATGATACCTCTTTGGCTGAATGTCACTTACTCATGTCAAATAAACACGACTTCCGTAAAAATATAAGCGGATATCAAGTTTAATATATTTAGTGATCGTTATATTTTTACCCTAGTTAAACAAACTTAAGAATTATTTCATTATACCTATTTTATTCTAAATAGAATTAAGGACTATTAGTAGTTTCTGTTCGTTTCAGGCATTTACTGGGCATTCCCCTTTCAAGTTCATAGATCAATGGGAAGTTAAAAAATTCTTCGTAACAAATGTAACAGACGACGGACGTACAGATAGCAGACGGACACGTAAATGACAACAATACATTCGTACGCTCGGTATGGACCCTTCGGATACGGAACCCGAAAAATGAGGACGATACAGTGCGTTTAAATTTCGCATGACGTCATGCCATGCTACACTTTTACCACGATGTGACGTAACAAGCCCCCACTCCTGAACTTTGTTGCGTTATATCTTTGCCATTTTCATTTCATTGGTTTGGTAAAGCAAAAATATATGTGTCCAATATTTTTTAATAATCTAAGTTAAGGACTAAATAGAATTAATATTTTATACTCAGGAAACATTTCTATTGCACTAGTTGTTGTCAACAATTAAAAACATGAGGATCCTAGGACCTGTACCTAAAAGTAAAAGGCCCTAAAAATACCCTTAACAATATAAAGCCCCTAAAAAAACCCATGCCACTTATTTACCCCAAGATGTGGGAGGAAAACCCCTAAGTTGGGAACCCTGTCCGCTGAGTCACGTCACTCCCAGGCCACATACACCCCCGGGCCTGCGGACGGCGAGTAGTGGGTAGCTCGCCGTCCGATCAGCACCAGGCCCGAAAGTCGACGACGCGTAGTGTTCCACGCGCGCCTCAAAGAGTTGTCAGCAATTAGGACGGGGCCCGTCATGGCCGATGCCTGCCCGGCGGTTGAGGATAAATTCGAAACAGAATTACCTCGCCCCTGGGCACTAAGGGCAGGAAGGAACAGGGGTGGGTTTTAGTCAGTAAGAGTCTGACACGCCCTCCCGCTCCACCCAGAGCGGGAGAAGTCATTGGATGATTTCCCACCCCACAAAAAAAGGCCACATACCCCCTCCCCCTCCCCCCTCCCCTTGCCTCTGCTCGTATGTATCTCGGATTCGGTTCGGACGTAGTGTGCAACTGTTCATACAAATAATATTATGGCTACTTCGGTCCGTCTTCGGTCCATCAATTATCATGTCCGTCATCCGTGATGTCGGATGACGGCTAACGGATGTAGTGCGTAATCTACCATACAAATAGTTCTACTACCACGCCAGACCGTATTTTCACGGATGACTATCTCGATCCGGATCGGACGTAGTGCGCAATCGCTCTTAAGTCCTTACCTCTTCCTGTTGATTATGGACGCTCTTACGTCGGAAATACAGGAGGAGGCACCCTGGTGCATGCTGTTTGCCAACGAGATTGTTCTGGTCGGTGAAGATGGACCTGAGATCCAGAGCAGTTTGGAGAAATAGATCGGACTGTTAAGCACAGAATTAACTCTGGGTGGATGAAATGGCGGCAGGTCACCGGGACTGTCTACGACTCCCGCATTCCCCTTAAACTTAAGGGAAGATTTATAAAACAATGGTCAGACCTGCTGTCTTGTATGGTTCAGAATGGTGGGCCACAAAAGGGATGAATGAAAACCAATTGCATGCAGCTAGGATGAGAATGCTAAGAGCGATGTGTGGTGTTACGCGCATGGATAGGATTAGGAATGAGTATATAATAGGAAGTCTGAAAGTGGCACCGCTGACTGAAAAGTTGTGTGGAAATCGGTTGTCGTGGTATGGGCATGTGATGCGGAGGAATGAAGAAAGTATTGTGGATGGATGTGGGTGGCTATAAGAGTAGAAGAAGGCCAATGAAACGATGGTTGGACTGTGTGAAAGAGGATATGGGTAAAAATGGGGTGACTACAGATATGACGACTAATAGAGGAGTATAGAAGAAAAAGACATGTTGCGCCGACCCCAAATAAATTGGGATAAGGGCAGGAGAATGATGATACTTTATTGTACAGCGAAAAATTACACAACCATTAATGGATAGGCCGCTTGACCAGCATCTCACCTTTTTTTTCTGATGGTAAGCGATGATGTGATCGAAGATAGAACATGCTTGCCTAGAAGTAATCTATTCACTCTTGACTTAAAGACTTGAAGCTATCAGCAAACACAGACACCAGCACGCTAATTCCACGCCGCAGCTGTACGCACAATTAAACTCCTGTCTTCATGCAAATTGTTAGTGGTCGGCTCATAATGTCTTCTTAATCCAAACTTCTTTGTTAGTCGGTATCTCTGTAGTCTTCCTCCCTTCTTTCTATGTTTGTTTATCGTCGGTAGTTTCATTTTTATTTCGTTTGGGGTTGAAACTCTTGGGCCATAGGTTCCGAGTACTCATAAACTTTTTAAAGATTTATCCAAAGGCCTTGTTAACGCTTCGCGTGACCCAAAGGCTGGTTTTTACCTCGGCCAGAGGCTAAGCTTTGCCATACAACGTAGCAATGCCCCCAGTCTTTCGGGCACATTTCGAGTCGACAGCGATGCGGAGGAATTTTTGACTCCAGATTTTAAGATTTATTTAGTTTTGTGTTTTGGTTTTTACTAAAGTTAGTTAAGTTATATTTTAAGGATGCAAATGGTTTATGTCACAATAATAGGTGGGTATGGCAAAACGCTTGAACGCAAGGTACTTCGTTCAAAAAAAAAAACAAATCAAATTTAACAGTTCACAATTTAGGCCCCATTAATATTAGTGTTTGCTTGGCAACTGGGCTTACCTCAGTCGCAAATACCCCCTTTGTGCTTAATGGCCTAGTTTTGTTCTGTCTCCCGCTTGATTAGGAGGGAAGTGGAAATTATGATTTTCTTACTCCGCCGCTGTTAATTTCTGATTAATTTCGTTGCGGGACCCAAGACAGTTTAATCGTTTCTCTGGGACTCGTCGAGCTTCATTGCCTCGGCGTTTTTTCGGGTGGTCGCCACTGTTGATTCTGGGTTACAGAAGTTACAGTGGTTTGGGAATAGTGTGGCGGGCTTGTCCCAAAATAAAATGGTTTATGTTAGTTTTGAGGTAAAACTTATATAAGCACGCTTGACTTGGGGAGTGAGCTAGTGAATTAGCTGCGTACTGACTGAGCGAGCAGCCTCGCCAAGCAGCCGCGCGAGGCAAATCATCGGACGGTCAAGACGAGCCTTGCCCGAGGCAAACCCACGAGCTGCCTCGCTCGAGCGTGCCGCGGTCCGAGCCAAACGTTGTCGGTTTTTGTCCATGCTCAAAAGCACCTCAGTAGGTTTGCCGCGCGCACTCAAGACGGTTGCGTTTTGCCTCGCTTGTTCAAAGAACACGGAATCATGAATTTTTTGTACAAGTTGATGAATATATTATAAAGACAGTGGTGGCGATAGCCTTCCGAACGCACGGCCTCATGACAATCTTGAGCAGAACTGAAAATGTGTTACGCTGGCGTGGCTTCTGTTTGACTTGTGAGTCACCACTGAGCGTTCAAGTCGTTCGACTTTGGATAAGCCTCGCTCCGGCTCGGCTTTGCCACGTGTGCAGTCTCATGCTTAAATACAGACCGAGGCTGCCTTGCGCGGCAAACGTTACGAAGCAAACGTCCGAGGCTGCTCGCTCAGTCAGTACGCGGATTGCGTGACGAGAGCGTTACGAGAAGTGTGATCGGGCGAAGCGAATGGAAGAGATGGAGCTAAACAAGTTTTACTTCAGTTGTGTGGTCTAAAGCACACTCGTTTTTTTAACCGACTTCGAAAAAGGAGGAGGTTATCAATTCGGATGTTTGTATTTTTTTTTTATGTATGTTCGGGCATAACTCCGTCATACATATATAGACGGATTTGCAAAATTCTTTTTTTTTTCGAAAGGGGTTTATTCCGAAATGGTCCCATTTAAATTTCAAAAAGATCTGATGATGGGTTTCGGAGACAGACAACGGAACTCTTCAAAAATTGACAGCAAATCAACCGCGATTGCTGCTATCGTATGTCTATGAATTGTTAATTTCAACTTTTCTGTGACTGGAGCCACTTTTAAACTACCTCTAATGTACTCATTACACAACACACATGGCACTACAGTGTCAAGTCAATGACCATAAACAATTTATAGAATACCAAATGTCAATGACTATTCTATTGAGACACCACTGACACACTATTGACAAGTTAGTTATTTTACAGAATTTGGCCCCTGATCTGATGATGGCCCCGGGACTGGAATTACTCCCTGATGGCAAATGGTAGGACAGTTGAATTTGGCTTAGTATGTTTTGTTTTCATGAGAACTTTCCATTACATAGTAATATGATGAGGAAGCTAAAAAACTTGTTTAAAATAAATTAAAAAACTTGCCAAGTGCGAGTCGGACTCGCGCACGAAGGGTTCCGTACAATTATCTATAAAAACGTCAAATAAAACTTTTTTACAAAAAAATAGAACCGACTTCCAAAAAAAGTGCAAAATAACTTTAATTTCGGAAGTCGGTGTTCCTGTTTTGTGTCTTTGTTTTTTGACACCGACTTCCGAAATTAAAGTTATTTTGCACTTTTTTTGGAAGTCGGTTCTATTTTTTTGTAAAAAAGTTTTTTATTTTTCACTTTTTAGTTGTGGCTCCCCATTAAACTGTGTTAACAATTCATAGACATACGATAGCAGCAATCGCGGTTGATTTGCTGTCAATTTTTGAAGAGTTCCGTTGTCTGTCTCCGAAACCCATCATCAGATCTTTTTGAAATTTAAATGGGACCATTTCGGAATAAACCCCTTTCGAAAAAAAAAAGAATTTTGCAAATCCGTCTATATATGTATGACGGAGTTATGCCCGAACATACATAAAAAAAAAAAAAAAAAAAATACAAACATCCGAATTGATAACCTCCTCCTTTTTCGAAGTCGGTTAAAAATAATGTCTGTTGTGTGGGAGCCCCACTTAAATATTTTTTACTCTGTTTTTAGTATTTGTTGTTATAACGGCAACAGAAATACATCATCTGTGAAAATTTCAACTGTCTAACTATCACGGTTCATGAGATACTGGTGACAGACGGACAGATGGACGAACATCGGAGTCTTAGTAATAGGGTTCCGTTTTACCCTTTGGTTTTACCGTTTATTCTTAAAAACCAGCCCAGTGCGTGTCGGACTTCGCATTTTTAGGGTTCCGTACCAAATGTATTTCTGACTATTTGTATGGCTTTGGGTCAACAAGATGCTTATTCTAAGAAAATTTGAAGACTGTAGCTGTAACCGCTTAGCTGTCAAACTTGTGTGACAGACGACGGATAGACAGACGGACACGTGAGTGACAGCAACAGGGCTCCGTTTGAACCCTTCGGGTACGGAACCCTAAAAACATACTTTTAATCCAATTTAACTAAATTCCAAAATAAAATGATGGCACGTATGGCGTAGTGGTGGAGCGTTCGGCTGCTGCGCTGCGTGCCGCGGGTTCGATCCCCGCACGGAACAAATATTTGTTATGGCCTACAGATAGTTGTTCCGGGTCTGGGTGGCTTTTGTATGTGAATATACATGTTTGTGCACGCACCCACGATACAGTAGTAATTCATAGTGTGGGGTAAAGTTAGAAAAAAAAAAAAAACTCTCGTAAAATACCCTGTAGATATAGGTACTATGGCAGCAAAAATGGCAATGGCAGGTAAAATATAAAAATTAATAAAATATAAAGGATTATGGGTGTAAAGTTTTTTAGGAAAAATAAAACAAGAGAATTGCTAAAATCTTTCAATACTTTTTCACGACTGTCAGATTTCTAGTTTCATGATAAAGTATGAAATCTAACGCATGTAATCTGTGGCAAACTAAAAACCCGTGAACGAAAAACGTCTGAAGTTAAACTAACTGTTTCAAATTACAAACAGACTAACAGAAGGACGATAATTAGATATATATTTTTATAACAAAAGACATTGTTATGTAAAAATAATATTTATCTTTGTTAAAATTTTTATAATACGCATGTATGTAAAGTTTTGGTATTTAATGCGTGTACCGACCTTCAAAATTTCAGTTTAGGTGGTACGTTTGCGGTCAGAAACAACATCAAAATGAAGGCTGTATTTTTATTTGGAATTCTGGTAAGATTTTTTTTGCATAACTGCTAATTTCGATTTACTTATACGCAACCGAGCCTAAAGACCAAGGTCTTTAATCAGTGCGTCTTGCCTGTTATGACTTACGGAGCCGAAACGTGGACACTCACGGTACGACTGGTCCATAAATTCAAGGTCGCTCAGCGAGCTATGGAACGGGCTATGCTTGGATTCTCATTGAGGGATCGAATACGGAACGAGGTGATCCGGCTGAGAACCAAGGTTGAGGAGTTAATTTATATTAAAATTAAAGTTAGCGATGATTTGGGACCCTAAACCCCGTGTTGGTTTTTTAACCGACTTCAAAAAGAAGGAGGTTATCAATTCAGACGTTTAGGTATATTTTTTATTGTTTTTTTTTTAATGTTCGCTCATAACTTTGTTATTTATCGACGGATTTGCCAAATTCTTTTTTTCTTCGAAAGAGGTTTATGCTGAAATGGTCTCATTTAAATTTCATATAGATCTGATAATGAGTTTCGGAGACAGACAACGGAACTCTTCAAAAAATGACAGCATATCAACTGCGATTGCTGTTATCACAAAACTAAGCATTGTTAATATTTTTCAATGGGGAATCACAACAAAAAAAAGTAAAAAGTGAAAAATAAATACTTAATTACAAGAAATAGAACCGACTTTCACAAATAAAAAAAACAGAAAAGTGCAAAATAACTTTAATTTCGGAAGTCGGTTACAAAAAACCAAGAAACAAAACCAGAAACACCGACTTCCGAAATTAAAGTTATTTTGCACTTTTTTGGCTTTTTTTTGAAAGTCGGTTCAATTTTTTATTAAAAAGTTTTTATAAAATGTGACCTACAAACCCAAACCCAACCCGAATCACCCAATTCCGTTTCACCCTTCACAGGGTTATTGGTAACTCGACGTAATCCCGGCAGGACATGATAGTACGATCTATTTGCAACAAACTAACAAAATAAATACCATATAAACTATGTTATAAAATGTGGCCATACAAGCAAATAAGGGTCCAGTTATCGGCATTAAGGCGCTATTAGCTGCCAACTGCCAACATGCAGCTAATAGCGCCGCAAGCTAACCAGCTTGCGTGTTCTGCGTTGAGCTCACGTAACGCGTCGTATGTCCACCCAGTAATAGGCCCATCAAGGAGCGCTGTCCGAAATTAGAAGAATTATTAATTTATTACACATAAAACAACAAGTATTAAACTAAAACACTGAGACTAAATTATAAATAACTAGCGACCCGCCCCAGCTTCGCTCGGGTACAAATTATACATATAAACATTCCTCTTCAATCACTCTATCTATTAAAATAAACCGCATCAAAATCCGTTCCGTAGTTTTAAAGATTTAAGCATACATAGGGATATAGGGACAGAGAAAGCGACTTTGTTTTATACTATGTAGTGATTAAATGATGTTTAAAATGAAGAAGGTTTCATAAAAATACGTTCTACAGTTTTTGCGCCATTCTCAATTTTTTATCCGAGTTAGACATAACTTTACAAATTAATTATGTTATAAAAATATAATTTCAAATATTCTGAGATCAAATTACGACGGAAATTGTCTAAAGTAACATATATTTTTTTCAATAGAAATAAGACAAGTCGTTTAGACGTGATGTTCAATTAAAAACTATTAAAAGTGGTATAACTGCACCTTATGGCACGAAACACTCGGCGGGGCGGGCCGGGCCGGTCAATTTGACCGCGAACGATAGTGCAAAGGGAAGCCTATACTTATACCAACGCACGTAGAGGGCAAAAAGACCGGACTCTGGCGGCGCGGTATATCCGTGGCTGCCGGCCATGGATCACACAAACTAGTTTGCATGCAGTAACGCAGACGGCGGCGCGGGGCGGCTAGCTCAGCCCGCGCCACGCGCTTGTTAGTGATGGATGTTATTGACGTTGATAATTTAATTGACGCACTCTTCACTAGAACGAACGTCGTGAACTAACTGCATCCGTCCCTCATGTGCTTTGTGTTCGCGGTGAGGGCAGCCGCGGGCATCGACAGTTTTTTTTTTTGTGGTGTGGGAAATCATCCAATGACATCTCCCGCTCTAGCGTGGAGTGGCAGGGCGTGTCAGACTCTTACTGACTAAGACCCACCCCTGTTTCTTCCCTGAATGCCCAGGGGCGAGGTAACTCTTTCGAATTTATCCTCAACCCCCGGGCAGGGGCATCGACAGTAAGACGCGGTCTTTATTGCTTCGCGGTCAAAAATATTGCCCCGCCCCGCCGTGTGTTTCGCGCCTTAGTTTCCGAGATATATGCAGTTTTGTAAAGTTGGGTGAAATATTGCATTTATCGATTTTAATTGATTATTAATTAATGCTCTCAATTAGCTACAAGATCATATAACATTAAATAACATTAAATATAACAGTAAATGACATTATAATGTGTTGTTTTTATGTGCCAGAAATTTCATTTTCGCTTCATTTTTTTTATGCTTTTTCTCTAACCAAGCTTTTCCAGAGTTTCAACTGCAAATATCTGATTAAAAAAATTGCCAGTTTTTAATAAATGTTTTAAACCTAAACAATTGACTATTCTAGATACCGAAGTGTAGTCTTAATTTTACTCTACTGGATCCTTTTTGCTTGATGCCCACAAATAAACTCAGAATTCGTTACAATGTTCGTTTTTGTTACAGGTTAACAGCGCCCTTAGCATACCTATTGCAGGACGTAAGTATTCAAATTGACTAATGCTTTTCCGTTGTGATCACTACTCACTACACTCAAGTGAGCACACAATTTTAAAGCTAACACACATTGCATTTTGAGAGCAGTGTGGTACAGTGGTAACGGCCCGTGGGTTCAAACCCAGGCAAGCGCCTTACTTTCTGTAATTTATTTCATCAGCACTGCTCTCAAACGGTGAAGGAAAAAATCGTACAGAAACTGGCATGTACACCGCCCGTGTAGTAGATTACGGCCGGAATGGCCGTAATCTCGCACAACAGAACACGAAACATAATTTAAAAAACTTTTTTACAAAAATTACAACCGACTTCCAAAAAAGAAAATACACTTAAAATTAAAAAATAACTTTAATTTCGGAATTCGGTGTCTGTATTTTATTTCTTCGTTAATTGACACCGACTTCCGAAATTAAAGTTATTTTTCAAATTTTAAGTGTATTTTCTTTTTTGGAAGTCGGTTGTAATTTTTGTAAAAAAGTTTTTTAAATTATGTTACGTGTTCTGTTGTGTATTGAGTGTGTTGTGTATTGTGTGTGTTAAAGTTAAAACAGTAAGAAGACTGATTATTTTATGTACATACATTTGCTTTTAAAGTAAATTTTTCTGGATTCACAATGAGATATTTGAGATAGGCACATGGGTCGAAAAAAAGTTCTAGTTTAACAGATGGCAGGCAGATGCTTCTGTCTACCTGATCTACACAGACCCGTTGCTGGGTAACACGATACCAAACATATACATATGAGACTGGTTGTCAGATATTGACCGACCAAAGGTTCAGTATTCGGTAAGGTATTAGGTAGGTAAAAAAATAAAAAGTTTTTCAAATTATAACGTGCGACTTAATAAAATGAAGTGCTTATTATTACTATTTATTATAAATTATAAAAATATATTTAAGATCTCAATTTTTTTACACCAACTGTATTTTTATGTTTTTTTTATTTTTTTTATACTCATTTGGTTTTGGTTACACTCATACTTTTATTTAAATTTATTACGCACACAAAAGTACAGAGGTTGACTTTAATCAGCCATATTTAGTATCACATGAAGGGTTCCGTACCCCCTTTAATTTTTTATTTATTTTCATTTTCATTATTTGTTGTTATAGCGGCAACAGAAATACACATTCTGTGAAAATTCCAAGACCTATTACAGATCATGAGATACAGCCCGTTGACGAACGGACGTACAGCGTAGGCTTAGTAATAGGGTCTCGTTGGTTACCCTTCGGATACAGAACCCTAAAAAACTGTCAAAAGTTAAACATTTTGAAAGTTATCAGACCATTGAAATTCAGCCCTGACTTTCATATAATACTAAATAAGTTAGTAAAACGATGACATTGAAACGAAACCGAACCTTCTGTCGGACACTAACACTAACCCCATATGTTTGGAAAGAAAGTTCCTTATCGCGCGTTGCGAAAGGGTTGGTAAAGGAAAAATTAGTACCATAAGTTGTAACGACACTTTTTGATTAAGACCAAAAGTTGTAACGACACTTTTTTATTAAAACCAAAAGTTGTAACGACACTTCTTGCTATAGTTGTTGTTATTTTTTTTTTGGAACGCAGTTCCTTATCGCGCTTTTGCGAGGTGATGGGGTTGAGATGAGATGAGATGAGATGAGATGAGGTGAGGTGACATGAGATGAGATGAGTTAGGATGAGATGAGATGAGATGAGATGAGATGAGATGAGTTGAGATGAGATGAGATGAGATGAGATTGGATGAGATGAGATGAGATGAGATGAGATGAGATGAAATGAGATGAGATGAGATGAAGTATAACTTCTTACGTGCGTACATAAGTACACACACACTTTTTTTTTCGAGTCTGTGCGTAATAGCATTTTTACATAAGACTATGAGTTGGCAGTGCGGTTAATATTACAATATATTTGTTAATAATAAAATAAAAAATATGATAACTTAAAAAAATAAAATTATATTACAATTCCTTCACTAATTAATCGACAGGAACTTCTTTCCATCCTGGTGTCCCTTGACACCTCTCAAGATTTTATACATATCGAGTGTAAAAAGACAGTTTCCGAAGCCAGAAGGATAATTCTTTTCACTTGACCATACCTGGGAATCCACTGGTTCTGGAGATATTGAAGGTCAAAGTCGCAATTTTTTTTTTTTAGAAAAACGAATTCCAACTTTACTACTAAAACTTTTATCCAAACAAACATTACATGAATTTTCGATTTGTTTTTCGAAATTACGCATTTGCAGTTATAAAAACGCAATTAATATCAAACGTATCCGGCAAGTAGGTAGCTACGTGGCTTAGAGGGAAGGGGCAGGCGTTTAATTCCACTTGCCTGGGTTGGCGTTACATTGCGCGCAATAAAAAATAGTATTTTTTTCATACCTAAAAATAAAAGTCGTTTCCCAGCAATCATTTTTGCACAAAACTACTTTGTTAGACGTACAGTATGCGTAGTTGATGGATATGTGATGTGTATTTTAACCCTGTGTTTTTTTTTTTTAATATAACCGAAGGGAAGGCGAAAGTCTTTTGACCATATTGCCTAGTCTTACGTAGTGTATTTATACTTTTTTCCATTAGAATGCAGATGTAACACATTCTAATGTTTTTTGCAGTATTTGGCAACAAATGTGTCGAGTCAGCCTTCTCGGCAAACTTCGCTGAGATATTAATTTAATTGTAGTAATACTACAATAAAATTCTCAGCTCCATTTTCCCGAGATCGCTCCTGTTTCAATGGTTCCACATATTGTCATTTGCGTTGACACTTGAGACACAAAACTACACCAATTTTACATCACAATATCCACTAGGAATCAATAAACGAATAATTGAAACAGCCACTGAACTTCACTCGACAAAATCCCGCCAAAAACTGCGGAGGTTATCAATTCGGCAGTGTCTATTTTTTTGTATGTATGTTCGGGCATAACTTCGTCATCTAAAGACGGATTTCCAAATTTTTTTTTTTTGTCGAAAGAGGTTTGTTTCAAAATGGTCCCATTTAAATTTCATGTAGATCTGATGATGCGCTTCGGAGACAGACAACGGAACTCTTCAAAAAATTACAGCAAATCAACCGCGATTGTTGTTATCGCCTAGATATCCTTCCTATCTTTTTTTTCTCTGTTGGCAACACTGGCAGCCGGTTGTCATAAATTTTCGTGTTAGAATTAAATTGAAAAACTAATATTTTTCGTGCTAAATAAATGTTAAATGTGCCTAAATACGAGAGATTTAGTTATAAATAATACACACCAGTGTTTGTGAGTTATTTCGTTGCAATAATCAATGAAAAATCACTAAACTAGTTCCAGCTGTCATCAAACGGTCGGATTTGAACCCATCACATATCCCGGGGCGTATTTGATTTAATTTGTTACTGATTCTAAGCCATTCCTTTTGTACATATTGCGCATTATCGTGTCAAATCTCGCGTCAGCGAGCTTAGTGTTAAATAACCCTTATAATGTAGGTATAAAATTCATGCACAAATATTTACAAAAAAAAAAAAAAAACGTGAAGTGCTATCAATTCCGTAGATTAATCATTGTAATTAGTATAACTAATTAAAATTAATGTTTTCTTGTAAGTTTAATAACTGGTTATAGTCATAACAATCAAAAATTTAAGAAAGAAACCAGATTTAGTAAAGAGTAGTAGTACCCTCAATCTATTTTGTGTCTTTTCCCCTTTTAAGAAATACATATTGATTATTAAATAATTAAATTAACATTCCCTAATTGAGATTTATTCCCTTTTTGACTTTAATTTCTTTTATTTTAACCTTCCAATCTACTTGTTATTCTAGATACTTATTATACGTGTCTGTTCCTTCCTCTTTTTTCTTTCACACACTTAGCTGTCTCTTCTCTCATTCCAGGGTGCCTCTTGGGTTGGCCTGTCAACATGTTGACCCATAGAGCTGCATCCTTAGAAGAAAAACTGAGGGCTATGTTAAAAGAGTTAGGATCTATTAAGGAGCAGTGCAATAAGCTGCTTCAGGAAAGGGATGATAGTGTGAAGGAAATAGAGCTTATGAATCAGAAGAACACTGATCTAAAAAAGCAGTTGGCTGAACTTCACACACAGCATATGGACGTATTTGAACAGCATCAACTCCTCCATCAACTTGTGTCAAATTTCCAGCAATGTAGTGACACCCATGAACTAGCTTTGAGACGTATATCTGAGCTTGAGCTTGAATTAAGCAGGGCCCACAACACTTTAACCCACTTCAAATCTCTTAAAGCCGGTGAAGAGTCTGCAAACACCTGCAGCCTATATGATGAGTTGGTTGGTAGCGGGTCCCATCCCATATGTGTTGAGCCAATGGTAACAATAGATTTAACTGATGACACCATCACCAAATGTAACTTGTTAAATAGCCACAACAAAATAAAGAAATATATTAAAATTAATAGATTAATTAAAAAATCGTTAAGACATCAAAAATTAAACAAAATAAATAATAAACTTAGACAAAACAAACTTAATTTATTACAAGTATTACAATAGTGAATTAGAGCTTTGTAAAATAATGTATGATAATGACTCTCAGCGCCTTCAGAATGAAGTGTTTGTTTGGGAATATGCTCTAAACAATATTTTTAATAAATATGAGGCGTCTCAACAAGATCTGAGTAAGTGCATGCAGGAGGCCAATGAATTGGTTGACCTGGTTACGTACAATGCAGAGAGGTATGAGTCTCTGACAAATAACCTATCTTGTAACTGTGCAGTCTCTCAGGCACCACAGCCTCAGCACGTAGCACCCAGACCCTCAGCGGCTCAGCCTGTCGATAACTGTAGTGATAATCTTAATATAAATAATGTGAATACCACTACTTATGTTTTTTCTGACAAATTTGGTCAAGGTTTTGGTACTGTTTTGAACCAGTGTTCACAACACAGTATAATAAATAATTGTTTACCCGGTGCCAGTTTTAGACAATTAGTAAATAATATTAGATTGACAAAAATACACCCCAGTTCAACTATTATACTATTGTGTGGGGACAGTTTAGCTATTAAGAAAAAGGATGTAATTGTTTGTGTCAATTTGATGTTACATCTCAGTGAGACTAATAACATTAAATTTATTTTCTGCGCCTTGCCTTATTCAAATTATTTGTCTGATGAGCAAAATAGGCTCATATAAACTAGGAACATAATTTAAACTTGCTTATCTATAATAGGACCTATCGTCACAGTGACGCTATTTTATATTTTGATTATAATCAATTTATTACTGATTACAAACTGACCAATACTAATATGTATTTATCACCTAGTAATATGAGACTAATTGCTAATATTTTAGCATATAATATACAGTGTGACACAGGTACATGTTGTGTACCAATGATTACAGTTAGCTATTCCTGGTCAAGGTAGCGGGTAGCGGTCACGTTAACGGCAGGACAGGGGGTGCGAAGAATCCCCGGGTGACGGCAGGCTACAAACGACGACGACGACTACATCTGGCTACGTACAATGGACGTTCGATGAGGCTGGACCATCACCTTGCTGAACTTGAGGTGGGGCTAGGTCGCATTAACTGGCATATACTGGGACTTATTGAAGTCCGAAGACAGGGGGAGGACACGATAACCCGGGATAGTCAGGTCACCTAATCTAATTCCTTCTGATCTTCTGGTCAGCGAAGGTGATCAGCTCTCCCAAGGCGGTGTTAGCTTCCTGGTCAACAAGGAACTCACTAGCAGTGTTGTAGAAATCAGTAGTGTGTCGGTACGGGTAGCGTACCTTGTACTAAAACTCGCTGTAAGGACCTGAAAGTAGGGGTAATGCGTAAGGTATATGCGCCGACTTCGACAAGCTCTGACGAGAGAGTTGAGACCATGTACGAGGATATTGCCAAGGCAATGCACAGTACTACAAAGGCCCACTACATCGTTGTTATGGGGGACCTCAATGCCAAAGTAGGAGTACAAGAACGCGGCGAATCGAAAGTCGGACCGTTCGGCGAGGGGCGCAGGAAACGCAAGGAGCAAATGCTAGTCAACTTTTTAGAGTCGCAGGGGCTCTTTTTAATGAATTCTTTCTTCGAAAAGAAATCCCAAAGAAAGTGGACCTGGCAGAGCCCCAATACGTGACTTAAAACGAGATAGACTTCATCATGATGGATAAGAGGCACATATTTAGAGATGTCACCGTGATCAGCAGGTTTAACACCGGAAGCGATCTCATGCTAGTCCGAGGCACTCTAAATATCAATTTTTGAGCTGAGAGCAGCTTCAGGCTGCTGGATTCGAAAAGTTCTAACTGGAACTTCAAAATCGATACTTGAACTTATGAGGAAAAGACGAGAGTTGCCATCCACGCAGCTGTCTGCGTCAGATAAGAGGGTCTTAAACCTAAAAATCAGAAAGCTGACGCGACGCCGTCGGTGCTCCAACACCCGCGACATTTAGGTCGCTATTGAGCAGAACCGAGGGTTGAAAGTATTCGCTCAACAATTAGGAAGGTCTGACAAAACTAAGAAATGCGGATGGCAGAATCGTGACTTTAAAATCCGAGATACTCGAGGAGGTCGAGGACCTACGAGCTTTCTACGGGCCCCTATACTCAACGCGGACGGCGAAACCAGCGGAACATAATGCAGATGACCATCTAGCCGAATTAACGCGTCACTACACGGATGACATCCCGGATGTCGACCAGTGCGAGATTATGGCAGCTTTCGAGCAGCTAAAGAACAACAAGGCACCTGGTAATGACGGAATAACGACAAAGCTCCTTAAAGCGGGCGGGGCTCCAGTCCTGAGAGAGCTATCTTCAACTTCGTCACTACGTTTGAGGCGTGGAGCGGAGATGCGGTGCTTCTGTTCATCAAAAAAGGTGAAAAAACCTTGCTAAAGAATAGACCCATCTCACTTTTGAGCCACGTCTACAAGCTGTTCTCGAGGGTCGTCACGAACCGTCTCGCCAGGAGACTTGACGAGTTCTAGCCACCAGAACAAGCTGGTTTTCGAAAACGCTTCAGTACCATCGACCACATCCATACTGTTCGGCAAATTATACAGAATACCGAGGAGTACAACCAGCCGCTGTGTATGGCATTTGTGGACTACGAGAAACACTTTGACTCCATCGAAATATGGGCAGTTCTGGTCTCTGCAATGATATCGAATTGACTGGCCTTAAACGATGACTGTCCAGATCCAAGATCAGAACCCCGCCCCAACCCAATAATTTGGACAAGACGAAAGTCATGTACAATTCACATGTCTTGCCGAGTCCAATCCACATCAAAGGGTCGCTTCTCGAAGTTGTGTAGGAGTATGTCTACCTAGGGCAAGTCATCCAGCTCGGTAGACACAACTTTGAGAAAGAAGCAGACAGAAGGATCCGGTTGGGTTGGGCAGCGTTTGGAAAACTTAGTCAGGTCTTCTCGTCCCCTATTCCGCAATATTTGAAGACTAAGATTTTCAACCAGTGCGTCCTGCCCGTTATGACATACGGTGCCGAAACATAGACACTGACGGTCGGGCTGGTCTACAATTTCAAGTTCGTTTAGCACGCTATGGAGCGGACTATGTTAGGAGTTTCTTTGAAGGATAAAATCAGGAATGAAGTTGTCCGGAAAAGAACCGGAGTAACCGACATAGCTTATAGAATAAGCAAACTGAAGTGGCAGTGGGCTGTTCATGTTTGTCGTAGGACAGATGGCCGATGGAGCAGACGAGTCCTAGAGTGGAGACCGCGTATCGGCAAGCGTAGTGTGGGACGCCTCCCAGCTCTGGTGACCGACGACCTTAAGAAGGTGGCTGGAATAGACTGGATGTGGAAGGCGGAAGACAGGGTGTTGTGGCGCAGCCTGGCCTACGTCCAGCAGAGGACTGCAATAGGCTGAGTTGATTGATTGATTGAACGAAACAATAAGAATCAAATAAAACTAAACAGATCAATTACAACAACAACAAAGTAATAAGAGCTCGCCTGTACGAAAACACGAATCAGCGCGCGTGTGCAGTATACAGACGTAACTTACACATCGGTGCGGCCTCGCGTGTGGTGAGTGCGGGTGACCAACAGAGCGCGCGGAGGTGTGCGCCGCCGCCACGTCTCTGTTCTGCTGATACCTATGAACTGCGTTCTGCGCAACGTTAATGCATACAGTTTGAGGATACCTATTTTATTGTTTACTAACTTCTGCCCGCGGCTTCGCCCGCGTGGAATTAGTACTTCCCCCGTTATAAAATTTCAACCCCCATTTCACACTCTCAGGGGTGGAATTTCTCTCTTCACAAAAAACACACCCTCCAAATTCCATGTCTCTAGGACCAGCGGTTTAGGTGTGCGTTGATATATCAGTCAGTCAGGACTTTGCATTTTATATAATCAAAATCAAATTATACTTAACTTTAATTCTTAACAACACTAATTATTACATAATATTTTCTCATTAATGCGGCATCACTTAATTATTTTTTTATTTATTTCTACAGTCGGATAACAGAAATCCATACTGTTAGTAACATACCTTATATAATTATAGTGTTAGTACATAAATTAGAGTTTAAGAAGCATTTTATACAGAAAGATTAACGTAAGCTCATCCTCTCTATAAAATGCCTCATAAAAGGGGAAAACACACTCTCGGCCACTGTTTTCAGAATGCTGTTGCCACTAGCCCGGGTTCTAGCTGCCAGAGACGCTATTTTCTTACGCACAATTGCGTGGAAGCCGTCAGTACGACTCTGTGTAAACATCTCTGACGCACTACAAAACCGGGGCAGTCCCAAGAGCATTCTAAAAATATTATTATACTGGATGCGCAGGACATCTAGCGACCTTTGGTGTAGCTGATCCACAGACCCCCCGAGCACAGACCCTGACAATGCGCCTTGAAAAGTGTTATTTTAACTTGGTCCGTACAGCGAGAAAATCTACGAACCAACATATTACCGCGGACCGCCAATGCCCTGCGCTCCCTCTCAATATCTACATTATCTTTCAGGTCGTCGGCAAGTATATGTCCCAGATATTTGCATTGATTTACTCGTTTTATGTTCAAGCCATTTAGGGTGAGGGTAGGTGAATAATTTGCACACTTACCGGCGACCCGAAAGATCATCTCTTCATATTTTTTCACGTTATAAACGAGCCCATGTGCAGCCGCGTAGTCCTCGCACACTTTTAACATGTCCCTAATAGATCCTGCAGTCGGGCCCAGCAGCACCATGTCGTCCGCATAGCTGATGCTGTTAATATTAACACCACCTACCCGACAGCCGACACGCATGCTGCCGAGCTCGACCATGAGGTCATTCACATATAGGTTGAAGAGCCTGGGAGACGTCAACCCTCCCTGTCTCACCCCGCACTCCAACCCATAACCCTCGGAGAGAATGTTGGACCACTTCACGTGATTAGTTTGGTTCGCATACCAATACTTCAGAACTTTAAGAACTTAGCCTCTTAAAAGAACATTATTAGTTTGATGTAAGTTAGGCAGTACGCATGGTTCCGAATCGTTTAATTGCTACTCGACAATTTTAGCGAAATGGTAATTATTGCTCTTGGTGTCACTTTTATTTAAAGCACAAGCTTCACAAATATTGCTTTTCCCCGTCATCATCGCCGGTGTCTGACTGGGTTTTTCCGCCACAGCACTTCCACCGGCTCTTTTTTTTATTGACGGCTTTGCTAAAATGGATTGGGACATACCGTCCCAAACATCTTCGTCGTGGTCAGATAGAAGACTCGGGGAGTCAGTGCGTAACCGTTTACCATCTGGTAAGAAGAAATACAATATTTATTATAGTATTTTTTCTTTCATAAGTACATAATATAGAAAAAAAACCTAAAGAATTTAAACTTTATTTGAGATTTAACACTTTGTTTAATTAGACAAAGGAAAAGCTATAATACTTACCATTTCCTGCCATTTTACTGCTTCACGATTTCAAATAAGTTTTATTTGTTTATAGGCCTATTTAGTTAAATATCGGCACGGCACGGCATAACAGCGGCGCGAGGCCGCAGGCGGGCAGCCCGGCTCCACCACCTCACAAGGATTACCTATAAAAAATAACGATAAAATTAACGTTAAACTGCAAGTAACGTTAATAAAGAATAACGTTAAAATGAAGCATAAATAACGTTAAACCTGTTACCGTTATTTTAATAATAACGTTAACTCCTGTCAAGGAAGGGTGACGTTATAAAATTTTGACGTTATTTAAAGCCCTGGTTCATGGTTCGTTTGAGAGTCTCGGTATCGAATTTTACAATAAGCTACCCCGTTCTTTTCTTGGCCTGCCTTTTAATGCATTTAAAACAAAAGTTAAATCTAGTCTCTGTTTGAAGGCATACTATTCCATCAACGACTATTTAGAAGATAATAATAGTTGGTCGCTGTGTTGAACGCAAGACAATGTTACACTTGATGTTCTTTCTCCATATTTAGCTTATGGTTATGACAGATTACATGAGTTCATATAATAATTGTCTACTAATTCTAGTGTGATGGCCCTAGTTCATCACTTGTGGCTTCGAATCACAGCCATTTGATAGATTCTATCTTTGCACGTGTAAGCAGGCACACTTAGTTATGTATGGAGGTTTATTTAATTTGGCGTAGTGTTTATGCTTGAGTTCGTTTTTAATGGCATAATTGAGTGTGCTAGCTAACAAGTGGCGGATTATTTAATTTTATGATTATATTTTAGACGATATATCTTTATTTTTCTGTTTAACATACGTTACATAGATTGTTGCATATAATTATTTATATTCAAGTTCTCCAAACTTAACAGACAGATCTGTTGCTGGGGAGTTAGTTCGCACAGATCTTTTCTATCAGGTGTAAAAAGACAGTTTCCGAAGGCAAAAGCCACATATTCTACTGATTATTTGGATCATTTTTTTTCTATTAGACCATACCTAGGAATCCACTGGTTCTGGAGATATTGAAGGTCAAAGTCGCAATTAAAAAAAATGGTTTCCAAGTGTTGTTACTAAACTTTTTTCCAAACAAACATTAACTGATTTTTTTTCAAAATTACGCATTTGCAGTTACAAAAGCGCGATTAATATCAAACGTATCCGACAAGTACTTACGTGGCTTAGAGCGAAGGGGCGCAATATTTTTTTATTCATACCTAAAAATAAAATTCGTTTCCCAGCAATCATTTTTGCACAAAACTAATTTTTTAATTTACAGTATGTATTGACGGTTTTCTGATGTGTCTTTTTACACCCTGCACATTGTTATTATATTGTTTTTTATTATTATTACTTAGCCTTGTAAATGGCTAAATGTAATGATGGCTATAAGAGTGTAGGAGCTCGTGGCTAAAGTTATAACAGCCGCACGCGTCGACCATCAGGTTAAGCTAGGAGCCTAGAAGTCGATCCATAGATGGGTGGCCATCTTTACATACCGAGACTCCTCCGTGCCTCGGAACATTCGTTACGGCTCGTCAGAAGCCCGAAAGTTTGACAACCAGTCTTACCAAGGGGTATCGTATTACCCAGTAACTGGGTTGTGTAGGTCAGATAGGCAGTCGCTCCATATCAAATACTGATATTCAGCTGCATCTGGTTAAACTGGAAGCCGACCCCGAGATAGTTTTGAAAAAGGCTAGGCAGATTGATTGATTTTGGCTACAAGAGTAGAGGAAGGCCAAAGAAACGATGGATGGACTGTGTGAAAGAGAGGATATGGGTAAAAAGGGGGTAACTACAGAGATGACGACTAAAGTAAACTACTAGGAGTATGGAAGAAAAGGACATGTTGCGCCGACCCCAAATAAATTGCGATAAGGTCAGGAGAATGATGACTAAGCTTTGTAAATATTTTTAACCGACTTCAAAAGGAGGAGGATATCAATTCGGATGTTAATATATATATATGTAAATTTTTATGTATGTTCGGGCATAACTTCGTCATAAGTATATAGACGGATTTGCAAAATTATTTTTTTTCGAAAGTGGTTTATTTCGAAATAATCCCATTTAAATTTTATAAAGATTTGATGATGAGTTTCGGAGACAACAGAACGCTAAAAAAAATGACAGCAAATTAACCACGATTGCTGCTATCCCATAAATATGCATTGTTAAATACAATTTAATGGGGGAATCACACCTAAAAAGTGAAAAATAAAAACTTTTTTACAAAGAATAGAACCGACTTCCAAAAAAAAATGCAAAATCAATTTAATTTCGGAAATCGGTGTCAAAAAAAACGATGAAACAAATCGAGAAACACCGACTTCCGAAAAATTAAAGTTGTTTTGCACTTTATTTGGAAGTCGGTTCTACTATTTGTAAAAAAGTTTTTAGGTACCATAATAATTTGTGCTTTTTGTGCGAGTAACAAATCACCTTTTTCGTTCTTACTTTCCTACATGATGGTGTGAACATCACGATGGTTTGACACTGGATCTTTTGGTTTTAGTCGGCGGGGACCTAGGCGGTGATGGAGGAACAAGTGGTGGCGCTGGCTTTGCAGGTGCCCTAGGTGGTGGTAGCTATGGTAGCTCAGCCAGCAGTGGTAAGATTACATACATTTTTTGTTCGTTCTAGCTTCTGTTAGCGGATTTGCTCGCGTGCAAATAGAAAATTCCTCCCAAGAGAAGATGTAAAAATCCTATGTGCTATTCCAGACTATAATCTATCTCTGTGCCAAATTACATTCAGAACTGGGTTAGTAAATAAAAAAATCCAATTTGTCTGTCAGTTCGAACCAAAAAATATTGGACACGTGTTTTTCTCTTTTGTCACGTTAACAAAAAATGAAGACGTTAGATGATGCAGTGCGTTGAAATTTCGCATGACGTCACACTTGAGTTAAAATTGTACCACTTTTTACTCAAAAGTGACGTAACAAGCTCCCACTCCTGAACTTTAATGCGTTTTTATCGTTGTAGTTTTTTATTGATTTATTATAGCAAAAAACACGTGTCCAATATTTTTTGAGAATGTAACTTACCGACTATAGATATTTGTTATGTAAGGCTCTAAAGCTGTTTTTTGGCGCGAGTACTTGTATTGAAGCCTGAGCAAACGAAGGATTCTAGGATTGAACCATGAGCGAATCGAGTGATTTAAATGTAGAATCATGAGCGTAGCGAGGGTTTCAAAGGTACGAGATGCAGAATAACTTTGTTGACGAGCGCAACACACAATTTCTCACCTCACTTCAACGAGGAAAATGCTACAAAACTTTGTGATAGACGGCGGACAGACAGACAGACGGACATACTTATAGACGGACAGAGAGACACGTGAGTGACAGCAAAAGGGCTCCGATTAGAGCCACAAAATTTTGTGACAGACGACGAACAAACAGACAGACGGAGAGACTGACAAACGGACAGACGGACAGACAGACAGACCGACGGACAGACTGACAGACGGAAAGACGGACAGACAGAGACGTTAGTGACAGCAATAGGATTAAATCCTTCGGGTATGGAACCCTAGAAATGAGGTTGGCGCACTGACATGAATATTAATGTAATGTATAAGTATTAATGCATTGACTCAAACGTTTCGTGGAATCAAAATATTTCGTATCTAAATGTAAATGTTGCAACTTATTTTGTATTTGTACGTTCTTCGGCTGCGAAGTTATTCGAGATCCTGCTGGAGTAACGTTTGTGGTTTTGCTGGATCTCTGAAACGGATAGGCGGATTCTTATCATCATTTGAACATGACTTCTTAAGAATTAGTTGTGCAATAAAAAAACAAAAATAATGTACCGTTCAAAGGTTATTTAATTAAATATAAAAACACTTCAATATGTCCTAACACTTTGAATAAGAGCTCTAGAGACTTACTTTAAACGTTATTTTGTAGCATGTAACTATTTTCAAATGTATGTGAAGTTTAATTTCCATCCTGTTAGGAATTAACAAATTATGATGAAATTCATTTCTCCACGTTCATGGTCATAATGCGCGCGGAGTTATTTGGCCACCGATTAACCTGTATGTGGATATATAAACTTAATGATAGATCAATAATTAGTTGCTTAGTTCAGTTTTATACCTGTAAAATTTCAGCGTAGTACAAACAGTAATTAACGAGATAATAAAAAACTTTTTTATATAAAAAAACAACCGACTTCCAAAAAAGAAATACACTAAAAATTTAAAAATAACTTTAATTTCGGAAGTCGGTGTTTGTATTTTATTTCTTCGATATTTGACACCGACACACAACACACACACACTCACTCTACACACACACACACACACTCTATCGACACACAACAGACATTATTTTGCCACTGTTGCAAATTTGGTATTATGCAAAAACTTCCAAATGCTAGTGATATATTAAATTATAATATATATATTTTACACCAGACTACCAATTATTACAATAGTCTTATTATGGCGTTTCAATGGCACAACAGTGGCAAGGCAATGACCATAAATAATTTATAGAATACCAAATGTCAATGACTATTCTATTGAGACACCACTGACACACTAACGACACACTATTGACAAGTTAGTTATTTTACAGAATTGGACCTCTGATAACTGTTAATTTTCTTGTATTTGTTTCATTACCTTCGAATTTCACTCTTTTGATTTATTTTACTTCTACCCTTGTGACTCTACTTCTTTCTGAAATTCTGACTGATTTTAGTTTATTTTCTGTTTTTGTTGAAAAATGCATGTTTCTCTATTCTGACACCTGACAGCATTCAGGTGTCAAGATTGTGTCAAGAGTTCAAGACCGTAGTTGCATTCCAGTTTACTCATCAGGTTCCAGTTTATTACAAAGCAATAGGCGACATTCGGGAATGTTTTGTTCCTCGTTTGTTTAATTGAAGGGAATGGATACGCGAGCGATGCGTATTAATTGTTTGTTTGGATTGTTCCTTTTTCTTATTTGTTAACACACAACTGGTGCGTGGACTTTATCTTTCTTCCTTTTTAAGTTGAATATTTCATAATTTTGAATATTTGTTCTTATATCTTTTTCTTCTTCTAGTCTCTTTCCCTCCAAAATACAGGATCCTCCTAGTTTAGGAGGCAGGGCTCAAATCTTGTATTGACTGTACCTACCTTACCCATCTTGAGCACACTACTTTTCCTGTTTGATTTTCTATTTACTTGTAATTTTGTGTACTCTAAAATATGTGTCAAACGTGTATTTATGCTAATAAATTATTATTATATTTTTAGTGTTACATGATGACGGATAGTGAGAATGATTCTTTTTTGTCAGCGTGCAGTGACAGCGATAGCTTTAGCAGTATCCCGTCTCTTGCTGACACGCTTGAGTCTCATTTTTCCGATATTCCGAAGAATCTTAATGTGGTCCATATTAATGCCCAAAGTATTCCGGCCCATTACCCTAACATGCTGACTAATTTAGACTGTAAGAACATCCATGCATTCCTCGTCTATGAATCATGGCTAAAGCCATGCCTGCTTTTCACTTCCTACTCTTTACCCGGATACCAACTAAATAGAAATGATCGCTCTAGCCGTTGTGGAGGCGGTGTTGCCATATATCTTCGTGCTAACATTCCTTTCTCAATTGTTGATATGTCATAACAGCCACCACCGCAGAATGCTGGCGAGCATCTCTTCTTAGAAGTTAATCTTCATCATACGAAGATTCTGCTTGGTATTTATTACTCTCCCTCTTTGCGTATCGACTATTTTTCCTCGTTTGGAAGTCTCCTAGTTGAACTTATTCCTTCTTACAGTCACACTATTATAATGGGAGACTTAATCACTTGTCTTCTCAAAAATGAAGCACGATCTTCCTCAATCCAGTCCACTTCACACGCCTGCAATTTGTCTCTTCTTCCTTGCTCCGGGGCTAGCAAATGACCTAAAAGATATGTTGCGGAGGAAAGCAGCGGCTAAATCAAGATTCAAAAGCGGACCAAATGCCTTGAGTTGAGAAAAATATGTTGCAATCCGCAAGCGCAGCAATTTGTTGTGTAGAGATGCCCGATGCCGCCACATTCATAAGTCCGTTGAAAACGGTGACCCAGCCAAAGTATGGAAGTTTCTTAGATCAGTGGGAGTTGGAAAGTCACGCCAAGATTCCATTCTTAAAGATATATCTGTAGATCTTGAATTACTTAATCAACATTTTTCTACTTCGTCTAACTTCAATGGTGCTATCAAAGCAAAAATCTTAAATGGTCTTTCTGCTCTTCATAATCCCGAGTATCCACCATTTTTATTTAATTAATTTTCATTTTTATAGAATCAATTCCATCTAATGGTAGTGACTGTATTAGTCGCAAGATGATACTCCCTAACCTCCACGAAATCCTTCCTGTCATCTGTCATATCCTTAATCATTCCGTATCCTGTGGTGTTTTCCCCTCTTCTTGGAAAGATGGCCAAACTACTCCACTTCCAAAAAAGTGTAATCCAATCCTTCTCTGAATTCCGTCCTATCTCCATTTTACCGTTTCTGTCCAAAGTCCTGGAACGCCTTATCCATAGCCAACTTAGTGCTTTCCTGTGCAAAAACCGCCTCCTTAATGTTTTACAATCCGGTTTTCGTCCAGGTCACAGCACTACAACAGCTCTTGTTAGCATTGCGGACGATATTAGACTTGGGATGGAAAACGGTAATTTGACGGTCCTATCCTTATTAGACTTCAGCAATGCTTTTAACACCGCTGGTTTTGATATCCTACTCGGCATACTTAGCTCTCTTAACATATCTCCAACGGCAATTGATTGGTTTCACAGTTACCTGTGTGGCCGCCGGCAACGTATTTCTATCGATGGTTCATCCTCGTCATGGTATAACACCTCTGCGGGCGTACCACATGGGGGCGTGCTATCTCCTCTTCTTTTCACTATTTTTATTAATTCAATTTCCAATGAATTTCTCTCATCCTACCACCTTTACGCTGAGGATCTGTAAAAACATTACCAACAGATAAATCTGTATTTACTGACATGACATAAGGACTGTTTGAATGCAGATTCATGCGCGAGAGAGAGGTTAATATTAACATATCCTTGGATCTAACCGGTTTGATCAATATTAACAATGACTCTGATTAATTTCTTTTGGAGAATGAAAAGCGTAGGCGCGGCAGTGCTATTTCCCCACATTATTATACCATAGCTGAGCCAGGAATGAGCAAAGGCGTAAGTGCAGTTTGGAGGTCGGTAGTTTTTTTCACATCTCGAAGTGCATACGTGAATTTCGATTATTTAGATATTATTTTTACTATATGAGGTTTCCAGGTAATGTGTGTGTCTATAGTGAGTCCTAAATCAAAATCAAAAGTCATTTATTCAAACTAGGCTGAGAACCAGCACTTTTTGAACGTCAAAGTTCTACATAAAGACAGTCCCCCAAAAAACGCCCGCCCGTCACCACTTCCTAGTGTTTTAGCTGTGAAGAAGAAGTGGCCAACAAACTCCCCAGCAACACATCTGTCTGTTAAGTTTTAAGAACTTGAATCTATATAATTCTAAGCAACAATCTTAACATTATGTAAAACAGAAAAATAAATATATGTCGTCTAAAATATAATCATAAAATTAAATAATCCGCCACTTGCCAGCTAGCACACTCAATCATGCCATTAAAAACCAACTCAAGCATAAACACTAAACCAAATTAAAGAAGCCTCCATACATAACTGGTGTGCCTGCTTACAAGAACAAAGATTGAAACTATCAAAGGGCTGTGATTCGAAGCCACAAGTGATGAACTAGGGCCATCACACATAAATTTGGTAGACAATTATTATATGAACTCATATAATCTGTTATAACCATAAGCTAAATATGGAGAAAGAACATCAAGTGTAACATTGTCTTGCGTTCAACACAGCGACCAACTATTATTATCTTCTAAGTAGTCGTTGATGGAATAGTATGCTTTCGAACAGAGACTAGATTTAACTTTAGTTTTAAATGCATTAAAAGGCAAGTCAAGAAAAGAACGGGGTAGCTTATTGTAAAATTCGATACCGAGACCCTCAAACGAACCATGAACCCTACGAACACTGTGGGAAGGAACATGAAGTTTATACTTATTTCTGGTGTTAAAATTGTGGATATCACTGGTCTTTTTGTACAAATGTATATTTTGTCTAATGTATAATATGTTTGCAAAAATGAATTGAGATGCCACCGTGAGAATTCCAATCTCTTTGAAAATTTCTCGTAAAGAAACTCTTGACCCTAACCTATAGATTGCCCGTACAGCACGTTTTTGTAAAACAAATATATTTTGTATGTCCGCAGCTTTACCCCACAAAAGAATACCATAAGACATAACACTATGGAAATAACTAAAATAGACTAACCGTGCTGTGTCAACGTCAGTATATTGTCTAACTTTTCTGACGGCGTAGGCGGCAGAGCTGAGCCTTCCTGATAGGCCTGATATATGTGCGCCCCATTGAAGTTTGGAATCAACAGTTATACCCAAAAAAACTAGCGAGTCCACAGTTTCAAGCACTTCTTTATTTAAGATGACATTAGGTCCTAGATTTATAACATTAGGTAAGGCAAACTTTATACATTTAGTTTTCTTAGCATTAAGAACTAAGTTATTTGTCGTAAACCAATCCGTAACCATTGAGAGAGCGCTATCTACGTTATCAAAATCATTTCTATTCCTATCTACTTTAAAGATAAGAGAGGTATCATCTGCAAACAGTACTACGTCACAGATACCCTTTAAAAAATATGGTAAATCATTAATATACACCAAAAACAAGAATAGTCCCAATATCGAGCCTTGAGGCACACCTAAATGAACTGGTAGCCCGGAAGACTTAACACCATTGATATCTACAGATTGGAACCTATTACATAAATATGAATCAATTACATTTAGAACTTCGTTTTGGAGACCATAATGACGCCGCTTACGCAAAAGCGTGTCATGGTGTACGCAATCAAAAGCTTTGGAGAGGTCACAGAAAACTCCGATTGCATTTTGCGAGTTCTCCCATGCGTTGAATATGTGTTTTAGGAGAGCAACACCCGCATCTGTAGTCAATCGACCTTTTGTAAAGCCATATTGATCATTATGAAGGAGGCTATTTACATTAAAATATGTTAGCAACTGCTTCAGTATTAACTTTTCAAAAATTTTGCTAAATGCGGGCAGGATGGAAATAGGCCTGAAGTTGCCTATATCATTTTTATTGCCTGATTTAAATAGAGGTATGACTTTACTACACTTCATGAGATCAGGAAAAGTTCCTGAGTCCACGCATTTATTAAAAGTTACAGCAAGATAAGGCGCTACGATGCCTATTATATCACTCAAAAGTTTAATTGAGATGCCCCAGTAATCACCTGTGTTTTTTGATTTTAGAGAGTTAAAAACGTTAACTACGTCAAGTGGTGTTACATGCTCAAAACTAAATGATTGATTGCACTTAGGTACACTACCGTTCAAAAGACTTTCAGCTTTAGACGGGGATGAATTTAAGAAGCGAGTTGTAGTTATAGGTATGTGGGCAAAAAACTCATTAAATGCCTGAGCTACGTCAGCTGGTTTACTAACTAATTTGTTTTCGAATAGAATCTCTAGCTGATTTACTTTTTTAACCGACTTTCCCGTTTCATTATTTATTATTTTCCAAGTGGCTTTTACTTTATTATCAGAATTTTTAATTGTCTCGCTTAAGAATTTTGATTTAGCAGCAACACAAATCTTCTTAAACAATTTAGAATATTTTTTAACATACTCTAGAAAAGGAGTATCGAACCTATATCTTTTTAAACCGTATAACTCGTATAGTCTCGCTCTACTTTTATATATACCAGCAGTGGCCCATTGGTTGAAGCCAATGGCGGTACCCGTAACGTCTATAGTTTTAGACTTAAAAATGGCTTGGTACTCTTTTTGCACAACATCAAAAAGGGCTCTATAGATTTCATTAGAATTATCGTTGTCTACTAAAGATGGTGTAAGTTTATTTGCTATATTATTTTTAAACTTATTACAACGGCTTACCGTATAAGGCCTGCATTCTATTTTAAGCGGCTTTTTATTTTGTGGCATAGGAAAGCTAACTAATAGTCCACAGTGGTCAGACGTTAAGTCACTTAACACTAAATTTTTTTCTGAATTACAATTACTAAAAAAGTTATCAAGGCAAGTCGATGAGGATGCCGTAATCCTAGTAGGTTCATAAAACAAGTTGTTTAAATTATAAGACCTAAACAGATTGATTAACCTGACACTTAATGAAGTATCATCTAAAATATTAACATTAAAATCTCCACATATCACTATACTTTTATTACTTGATTTTATTTTATTAATTAAATCCTCCATTACCGATTCGAAAAGGCCAAAATCACCAGAAGGGGGTCGATAAACGCAAATTATAACGTATCGCTCAAGTTCAACACAAGACAACTCAACAATGTACTCGATGGAAAGATTAACTAAATCTAAACGTTGTTTGCATTTCAAGTTATTTGAAACAAGGATTAATGATCCACCGCGAATTATATTTTTTCTTACAAATGCACTTTGTACAGTAAAATAATCATCATTAATAAAAACTACTTCATGTTCTTTCAACCAATGTTTAGTTAAACATAAAACCTGAACGTCATAGTTCTCTATAAATAAACATAACTCTAGTTCTTTGCCGGACAGACCTTGCATATTTTGATGTACAACATTCAACATATTATGAGGCTTACCCGTTGTCGCATCTAACAGTTTAAAGAACTAGGGGTATCAATTGAAATTTTAGAATTATTACTAACTGTAATCATTGGTACACAACATGTACCTGTGTCACGCTGTATATTGTATGCTAAAAGATAAGCAATTTGTCTCCTACTACTAGGTGATAAATACATATTAGTATTGGTTAGTTTGTAATCAGTAGTAAATTGATTACAATCAAAATATAAAATAGCGTCACTGTGACGATAGGTCCTATTATAAAAAAGCAAGTTTAAATTATAGATGTGCCTATTTTGCTCATCAGACAAATAATTTGAATAAGGCAAAGCGCAGAAAATAAATTTAATGTTATTTGTCTCACTGAGATGTAACATCAAATTGACACAATCAATTACATCCTTTTTCTTAATAGCTAAACTAATATGTGAACTCATTTACTTCTTCGATTTTCGTGACTTCGAAAAAGGTTCGACTGTATGTATGTTTTTTTTTATGTATGTCCACCAATTTCTTTGTCAATTCAGGACCGAGTTTAAATAGTTTAGTTCTGGGGTATAACAACTAAAAAATTAAAAGCTTTTTTACAAAAAAATAAAACAACCGACTTCCAAAAAAAAATACACTAAAAAAAAAATTACTTTAATTTCGGGGGTTGAGGATAAATTCGAAAGAGTTACCTCACCCCTGGACATTCAGGGCAGGGAGGAACAGGGGTGGGTTTTAGTCAGTAAGAGTCTGATACGCACTTTCGCTCCACCAGAGCGGATGAAGTCATAGGATGATTTCCCAACCCCGAAAAAAAAAAAAAAAAACAGCAACCCTATCATCTCTAACCAGACACAGACCGTGGAACAAGCGCCTGCTATTGACGCAATACCACCACGGCTCAATAATATAAGTGATGAGGCAGATGATAATGTCACGGTAAGTAGCCAGTGAAACGATCGACTGAGGAGCGCACTGGAGGTTGCGCTTCGCGAGTATAGGTTCACTCCGACCGAACTTAGACCCCGTTTACCACAGTTACCCATGCACAAAAAAATAGGGCGTTGGACTAGCTGCTTGAGAAAATCTTTAATAGCAGTGAGAACCTCGTTGATACGCACTCAATCTTGTATTACGGGGCTGTTGCGGCATGTCGTTTAGCTAACGTAAAGTTCCCAAATAGTGACGGAGCTATTCGACCAAAGCCTGCTGTACCAGCCTGGCAATGCAGGATCGAGAGGTGTATCGATGGGGCCAGGGTAATACTTGGCAAACTAATCTGCTTCAGGCAGGGCAATACACGCGGCACGTGTGATGCGCTTTGTGAGGCGGGCGTTCTCGGGGACTGAAATCAGCCCTAGAGAATACATGTCCCGTGTCACAGAGCGCATTGACTTCCTGAAGCAGAAAGTTTGTGCACGGGCAAACCGTATTCGGCGGTATAAGCGGCGAGTTGACCGGTACTCGCAGAATCGCATGTTCCAGAGCGATGAGAGGTGGGTATATAGAGCTTGGGAGTGACCTGAACAAAATGTGATAGATGGCTGCCGCCCGGATGATGTCGCCACGAGTACATTCTGGCGCAGCATTTGGTCGGTATCCGTCTATCACACTGAGGGTGGCTGGATGCGTGATGTCGAGCGCGTGTGCGAAGCTATACCAGAAATGGAGAAAGTTGACATCAGCCCAACAGATATAGCCAGAGCAGTCCATCCGTTACCGAATTGGAAGTCTCCGGGACCGGACGGACTGCGAAACTTCTGGCTTAAGTGGTATAGCAGCTCACACGCGCTTCTAGCATCTTAATTTTAGTCATCCTTAGAGTCTGGGTTGCTGCCTGAGTTCCTAACAACTGGTGTTACCCACCTGCTCCATAAAACAGGTGGTACCGCGGAACCTAAAAATTATAGACCGATAACGTGTTTGTTGACGGTCTATAAACTTCTTACACCCATCCTGAGAGCGAAAATTAATACATTGAGAGTAATTTAACTATGTCTGCCTCTCAGAATGGATATAGGAACGGGTTCCGCGGTACTAAGGAGCTACTCCTCATAGACATGGCCATAAGTCAGCAGGATCGTCGATCCCACAAGGATTTGTCGACATGCTGGATAGATTATAAGAAGGCCTACGACTCTGTTCCACATACATGGCTCACGAGGGTGTTGGAGTTGTACAAAATAGATGCAACTCTGCGCACCTTCCTCGGGTCATGTGTGGGGCAGTGGAGGACGGTTCTTCGCTATCCAAGATGTCGACCAATCCAGGGGAGTGATGAACCTATATGGATTAAACGGGTAATATTTCAGGGTGACAGTTTGAGTCCTCTTTGGTTCTGCTTATCTCTGAACCCTCTAAGCACATTGCTGGAGGATTCGGAGCTGGGCTATCGGTTGAGAAGAGGTGGTCAGGCCATATCTCACCTTCTTTACATGGATGACCTGAAACTCTTTGCCCCCAACAATTTGCGACTGATGGAGTTACTGAAGGTAACTGAAACTTTCAGTAGCGCAATCAGAATGGAATTTGGTGTGTACAAATGTGCAGTCATGCATGTAAAGCGAGGGGGGATTATGGAATCCGAAGGGATTCAACTCTCGGATTCCATACACCTTAGATCCCTCTCCTCGACCGAAACATACAAATATTTGGGTATGTCGGAAGCGTTAGGCATTAACGTTACTGACATGAAAAAATCGCTGAAGGAGCGCTTCTCTGGCCGCCTGAAAAAGTATTGAACAGCCTTTTGTCGGACGGGAATAAGGTGCGCGCTTTCAACGGTTGGGTCATGCCAGTTTTGATGTACTCTTTCGGCATACTCAAATGGACTCAGACCGAACTCGACGCCCTGGATAGGAGGGTCCGTCCGCTGCTGGATGCAAACCGGATGCACCACCCACGATCATCGGTGAAGAGACTGTACATCCCGCGGAAGTGTGAAGGTCAAGGTTTTTTAAACGCTTAGACTCTCCACAACCGCGAGGTGTGCAGCCTCAGAGAATATTTTCTTGAAACCGACGTGGGTATGCATCGCGATGTGGTCGCAGTGGACAAAAGACTCACCCCGTTGTCCATGGCTAAAGAGATCTGACGCAAACCTGTAAACTCACTACTGATGACCGCAAGGAGGTATGGAAAGGCAAAGAGCTTCACGGGCGCTTTTATCGGGCTCTTCATGGGCCTGATGTAGATTTCTTGGCGTCCGTGGCCTGGCTACGGTTCAGTGACCTCTTCGGAGAAACTGAAGGCTTTGTCTGTGCGATTATGGACGAAGTTATCTTGACGAATAATTACCGAAGGCATATCATGAAGGACGGGACGAGTGACGTGTGTCGGGCATGCCACCGTCCGGGTGAGTCCATCAGACATATTATCTCTGGTTGTTTTCGTCTTGCTAACAGCGAGTATTTGCACAGGCATAACCAAGTAGCCAGGATTATTCACCAGCAACTTGCTTTAAAATACAAACTTGTGGATTCTAAGGTACCGTATTACAAGTATGCGCTCGACCCAGTTCTCGAAAATGACCATGTCACGTTGTACTGGGATCGGTCTATCATCACTGACAGAACTATTGATGCCAATAAGCCTGATATAGTGGTGATAGAACGATTAGCGCACCGCACAATGATAATGATGTCACCATTCCACATGACGAGAACCTCGTGAAAGCTGAGAAAGACAAACAAATCAAATATCTTGACTTAGCACACGAGGTTGTCGATACGTGGAATGTGGACTCGGCTGTCATTGTGCCGATAGTCGTTACCGCCAACGGCCTGATGGCCAAAAGCCTCGACGACCACCTGTCGAAGCTGTCGTTGCGCGGTTGGATCAAGGGCCTTATAGAGAAGGCAATACTCCTCGATACAGCTCGCATTGTGAGGAGGTTCCTGTCTCTGGAGCCCTAACCACCACCTACCGGCGGACTACTATTTTTTTTATTTTTAAATGTTTTTTTAATGTTTTCTTTAATAATGTAAATTATATGTGAAAAAATAAATAAACGAAAAAATAATAATAAGTTACTAATAAATTTAAAATAATTAATTGATATATATATATACGAACGAATAAGAAAAGTGAACAAAACTATAGTAATTATAATAATGGTTTTCACATTGTTATGTACTAACTTATTAGTACATAATTAATAAAATAAATTAATAAAAAACAATGTAATTATTAAATTGAATTCTGTATTAATAAAACAGTAGTTGTCTTCCTCCTCTCTCCTACTTGATCTATGCTGTGCCCGACAGGGTCCATAATTGTGACTAACATAATAATTTCCCTAGCATCTGTAAACATTACGCTACGCAATAAAGAATTGAGAATTGAGAATACATACATTGAGAGGCTTATGCTAGGTAGTAATACATTGAAACCGTGACCTCTAAACTATGTTAGTACCTTACCTTAGAAGATCAGTTTCCCTTCGCAACAATGTTAAAAGCCAGTAATTTTTACAGCTCTGTTGATAGTTCTAGTTCTAGTTGGAGACAGTTCTAGTTGTGCGTAGCGAGCCCGGATTGACAGGTAAACGAACTTTTTGTGTTTTTTAATAATTTGACTCAAAACACAGTTATTCACTCAATCGAATATAGTATTGCCCAGATTGAAGCTTAATTTTATTGATAATAATACTGTGCTATGTGTTTGTTATTATTCCTGTTTTATGACTTTATATGATTAATTTGGTAAAAAAAGTGACCTTGGGGCTAAAAAATAACAAATTAATCGGGTGCACACCCCGTACATGGGGAAAGTATTAACAGATCATTGACGAGCGTAATTTAAAGCGCGTTAATACTTACCTCAGCCCTGTTAAAAATTAACCTCAATACAGGGTTTGTATTAACAACAGACTTTTTCTTAAAAAATGAATATAATTCTGAAAGCATATTTTATTATTTATTACAGACAACTAGCATTACAGTAGCCCAATGCGATAGTGTAGACAAAAATAATAATTTCAATAATAAAACAATTAAATAAATAAAAGTTTAAGTCCCGTGTAAAAGGGGCGAGCCTACCGCTTTCAGCTGGGACTTTCCAGACTCCTAGTTGCTACTAAAAGTTTTACTGTTTCCTTTTCAAGTAAAGTGCAGTCAATGAATAGGGAGGAATTTCGGAATATGAAAAAGAAGAAGATTATGAAACTAACGGTGAAGAAAAACCTGCAAATACTTGAATCTAAAGAGAACTTAAATGTCCGCAGGGCCCGCAGTGGACCCTAAATCTACAAAAAAAGGGTTTAGTTTGTTCATAATCAACATAAGCCTTTTTAATGTCCCCACTGCTGAGGCACAGGCCTCCTCTCTGTGAGAGGGTGTAGGCCATAATCCACCACGCGAGCCCAATGCGGGTTGGTGGATGTCACATGTCTTCGAAGTTTTGGTTCTAGGACATGCCGGTTTACTCACGATGTTTTCCTTCACCGTTTTGAGAGCAGTGGTGATGTACAACTTGTTAGTCGCGGTGAATACTGGCCCACCATTGCTTTACAAAAAAAGAAAAAACACTTGTCCGAAAGAAAAAATGTCGGAAAGAGCAGAGCGTAAGAATATTTTTTAACACACTTTAATATTTTTTGCGGCATGTTTGTACGCGATTTTCATCTACTACAAAACTTTAGATTGAACTGTAACTCTGCACGAAGACAGTTTGTTCTGTATCCCCCAATGGGTTAAAAATAAATGTTGACAATGAAGTTTATTATTTCTTATCACTTAGGGATACTTAAGTTTAAGTCCCGTGTGAAAGGGGGTAGCATCAGCTGGGCACAAAACCGGACTCCTTGCTGCTACTAAAAATTTACTATGTCCTTTTCAGGTGCTGCCGCAGCTGCTGCCGTAGCTGCTGCCGCAGCTGCTGCCGCAGGTACTGGCTTAGTTGCTGGCGCATATGGTCCCAGTATTGGTGCGTAGGACATCATATTTTTTTATTTGTTATATGAATACTTATTAACTACAATGAACAAATATGAAAAGAACTCTTAAACTGTCTTAATCAGCGACAAAGTCAGTATTAATATAACATTGACACTTGGAAAAAAAATTAAATATTTTCAAAAAACCCGACTGTAAAAAATAACTAAAAAGTTCCCAACAAGTCACTTTTCAAGCAGTCTGATGCAGTTGGTGGCTGTTATCTTAGTTTAATTAATGATTTCATGCCACCAACTGCATCAGACTGCTTGAAAAGTGACATGTTTAGAATTTTTAATTTTTTTTTATAGTCGGGTTTTTTGAAAATATTCAATTTTTTTATTTCCTACATTTTAGTGAGTTATATTTTTGGAACTGCATCTGTCCATCGATATCAACTTTGTATGGAAAGAACAATTTTATTTTTGGGAATTTTCTTTTCTTTCCTATTGAAATTTGTTTATTTTCATGTGCAGAACCGGCTCTTAAAATATGACCACACCTTTCCGTTACACCCTGTATAATGCTACAAAGGAAGAAACATACATACATATATACATACATAGGGTGATAAACACATTACCGGCTGTCGCATTATAGAGAAGGCATGCTGCAGTTACTGTCTCCAGAAATTGACGATCTTCACGGCCAGCAATGTTCGGATATGGGGCCCAATTCTGTGACTTTGAGTTAAGCAACACGCCATCGACACTCTATCGACACACAACAGACATTATTTTGCCACTGTTGCAAATTTGGTATTATGCAAAAACTTCCAAATGCTATTGACATATTAAATTATAATATATATATACATATACCTCACATACAAATATTGATAAGGTAATGATTACTTTGTATGGAAAGTACAATTTTATTTTTGGGAATTTTCTTTTCTTTCCTATTGAAATTTGTTTATTTTCATGGGCAGAACCGGCTCTTAAAATATGACTACACCTTTCCATTACACCCTGTATAATGCTACAAAGGAAGAAACATACATACATATAAACATACATAGGGTGATAAACACATTACCGGCTGTCGCATTAAAGAAAAGGCATGCTCCAGAAATTGACGATCTTCACGGCCAGCAATGTTCGGGTATGGGGCCCAATTCTGTAACTTTAAGTTAAGCAAGACGCCATCGACACTCTATCGACACACAACACACACTATTTTGCCACTGTTGCAAATTTGGTAGTATGCAAAAACTTCCAAATGCTATTGACATATTAAATTAAAATATTTATATATTTTACACCAGACTACCAATTATTACAATAGTCTTATTATGGCGTTTCAATGGCACTACAGTGGCAAGGCAATGACCATAAATAATTTATAGAATACCAAATGTCAATGACTATTCTATTGAGACACCACTGACACACTACCGACACACTATTGACAAGTTTGTTATTTTACAGAATTGGACCTCTGATAACTGTTAATTTTCTTGTATTTGTCTCATTACCTTCGAATTTCACTCTTTTGATTTATTTTACTTCTACCCTTGTGACTCTACTTCTTTCTGAAATTCTGAGTGATTTTAGTTTATTTTCTGTTTGTGTCAAGATTGTGTCAAGAGTTCAAGACCGTAGTTGCGTTCCAGTTTACTCATCAGGTTCCAGTTTACTACAAAGCAATAGGCGACATTCGGGAATGTTTTGTTCCTCGTTTATTTAACTGAAGTGAATGAATACGCGAGCGATGCGTATTAATTGTTTGTTTGGATTGTTCCTTTTTCTTATTTGTTAACACACAACTGGCGCGTGGACTTTATCTTCCATCCTTTTTAAGTTGAATATTTTTATATAATTTTGAATATTTGTTCTTATATATTTTTCTTCTCCTCCTCCTGTCTTTCCCTCCTAAGATACAGGATCCTCCTAGTGTAGGAGGCAGGGCTCAAATCTTGTTTTGACTGTACCTACCTTACCCATCTTGAGCACACTACTTTTCCTGTTTGATTTTCTATTTACTTGTAATTTTGTGTACTCTAAAGTATGTGTCAAACGTGTATTTATGCTAATAAATTATTATTATATTTTTAGTGTTACATGATGACGGATAGTGAGAATGATTCTTTTTTGTCAGCGTGCAGTGACAGCGATAGCTTTAGCAGTATCCCGTCTCTTGCTGACACGCTTGAGTCTCATTTTTCCGATGTTCCAAAGAATCTTAATATAGTCCATATTAATGCCCAAAGTATTCCGGCCCATTACCCTGACATGCTGACTAATTTAGACTGTAAGAACATCCATGCAATCCTCGTCTCTGAATCATGGCTAAAGCCATGCCTGCCTTCCACTTCCTACTCTTTACCCGGATACCAACGAAATAGAAATGATCGCTCTAGCCGTTGTGGAGGCGGTGTTGCCGTATATCTTCGAGCTAACATTCCTTTCTCAATTGTTGATATGTCATAACAGCCACCACCGCAGTATGCTGGCGAGCATCTCTTTCTAGAAGTTAATCTTCATCATACGAAGATTCTGCTTGGTATTTATTACTCTCCCTCTTTGCGTACCTATCGACTATTTTTCCTCGTTTGGAAGTCTCCTAGTTGAACTCATTCCTTCTTACAGTCACACTATTAGAATGGGAGACTTAATCACTTGTCTTCTCAAAAATAAAGCACGATCTTCCTCAATCCAGTCCACTTCACACGCCTGCAATTTGTCTCTTCTTCCTTTAAGTGCCACTCACCACTCTCCTAACTGTACCCCTTCCCTATTTGTTCTCATACTTGTTTCTTCTACACAACATGTCGTTATGCATGGACAATGTACAGCTGATGCCTTCTCTTATCTTCCTCTCCTATAAAATTCACCCTCCTAAGGCAAAACCCAAGGTACTTCTTTAGCGAAGTTTTGGTGGTATGGACCTTGAGAGCTTTCGTGACGATGCTCGCAGCATTGACTGGTCAGATCTGATTGCCGTTGAGTCAATTGATGTTAAAGTCAATATACTCAATAGCAAACTTCTCCAGCAATACGATGTACATGCACCTGTTCAACTTTTCAAAATTCAACACCTGCCAGCTCCGTGGCTAACAAACGACCTAAAAGATATGTTGAGGAGGAAAGCAGCGGCTAAATCAAGATTCAAAAGCGGACCAAATGCCTTGAGTCGAGAAAAATATGTTGCAATCCGCAAGCGCAGCAACTTGGTGTGTAAAGATGCCCAATTAAATTAAATTAAATTAAATAAAACTTTATTTCAGACGAATGTCCATAATTTGGTTAGTATTTTGGTGTTAGTAACAATAGTGCTTATCAAATATGTTAGTACTATTAGTTTTCACAATTTATTTTATTATTTATTGATGCAGAGCTAAGACTGTCCCCACCCAGTGTGCCTGAAAGAGACAATCCGCTCTGCCAGCGATCATTTTTAGAATGCTGTTGTCACTACCATGCAGGCGCTGCAGTAAGGAAGCTGCTTTTTTTCGCATGATGGCGTGGAAACCATCTGTGCGAGCCTCCGCGAACATTCCTGAAGCGCTACAGCGCCATGGCAGTCCCAACAACATCCTAAAAGCATTATTAAATTGAACACGCAGGACGCTGTATGCTCGGCGCTAGTATGACACCCACAGGCCACTCGTGTAAAACGACTGACAGAATGCCCTAAAAAGGGTTATCTTGACATCCGCCGTACAGCGAGCGAACCTGCGGGCAAGCATATTGCTCCTCACAGACAACGCCCTGCGTTCCCTCTCTATATCTGCGTCATCCCTTAGGTCGCTTGTGACAATGTGGCCAAGGTACCTAAAACTATCGACAACCTTTAGTGCTACACCGTTGAGACATATAGGGGAAACACTGCGCGGCTGCTGCCTAGGCGCTTTAAATGTAAGAAGCTCACTCTTCTTCGTGTTGTATATTAAGCCATGCTCCTCCGCATAGGCCTCGCAGGTCGATAGCAACCTCTTCAACCCACCCATCGACGGACTGAGAAGTACCATATCGTCTGCATAGCTAATATTGTTGACACACACACACAAAGTGACGGGTGGAAGTTTTTCTAGGTTTTTTGCCACAAAAATGGGTACCTGTTCGGGGTCGATCTCTTTAAACAGGCAAATGATGTCCTCGATATTCCGCAATGTCTTCCCTTGACGTTTTCTCGTCTTTAATCGCTTGCTCACTGATTCAAATAATAACGATTTCGCTATTTCAATTTCAACCGAACTAAAAGCACTTTCACATATCTGTACGAGGCTTTCTTCGGTCATAACATCTATTTTATTTTGAACAAAAGCTAAAACTTTACAAATGACAATATTACAATTTGAACATTTCAATCTTTTCGATACTTTATCCATCGTCGTAGCAAAGGTCAACAACCTTGCGTGCGCTCAAGATCACGGTCACGACCGCAATGCCACCACATTCATAATTCCGTTGAAAACGGTGACCCAGCTAAAGTATGGAAGTTTCTTAGATCAGTGGGAGTTGGAAAGTCACGCCAAGATTCCATTCTTAAAGATATATCTATAGATCTTGAATTACTTAATCAACATTTTTCCACTTCTTCTAACTTCAACGGTGCTATCAAAGCAAAAACTTTGAATGGTCTTTCTGCTCTTCATAATCCCAATTATCCACCATTTTTCTTTAATTAATTTTCCGATTGTGATGTTAGAAAGAGTATAGAATCAATATCATCTAATGGTAGTGACTGTATTAGTCGCAAGATGATACTCCCTATCCTCGACGAAATCCTTCCTGTCATCTGTCATATCCTTAATCATTCCGTATCCTGTGGTGTTTTTCCCTCTTCTTGGAAAGATGCCCAAACTACTCCACTTTCAAAAAAGTGTAATCCTATATCCTTCTCTGAATTCCGTCCTATCTCCATTTTACCGTTTCTGTCCAAAGTCCTGGAACGCCTTATCCATAGCCAACTTAGTGCTTTCCTGTGCAAAAACCGCCTCCTTAATGTTTTACAATCCGGTTTTCGTCCAGGTCACTGCACTACAACAGCTCTCGCTAGCATTGCGGACGATATTAGACTTGGGATGGAAAACGGTAATTTGACGGTCTCCTTATTAGACTTCAGCAATGCTTTTAACACCGCCGATTTTGATATCCTACTCGGCATACTCAGCTCTCTTAACATATCTCCAACGGCAATTGATTGGTTTCACAGTTACCTGTGTGGCCGCCGGCAACGTATTTCTATCGATGGTTCATCCTCGTCATGGTATAACACCTCTGCGGGCGTACCACAGGGGGGCGTGCTATCTCCTCTTCTTTTCGCTATTTTTATTAATTCAATTTCCAATGAATTTCTCTCATCCTACCACCTTTACGTTGAGGATCTGTAAAAACATTACCAACAGATAAATCTGTATTTACTGACATGACATAAGGACTGTTTGAATGAGGATTCATGCGCGAGAGAGAGGTTAATATTAACATATCCTTGTATCTTGTTTTTTTCACTTCTCGAAGTGCATATGTGATTTTCGATAATTTTGATAGAACTTTTACTATATTAGGTTTCCAGGTAATGTGTGTGTCTATAGTGAGTCCTAATAATGTGAACTAATTTACTTCTTCGATTTTCGTGACTTCGAAAAAGGAGGAGGTTCTATGTTCTGTTCTATGTTCTGTTGTCATGTTCTATGACTGTATGTATGTTTTTTTTTATGCCTGCCCACCAATTTCTCTGTCAATTGAGGACCGATTTTAGTTTAGTTTAGTTCTGGGGTATAACAACTAAAAAATTAAAAATAAAAAGCTTTTTTTAAAAAAAAATAAAACAACCGACTTCCAAAAAAAATACACTAAAAATTAAAAAATGACTTTAATTTCGGGGGTTGAGGATAAATTTGAAAGAGTCACCTCGCCCCTGGGCTATCAGGGCAGGGAGGAACAGGGGTGGGTTTTAGTCAGTAAGAGTCTGACACGCCCTTCCGCTCCACCAGAGCGGAAGAAGTCATAGGATGATTTCCCATCCCAAAACCAAAAAAAAAACCAGCGGTTGCAGCCTCGTCGAGCTCGAGCGACGAGTATTTCTCCCCGTTGACGTCGCCAACACCTGTACGTCGGAAGGGGAGAGGCCAACCACCGAACAGCCTGGAACTTAGGGGCCAACCGCCCCGAGCCGGGTCCCCGCTGCCGGTGGCTGTGTGCAGCGCATGAGATGGACTCAGTCCATTAATGAAAACGTCATGCGCGCATACTATGGGTCTACAGAGGGGGGAACTAACCTCACTGCGTACCGTGTCAAGATGCTATCTCTGTTCCAGGAACTAGAACCAACCGTAGACGTCTCGGCGCAACGATTGTCGGATCAGGTGCGAGTCATCCAACGTAATCACAGGTTGGACGATGCTGCACTTGATAGGCTGCGCTCAGAGGTACTGAGCAACCCTATCATCTCTAACCAGACACAGACCGTGGAACAAGCGCCTGCTATTGAAGCAATACCACCGCGGTTCAATTATATAAGTGATGAGGCAGATGATAGGGTTGTCACGGTAAGAAGCCAGTGCAACGATCGACTGAGGAGCGCACTGGAGGATGCGCTTCGCGAGTATAGGTTCACTCCGTCCGAACTTAGACCCCGTTTACCACGGTTACCCATGCACAAAAAAATAGGTTGTTGGTGTGTACTTAGGACTCGCAGCTTGAGAAAATCTTTAATAGCAGGGAGAACGTCGTTGATACGCACTCAATCTTGTATTGCGGGGCTGTAGCGGCATGTCGTTTAGCTAACGTAAAGTTCCCAAATAGTGACGGAGCTATTCGACCAAAGCCTGCTGTACCAGACTGGCATTGCAGGATCGAGAGGCGTATCGATGGGGCCAGGGTACTCATCAACAAACTAATCTGCTTCAGGGAGGGTAATACACGCCCACGTGTGATGCGCTTTGTGAGGTGGGCGTTCTCGGGGACTGAAATCAGCCCTCGAGAATACATGTCCCGTGTCACAGAGCGCATTGACTTCCTGAAGCAGAAAGTTTGTGCATGGGCAAACCAAATTCGGCGGTATAAGCGGCGAGTTGACGGGTACTCGCAGAATCGCATGTTCCAGAGCGATAAGAGGTGGGTATATAGAGCTTGGGAGTGACCTGAACAAAATGTGATGGACGGCTGCCACCCGTATGATGTCGCCACGAGTACATTCTGGCGCAGCATTTGGTCGGTGCCCGTCTATCACACTGAGGGTGGCTGGATGCGTGATGTCGAGCGCGTGTGCGAAGCTATACCAGAAATGAAGAAAGTTGACATCAGCCCAAGAGATATAGCCAGAGCAGTCCGTCCGTTACCGAATTGGAAGTCTCCAGGACCGGACGGACTGCAAAACTTCTGGCTAAAGTGGTATAGCAGCTCACACGCGCTTCTAGCATCTCAATTTCAGTCATCCTTAGAGTCTGGGTTGCTGCCTGAGTTCCTAACAACTGGTGTTACCCACCTGCTCCATAAAACAGGTGGTACCGCGGAACCTAAGAATTATAGACCGATAACGTGTTTGTCGACGGTCTATAAGCTTCTTACATTTATCCTGAGAGCGAAAATTAATCATCACATTGAGAGTAATTTAATTATGTCTGCCCCTCAGAATGGATATAGGAACGGGTCCCGCGGTACTAAGGAGCTACTCCTCATAGACATGGCCATAAGCCAGCAGGTTCGTCGATCCCACAAGAATTTGTAGACATGCTGAATAGATTATAAGAAGGCCTACGACTCTGTTCCACATACATGGCTCATGAGGGTGTTGGAGTTGTACAAAATAGATGCAACTCTGTGCACCTTCCTTGGGTCATGTATGGGGCAATGGAAGACGGTTCTTCGCTATCCAGGATGTCGACCAATCCAGGGGAGTGATGAACCTATATGGATTAAATGGGGAATATTTCAGGGCGACAGTTTGAGTCCTCTTTGGTTCTGCTTAGCTCTGAATCCTCTAAGCACATTGCTGGAGGATTCGGGGCTGGGCTATCGGTTGAGAAGAGGTGGTCAGGCCATATCTCACCTTCTTTACATGGATGACATGAAACTCTTTGCCCCCAACTATTTGCGAGAGATAGAGTTACTGAAGGTAACTGAAACTTTCAGTAGCGCGATCAGAATGGAATTTGGTATGGTCAAATGTGCAGTCATGCATGTAAAGCGAGGGGGATTATGGAGTCCGAAGGGATTCAACTCTCGGATTCCATACACCGTAGATCCCTCTCCTCGACCGAAACATACAAATATTTGGGTATGTCGGAAGCGTTAGGCATTAACGTTACTGACATGAAAAAATCGCTGAAGGAGCGCTTCTCTGGCCGCCTGAAAAAAGTATTGAACAGCCTTTTGTCGGGCGGGAATAAGGTGCGCGCCTTCAACGGTTGGGTCATGCCGGTTTTGATGTACTCTTTCAGCATACTCAAATGGACTCAGACCGAACTCGACTCCCTGGATAGGAGGGTCCGTACGCTGCTGACCGCAAACCGGATGCATCACCCACGATCATCGGTGAAGAGACTGTAAATCCCGCGGAAGTGTGAAGGTCGAGGTTTTTTAAACGCTTAGACTCTCCACAACCGCGAGGTGTGCAGCCTCAGAGAATTGTTTTTTTGAATCCTACGTGGGTATGCACCGCGATGTGGTCGCAGTGGACAAAGGACTTACTCCGTTGTACATGGCTATAGAGAACTGACGCAAACCTGTAAACTCATTACTGAAGACCGCAAGGAGGTATGGAAAGGCAAGGAACTTCACGGGTGCTTTTATCGGGCTCTTCATGGGCCTGATGTAGATTTCTTTGCGTCCGTGGCCTGGCTTCGTTTCAGTGACCTCTTCGGGGAAACTGAAGGCTTTGTTTGTGCGATTATGGATGAAGTTATCTTGACGAATAACTACCGAAGGCATATCATGAAGGACGGGACGGTTGACGTGTGTCGGGCATGCCACCGTCCGGGTGAGTCCATCAGACATATTATTTCTGGTTGTTCTCGTCTTCCTAACAGCGAGTATTTGCACAGGCATAACCAAGTAGCCAGGATTAATCACCAGTAACTTGCTTTAAAATACAAACTTGTGGTTTCTGAGGTACCGTATTACAAGTATGCGCTCGACCCAGTTCTCGAAAATGACCATGTCACGTTGTACTGGGATCGGTCTATCACTGACAGGACTATTGTTGCCAATAAGCCTGATATAGTGGTGATAGACCGATTAGCGCGCCGGACAATGATAATCGATGTCACCATTCCACATGACGAGAACCTCGTAAAAGCTGAGAAAGACAAACAAATCAAATATCTTGACTTAGCATACGAGGTTGTCGATATGTGGAATGTGGACTCGTCTGTCATTGTGCCGATAGTCGTTACCACCAACGGCCTGATGGCCAAAAGCCTCGACGACCACCTGTCGAAGCTGTCGTTGCGCGGTTGGATCAAGGGCCTGACACAGAAGGCAGTACTCCTCGATACAGCTCGCATTGTGAGGAGGTTTGCAGATTCCTGTCTCTGGAGCCCTAACCACCACCTACCGGCGGACTAGTATTTTTTATATTTTTAAACGTTTTTTTTTTATGTTTTCTTTTAAAAATATTTAAAAATGTAAATTATATGTGAAAAAATAAATAAACGAAAAAAAATAATAATTTAATAATAAATTTAAAATAATTAATTGATATATATAAATATACGAACGAAAAAGAAAAGTGAACAAAACTGTAGTAATTATAATAATGGTTTTCACAATGTTAGGTACTAACTTATTAGTACATAATTAATAAAATAAATTAATAAAAAACAATATAATTATTAACCCTTATAGTCCCGATGACAACCCGGGCTGTCATCGAGCTTCTTCGACAACCCAAGGTTAAGGTTTGCTTGGATAAAAATTTAACCTCGATCCGAAACTCAACTGAGTTTGAAAAAAAAAAACCAGCCTCCTACCTCTTAAGATCCGCGGACAAACCCGAGTTGTCGAAGAAGCCCCATGACAACCCGGGTTGTCATCGGTCCTAAGAGGATTTAATTCTGTATTAATAAAACAGTAGTTGTCTTCCTCCTCTCTCCTACTTGATCTATGCTGTGCTCGACAGGGTTCATAATTGTGACTAACATAATAATTTCCCTACCATCTGTAAACATTACGGTACGCAATAAAGAATTGAGAATTGAGAATACATACATTGAGAGGCTTATGCTAGGTAGTAATACATTGAAACCCTGACCTCTAAACTAGGTTAGTACCTGTATCTTAGAAGATCAGTTTCCCTCCGCAACATTGTTACAAGCCTGTAATTTTTACAGGTCTGTTGATAGTTCTAGTTCTAGTTGGAGATAGTTCTAGTTGTGTGTAGCGAGCCCGGATTGACAGGTAAACGAACTTTTTGTGTTTTTCAATAATTTGACTCAAGACACAGTTATTCACTCAATCGAATATAGTATTATTGCCCAGAATGAAGCTTAATTTTATTGATAATGTTACTGTGCTACGTGTTTGTTATTATTTCTGTTTTATGATTTTATATGATTAATTTTGTAAAAAAAGTGACATTGGGGTTAAAAAATAATAAATTGATCGGGTACATACCCCGTACGTGGGGAAAGTATTAACAGATCATAATAATAATAATAAGAAATAAAAATAATAAATTTCTATAAGCTGGCAACTCTCAACGTCAAGAAGTTTATTTTCATTCACGAATTTTAATATTTTTTTAACAGTTTTTGTCCGTTATAATAAATAAATACAAATTCAACAGTAGAAACAATATACACAAACAAACAATAAAAACTATAGATAACCAGAATAAATAAGGAAAATTAAGCAAAACAGAAAAATGAATCAAGATTGGACAGAAGACATAATACGTCACACTGAAATAAATGATGATACAACAATAAACCAATAAGAATGAAAATATAATAATGATAACAAGAGCAGCTGCCCAACGCGCACGCCATCCACCCCCGGACTTGCCGCTCAGCTCCGCCTCGCCGCCGCCGGACCTCGGATCACCAGTGTTACCGGCGGCTGCAGCCGCGTCGAGCTCGAGCGACGAGTATTTCTCCCCGCCGACGTCGCCAACACCTGTACGTCGGCAGGGGAGAGGCCGGCCACCGAACAGCATGGGACTTAGGGGCCAACCGGCCCCGAGCCGGGTCCCCGCTGCCGGTGGTTGTGTGCAGCGCATGAAATGGACTCAATCCATGAACGAGAACGTCATGCGCGCATATTACGGGTCTACAGAGGGGGGAACTAACCTCACTGCGTATCGTGGTAGGATGCTGTCTCTTTTTCAGGACCTGGAACCAACGGTCAACGTCTCAGCTCAACGATTGTCGGATCAGGTGCGGGTCATCCAACGCAACCACAGGTTGGACGACGCCGCACTTGATCGGCTGCGCTCAGAGGTACTGAGCAACCTTATCTTCTCGACTACGACACAGACTGCGGCACCGCCGGTTTTCGAAGAAATCCCACCGGCTTCTCATATAATTAAACCTGCCGCGGTCCAATCATGTTGATGATCAGACAGATGATAGGGTTGTCACAGTAAGTAGCCAGTGCAACGATCGACTGAGGAGCGCACTGGAAGATGCGCTTCGCGAGTATAGATCAAGTCCGACTCAACTTAGACCCCGGTTAACACGGTTACCTATGCACAAAAAAAATAGGGCGCTAGTGTGTGCTCTAGACTCGCTGCTTAAGAATGTTTTTGAGAGCAGCGAGGACCTCGTTGATACGCACTCGATCCTGTATTGTGGGGCTGTTGCGGCATGTCGTTTAGCAAATGTAAAGTTACCAAGTTGTGACGAAGCTACTCGACCAAAGCCTACCGTACCGGCCTGGCAGTGTAGGATCGAGAGGCGTATTGATGGGGCCAGAACACTCATTGGCAAACTATACTGCTTCAGGGAGGGCAATACAAGACCACGTGTGATGCGCTTCGTGAGGCGGGCATTTTCGGGGACTGGAATCAGTCCTCGAGAATACATGTCCCGTGTCACGGAACGCATTGACTTCCTGAAGCAGAAGGTTTGTGCATGGGCCAATCGTATTCGGCGGTATAAGCGTCGGGTCGACCGGTACTCGCAGAACCGCATGTTCCAGAGCGATGAGAGGTGGGTATATAGAGCTTGGGAGCGACCTGAACAAAATGTGACTGACGTGCTCCGCCCCGATGCTGCCGCCACGAATGCATTCTGGTGCAACATCTGGTCGGTGCCCGTCTGTCACACTGAGGGTGGCTGGATGCGTGATGTCGAACGCGTGTGTGAAGCTATACCAGACATGGAAAAAGTAAACATCACTCCATTCGATGTAGCCAAAGCAGTTCGTCCGTTACCAAACTGGAAATCTCCGGGACCGGACGGACTGCATAACTTCTGGCTTAAATGATATAGTAGCTCACACGCGCTTCTGGCATCTCAATTCCAGGCATCCTTAGAGTCTGGGTCGCTGCCTCAGTTTCTAACAACTGGTGTTACCCACCTGCTCCATAAGACAGGTAGTCCCACGGAACCCAAGAATTATAGACCGATTACATGTTTATCGACGGTATATAAACTTCTTACATCCATCCTGAGAGCGAAAATTAATGTACACATTGAGAGCAATACAATTATGTCTGCCTCTCAGAATGGATGTAGGAACGGGTCCCGCGGTACTAAGGAGCTACTCCTCATAGACATGGCCATAAGCCAACAGGTTCGTCGATCCCACAAGGATTTGTCAACATGCTGGATAGATTATAAGAAGGCCTACGACTCTGTTCCACATACATGGCTCATGAGGGTGTTGGAGTTGTACAAAATAGATGCAACTCTACGCACCTTTCTTGGGTCATGTATGGGGCAATGGAAGACGGTCCTTCGCTATCCAGGATGTCGACCAATCCAGGGGAATGATGAGCCTATATGGATTAAACGGGGAATATTTCAGGGCGACAGTTTGAGTCCACTTTGGTTCTGCTTAGCCCCGAATCCTCTAAGCACGTTGCTGGAGGATTCAGGCCTGGGCTATCGGTTGAGAAGAGGTGGTCAGGCCATATCTCACCTTCTATACATGGATGATCTGAAACTCTTTGCCCCCAACAACTTGCAACTGATGGAGTTACTGAAGGTAACAGAAACTTTCAGTAGCGCTATCAGGATGGAATTTGGTGTGGACAAATGTGCAGTCATGCATGTAAAGCGAGGGGGGATTATGGAATCTGAAGGGATTCAACTCTCGGATTCCATACACCTCAGATCTCTCTCCTCAACCGAAAATACAAATATTTGGGTATGTCGGAAGCGTTAGGCATTAACGTTACTGACATGAAGCAATCGCTGAAGGAGCGCTTCTTTAGCCGCCTTAAAAAGGTATTGAGTAGCCTTTTGTCGGGCGGAAATAAGGTGCGCGCCTTCAACGGTTGGGTCATGCCGGTTTTGATGTACTCTTTCGGTATACTCAAATGGACTCAGACTGAGCTCGACGCCCTGGACAGGAGGGTCCGTACGCTGCTAACCGCAAACCGGATGCATCACCCACGTTCGTCGGTGATGAGACTGTACATCCCGCGGAAGTGTGGAGGTCGAGGTTTTTTAAATGCTAAGACTCTCCACAACCGCGAGGTGTGCAGCCTCAGAGAATACTTTTTAGAATCCGACGTGGGGATGCACCGAGAAGTGGTCGCAGTGGACAAGGGCCTCACCCCGTTGTCCATGGCTAAAGAGAACTGGCGCAAACTTGTAGTACTTACTACTGATGACCGCAAGGAGGTATGGAAAGGCAAGGAGCTTCACGGGCGCTATTATCAGGCTCTTCATGGGCCTGATGTAGATAGCCTGGCGTCCGTGGCCTGGCTACGGTTTGGTGACCTCTTCGGGGAAACTGAAGGTTTTGTCTGTGCGATTATGGACGAAGTTATCTTGACGAACAACTACCGGAGGCATATTATGAAGGATGGGACGGTTGACGTGTGTCGGGCATGCCACCGTCCGGGTGAGTCCATCAGACATATTATCTCTGGATGTTCTCGTCTGACTAACGGCGAGTATTTGCACAGACATAACCAAGTGGCCAGGATTATCCACCAGCAACTTGCTTTAAAATACAAACTTGTGGATTCTGAGGTACCGTATTATAAATATGTGCCCGACCCAGTTCTCGAAAATGACCATGTCACGTTGTACTGGGATCGGTCTATCATCACTGACAGGACTATTGTTGCCAATAAGCCGGATATAGTGGTGATAGACCGATTAGCGCGCCGCACAATGATAATCGATGTCACCATCCCACATGACGAGAATCTCGTGAAAGCTGAGAAAGAGAAACAAATTAAATATCTTGACTTGGCACACGAGGTTGTCGATATGTGGAATGTGGACTCGGCTGTCATTGTGCCGATAGTCGTTACCGCCAATGGCCTGATGGCCAAAAGCCTCGACGACCACCTGTCGAAGCTGTCGTTGCGCGGTTGGATCAAGGGCCTGATTCAGAAGGCAGTACTCCTTGATACGGCTCGCATTGTGAGGAGGTTCCTGTCTCTGGAGCCCTAACCACCGGTAGCTTGGACCCTGCTCCCGATACCGGTGGACTACTATTTTTTATATTTTTAAATGTTTTTTATATGTTTTCTTTTAAAATATTTAAAAATGTAAATAATATGTGTAAAAATAAATATAAGAAATAATAATAAATGGACGAAGTTATCATGATGAAAAACTAGACGGACAGAAGGTCCAGAAGGACACGGCTCGCATTGTCAGGCGGTTCCTCTCTCTTGAGCCCTGACCGCCGGTAGCTTGGACCCTATTCCCGATACCGGTGGGATACTATTTTTTTTTTAAATGTTTTTTTTTATCCTTTATATTTAAATATTTAAAAGTGTAATTAATATGTCTATAAAAATTAATAAACGGAATAATAATAACAAAATTTTTCTCTGCATATTTTATCGATTTATCAACAAAATAAATTATTTTATACATCCAAAAATGCATGCAGGACCATACAAAATCTACAATAGGACCCACAATACATAAAAAATGAAAAAGAATAGTAAAAATAACGAGATAATGATGACGATGAATTGACAAAGAAGAGAAAAATGTTGACGAGAGCCGCAGCACTGAGAGCACGCCCACCACCTCCGGCCTCGTCGCTCAGCTCCGCCTCGCCGCCGCCGGCACCCAGCTCCACCGTGAGTGCTGTGACACCGGCCGTGACAGTTGCGTCGAGCTCCAGCGACGAGTTCTTCTCGCCGCCCACGACACCACCACCTGCGCGTCGACGGGGAGGACGCCGGCCGCCGAGCGGCTTAGGACCTCGAGGCCCACCGGCCTCTGATAGGGTCCCAGCTCCCGGCGGAAGTGTGCAGCGCATGCGATGGACGCAATCCATCAATGAAAACGTCATGTCAAACGTCAACGTCATTACTATGGGGCTACAGAGGGAGGTAACAACCTGACCGCGTACCGTGTTCGGATGCTCTCTTTGTTCCAGGTACGAGTACTTGAGCCAGCCGTCAACGTTTCGGCCCAACGACTGTCGGATCAGGTACGGGTCATCCTGCGTAATCATATGTTGGATGATACTGTACTTGATCGCCTCCGAACTGAAATGGGTAGCCATGTTATTGCCCCTCCGTCGCAGACTGTGGTACCAGTTGTGGTACCACCGTCCAACCATGCTCCCAACCACGCTGACGAGGAGTGTAATGACATGGTTACAAACGTAAGTACCCACTGCTATGATGAATTGAGGAATGCTTTGGAGTGTGCTATTCGGGAATATCGCAGCATGCCGCTCGAGCTTAGGCCACGCTTACCTCGTTTGCCCATGCATAACAAGAATAGGGCGCTGGTGGCTGCTCTGGATTCGCAGTTGTCAAATTATTTTGATGACTGCGAAGACCTCACCGATACACACTCGATACTGTACTGCGCGGCTGTAGCGGCTTGTCGTGTAGCTCACGTCAAATTTCCTAATGACAGAGCTACACGACCGAAGCCAATCGTGCCGGCTTGGCAGTGCAGGATCGAGCGTCGTATTGGTGGGGCCAGAGCACTCATAGGCAAACTTATCTGCTTCAGGGAGGGAAACACTCGCCCAAGAGTGATGCGCTTTGTGAGACGGGCGTTTTCGGGGACTGATATCAGCTCCCGTGACTATATGTCCCGTGTCACAGAGCGTATCGACTTCCTGAAGCAGAAAGTATATGCATGGACAAACCGTATTCGCAGGTATAAGTGGCGAGTGGAGCGGTACACCCAGAATCGCACATTCCGAAGTAATGAAAGGTGGGTGTACAGGGATTGGGAGCGACCGGACCAAGGTGTGACTAATACGCACCTGCCGGATGATGATGCCATATACTCTTTCTGGCGCAGCATCTGGTCGGTGCCTGTCTGTCATACCGAGGGCGATTGGATTCGGGATGTTGAGCGCGCGTGCGATCTAATACCAGAAATGGGGGCAATTATCATCAGCCCCGAAGATAATTATAGCTCATGCAGTCCATCCGTTAGCTAATTGGATATCTCCAGGTCCAGACGGGCTGCACAACTTCTGGATAAAATGGTTTACAAGGTCGCATGCCCGCTTGGCATTTCAGATTCAGTCTGCCTTAGAGTCAGGGTCGCTGCCCCAATTTCTGACTACAGGAATAACCCACCTGCTCCATAAATCAGGTAGTACTGCGGAACCTAAAAATTATAGACCGATCACGAGCTTACCGACGGTCTATAAGGTTCTTACATACATTTTGAGAGCTAAGATTAACACACATATAGATAGTAACTGTATCATGTCTGCCTCTCAAAATGGATGTAGGAATGGGTCCCGCGGTACTAAGGAGCTTCTCCTCATAGATATGACCATTAGCCAACCGGTTCGGCGTTCCCGAAAGGATCTGTCGACATGTTGGATAGACTATAAGAAGGCCTATGACTCAGTTCCTCATACATGGCTCATGAGGGTGCTAGAATTGTATAAAGTTGATGCAACGCTACGCACCTTCCTGATGTCATGTATGGGGCAATGGAGGACGGTCCTTCGCTATCCAGAATGTCGACAAATCCAGAGGAATAGCGAACCGATAAGGATCGAGCGGGGTATATTCCAGGGTGACAGTTTGAGTCCGCTTTGGTTTTGCCTAGCCTTGAATCCTCTAAGCACACTGCTGGAGAATTCAGGACTAGGTTACCGGTTGAAGAGAGGTGGTCAGGTTATATCTCACCTGCTTTACATGGATGACTTGAAACTTTTTGCCCTCAACAATCTGCAACTGATGGAGCTACTGAAGGTAACTGAAACCTTCAGTAGTGCCATCAGGCTGGAGTTTGGTGTGGACAAATGTGCAGTCATGCATGTAAAGCGAGGGGAGACTGTGGAATCCGTGGGAACTCAACTCTCGGATTCCATAAACCTGAGATCCCTCTCTCCAACCGAAACCTATAAGTATTTGGGTATGTCGGAAGCGTTAGGTATCAATGTTACTGACATGAAGCAATCGTTGAAGGAGCGCTTCTTTGGCCGCCTGAAGAAGGTATTTAATAATCTTCTATCGGCGGAAACAAGGTGCGCGCCTTCAACGGTTGGGTCATGCCGGTATTGATGTACTCTTTCGGCGTACTCAAATGGACTCAAACAGAACTTGACACCCTGGATAGGCGTGTCCGTACACTGCTGACTGCATTTCGAATGCATCACCCACGTTCTTCAGTGATGAGACTGTATATCCCGCGGAAGTGTGGAGGCCGAGGTTTTTTAAATGCTAATACCCTCCCCGCGAGGTATGCAGTCTAAGGGAATATTTTCTAGCTGCTGACGTGGGTATGCATCGAGATGTAGTGGCGCTGGACAAGGGCCTTACTCCACTCTCCTTGGCTAACGAGAACTGGCGCAAACCTTTAGTGCTTGACACTTACGATCGCAGAGAAGTATGGCAGAGTAAGGAACTTCACGGACGCTTTTTCCGGGCCCTACATGGGCCCGATGTAGACCAACTAGCGTCCGTAGCCTGGCTGCGTGTCGGTGACCTCTTTGGGGAAACCGAAGGTTTTGTCTGTGCAATTATGGACGAAGTTATCATGACGAAAAACTACCGGAGATTTATTGAGAAGGACGGCACGGTTGACATATGTCGGGCATGTCATCGTCCGGGAGAATCAATCCGCCACATAATCGCTGGTTGTTCTCGTCTGGCTAACGGTGAGTACTTGCATAGGCACAACCTTGTAGCCAGGATTATCCATCAGCAACTTGCTCTGAAATACTCTCTTGTGGAATCGGAAGTGCCGTACTACAGATATGCGCCCGACCCAGTTCTCGATAATGGTCATATCTCATTGTACTGGGATCGGTCCATCATCACTGACAGGACTATTGTAGCCAATAAGCCTGATATAGTGGTGGTGAACCAAATCGAGAGGCGTGTAATGATTGTTGACATTACTGTCCCACATGACGAGAACCTCGTGAAAGCCGAGACAGATAAACAAATCAAGTATATTGACTTGGCTCGCGAGGTTGTCAACATGTGGGATGTGGACTCAGCGATCATTGTACCGATAGTCGTGTCAGCCAATGGCTTAATAGCCACGAGCCTCGACCAACATCTCAGGAGGCTCTCGTTAGGCGGTTGGATCAAGGGCTTGATTCAGAAAGCAGTACTTCTGGACACGGCTCGCATTGTCAGGTGGTTCCTCTCTCTGGAGCCCTGACCGCCGGTAGCTTGGACCCTGTTCCCGATACCGGTGGGATACTATTTTTTATATTTTTAGATGTTTATTTTTATCTTTTTTATTTAAATATTTAAAAATATAATATAATATGTACATCTAATGAATAAACGGAATAATAATTTATTGGTAAAAACAAGTTCAGGTATAACAAAATTTTTGATTGGATCCTCCTTTTAGGCTGATAGTGCCTGTATTAGGAGAGTCCGCTCTTCCATACAAGACGTGTTATACACAGAGCAAAAACGTATAATTTTTATGCTAAATCTAGATACATAAGTTAACTTTATCATAGATCTCATGTGTGTATGAGTGGGTGTAGGTATGTGTGCGAGTACATGTGAGTGAAAATATAGTCCGTAGGTGTAACTGAGAGTACATGAGTGTGAGGGTGTGTATGTGTCAAGGTTTCAGAAGTGTTTCGGTATCATTGTAGGTAAGAGTTTGTATCCATTCAATTATATTTTTTTTACCGTCGTAGTAGTTTTTGGGATAAAAGTAGATGTATTTATTGATTTTATTATACAGCGCAGCAGATCGGTTATTAAATTGCATACTGGCAAATAGAGTCCTTGTCCTAGGGATATTTAATATCATATCTTTCCTTCTTTTTGTCAGTATACTAGCATCGTAGGAAAGAGATTTGTGTTTTTTTAATATAATTTGTGTTATGTAAAGTTACCTGACTGAGAGCAAGTTACTAAGTCGAAACAGGTCTTCAGTAGGATATCTTTTTTTTTTTAAGTACATGCACTTGATAAGAGCGCGTTGTGCCCTTTCCACTGCTAGAAATTTTGTTTTGGCTGCACCACCCCAGACAGGTATACAATAGGAAAGTACTGACTGGACTAGCGCAACATAAATCATTTTAAGGAAATCTTTTTGGTGGCCTGAATGATTACCGAAGTCTTGGGAACGACGTATCTAAGAGTCCTGAAAACGCAGCTTAATTTCCTGACCCTATTTGCTACCTGCTCCATGTGTGGGTACCATGATAGGCTCTGGTCCACGATAACACCTAGGTACTTAATATAAGGTACTTTGTTGATGGTTGAGCAGCCACAGCTATTGCGGTTAGCGTTATTGCAAGTATGAATTTTAACATTAAAATCTGCCTCTGGATGTGTACGTTGACAAATACTGAAGCAAATGTAATTTGTTTTTGTGATGTTTAATGTAAGCAAATTTATTGTTAACCACTTGGCGATTTCAGCAAAACCTGTCTCAGTACTAAGCTTAATATCCTGCCAAATATCACCAGTGAACACTACAGTAGTATCATCCGCGTAAGAAAAGACTCGTTCGTTAACAAAATTTTTGTTACAAAGTTCATTGACGTAAATAAGGAACAATGTAGGTCCCAGTACGCTTCCTTGGGGGACGCCGTATGTCGTGTTTGCGTCTTCACTAGTGTACTGACCCACTCTAACCCTCTGCTTCCTGTTTACGAGGTAATCCTTAAAAAGGCCAAGAGGCACTCCGCGAACTCCGATACGTTCCAGCTTTCTTACAAGGATTGGGACAGAGACGGTGTCAAAGGCTTTTTTTAGATCTAAGAATGCAGTTATACATTTTTTACCTTTGTCAAGCTGTTCGGTTATATGAGAACTTAGTGCAGTAACTGCATCTTCAGTGGCAATCCCTTGACGAAAGCCAAATTGTGACTCAGATAGTACGTTGAAATCTTTTAGGTATTTTAAAAGCCTTATATTGATAAGTTTTTCTATTATTTTTGATATAGAAGGTAGAACAGATATGGGCCTGAAGTTGGACACATCGTCTCTGTCCCCATCCTTGCACACTGGCGTAATAATAACTAGCTTTAAAGAAGTCGGGAAGATGCCTTTACCAAAACAAAGATTAGCAAGATGTACAATTATGGGAACAACCTCCTTTCTTACACATTTTAGAAATGAAGTAGAAACATTATCCCAACCAGACGCACTGTCAGACTTAAGACTCATTAGGATATGATTCACTTCATCATCGTCAGTGTCCAACATTACGAAGGAGTTAGGTTGAGTTCGTTGCAAACAGTGCTCATTCATCATTGACGAGCGTAATTTAAAGCGCGTTAATACTTACCTCAGCCCTGTTAAAAATTAATCTCAATACAGGGTTTGTATTAACAACAGACTTTTTCTTGAAAAATGCATATAATTCTGAAAGCATATTTCATTTTTTTATTATTTATTACAGACAACTATCATTACAGTAGCCCAATGCGATAGTGTAGACCAAAATAATAATAACAATAGTAAAATCATTAAAGATATAAAAGTTTAAGTCCCGTGTAAAAGGGGCGAGCCTACCGCTTTCAGCTGGGACTTTCCAGACTCCTAGCTGCTACTAAAAGTTTAACTGTTTCCTTTCAAGTAAAGTGCAATCAATGAATAGGGAGGAATTTCGGAATATGAAAAAGAAGAAGATTATGAAACTAACGGTGAAGAAAAACCTGCAAATACTTGAATCTAAAGAGAACTTAAATGTCCGCAGGGCCCGCAGTGGACCCTAAATTTACAAAAAATGGTTTAGTTTGTTCATAATCAACATCAGCCTTTTTAATGCCCCCACTGTTGAGGCACAGGCCTCCTCTCTGTGAGAGGGTGCAGGCCATAATCCACTACGCGAGCCCAATGCGGGTTGGTGAATGTCACATGTCTTCGAAGTTTTGGTTCTAGGACATGCCGGTTTCCTCACGATGTTTTCCTTCACCGTTTTGAGAGCAGTGGTGATGAAATAATTTACAAAAAGTAAAGCACCTGCCTTTTTTTTGTGTTTGAACTCACGACCTACAACTTGTAAGTCGCGGTGAATACTGGCCCACCATTGCTTTACAAAAAAAGAAAAAGCACTTCTCCGTAAGAAAAAATGTCGGAAAGAGCAGAGCGTAAGAATATTTTTTAACACACTTTAATATTTTTTGCGGCATCTTTGTACGCGATTTTCATGTACTACAAAACTTTAGATTGAACTGTAACTCTGCACGAAGACAGTTTGTTCTGTATCCCCCAATGGGTTAAAAATAAATGTTGACATTGAAGTTTTATTATATTCTTATCACTTAGGGATACTTAAGTTTAAGTCCCGTGTGAAAGGGGCTAGCATCAGCTGGGCACAAAACCGGACTCCTTGGTGCTACTAAAAAATTTACTATGTCCTTTTCAGGTGCTGCCGACAGTGCTGCCACAGCTGCTGGCGAATATGGTCCCAGTACTGGTGCGTAGGACATCATATTTTTTTATTTGTTATACATATGAATACTTATTAACTACAATGAACAAATATGAAAAGAACTCTTAAACTGTCTTCATCAGCGACAAAGTTTAAATTAAATTCTGAACTTTTTAAATTAACTTTTTAAATTCTGAAAAGGGTTAGGTCATTCTCAAGGTTGACATTAAGAACGCTTTCAACTCTGTCAACAGGGACACTTTGTTGGCCGAGGCAAAAAAAGAACTACCACAAATTTTCGGTTTTATTTGGCAATGTTACAGGCACCCTTCTAAATTATTATATAAAGAACAGCTTTTAGAATCTGCAGTTGGATGCCAGCAAGGTGACCCTCTCGGGCCAGTCATTTTCAGTTTGGCTATTCATCCAGTCATTCAACAACTAAATTCAAAATTTAACGTATGGTATTTGGTTGATGGAACATTAGGAGGTGACGTCGATACCGTATTAAAAGACTTTCAATTCCTGAAGACTCATTTTCAATCCATCGGACTTGACCTTAACCACTCGAAGTGTGAAATTTTTTTTTGTGACAACACCGAAAGACAATCGACCCTTCATAAATTCAATACAATTGTACCAGAAATCAAAATTTTAGAAAAAGTTCACTGCACCTCCTAGGTTCCCCTATTTTGGAAGAAAGTTTTTCTCCATTCATTGACGGAAAAATTAATCATTTTAATGATATTTCGGACAGACTCACAAAAATAAATTTACATTCGGCATTCACCCTAATTAGATATTGCTGTTTTGGACCAAATTTTATATATTTTCTCTGCTCTTCCCCTTTATGGAAGCATTCACATCTCCTGGACAAAATTGATGAAATTATTCGATGCACTCTTACAACCATTTTAAATGTGGCCTTGGATGACCGAGCGTGGCTGCAAACCACATTACCTATTCGTTTTGGTGGGCTCGGCATCCGCAAAATTTCTAGTATAAGCCTACCGGCGTTCCTGTCCTCGGTCCACAGCACTGAAAAGTTAACCAAAAGAATTTTGACTTCATCACTGGTTAACTGTGAAGTGCCGTGCTTGACCGACGCAATGAACGCTTGGAAAATGGCTTTCCCGGACACGGTGTTGCTCGAGAACCCGTTCTCCCAGAGGCAGTGGGACGAGCCGCTCTGTAGTTTGGTACGGAATAATCTCTTAAATACGTCAACCAATACTGCTGAGCGTGCCCGCCTGCTGGCTGTGGGTGAATGGGAGTCGGGCCTCTGGCTACAGGCACTGCCGTCACCCAACATAGGTACTATGCTGAGTGACACCACCTTCCGGATCGCTACATGTCTGCATCTGGGTGCTCCTTGCGGAGCTCCACATCGCTGCCAATGTGGTGAAGCAGTCGACCATCTCGGACACCATGGCCTATCCTGCAGTAGGAGGGCGGGTCGTATGGCACGGCACGCCAGCATTAACGACATCATCCGTCGGGCTCTTGTCACCGCCGGTGTGTCAGCCGTTTTAGAACCTCATGGCCCGGCACGTGACGATGGAAAGAGGCCCGACGGGATGACTATAATGCCTTGGAAGATGGGTAGGCCTTTGGTGTGGGATGCAATATGTGTCGACACCCTTGCGCCATCTCATCTTCTTAGCACGTCGGACTGTGCTGGGGCGGCTGCTACAGGTGCAGAAAACCTCAAACGGCGCAAATATAACAACCTTATTGGGAGTTATATGTTTGAGCCGTTTGGGGTTGAAACACTAGGGCCATTGGGCCCGTGTGCTCATCGAGTTTTCCGTGACATCAGCAAACTTTTAGTCGACTCTTCACGTGACCAGAGGGCTGGCCTTTTTTTCGGCCAACGAATCAGCATTGCCATTCAACGTGGCAATGCTGCCAGCGTTCTGGGCACTTTTCCCATTGACAGCGAGGTGGACGAATTTTTTGATGCCCAATGAGCTTTACTCCTACCGGATTTTTTATGCCTCTTGTACATATTTTATTTATTAAGTTATTTATTAGTTTATTATAATATGTATTGTAGTTTTAGTCTGATAAATAAACTTCGATAATAATAGCGACAAAGTCAGTAATAATATAACATTGACACTTGGAAAAAAAATTAAATATTTTCAAAAAACCCGACTGTAAAAAATAACTAAAAAGTTCCCAACAAGTCACTTTTCAAGCAATCTGATGCAGTTGGTGGCTGTTATCTTAGTTCAATTAATGATTTCATGCCACCAACTGCATCGGAATGCTTGAAAAGTGACATGTTTAGAATTTTTAAATTTTTTTTATAGTCGGGTTTTTGAAAATATTCAATTTTTTTATTTCCTACATTTTAGTGAGTTATATTTTTGGAATCGCCTCTTCGAACCCTTTATTTTAATACATTCTACTTGCAACTTTCATTTTAAGTTAAGAAGAATCAATTTACGTAAGAATTATCAAAATCGGCCCACGCGTTTGGTCTATACAGGGTGTAACGGAAAGGTGTGGTCATATTTAAAGAACTGCATCTGCCCATCGATATGAACAACTTTCTTCAAGATAATCAAAGAAAATAAATAAAACAAATTTTTACCTCCCATACAAATATTGATCAGCTAATTATGACTTTGTATGGAAAGTACAATTTTATTTTTGGGAATTTTCTTTTCTTTCCTATTGAAATTTGTTTATTTTCATGGGCAGAACCAGCTCTTAAAATATGACCACACCTTTCCGATACACCCTGTATAATGTCACAAAGGAAGAAACATACATACATATATACATACATAGGGTGATAAACACATTACCGGCTGTCGCATTAAAGAAAAGGCATGCTCCAGAAATTAACGATCTTCACGGCCAGCAATGTTCGGGTATGGGGCCCAATTCTGTAACTTTGAGTTAAGCAACACGCCATCGACACTCTATCGACACACAACAGACATTATTTTGCCACTGTTGCAAATTTGGTATTATGCAAAAACTTCCAAATGCTAGTGACATATTAAATTATAGTATATATATTTTAGACCAGACTACCAATTATTACAATAGTCTTATTATGGCGTTTCAATGGCACTACAGTGGCAAGGCAATGACCATAAATAATTTATAGAATACCAAATGTCAATGACTATTCTATTGAGACACCACTGACACACTACCGACACACTATTGACAAGTTTGTTATTTTACAGAATTGGACCTCTGATAACTGTTAATTTTCTTGTATTTGTCTCATTACCTTCAAATTTCACTCTTTTGATTTATTTTACTTCTACCCTTGTGACTCTACTTCTTTCTGAAATTCTGACTGATTTTAGTTTATTTTCTGTTTTTGTTGACAAATGAATGTTTCTCTATTCTGACACCTGACAGCAATCAGGTGTCAAGATTGTGTCAAGAGTTCAAGACCGTAGTTGCGTTCCAGTTTACTCATCAGGTTCCAGTTTACTACAAAGCAATAGGCGACATTCGGGAATGTTTTGTTCCTCGTTTATTTAACTGAAGTGAATGGATACGCGAGCGATGCGTATTAATTGTTTGTTTGGATTGTTCCTTTTTCTTATTTGTTAACACACAACTGGCGCGTGGACTTTATCTTCCTTCCTTTTTAAGTTGAATATTTTTATATAATTTTGAATATTTGTTCTTATATATTTTTCTTCTCCTCCTCCTGTCTTTCCCTCCTAAGATACAGGATCCTCCTAGTTTAGGAGGCAGGGCTCAAATCTTGTATTGACTGTACCTACCTTACCCATGAGCATAAATACACGTTTGACACATATGTCAAACGTGTATTTATGCTAATAAATTATTATTATATTTTTAGTGATACATGATGACGGATAGTGAGAATGATTCTTTTTTGTCAGCGTGCAGTGACAGCGATAGCTTTAGCAGTATCCCGTCTCTTGCTGACACGCTTGAGTCTCATTTTTCCGATGTTCCAAAGAATCTTAATGTAGTCCATATTAATGCCCAAAGTATTCCGGCCCATTACCCTGACATGCTGACTAATTTAGACTGTAAGAACATCCATGCAATCCTCGTCTCTGAGTCATGGCTAAAGCCATGCCTGCCTTCCACTTCTTACTCTTTACCCGGATACCAACTAAATAGAAATGATCGCTCTAGCCGTTGTGGAGGCGGTGTTGCCATATATCTTCGAGCTAACATTCCTTTCTCAATTGTTGATATGTCATAACAGCCACCACCGCAGAATGCTGGCGAGCATCTCTTCTTAGAAGTTAATCTTCATCATACGAAGATTCTGCTTGGTATTTATTACTCTCCCTCTTTGCGTAACGACTATTTTTCCTCGTTTGGAAGTCTCCTAGTTGAACTCATACCTTCTTACAGTCACACTATTATAATGGGAGACTCTTAATCACTTGTCTTCTCAAAAATGAAGCACGATCTTCCTCAATCCAGTCCACTTCACACGCCTGCAATTTGTCTCTTCTTCCTTTAAGTGCCACTCACCACTCTCCTAACTGTACCCCTTCGCTACTTGATCTCATACTTGTTTCTTCTACGCAACATGTCGTTATGCATGGACAATGTACAGCTGATGCCTTCTCTTATCTTCCTCTCCTATAAAATTCATCCTCCTAAGGCAAAACCCAAGGTACTTCTTTAGCGAAGTTTTGGTGGTATGGACCTTGAGAGCCTTCGTGACGACGATGCTCGCAGCATTGACTGGTCAGATCTGATTGCCGTTGAGTCAAAGTCAAAGTCAAAGTTTTATTTGCAGATAAATATGGTTACAAAAGTTCTTCCAATGCAGTATAATAGTAGCTTAACATATTTAATCATAACATAATGACATGCAAATTTTGGTATACAATTATATCATTTAAATTTCAACTGAAGGAATTCTTGTAAAGTATAGAAGGAATTCTCAATTAGCCAACTGCGTAAAGCCCTTCTGAAACGAACCATTGGGAGTTCTTTAATTTGGTTAGGAATCTTGTTATAAATCTGAATACACATAGGATAGCAACTTCGCCTATACAGTTTCGTATAAAGTCTAGGAATAATTAATTTATTAGGGTATCTAGTTTTAAACTTACATTTATCTCCTAGTTTTTCAAACATCTCAGGGTGAGATTTGGTAAATTTACATATTTCCTCAATGTAAATACCAGTTAATGTAAGTATTCTAAGTTTCTTAAACAGTGGTTTACAGGATGTAAGTGGGTCTACATTACAAATCGCACGTATGCACCTCTTTTGTGCGATGAAAGCTCTTCCGATATGCACCGAGTTTCCCCATACCAGTATACCATAACGCAGTATTGAACCAACATATGCATGATACGCCTGTAATGTGGCTTGTCTACTTGTTAGCTTAGATATACGCCACAGAACACAAGGAAACTTACTGAGTTTTCCACATATCTTATCAATATGATTAATCCAGGAACACCTCTCATCTAGAACTATCCCAAGAAAAGTCATACTATCTGATTGTTGTATTTGTTTATCTTTATAAGTGATGTTTAAATCAATTTTTTTCCAGTTTTTGTTAGAAAATTGTACATACTTGGTTTTATTTATGTTAGGTTTTAGGTTATTCTTTTCCATCCAAGTTATTACTTTGCTTACGGTATTATTTATTTCCACATTATAGTTTTCTTTTTTTTAGGGATAATTACGGACACATCATCTGCAAAGAGTATACAGCGATGATCAGTTACTTCTGTCAGGTCATTGATATATAACAGGAAAAGTGGGGGCCTAAAATACTGCCCTGTGGAACGCCTATGCAATTGTAACCTAGTTTGGATTTAAATGACAGTTCACCGTTTTGATTTGGTTTATCCACAGTAATTTCTACAAATTGCGATCTGTTTGTAAGGTAACTTCTTAACCATGTGTTTGCTTTACCGCGTATTCCATATTAATTATCACATTTCTTTAGTAGTAGCTCGTGCGATACAAAGTCAAAGGCTTTTAACATGTCAAAAAATACAACAGTTGTCGGGATTTTCTGGTCAATATTTTTTGTAACTTGTTTTAATAAATTAAATGCCGCTGTGGTTGTCGATTTCCTCTTTTGGAATCCATGCTGTTCAGGTATTAAATTTTGGAACTTCTCGATAAAGTTTATTAATCGTGTATGCATGACCTTTTCGTAAATTTTTGCTAAAATAGGCAATAGGGCTACTGGTCTGTAATTATCAACATTTTTTTTGTTACCTTTTTTATGTGTTGGTTTAATAGCTGTCATTTTCAATTTCTCAGGAAACACTCCCGTGAATAATGATAAGTCTATTAGATGTACTAGTACCGGAGTAATAATAGGACCTATGTATTTTATAATTTTTGTAGGTATTTGATCATAGCCTGTTGAATTCGTATCCCTGAGTGATTTTATTACTTTTTGTATTTCGTCATCATTAGTGGGCATTAAAAACATACTAGAATTAATAGGGTCAATGTCATAATTATTAGTGTTAATGTCAAAATCGTTGTTTGTCAAATTTATATAATAGTCATTTACATAATTAGCAATGTCCGTGGGGCTTGTTAGTGGTCCGGTTTCAGTTTCTATCTCCTTAATATTTGATTCCTGAATTTGATTATTGTTGGAATTATATTTTATTAAATCCCATGATGCCTTACATTTATTTTTAGCCCTGTTTAAGTAACTTGTATAATGAATTTTTTGTGCTTTTTGTATACATTTTTTAAGTAATTTACTATAGTTTAAGTATTTTAGTTTACTGTGTTTGTCAGATGAGAAGTAGTATTTAAAGCGCAAGTTCCTTTTGGTTTTAGTTGATTTTTTAATACCTTTAGAAATCCATTTTGTATATTTTTTCACTAGGTTGATTTTGATCTTAATTTTAGGAAAGCACAAATCAAAGAATAAGATAAGTGTATCGTGAAAGTCGTTAAACGCACTGTTAGCTTCCTGATTAGAAAATATTTCTGTCCACTTTAAATTTGACATACAACTAAGGAACTTTTCTTTATTTTCGGTGCAAAAATCACGCTTATAAATTGTGCGAAAGCGTAGAGGTGGAACTTTATTGTCTATTGGTATGGATATCATCTGAGCTGTTTCGTGGTCTGACAGTCCTAGTGGTATAACCTCACATATTGCTTCCTTACAGTTACTTATTATTTGGCCTAGACATGAATTTCTTCTAGTTGGTTGATTTATATGCAGTATTAAGCCGAAATTATTAACAATCTTTGTTAATTCGTCTATACATTTTTTATTTCTATCGATTTTTTTGCTCCAAATATTAATGTTAAAGTCACCAACCATCACTAATTGCTTTTTTGATTTGTTTCGAAGGTTGCACAACATTACTTCCAAATTACGCAGGAAAACAAAAGGGTTCGACCTTGGCGTACGATATAAGACTATTATTATAATGTTATATTGTAAGAGTTCAATTCCACAACACTCAAACTCTTTTTCAGACGCATATTTTTTCAATTGTGTCAGTATTTTGTACTCAATGTGGTTTAGGCAGAATATACAAACACCGCCTCGCTTTTTATTCTTTCTGGAGTACCAGTCGCCTTATTTGTAGTTATTTAAGGTAACGCTGCTCTCCTCACCTGCCTTAATAAAAGTTTCCGTTAAGCATACTACATCAATAAGTAATCCTTCATTTAGAAACGAGTCCATCACAATTTCAAGAAGTTCTTGTTTACTTTTTAAGCTAGCAATATTTTGGTGAAGAACATTTAATGAGTGGCACTTAGTTCCGCCAATGGAATTTACGACTTTAACCTTATTTAACTCATTATTATACTGGTTATGTAATGGTTGATCGCAGAGCGTTTTAGTTGTACGTAAAGTATTACTAGTATCTGCGAAAAAAAGTACTGTTTGGGGTGTTTTTATAGTATGATCTTGTTGGTCGGTAAGTCAGCTTTGCGTTTAGGTTTGTAGTAAAATATGTGGACAAATCGGAGCATCTCGACTGAGCAGTTGGTTTTTTGTTGAAGTTTAGATATTTATTTTTATAATCAATTGTGTCGATCAGAACGTTCAGTTTATGACAAGTATTGCTATGAGTTCTTAAGAAATAACAATTTTCATTATTATTACATATTAGTTCCAAATTATTATTCAGTAACATTTCATTTAGATATTTATTTTCCAATACACTTAACACAATAATTGGACAGCTATTAAATTTTTTTATAAACATATATAATTCATTTAACATAGTAGTAGGGTTGTAGTCATTTTCTCCTACACAAATAATAATTTTATCACAGGGCTTACATGTCAACTCTGTGTTTAACAGTTGCTTAGCGATTGCATAGTTTTTTATCATTCCTTCCACGCAGTACCTTTCGTATGAGCTATTAGATCTCAAGTCAAGCAGGCGCGTAGTTAAACCTGTAATTTGCTGAGTACCAAGGACATGTATTTTCCTCTTCTGATAATTATTTTTGCTTTTAAGATGAGAAGTACCAGTAGTAATAGATATTTTCTTATAAGGTTGCATGTTAGTTTGGGTAAATTCCGCGTTTATCTTTTTGAGTTTTGGTTGTTCCTCCGCATTTAGTGTAGTACCAATGGTTAGGTTGGATTTTTGAGTGTCATTATATATTATGTCGATAGGTTTTCTTCCTATTCCAGGTTCAGGTTGCAGTTGGGTGGTTAAAATATTTGACTCGTATAAGTTTCTAGATTTTCGCTTTGGAGTACTAATTTTTGGTGAAAATATTTTAGTTAAACTATTAATTTTGGTTTCTCTATTTTGTAGCCTTTTCTCTAAATCTATTTTTTCTAGTATTAAGTTTTCAATTTCCTTATGCGCACTCTCTAGTTTTTCCTTTAAATCTCAGACAGTTTCCTGTAAATCAATAATTTCTTGGCAATTCCATGTAGATAAGTCGGGTAAACTTCTTCCCAGGGCACGAGAGTCGGTGGATAAAAAAGAATTATCCTCAAAGCTTGTTGTCGAGACATTTAAATTAGTAATTCTTCGTCTAAATGTAATATTATCATTCATGTTTTCCATGATAGCGTACAGTCAGCGCCCTCTTGTGTTAACTTGCGTAATTATTAATTTGCATTTATGGCATTTAGTCAATACTGTTCTTTTATTTTGACATGCTTTTACTTCGATCGGTTTATTTCTTATTTAAATCACTATCACAACCAAGTTCACTTCCCTGACAGATAACGTCCAAAAGTTTCCAAACGTCGATATTGTTCAAGTTATATAGTACAATTTATAAGAAACTTTTATGAAATTTTAAAGGATTCCAAAAACTATTTCATCGATGCTAGGCGCGAACCTGCGACCTCACGTTACCGTGATACACTTGTTAGCCTCTTGACCATTTGAAGTGTTAACCACTGCGTTGAAATTAGGCAGCATTTTCTTCAATTTTTATGAAATAATCAAAGTGTTCTCTGGTTTATAAGACTTTATTTTTTTTGCATCAATTTGTCAATTTTATTTTGGTCACTAGGTTCCAGTTTCACTTTATTTAAGGTTTACTGCACTGTATTACAAGATTGTTGTTATTGTTTACACTTTTAACAGTTGACAGTTGAGTTCTTGTTTTTCACTGGTTTTTGTTTTCTTTTAAAGATAACACTCACACTTTGTAATCACACTAATATGTGTCGTTTTACACTATAATAAGGATAAAAACGTGCATTTAAAGAAAAAAAAACTTAAAATAACAGTGGAGCTTTAAACTTAAAGTTTAGAGGACTACCCTCTCTCAATCTCAATTGATGTAAAAGTCAATATACTCAATAGTAAACTTCTCCACCTAAACGATGTACATGCACCTGTTCGACTTGTCAAAATTCAACACCTGCCGGCTCCGTGGCTAACAAACGACCTAAAAGATATGTTGCGGAGGAAAGCAGCGGCTAAATTAAGATTCAAAAGCGGACCAAATGCCTTGAGTCGAGAAAAATATGTTGCAATCCGCAAGCGCAGCAACTTGGTGTGTAAAGATGCCCAATGCCGCCACATTCATAAGTCCGTTGAAAACGGTGACCCAGCCAAAGTATGGAAGTTTCTTAGATCAGTGGGAGTTGGAAAGTCACGCCAAGATTCCATTCTTAAAGATATATCTATACATCTTGAATTACTTAATCAACATTTTTCCACTTCTTCTAACTTCAATGGTGCTATCAAAGCAAAAACTTTAAATGGTCTTTCTGCTCTTCATAATCCCGATTATCCACCATTTTTCTTTAATTAATTTTCCGATTGTGATGTTAAAAAGAGTATAGAATCAATCTCATCTAATGGTAGTGACTGTATTAGTCGCAAGATGATACTCCCTATCCTCGACGAAATCCTTCCTGTCATCTGTCATATCTTTAATCATTCCGTATCCTGTGGTGTTTTTCCCTCTTCTTGGAAAGATGCCCAAACTACTCCACTTCCAAAAAAGTGTAATCCTGTATCCTTCTCTGAATTCCGTCCTATCTCCATTTTACCGTTTCTGTCCAAAGTCCTGGAACGCCTTATCCATAGCCAACTTAGTGCTTTCCTGTGCAAAAACCGCCTCCTTAATGTTTAACAATCCGGTTTTCGTCCAGGTCACAGCACTACAACAGCTCTCGTTAGCATTGCGGACGATATTAGACTTGGGATGGAAAACGGTAATTTGACGGTCCTATCCTTATTAGACTTCAGCAATGCTTTTAACACTCATTTTGATATCCTAACTCAGCTATCTTAACATATCTCCAACGGTAATTGATTGGTTTCACAGTTACCTGTGTGACCGCCGGCAACGTATTTCTATCGATGGTTCATCCTCGTTATGGTGTAACACCTCTGCGGGCGTACCACAGGGGGGCGTGTTATCTCCTCTTCTTTTCGCTATTTTTATTAATTCAATTTCCAATGAACTTCTCTCATCCTACCACCTTTACGCTGAGGATCTGTAAAAACATTACCAACAGATAAATCTGTATTTACTGACATGACATAAGGACTGTTTGAATGCAGATTCATGCGCGAGAGAGAGGTTAATATTAACATATCCTTGAATCTAACCGATCGGTCGGGACATTTATCACCACGGATTTTAAAAAAAGTCATGTAGATCCTAACAAATTTACATATTTCTACAATATAAATAGATGGTAAAGTAAGTATTCTATGTTTTATGAAAAAAGGTTTACAAGTTTCGGTTTGATCAATATTAACAATGATTCTAATTAATTTCTTTTGGAGAATGAAAAGCGTAGGCGCGTCAGTGCTATTTCCCCACATTATTATACCATAGCTGAGCCAGGAATGAGCATAGGCGTAGTAGGTCGTAAGTGCAGTTTGGAGGTCGGTAGTTTTTTTCACTTCTCGAAGTGCATACGTGAATTTCGATAATTAAGATATTATTTTTACTATATGAGGTTTCCAGGTAATGTGTTTTTCTATAGTGAGTCCTAATAATGCGAACTCATTTACTTCTTCGATTTTCGGGACTTCGAAAAAGGAGGAGGTTCTATGTTCGACTGTATGTATGTTTTTTTTTATGTATGTCCACCAATTTCTCTGTCAATTGAGGACCGATTTTAGTTTAGTTTAGTTATGGGGTATAACAACTAAAAAATTAAAAATAAAAAGCTTTTATACAAAAAAATAAAATACCGACTTCCAAAAAAAAAATACACTAAAAATAAAAAAATGTCTTTAATTTCGGGGGTTGAGGATAAATTCGAAAGAGTTACCTCGCCCCTGGACATTCAGGGCAGGGAGGAACAGGGGTGGGTTTTATATAATATATTTTATATTACATAGGATGATTTCCCACCCCCCAAAACAAAAAAATAAAAACCAGCGGTTGCAGCCGCGTCGAGCTCGAGCGACGAGTATTTCTCCCCGTTGACGTCGCCAACACCTGTATGTCGGCAGGGGAGATGCCGGCCACCGAACAGCCTGGGACTTAGGGGCCAACCGCCCCGAGCGGGGTCCCCGCTGCCGGTGGCTGTGTTCAGCGCATGAGATAGACTCAGTCCATTAATGAAAACGTCATGCGCGCATACTATGGGTCTACAGAGGGGGGAACTAACCTCACTGCGTACCGTGTCAGGATGCTATCTCTGTTCCAGGAACTAGAACCAACCGTAGACGTCTCGGCGCAACGATTGTCGGATCAGGTGCGAGTCATCCAACGTAATCACAGGTTGGACGATGCTGCACTTGATAGGCTGCGCTCAGAGGTACTGAGCAACCCTATCATCTCTAACCAGACACAGACCGTGGAACAAGCGCCTGCTATTGACGCAATACCACCGCGGCTCAATAATATAAGTGATGAGGCAGATGATAATGTCACGGTAAGTAGCCAGTGAAACGATCGACTGAGGAGCGCACTGGAGGATGCGCTTCGCGAGTATAGGTTCACTCCGACCGAACTTAGACCCCGTTCACCACGGTTACCCATGCACAAAAAAATAGGGCGTTGGTGTGTGCTTTGGACTCGCTGCTTGAGAAAATCTTTAATAGCAGCGAGAACCTCGTTGATACGCACTCAATCTTGTATTACGGGGCATGTCGTTTAGCTAACGTAAAGTTCCCAAATAGTGACGGAGCTATTCGACCAAAGCCTGCTGTACCAGCCTGGCAATGCAGGATCGAGAGGTGTATCGATGGGGCCAGGGTACTAATTGGCAAACTAATCTGCTTCATGGAGGGCAATACACGCCCACGTGTGATGCGCTTTGTGAGGCGGGCGTTCTCGGGGACTGAAATCAGCCCTCGAAAATACATGTCCCGTGTTACAGAGCGCATTGACTTCCTGAAGCAGAAAGTTTGTGCACGGGCAAACCGTATTCGGCGGTATAAGCGGCGAGTTGACCGGTACTCGCAAAATCGCATGTTCCAGAGCGATGAGAGGTGGGTATATAGCGCTTGGGAGTGACCAGAACAAAATGTGATGGACGGCTGCCGCCCGGATGATGTCGCCACGAGTACATTCTGGCGCAGCATGTGGTCGGTGCCCGTCTATCACACTGAGGGTGGCTGGATGCGTGATGTCGAGCGCGTGTGCGAAGCTATACCAGAAATGGAGAAAGTTGACATCAGCCCAACAGATATAGCCAGAGCAGTCCGTCCGTTACCGAATTGCAAGTCTCCAGGACCGGACGGACTGCAAAACTTCTGGCTAAAGTGGTATAGCAGCTCACACGCGAATCTAGCATCTCAATTTCAGTCATCCTTAGAGTCTGGGTTGCTGCCTGAGTTCCTAACAACTGGTGTTACCCACCTGCTCCATAAAACAGGTGGTACCGCGGAACCTAAGAATTATAGACCGTTATCGGTCTTTGTGTCGGTGTTTGTCGACGGTCTATAAACATCTTACATCCATCCTGAGAGCGAAAATTAATCATCACATTGAGAGTAATTTAATTATGTCTGCCTCTCAGAATAGATATCGGAACAGGTCCCGCGGTACTAAGAAGCTACTCCGCATAGACATGGCCATAAGCCAGCAGGTTCGTCGGTCCCACAAGGATTTGTAGACATGCTGGACAGATTATAAGAAGGCCTACGACTCTGTTCCACATACATGGCTCACGAGGGTGTTGGAGTTGTACAAAATAGATGCAACTCTGCGCACCTTCCTTGGGTTATGTATGGGGCAATGGAAGACGGTTCTTCGCTATCCAGGATGTCGACCAATCCAGGGGAGTGATGAACCTATATGGATTAAACGGGGAATATTTCAGGGCGACAGTTTGAGTCCTCTTTGGTTCTGCTTAGCTCTGAATCCTCTAAGCACATTGCTGGAGGATTCGGGGCTGGGCTATCGGTTGAGAAGAGGTGGTCAGGCCATATCTCACCTTCTTTACATGGATGACCTGAAACTCTTTGCCCCCAACAATTTGCGACTGATGGAGTTACTGAAGGTAACTGAAACTTTCAGTAGCGCGATCAGAATGGAATTTGGTGTGGACAAATGTGAGAGCGGGGGGGGGGTGCGAGGGGGGATTATGGAATCCGAAGGGATTCAACTCTCGGATTTTTGGGTATGTTGGAAGCGTTAGGCATTAACGTTACTGACATGAAACAATCGCTGAAGGAGCGCTTTTTTGGCCGCCTGAAAAAAGTATTGAACAGCCTTTTGTCGGGCGGGAATAAGGTGCGTGCTTTCAACGGTTGGGTCATGCCGGTTTTGATGTACTCTTTCGGCATACTCAAATGGACTCAGACCGAACTCGACGCCCTGGATAGGAGGGTCCGTCTGCTACTGACTGCAAACCGGATGCACCACCCACGATCATCGGTGAAGAGACTGTACATCCCGCGGAAGTGTGAAGGTCAAGGTTTTTTAAACGCTTAGACTCTCCACAACCGCGAGGTGTGCAGCCTCAGAGAATATTTTCTTGAAACCGACGTGGGTATGCATCGCGATGTGGTCGCAGTGGACAAAAGACTCACCCCGTTGTCCATGGCTAAAGAGATCTGACGCAAACCTGTAAACTCACTACTGATGACCGCAAGGAGGTATGGAAAGGCAAAGAGCTTCACGGGCGCTTTTATCGGGCTCTTCATGGGCCTGATGTAGATTTCTTGGCGTCCGTGGCCTGGCTACGGTTCAGTGACCTCTTCGGAGAAACTGAAGGCTTTGTCTGTGCGATTATGGACGAAGTTATCTTGACGAATAATTACCGAAGGCATATCATGAAGGACGGGACGGTTGACGTGTGTCGGGCATGCCACCGTCCGGGTGAGTCCATCAGACATATTATCTCTGGTTGTTTTCGTCTTGCTAACAGCGAGTATTTGCACAGGCATAACCAAGTAGCCAGGATTATTCACCAGCAACTTGCTTTAAAATACAAACTTTTGGATTCTAAGGTACCGTATTACAAGTATGCGCTCGACCCAGTTCTCGAAAATGACCATGTCACGTTGTACTGGGATCGGTCTATCATCACTGACAGAACTATTGATGCCAATAAGCCTGATATAGTGGTGATAGAACGATTAGCGCACCGCACAATGATAATCGATGTCACCATTCCACATGACGAGAACCTCGTGAAAGCTGAGAAAGACAAACAAATCAAATATCTTGACTTAGCACACGAGGTTGTCGATACGTGGAATGTGGACTCGGCTGTCATTGTGCCGATAGTCGTTACCGCCAACGGCCTGATGGCCAAAAGCCTCGACGACCACCTGTCGAAGCTGTCGTTGCGCGGTTGGATCAAGGGCCTTATAGAGAAGGCAATACTCCTCGATACAGCTCGCATTGTGAGGAGGTTCCTGTCTCTGGAGCCCTAACCACCACCTACCGGCGGACTACTATTTTTTTTATTTTTAAATGTTTTTTTTAATGTTTTCTTTAATAATGTAAATTATATGTGAAAAAATAAATAAACGAAAAAATAATAATAAGTTACTAATAAATTTAAAATAATTAATTGATATATATATATACGAACGAATAAGAAAAGTGAACAAAACTATAGTAATTATAATAATGGTTTTCACATTGTTATGTACTAACTTATTAGTACATAATTAATAAAATAAATTAATAAAAAACAATTTATTTATTAAATTGAATTCTGTATTAATAAAACAGTAGTTGTCTTCCTCCTCTCTCCTACTTGATCTATGCTGTGCCCGACAGGGTCCATAATTGTGACTAACATAATAATTTCCCTAGCATCTGTAAACATTACGCTACGCAATAAAGAATTGAGAATTGAGAATACATACATTGAGAGGCTTATGCTAGGTAGTAATACATTGAAACCGTGACCTCTAAACTATGTTAGTACCTGTATCTTAGAAGATCAGTTTCCCTTCGCAACAATGTTAAAAGCCAGTAATTTTTACAGCTCTGTTGATAGTTCTAGTTCTAGTTGGAGATAGTTCTAGTTGTGCGTAGCGAGCCCGGATTGACAGGTAAACGAACTTTTTGTGTTTTTTAATAATTTGACTCAAAACACAGTTATTCACTCAATCGAATATAGTATTGCCCAGATTGAAGCTTAATTTTATTGATAATAATACTGTGCTATGTGTTTGTTATTATTCCTGTTTTATGACTTTATATGATTAATTTGGTAAAAAAAGTGACCTTGGGGCTAAAAAATAACAAATTAATCGGGTGCACACCCCGTACATGGGGAAAGTATTAACAGATCATTGACGAGCGTAATTTAAAGCGCGTTAATACTTACCTCAGCCCTGTTAAAAATTAACCTCAATACAGGGTTTGTATTAACAACAGACTTTTTCTTAAAAAATGAATATAATTCTGAAAGCATATTTTATTATTTATTACAGACAACTAGCATTACAGTAGCCCAATGCGATAGTGTAGACAAAAATAATAATTTCAATAATAAAACAATTAAATAAATAAAAGTTTAAGTCCCGTGTAAAAGGGGCGAGCCTACCGCTTTCAGCTGGGACTTTCCAGACTCCTAGCTGCTACTAAAAGTTTTACTGTTTCCTTTTCAAGTAAAGTGCAGTCAATGAATAGGGAGGAATTTCGGAATGTGAAAAAGAAGAAGATTATGAAACTAACGGTGAAGAAAAACCTGCAAATACTTGAATCTAAAGAGAACTTAAATGTCCGCAGGGCCCGCAGTGGACCCTAAATCTACAAAAAAAGGGTTTAGTTTGTTCATAATCAACATAAGCCTTTTTAATGTCCCCACTGCTGAGGCACAGGCCTCCTCTCTGTGAGAGGGTGTAGGCCATAATCCACCACGCGAGCCCAATGCGGGTTGGTGGATGTCACATGTCTTCGAAGTTTTGGTTCTAGGACATGCCGGTTTACTCACGATGTTTTCCTTCACCGTTTTGAGAGCAGTGGTGATGTACAACTTGTTAGTCGCGGTGAATACTGGCCCACCATTGCTTTACAAAAAAAGAAAAAACACTTGTCCGAAAGAAAAAATGTCGGAAAGAGCAGAGCGTAAGAATATTTTTTAACACACTTTAATATTTTTTGCGGCATGTTTGTACGCGATTTTCATCTACTACAAAACTTTAGATTGAACTGTAACTCTGCACGAAGACAGTTTGTTCTGTATCCCCCAATGGGTTAAAAATAAATGTTGACAATGAAGTTTATTATTTCTTATCACTTAGGGATACTTAAGTTTAAGTCCCGTGTGAAAGGGGGTAGCATCAGCTGGGCACAAAACCGGACTCCTTGCTGCTACTAAAAAATTTACTATGTCCTTTTCAGGTGCTGCCGCAGCTGCTGCCGCAGGTACTGGCGCAGTTGCTGGCAAATATGGTCCCAGTATTGGTGCGTAGGACATCATATTTTTTTATTTGTTATATGAATACTTATTAACTACAATGAACAAATATGAAAAGAACTCTTAAACTGTCTTCATCAGCGACAAAGTCAGTACTGTTATAACATTGACACTTGGAAAAAAAAAAAAATATTTTCAAAAAACCCGACTGTAAAAAATAACTGAAAAGTTCCCAACAAGTCACTTTTCAAGCAGTCTGATGCAGTTGGTGGCTGTTATCTTAGTTCAATTAATGATTTCATGCCAAAAACTGCATCAGGCTGCTTGAAAGGAGACATGTTTAGAATTTTTAAATTATTTTTTATAGTCGGGTTTTTTTTAAATATTATTGTTTTTTTATTCCCTATATTTTAGTGAGTTATATTTTTGGAATTGCCTCCTCGAATCCTTTATTTTGATACATTCTACTTACAACTTTCATTTTAAGTTAAGAAGAATCAATTGACGAAGAATTATCAAAATCGGCCCACGCGTTTGGTCTCTACAGGGTGTAACGGAAAGGTGTGATCATATTTTAAGAACTGCATCTGCCCATCGATATGAACTTTGTATGGAAAGTACAATTTTATTTTTGGGAATTTTCTTTTCTTTCCTATTGAAATTTGTTTATTTTCATGGGCAGAACCGGCTCTTAAAATATGACCACACCTTTCCGTTACACCCTGTATAATGCCACAAAGGAAGAAACATACATACATATATACATACATAGGGTGATAAACACATAACCGGCTGTCGCATTATAGAGAAGGCATGCTGCAGTTACTGTCTCCAGAAATTGACGATCTTCACGGCCAGCAATGTTCGGGTATGGGGCCCAATTCTGTAACTTTGAGTTAAGCAACACGCCATCGACACTCTATCGACACACAACAGACATTATTTTGCCACTGTTGCAAATTTGGTATTATGCAATAACTTCCAAATGCTATTGACATATTAAATTAAAATATTTATATATTTTACACCTACTACTAACTATTACAATACTACTACCAATTATTACAATAGTCTTATTATGGCGTTTCAATGGCACTACAGTGGCAAGGCAATGACCATAAATAATTTATAGAATACCAAATGTCAATGACTATTCTATTGAGACACCACTGACACACTACCGACACACTATTGACAAGTTTGTTATTTTAAAGAATTGGGACCCTGATAACTGTTAATTTTCTTGTATTTGTCTCATTCCCTTCGAATTTCACTCTTTTGATTTATTTTACTTCTACCCTTGTGACTCTACTTCTTTCTGAAATTCTGACTGATTTAAGTTTATTTTCTGTTTTTGTTGACAAATGGATGTTTCTCTATTCTGACACCTGACAGCAATCAGGTGTCAAGATTGTGTAAAGAGTTCAAGACCGTAGTTGCGTTCCAGTTTACTCATCAGGTTCCAGTTTACTACAAAGCAATAGGCGACATTCAGGAATGTTTTGTTCCTCGTTTATTTAACTGAAGTGAATGGATACGCGAGCGATGCGTATTAATTGTTAATGATAAATGATAAATGATGTTTATTCAGTAAATAGGTTACAAGGAGCACTTTTACACGTCAATGTTTTTGTCAGTTTAAGCTAGATGAGGCCGATGTTTCCTAGCTGACTACCCTGAGAAGAAACACCGAAACAAACTCAGAGGTCAAAGTCTCTTTTAGTGTTCAAATCCATACAATGTGTACTGGTTAAATCATATGAGAACCATGTACGTTTATGTCTGGGATGAGCTTTATGAAGAAAACAACACACGAATTCGAGTGGATCTGTCCAGACAGTGCAAGCATTTGTCAGTCATCGCGAAGCTCAACTCAGAACTTTGAGGAGCTCAACGAACCGACAAACAATACCAAAGTAAGGACATTTGAGTAGGCTGCAAAAATACTCAAACTGCCAGACAATCATAAAATCTACATAAATATAACGACATACATAGTTCTCGCGTTCACATTAGTCTATATGAGGACCATGCAGCTTAGTATCTGTAGTGGTCTTTTGAAGAAAGAACCAAACATATTTGAGTGGACCTGTCCAGTCAGTGCAAGCATTTGTCAATAGTCGAATAGCTCAACTTAAAAACCACTAAGGAGCTCAATGACATGAACAATACCAAAGAAGAGACATTTGGGTAGGCCGCAAAAGTATACAAACTATCAGACAACGTTGAAAATTACTGTAAAAAGGAGGAGAAAATAATAATGATAACCCACATAGAATGTTTGTTTGGATTGTTCCTTTTTCTTACGACATTCGGGAATGTTTTGTTCCTCGTTTATTTAACTGAAGTGAATGGATACGCGAGCGATGCGTATTAATTGCTTGTTTGAATTGTTCCTTTTTCTTATTTGTTAACACACAACTGGCCCGTGGACTTTATCTTCCTTCCTTTTTAAGTTGAATATTTCATAATTTTGAATATTTGTTCTTATATATTTTTCTTCTCCTCCTCCTCTCTTTCCCTCCTAAGATACAGGATCCTCCTAGTTTAGGAGGTAGGGCTCAAATCTTGTATTGACTGTACCTACCTTACCCATCTTGAGCACACTACTTTTCTTGTTTAATTTTCTAATTACTTGTAATTTTGTGTACTCTAAAATATGTGTCAAACGTGTGTTAATGCTAATAAAATATTATTATTATTATATTTTTAGTGTTACATGATGACGTATAGTGAGAATGATTCTTTTTTGTCAGCGTGCAGTGACAGCGATAGCTTTAGCAGTATCCCGTCTCTTGCTGACACGCTTGAGTCTCATTTTTCCGATGTCCCAAAGAATCTTAATGTAGTCCATATTGATGCCCAAATTATTCCGGCCCATTACCCTGACATGCTGGCTAATTTAGACTGTAAGAACATCCATGCAATCCTCGTCTCTGAATCATGGCTAAAACCATGCCTGCCTTCCACTTCCTACTCTTTACCCGGATACCAACTAAATAAAAATGATCGCTCTAGCCGTTGTGGAGGCGGTGTTGCCATATATCTTCGAGCTAACATTCCTTTCTAAATTGTTGATATGTCATAACAGCCACCACCGTAGAATGCTGGCGATCATCTCTTCATAGAAGTTAATCTTCATCATACGAAGATTCTGCTTGGTGTTTATTACTCTCTCTCTTTGCGTATCGATTATTTTTCCTCGTTTGAAAGTCTCCTAGTTGAACTCATGCCTTCTCACAGTCACACTATTATAATAGGAGACTTCATCACTTGTCTTCTCAAAAATAAAGCACGATCTTCCTCAATCCAGTCCACTTCACATACCTGTAATTTATCTCTTCTTCCTTTAAGTGCCACTCACCACTCTCCTAACTGTACCCCTTCGCTACTTGATCTCATACTTGTTTCTTCTACGCAACATGTCGTTATGCATGGAAAATGTACAGCTGATGCCTTCTCTTATCTTCCTCTCCTATAAAATTCACCCTCCTAAGGCAAAACCTAAGGTACTTCTTCAGCGAAGTTTTGGTGGTATGGACCTTGAGAGCCTTCGTGAGGATGCTCGCAGCATTGACTGGTCAGATCTGATTGCCGTTGAGTCAATTGATGTAAAAGTCAATATACTCAATAGCAAACTTCTCCAGCTATACGATGTACATGCACCTGTTCGACTTGTCAAAATTAAACATCTGCCGGCTCCGTGGCTAACAAATGATATAAAAGATGTGTTGCGGAGGAAAGCAGCGGTTACATCAAGATTCAAAAGCGGACCAAATGCCTTGAGTTGAGAAAAATATGTTGCAATCTGCAGGCGCAGCAACTTGGTGTGTAGAGATGCCCGATGCCGTCACATTCATAAGTCCGTTGAAAACGGTGACCCAGCCAAAGTATGGAAGTTTCTTAGATCAGTGGGAGTTGGAAAGTCACGCCAAGATTCCATTCTTAAAGATATATCTATAGATCTTGAATTACTTAATCAACATTTTTCCACTTCGTCTGACTTCAATGGTGCTATCAAAGCAAAAACCTTAAATGGTCTTTCTGCTCTTCATAATCCCGAGTATCCACCATTTTTCTTTAATTAATTTTCGGATTGTGATGTTAAAAAGAGTATAGAATCAATATCATCTAATGGTAGTGACTGTATTAGTCGCAAGATGATACTCCCTATCCTCGACGAAATCCTTCCTGTCATCTGTCATATCCTTAATCATTCCGTATCCTGTGGTGTTTTTTCCTCTTCTTTGAAAGATGCTCAAACTACTCCACTTCCAAAAGAGTGTTCTCGTGTATCCTTCTCTGAATTCCGTCCTATCTCCATTTTACCGTTTCTGTCCAAAGTCCTGGAACGCTTTATCCATAGCCAACTTAGTGCTTTCCAGTGCAAAAACCGCCTCCTTAATGTTTTACAATGCAGTTTTCGTCCAGGTCATAGCAATAAAACAGCTCTCGTTAGCATTGCGGACGATATTAAACTTGGTATGGAAAACGGTAATTTGATGGTCCTATCTTTATTAGACTTCAGCAATGCTTTTAACACCGCCGATTTTGATATCCTACTCGGCATACTCAGCTCTCTTAACATATCTCCAACGGCAACTGATTGGTTTCACAGTTACCTGTGTGGCCGCCAGCAACGTATTTCTATCGATGGTTCATCCTCGTCATGGTATAACACCTCTGCGGGCGTACCACAGCGGGGCGTGCTATCTCCTCTTCTTTTCGCTATTTTTATTAATTCAATTTCCAATGAACTTCTCTCATCCTACCACCTTTACGCTGAGGATCTGTAAAAACATTACCAACAGATAAATCTGTATTTACTGACATGACATAAGGACTGTTTGAATGCAGATTCATGCGCGAGAGAGAGGTTAATATTAACATATCCTTGTATCTAACCGATCGGTCGGGATATTTATCACCACGGGTTTTAAAAAAAGTCATGTATTTTCTAACAAACTTACATATTTCTACAACATAAATAGATGGTAAAGTAAGTATTCTATGTTTTATGAAAAAAGGATTACAAGTTTCGGTTTGATCAATATTAACAATGATTCTAATTAATTTCTTTTGGAGAATGAAAAGCGTAGGCGCGTCAGTGCTATTTCCCCACATTATTATACCATAGCTGAGCCATGAATGAGCATAGACGTAGTAGGTTGTAAGTGCAGTTTGGAAGTCGGTAGTAATTTCTCTGTCAATTGAGGACCGATTTTAGTTTAGTTTAGTTCTGGGGTATAACAACTAAAAAATTAAATAAAAAGCTTTTTTACAAAAAATAAAACAACCGACTTCAAAAAAAAAATACACTAAAAATTACTTTAATTTCGAGGGTTGAGGATAAATTCGAAAGAATTACCTCGCCCCTGGGCATTCAGGGCAGGGAGGAACAGGGGTGGGTTTTAGTCTCGGTTCTCGTGGATCGCTCTCGTGGGTGGACGTGTGAGCTATACACAGCGCAAGTTTTCGTAATATCTACGTCGTCGCGATTTCGAAGTTGCAAAGAACACCAACTAAACACCTATCGGATCCTAATTTATCGTCTAAAACAGACAAGGAATGGGTTACTTCGAGGCAAAGCAAGAAAAAAAGGGATGATAACGAATCGAATAGTGATTCCTCACGAATATCGCAGGAGAGTAGGAGATTTAAAGCTTGCTGTTCAACGAGCGCACTGAACGAAACATTGAACGCATTCCGCGAAAAAATGAAGGCCATGCATATCCTATTGACTACCATGAAACAGCAACAGGATGAGAAACACGCTGCTATTCAAGCCGACATCATGGAGATAAAAAAGGAGGTAGTTGAAATAAAAACTAAAAACTACGACACGGAAGACATAATCAAGAACCTAGAAGGAAAACACAAAGAGTTGGATCAAGTGCACCTAAAACTGGTTGATTCTAACCGTAAAAATGAAAATAGGATGAAGGACCTTATACAAAAGGGTATATTTCTGGAAAAATATAATAAGTCACTGGAAAATCGTATAGGATGGCTGGAGCAGAAGGAGTTAAACTTAAATGTTGAGTTAATTAATGTACGTAAACAAGAGGGCGAAAACATCAAGGAAGTAGTTGAAAAGATTGGGAAAGAACTGAAGGTGAGGGTAGATTGCATAGAAAAGGTATGGAGAGTCAGAGGCGAGGGGAAAGTTACACCAGTTATTGTAAAAATGTGTAACAAAGAAACGCGCACTCAATGGCTTAAAAGCAGGAAACAACAGCTGACGAACCATTCAATATACAACGACAATGATGATACCTGCATCTACATTAATGAAAATCTTACACGTCAAATGCGCCAACTATTCTGGACAACAAAGCAGAAATTAAAGGATGATTTCAAGTTTATTTGGATACAAGATGGAAAAATTTTAATAAAAAAGAGTGAGGTCGAGAACAAAGTACATAATATCTGTTGTGAAAGCGACATAAATAAATATATAACTGTTAATGAGGAGAACGGAGAGTAAATATATTTAGAATTATATATACAAACACCAAAATTAAAAAAGAAACTGTTACTATAAAATAAAATAAATAGAAACCAATCACCTTAATATAAACATGAATACTGAAGACTTACAGGACATTATTTACTCAAGATATGAATCTACAAAGCAATGGATAGATCATTTAACACAATATAAAAATAAACTAAAAATCATACACATGAATATCCGCTCGTTAAGAAAGCACTTTAATGAATTTATTGTACTCATAAAAGACTGTTTACCTAGATTAGAACTAATATGCCTAACCGAAATAAATATATAAGAGGAGGAAGTTTACAATTATGAGATAAAGGGTTTCTGTTCATACTACTTAACCAGAGAGGAAAGAACGGGAGGTGGTATAATAATCTATGTACAGGAACACATTCAGTTTGAAATAATAAGAAAACATTACCTATATTGTGAGCTAATGCATTGTCAAATAGTCACGAAAGGCAAAAAAGTAGATTTAATAATTACTTACAGGCCTCCGCGTATGAATAAAGCACACTTTGTAAGCGAACTCAAGAAAATAATACAAGATATTCCTGTTGGAAATGAGTTAGTGTTTATGGGAGACTGCAACATAAACATTTTGCAAGGGGAAACTGATTTACGCGCCAATGAATATTTAAACACCCTTAGTGAGTTAGGTTTGGAATGCTGCATACAGGATATTTCGCGAGACGAAGTGCTATTGGAGCGACGAGTGACATCGTGCATCGATCATATTTTTATGCGTAGTGCGCGACCAGCCGGTGAGGTGCACGCCTACGTACTAACAACCAAAGTGTCCGATCACCACATAACGGGACTCACGATCGAAATAGATAGACAGCTGCTGCCTCCTTGTTATCGCACGACGCTTAATAATGAAGCGGTTAAAACTAAGTTATGGAATGTAGAATGGAATAATCTCATGTGTATTGAAGACCCCTTAAAATTGTATCAGCGACTGTGCGACATTTTTAGCGACATCTACAGTACATCAAAAACAAATAAGTTAGTAAAACATCGGGAATCCTTCATATGGGTTGATAAAAAATTGCAAAATATGCTAGAATTTAAAGATGTATTGTATCGAAAATGGAAAGCAAACCCTAAAAACATGTCACTACGACTTGAATATACAAAATATCGTAATAAAGCAAACAAGGCTGTAAATGTTGCTAGAAACGCGCACAGGCGACAAGAGATAAAAAACTGCAACGGAGACATGAGGAAGGTGTGGGAGTGTGTGAAAAAGTGGCTTGGCAGGAAAAAGCTGAATATTGATGACGTGATACAAAAATATTTTATAAGAAGTAACGAGAAACTGGATAGCGTATGTAACAATTTTTGTCAAACATTTACTAATGAAATTGGTTTGTTAAAGCAGAAGCATGTATGTAATCGTTTATTTTATAACAGAAAGGAATATGTTAAAGAAAGTGATGTGAGTTTTAGATTTAAAAAGGTCTGCCCGAGAGACATATGCATAATTATAGATAAGTTAAAATGCAGCAAGTCCCCAGGGTTCGATGACATTAGAGTACAAGATTTAAAAACTATTAAATTCCCAATTAGCCAAGTTATTGCACATTTCATTAATGCATGTATAGATCGACAGTTATATCCTAACGAATTAAAGATTTCAATTATTAGACCAATTTTTAAGGGGGGGAAATACAAAGAATACACAAATTATAGGCCTATCGCGATATTGAGCGTAATTAATAAAATAGTCGAAAAAGTTATTATGAGCCAAATTACAATGTTTTTAGAAAGCTATAATATTTTAACAGATGCGCAGCATGGTTTTAGGCCAAATAGAAGCACGGCAACAGCATTAAGTAAGTTTACCAACGACATAAATAACTCACTGAATTCGAAAGAGGTGGTTTTATTAACTTTTATTGATTTTAAAAAAGCCTTCGATACTCTGGACCATGAGGGCTTGCTGTAGGCTATGGATGAGTGTGGAATACGAGGACCTGTAAAAGAGTGGTTCAGCCTAGGCAATATCTAGACAAAAGATACCTAAAGGTTAGGCTTAAAGGAGTAGACAGTGAACTCGGTAAAGTCAACTATGGTGTGCCGACCGGGTCAGTTTACGGGCCGGTGGGGTATATCATGCACGTCAATAGTATGGTTAATGTAATTAAAAACTGTAATACCTATATGTATGCAGACGACACGTGCTTGACATACAGCGGCCGGGACTGTGAACTGATCCAGTCGGCAATCCAAGAGGATTTAGATAATGTAGTCAAATGGGCGCACGATAATGGTATTCTTATTAATATTAATAAAACTAAGTGTATGTTGATATCGTCTCCGTATAACCATTTAGCTAAAAATGCCTGTATCTCGGTAAAGGGTCACTCGTATGAATGCCTCCATGATAACAAAGTTAATTGTCAATGTGAGTGTATTGAGCGCGTGGCGAAGTATAAGTACCTAGGATTAACAATCGACGAAACATTTACCTGGGACGCTCATGTAGACACGGTGTGTAATAGATTGCGCTCTGTACTAGGTAAACTTAAAAACTTAAAGTATGTAGTTAGTAGGCGGATACTCTTTATCCTCTACCATGCACTTGCAGAGGCAACAATAAACTACGGTTTGGGTGGTTATGGACTGACGTTTCCGGTACATTTAAATAAAATTAAAAAATTGCAAATTAGGTTTTTAAAATTACTAGTAAACAAGGCAACTAAAGACAGTATAAATAAGGAGTACGAAAAATTGTTTAAAATTTGTAGAATATTACCTATACAGAAAAAAGTAAAATTAAATATAATCTTAGAACAGCACAACAAAACCGAACATCAAATAACGAAAGTGTATAACCAACCAAGCCGTAAAGTAAAACAGAGGGACAAATATTCAGTCCCTAAAGTGAATAATTACTTTGGTCAAAGGATGCGGCAGTGGCTTATTCCAAAATTATTAAATGAGCTACCAAGCCAAATGGAAACTGAAGCCATTTCCAAAAACGCCTTAAAAAATGTCCTACTAAAACATTATCTAGGTTTGTGTCCATAGCGTTAGTTAAGGCGCAGTTACACGAATTTTAGTGATTTTGGATTGAACGTTATGTCTAAGCGACATGTCTTATTTCTTTGAAAGGGATATATATGTTGCTCTAGGAAGTTTTCTTCGTGATTTGATGTGTGAACGTTTGAAATTATTTATTTATAACATAGTGTAATAGATTTGTTAAGTCGTGTCTGACGCGGATGAAGGGTTGAGAGTCGCGCAGAATCTGTTGAGCGTGTTTTTATGGAACCTTCACCATTTTAAGGGTAATTTGGTTGTTCACCTTTTGGTGTACCTACGTGTTTTGGTATGATACCTGTTGTTTTGTGTGTAATGGATAAGTTAATGCTTCTGATTTGAGAAAGCGTTCCTTGATGGGCGAGTCCTATTACTGGGTCGACGTGAGACGCGTTGCATGGGCTCGGCATGGAGCGCGCCAGCTAGCTACTCAAGGTCGTTGGCATATAGCTGCGCCTTAAATAAATAGTTATGTTATGCAGGCGCGAGCCCGCCAGTCTAGCATGCGCGCGCGGCGCATTGTAGTGTTGTGACCCGGCTTGCGCTGGGTTGTCTCCCTCCAGCGAGATGCGGCGGCGGTCGTCGGGACGATTAGATTGTGTGCGTGCGCTGCTCATGCTGGCCTGGCGGGCCAGAGGCCGCGCACTTACATTTTTTATGTTTTTATAGCAATCATGATGTACCTAGTATTATGACGTATGTATGTACGAGCATGTATCCACGAGAATACTGCCGACAAACTGTACTGCAGTTTGGCAGAATACTTATGTTTGAAACAATTTGTATTTAAGTTTATGAATAAAGGAAATAAAAAAAAAAAAGTCAGTAATAGTCTGATACGCCCTTCCGCTTCCACCAGAGCGAAGAAGTCATAGGATGATTTCCCACCCCCCCAAAAAAAAAAACCGGCGGTTGCAGCCGCGTCGAGCTCGAGCGACGAGTATTTCTCCCCTCTGACGTCGCCAACACCTGTACGTCGGCAGGGGAGAGGCTGGCCACCGAACAGCCCGGGACTTAGGGGCCAATCGGCCCCAAGCCGGGTCCCCGCTGCCGGTGGTTGTGTGCAGCGCATGAGATGGACTCAGTCCATTAATGAAAACGCCATGCGCGCATACTATGGGTCTACAGAGGGGGGAACTAACCTTACTGCGTACCGTGCCAGGATGCTATCTCTGTTCCAGGAACTAGAACCAACCGTAGACGTCTCGGCGCAACGATTGTCGGATCAGGTGCGAGTCATCCAACGTAATCACAGGTTGGACGATGCTGTATTTAATAGGCTGCGCTCAGAGGTACTGAGCAACCCTATCATCTCTAACCCGACACAGACCGTGGAACAAGCGCCTGCTATTGACGCAATAATACCACCGCGGCTCAATAATATAAGTGATGAGGCAGATGATAGGGTTGTCACGGTAAGTAGCCAGTGCAACGATCGACCGAGGAGCGCACTGGAGGATGCGCTTCGCGAGTATAGGTTCACTGCGACCGAACTTAGACCCCGTTTACCACGGTTACCCATGCACAAAAAAATAGGGCGTTGGTGTGTGCTTTGGACTCGCTGCTTGAGAAAATCCTTAATAGCAGCGAGAACCTCGTTAATACGCACTCAATCTTGTATTGCGGGGCTGTTGCGGCATGTCGTTTAGCTAACGTAAAGTTCCCAAATAGTGACGGAGCCATTCGACCAAAGCCTGCTGTACCAGCCTGGCAATGCAGGATCGAGAGGCGTATCGATGGGGTCAGGGTACTCATCAACAAACTAATCTGCTTCAGGGAGGGCAATACACGCCCACGTGTGATGCGCTTTGTGAGGCGGGCGTTCTCGGGGACTGAAATCAGCCCTCGAGAATACATGTCCCGTGTCATGGAGCGCATTGACTTCCTGGAGCAGGAAGTTTGTGCATGGGCAAACCGTATTCGGCGGTATAAGCGGCGAGTTGACCGGTACTCGCAGAATCGCATGTTCCAGAGCGATGAGAGGTGGGTATATAGAGCTTGGGAGTGACCTGAACAAAATGTGATAGATGGCTGCCGCCCGGATGATGTCGCCACGAGTACATTCTGGCGCAGCATTTGATCGGTGCCCGTCTGTCACACTGAGGGTAACTGAATGCGTGATGTCGAGCGCGTGTGCGAGGCTATTTAAAAAATGGAGAAAGTTGACATGAGCCCAACAGATATAGCCAGAGCAGTCCGTCTGTTACCGAATCGGAAGTCTCCAGGACCGGACGGACTGCAAAACTTATGGCTAAAGTGGTATAGCAGCTCACACGCGCTTCTATCATCTCAATTTCAGTCATCCTTAGAGTCTGGGTTGCTGCCTGAGTTCCTAACAACTAGTGTTACCCACCTGCTCCATAAAACACGTGGTACCGCGGAACCTAATAATTATAGACCGATAACGTGTTTGTCGGCGGTCTATAAACTTCTTACATCCATCCTGAGAGCGAAAATTAATCATCACATTGAGAGTAATTTGATTATGTCTGCCTCTCAAAATGGATGTGTAGGAACGGGTCCGGCGGTACTAAGGAGCTACTCCTCATAGACATGGCCATAAGCCAGCAGGTTCGTCGATCCCACAAGGATTTGTCGACATGCTGGATAGATTATAAGAAGGCCCACGACTCTGTTCCACATACATGGCTCATGAGAGTGTTAGAGTTGTACAAAATAGATGCAACTCTTTTAATTTCGTTTCTTTCTTTACTGTTTTCAACAAAGCTTGTTTATTTACCAGTAATCTTTTTGGCATCCGATGAACCGAACCACAGAGCATATAACCGTCCATAGACGCTCGCGCGCTCCATGGTTTGTCTATGACATTGACAAATGTTATCGGAGCGTTAGCCGTCGGCCTATGGTTATTTTATATTTATTTACATTCACAAATATTTTTATTAAAATTATATGTTTCACTGTCATTTTATTTATTTATATAGTTTTTATGTATGTATTCCGTGAGCGTATCCGTGGCTTCATAGGCCCTATCAGAATACCAGCGCTGTGATATTTATTTTATAAATGTCGCAGCATATGCTGAGATAGGTGCTTTATTGGCCTCGCACAGGTCTAACCTATGTTTTTTCTTTATATTTTTTATGTATTAATATTGTTTTGATGGTATATTGTAAAATAATTGTGTTTTTTTGTGCGAAGCACAAAATAAGCTTTTTTCTTTCTTTCTTTCAACTCTGCGCACCTTCCTTGGGTCATGTATGGGGCAATGGAAGACGGTCCTTCGCTATCTAGGATGTCGACCAATCCAGGGGAGTGATGAACCTATATGGATTAAACGGGGAATATTTCAGGGTGACAGTTTGAGTACTCTTTGGTTCTGCTTAGCTCTGAATCTTCTAAGCACATTGCTGGAGAATTCGGGGCTGGGGTATCGGTTGAGAAGAGGTGGTCAGGCTATATCTCACCTTCTTTACATGAATGACCTGAAACTCTTTGCCCCCAACAATTTGCGACTGATGGAGTTACTGAAGGTAACTGAAACTTTCAGAAGCGCGATCAGGATGGAATTTGGTGTGGATAAATGTGCAGTCATGCATGTAAAGCGAGGGGGGATTATGGAATCCAAAGGGATTCAACTCTCGGATTCCATACACCTTAAATCCCGCTCCTCGACCGAAACATACAAATATTTGGGTATGTCGGAAGCGTTAGGCATTGACGTTACTGTCATGAAATAATCGCTTAGGGAGCGCTTCTTTTGCCGCCTGAAAAACGTATTGAACAGCCTTTTATCGGGCGGTAATAAGGTGCGCGCCTTCAACGGTTGGGTCATGCCGGTTTTGATGTACTCTTTCGGCATACTCAAATGGACTCAGACCGAACTCGACGCCCTGGATAGGAGGGTCCGTACGCTGCTGACCGCAAACCGGATGCATCACCAACGATCATCGGTGATGAGACTGTATATCCCGCGGAAGTGTGGAGGTCGAGGTTTTTTAAACGTTAAGACTCACACTTCGCAGTTGTGGAGAGAGAGTCTTAACGTCAGCTTCAGAGAATATTTTCTTGAAAACGACGTGGGTATGCACCGCGATGTGGTCGCAGTGGACAAAGGACTCACCCCGTTGTCCATGACAAGAGAGAACTGACGCAAACCTGTAAACTCACTACTGATGACCGCAAGGAGGTATAGAAAGGCAAGGAGCTTCACGGGCGCTTTTATCGGGCTCTTCATGGGCCTGATGTAGATTTCTTGGCGTCCGTGGCCTGGCTACGTTTCAGTGACCTCTTCGGGGAAACTGAAGGTTTTGTCTGTGCGATTATGGACGAAGTTATTATTCTTTATTGTACACATATAAAATATAAATAAAACACAAATTAACAATTAGTTACAAAGGCGACCTTAACCCAGCATTTGGGTTTTCTTACAGCAAACCTCAGGGTGAAAAATACAATTGCATAAGTAGGTAGGTACATCTTAAGTGCACAACAATAACTTAAAATAAATCTGTTACTTAAATAAACTAAACAAATATGTGATACATAAACATACTAAATACTATGGGTATGGCTAACAAAGAAATCCTTTTACAAAACATATTACGGGTCATGCCGACAGGAAGTGTTCCCTAATTCCTCTCCTAAACACCTCCAACGAAGGGCTAGCCCTAAGAGTGTGTGGAAGAGAGTTCCAAAGGCGTACAGCACGAACAGTAAAGGATCCACTGTAACAACTAGAGGAGTGGGGAGGGAACCGAAGGAGAAGGGCAGATGATGAGCGGCAAGGTTTTCCTCTTGGAAAAAGATACTCAAAGCGTTCCCGAAGATACAAGGGCGAGTTGGGATTGTGAAGAACTGAAAAGAGTAAAGAAAGAGTGTGAGTATCCCGACGCAGCCGAATAGGCAGCCACCTCAATCGCTTCCGAAATTCCGACACATGGTCGTACTTCCGGAGGCCAAAGATGAAGCGTATGCACAAATTCTGCAGACGTTCGAGCTTATCAAGGAGTTCCTCCGTCGCATCAAGGATGCAGACATCAGCATAGTCCAGAAGAGGTAGAAGGAGAGACTGAGCAAGAGTAATTTTGGTCGGAAAAGGCAGGAACTTCTGGAGGCGTTTCAGCGACTGAAAAGAACAAAACACCCTCCTGCTTACTTCCGCAATGTGAACATTCCAAGATAGGTTGCAGTCCAGGAAAACGCCTAAGCTTTTGACCTTTTGGGAATAGGCTATAGCGACGGCATCGTATAAAACAGGAGGAAGAGACTGGCCACTCAACAGATTTACGAAGTGTCTGCCACCAATAATGAGAGCTTGTGATTTTGTTGGATTAACTAAAAGTCCAAAACTTTTAGCCCACTGACTGATGTTTTTAAGATCATTATTGATGGCATCGATAGCTCCAGTAAGCTCTTCAGGTTTAAAGTGGCGATATAGCTGCAAGTCATCTGCATAGAGATGGTAATGTGAAGATAGGACCTTAGTGATAGCGTTAATAAATATAGAGAAAAGAAGAGGAGAAAGGACGCCACCCTGAGGAACACCCGCACCGAGGTCGCACCAGTCAGAGGAAGCCTCCTCCGAGCGAACCGACTGCGAGCGACCCCGAAGATAAGAATTAAACCACCCAATCACAGGAGGAGATATGTTAAGAGAGGATAGGATACCTAAGAGGATGTCAAAATCAACTGAATTAAAAGCACTGCTAAAGTCCAGTAAAATCAACACTGTAAGAAGCCTGTGTTCCATGGCCAGTCGGATGTCGTCAGTTATTTTAACTAGTGCCGATACTGTGCTATGGCCAGGGCGGAAACCAGATTGATAAGGACTTAGCAGGCTATTAGAGGAAAGGAAATGAGACAATTGATTATTAACAACACTCTCAAGGACTTTGGATAGGATTGGAAGTATGGAAATGGGACGATACTGGGAAACTGACGAGGGATTAGGGACTTTGGGTAGAGGCAGAACATGTGCTTTCTTCCACGCAGAAGGAAAGCAGCCAGTAAAGAGAGAGTAGTTGATAGTGTGGAGGATGACAGGAGCGAGTTCATTCAGGATAGGAAGAAGCATCTGTAGTTGAAGACCATCATCGCCCACCGCTTTCGTGGATATAGATGTGATGGCCCGCTTAATATCCCCTTCTGTTACTGGTTGAAATGAGAATGAAGTACATATTGGCAGTGGAAGTTTAGAGAGATAGTCAAGAGTGGAAGCTTTAACGTTATCGTCCAGAACGACAGGTGGTTTGGAAAAATGTAAATTAATTGCGTTAAGGTCAATATCCGGCGTGCTGTCATCCACAGCTTTGCCGACACCAAGAGATTTGAGAAATTGCCATACTTGTGCTGTTTTGAAGTTTTGAACAGAGTTGTGGATATGGCGCCTTTTAGCATCGCTACACATACGACCGCAGCGATTTCGCAGTTTTTTGTATAAAGACCAGTTCTCATCAGTTGGGTCCCGTTTGTACCGCCTTTTAGCCTTGTCCCTCTTCGACATGGCGCTTCTAACGCTGTCACTCAACCAGGGAGCCGGCAGATGCTTCACTCTGACCTTTTTGAGTGGGGCATGCACATCAAAAAGTTTCAGCATTATCAAGTTGAATTGAGCTACCTTGGCGTCCACGTCATTGCTATCATAAACAGGAGACCAGTTAATATTGCTCGCATCCTCCCCCAAACGATCCAGATCAATGTTCTTGAAGCTGCGAAGGAAGAGAAATTTAGATTTACGTTTAGGAGGACGAATTTTATAAGAAAGAAATATAAGGTCATGGTAAGAGAAAGAGGCAGAAAGCTGTCCATGCGTGGCCACTTTGCTTCCATCAGAAACCAGAATAAGGTCTAATAGTGAAGGGTTACAGTGGGGAGCATGATGGGTAGCGTTAAGCTGAAGAATATGCATGTTGACAGAAGAGACAAGGGACTGGAGTTTACGGCTGCGCACATCATCCTTGATCAGGCAGGTGTTGAAGTCTCCGAGTATTATCGTGTGATCGTATAAAGAAGAAAAATATTCCAGTTTTGATTCAAGAGAAGAGAAGTAATCAATATGACAGGAGGGACTGTAAAACACACCTAAAAGTAACTTGGTGTGGTTGAAAGTAATTTCTATAAAGAGGTGCTCAGCGGATTTGGAATAATTACTCGGGGACCGATCAATGACTTTGTATGTAATGTCTCCACGGAGATAAATGGCGACCCCTCCACATCCCTTGCCAGTCCTGTCATTACGCACAAGCTTGTAGCCAGGCAACGAATACTGCGTTGAAGGAAGCGCAGGTTTGAGAAATGTTTCCGAAACAAGGACAGCGTGAATAAGGTCTGAGTCGAAAGAAGATAATAAATCGGAGTGATGAGCAGGAACGCTTTGAGCATTTATATGTACTGCATTAAAAAAATTTCTATATGAAGCAAAAGTAGAAAAAAGTTGGTCGCGGAGCTGTACAGAGTCATCACTGAACGCACTAGCATAGCTCTCACCAGAGGAATCAGAAGAAGAACAGGAAACAAAACCGCCATCAACATTACCAAACATGACACAAGTATAAAAATATAATGAATACAAATATATAAAATAATACCAACGATTACCAAAGAAATACAGAAATAACAGTTATGTAACTGTCACTTCAAAGATCCTCGATGCACTCGACATTCTACCGAAGATAAAAAGACTCTTATCCAATTACTTACAAAAAATAAGAAATGTTTCCGAACGAACAATTTGATATCAATGTAATATCTTGACGAATAACTACAGCTGGTCGATTCTGTTAACAGCTCACCGTGAAAACTTAGGCGGAGTGAGCGTGAAGTGAGCTCAAGTGAGCTGTCATTCTACCTTGATTGTATGAATTGACAGTCCACTTCACATTCACTTCACCTAAGATTTCACGGTGAGATTTTACAGAATAGCACTACCGGAGGCATATCATGAAGGACGATACGGTTGACGTGTGTCGGGCATGCCACCGTCCGGGTAAGTCCATCAGACATATTATCTTTGGTTGTTCTCGTCTTGCTATCAGCGATTATTTACACAGGCATAACCAAGTAGCCAGGATTATTCACTAGCAACTTGCTTTAAAATACAAACTTGTGGATTCTGAGGTACCGTATTACAAGTATGCGCTCGACCCAGTTCTCGAAAATGACCATGTCACAATGTACTGGGATCGGTCTATCATCACTAACAGGACTATTGTTGCCAATAAGCCTGATATAGTGGTGATAGACCGATTAGCGCGCCGCACAGTGATAATCGATTTCACCATTCCACATGACGAGAACCTCGTGAAAGCTGAGAAAGACAAACAAATCAAATATCTTGACTTAGCACACGAGGTTGTCGATATGTGGAATGTGGACTTGGCTGTCATTGTGCCGATAGTCGTTACTGCCAACGGCCTGATGGCCAAAAGGCTCGACGACCACCTGTCAAAGCTGTCGTTGCGCGGTAGGATCAAGAGCCTTATAGAGAAGGCAGTACTCCTCGATACAGCTCGCATTGTGAGGAGGTTCCTGTCTCTGGAACCCTAACCACCACCTACCGGCGGACTACTATTTTTTATATTTTTAAATGTTTTTTTATGTTTTCTTTTAAAAATATTTAAAAATGTAAATAATATGTGAAAAAATAAATAAACGAAAAAAAAAAATAAGTTACTAATAAATTTAAAATAATTAATTTATATATATATATATATATATGAACGAATAAGAAAAGTGAACAAAACTATAGTAATCATAATAGTGGTTTTCACAATGTTAGGTACTAACTTATTAGTACATAATTAATTAAATAAATAAATAAAAAACAATGTAATTATTAAATTGAATTCTGTATTAATAAAACAGTAGTTGTCTTCCTCCTCTCTCCTACTTGATCTATGCTGTGCCCGACAGGGTCCATAATTGTGACTAACATAATAATTTCCCTAGCATCTGTAAACATTACGGTACGCAATAAAGAATTGAGAATTGAGAATACATACATTGAGAGGCTTATGCTAGGTAGTATACATTTAAACCCTGACCTCTAAACTAGGTTAATACCTGTATCTTAGAAGATCAGTGTCCCTCCGCAACAATGTTACAAGCCAGTAATTTTTACAGCTCTGTTGATAGTTCTAGTTCTTGTTGGAGATACGAGTAGTTCTAGTTGTGCGTAGCGAGCCAGGATTGACAGGTAAACGAACTTTTTGTGTTTTTCAATAATTTGACTCAAGACACAGTTATTCACTCAATCGAATGTAGTATTGCCCAGAATGAAGCTTAATTTTATTGATAATATTGCTGTGCTATGTGTTTGTTATTATTCCTGTTTTATGATTTTATATGATTAATTTTGTAAAAAAAGTGACATTGGGGTTAAAAAATAACAAATTGATCGGGTACATACCCCGTACGTGGGGAAAGTATTAACAGATCATTGACGAGCGTAATTTCAAGCGCGTTAATACTTACGCCCTGTTAAAAATGAACCTCAATACAGGGTTTGTATTAACAACAGAATTTTTCTTTAAAAATGCATATAATTCTGAAAGCATATTTTATTTTTTTATTATTTATTACAGACAACTATCATTACGGTAGCCCAATGCGATAGTGTACACGAAAATAATAATTACAATAATAAAACAATTAAATATATAAAAGTTTAAGTCCCGTGTAAAAGGGGCGAGCCTACTGCTTTCAGCTGGAACTTTCCAGACTCCTGGCTGCTACTAAAAGTTTTACTGTTTCCTTTTCTAGTAAAGTGAATCAATGAATAGGGAGGAGTTTCGGAATATGAATTAGAAGAAGATAATGAAACTAACGGTGAAGAAAAACCTGCAAATACTTGAATCTAAAGAGAACTTAAATGTCCGCAAGGCCCGCAGTAATAAGGACCCTAAATCTACAAAAAATGGTTTAGTTTTTTTATAATAATAATAATAATAAATCTGTGGCTCGACTGTCAACCGAACTGACAAGAAAAATTTTCTCTGCATATTTTATCAATTACATCAACAAATTATCTTATTTTAAACGTCCAAAAATGCATACAATACCAGACAAAAACTGCAGTAATACCTACAATATATAAATAATAAAAAAACAATAGTGAAAATGACAAGAAAAAGTTAACAATGACGATGAATGAAACAGTGAGAAGAGAAAAATGTTGACGAGAGCCGCAGCACTGAGAGCACGCCCACCACCTCCGGCCTCGTCGCTCAGCTCCGCCTCGCCGCCGCCGGAACCCAGCCCCACCGTGAGTGCTGTGACACCGGCCGTGGCAGTTGCGTCGAGCTCCAGCGACGAGTTCTTCTCGCCGCCCACGACACCACCACCTGCGCGTCGACGGGGAGGACGCCGGCCGCCGAGCGGCTTAGTACCTCGAGGCCCACCGGCCTCTGATAGGGTCTCAGCTCCCGGCGGAAGTGTGCAGCGCATGCGATGGACGCAAGCCATCAATGAAAACGTCATGCGCTCATACTATGGGGCTACAGAGGGAGGTAACAACCTGACCGCGTACCGTGTTCGGATGCTCTCTTTGTTCCAGGTGCTTAAGCCAGCCGTCAACGTTTCGGCCCAACGACTGTCGGATCAGGTACGGGTCATCCTGCGTAATCATTATTTGGATGATACTGTACTTGATCGCCTCCGAACTGAAATGGGTAGCCATGTTATTGCCCCTCCGTCGCAGACTGTGGTACCAGTTGTGGTACCACCGTCCAACCATGCTCCCAACCACGCTGACGAGGAGTGTAATGACATGGTTACAAACGTAAGTACCCACTGCAATGATGTATTGAGGAGTGCTTTGGAGTGTGCTATTCGGGAATATCGCAGCATGCCGCTCGAGCTTAGGCCACGCTTACCTCGTTTACCCATGCATAATAAGAATAGGGCGCTGGTGGCTGCTCTGGATTCGCAGTTGTCAAATTACTTTGATGACTGCGAAGACCTCACCGATACACACTCGATACTGTACTGCGCGGCTGTAGCGGCATGTCGTGTAGCTCACGTCAAATTTCCTAATGACAGAGCTACACGACCGAAGCCAGCCGTGCCGGCTTGGCAGTGCAGGATCGAGCGTCGTATTGGTGCGGCCAGAGCACTCATAGGCAAACTAATCTGCTTCAGGGAGGGCAACACTCGCCCAAGAGTGATGCGCTTTGTGAGACGGGCGTTTTCGGGGACTGGTGTCAGCTCCCGTGACTATATGTCCCGTGTCACAGAGCGTATCGACTTCCTGAAGCAGAAAGTATATGCATGGGCAAACCGTATTCGCAGGTATAAGAGGCGAGTGGAGCGGTACACCCAGAATCGCACATTCCGAAGTAATGAAAGGTGGGTGTACAGGGATTGGGAGCGACCGGACCAAGGTGTGACTAATACGCACCTGCCGGATGATGACGCCATATACTCTTTCTGGCGCAGCATCTGGTCGGTGCCTGTCTGTCATACGGAGGGCGATTGGATTCGGGATGTTGAGCGCGCGTGCGATCAAATACCAGAAATGGGGGCAATTATCATCAGCCCCCAAGATATAGCTCGTGCAGTCCGTCCGTTAGCTAACTGGAAATCTCCAGGGCCGGACGGGCTGCACAACTTCTGGATAAAATGGTTTACAAGGTCGCATGCTCGCTTGGCATCTCAGATCCAGTCTGCCTTAGAGTCAGGGTCGCTGCCCCAATTTCTCACTACAGGAATAACCCACCTGCTCCATAAATCAGGTAGTACTGCGAAACCTAAAAATTATAGACCGATCACGTGCTTACCGACGGTCTATAAGGTTCTTACATCCATTTTGAGAGCTAAGATTAACACACATATAGATAGTAACTATATCATGTCTGCCTCTCAAAATGGATGTAGGAATGGGTCCCGCGGTACTAAGGAGCTTCTCCTCATAGATATGACCATTAGCCAACAGGTTCGGCGTTCCTGAAAGGATCTGTCGACATGTTGGATAGACTATAAGAAGGCCTATGACTCAGTTCCTCATACATGGCTCATGAGGGTGCTAGAATTGTATAAAGTTGATGCAACGCTACGCACCTTCCTGATGTCATGTATGGGGCAATGGAGGACGGTCCTTCGCTATCCAGAATGTCGACAAATCCAGAGGAATAGCGAACCGATAAGGATCGAGCGGGGTATATTCCAGGGTGACAGTTTGAGTCCGCTTTGGTTTTGCCTAGCCTTGAATCCTCTAAGCACACTGCTGGAGAATTCAGGACTAGGTTAGCGGTTGAAGAGAGGTGGTCAGGTTATATCTCACCTGCTTTACATGGATGACTTGAAACTTTTTGCCCCCAACAATCTGCAACTGATGGAGCTACTCAAGGTAACTGAAACCTTCAGTAGTGCCATCAGGATGGAGTTTGGTGTGGACAAATGTGCAGTCATGCATGTAAAGCATGACTGCACATTTGTCCACACCAAACTCCATCCTGATGGCACTACTGAAGGTTTCAGTTACCTTGAGTAGCTCCATCAGTTGAATCCGTGGGAACTCAACTCTCGGATTCCATAAACCTGAGATCCCTCTCTCCAACCGAAACCTATAAGTATTTGGGTATGTCGGAAGCGTTAGGTATCAATGTTACTGACATGAAGCAATCGTTGAAGGAGCGCTTCTTTGGCCGCCTGAAGAAGGTATTTAATAGTCTTCTATCGGGCGGAAACAAGGTGCGCGCCTTCAACGGTTGGGTCATGCCGGTATTGATGTACTCTTTCGGCGTACTCAAATGGACTCAAACAGAACTTGACGCTCTGGATAGGCGTGTCCGTACACTGCTGACTGCATTTCGAATGCATCACCCACGTTCTTCAGTGATGAGACTGTATATCCCGCGGAAGTGTGGAGGTCGAGGCTTTTTAAATGCCAAAAACCCTCCACAACCGCGAGGTATGCAGTCTAAGGGAATATTTTCTAGCTGCTGACGTGGCCTTATTCCACTCTCCTTGGCTAACGAGAACTGGCACAAACCTCTAGTGCTTGACACTAACGATCGCGGAGAAGTATGGCAGAGTAAGGAACTTCACGGACGCTTTTTCCGGGCCCTACATGGGCCCGATGTAGACCAACTAGCGTCCGTAGCCTGGCTGCGTGTTGGTGACCTCTTTGGGGAAACCGAAGGTTTTGTCTGTGCAATTATGGACGAAGTTATCATGACGAAAAACTACCGGAGATTTATTGTGAAGGACGGCACGGTTGACATATGTCGGGCATGTCATCGTCCGGGAGAATCAATCCGCCACATAATCTCTGGTTGTTCTCGTCTAGCTAACGGTGAATACTTGCATAGGCACAACCTTGTAGCCAGGATTATCCATCAGCAACTTGCTCTGAAGTACTCTCTTGTGGAATCGGAAGTGCCGTACTACAGATATGCGCCCGACCCAGTTCTCGATAATGGTCATATCTCATTGTACTGGGATCGGTCCATCATCACTGACAGGACTATTGTAGCCAATAAGCCTGATATAGTGGTGGTGGACCGAATCGAGAGGCGTGCAATGATTGTTGACATTACCGTCCCACATGACGAGAATCTCGTGAAAGCCGAGAAAGATAAACAAATCAAGTATATTGACTTGGCTCGCGAGGTTGTCGACATGTGGGATGTGGACTCAGCGATCATTGTACCGATAGTCGTGTCAGCCCATGGCTTAATAGCCACGAGCCTCGATCAACACCTCAGGAGGCTCTCGTTAGGCGGCTGGATCAAGGGCTTGATTCAGAAAGCAGTACTTCTGGACACGGCTCGCATTGTCAGGCGGTTCCTCTCTCTGGAGCCCTGACCGCCGGTAGCTTGGACCCTGTTCCCGATACCGGTGGGCTACTATTTTTTATATTTTTAAATGTTTTTTATATATCCGTTTTTAAGAAATATTTAAAAATGTATTGAATATGTTAAAAAAATTAATAAACAAAATAATAATAATAATAAAACTTTATTGCAGACCATAACAGATCCATAAACACATAATTTCTAAAAAAAGTACAAAAACAATTCGATTAAATTAAGTTAGAATATACGAAAAATGTCAAATAAATAATCATTATAATTAAATGTCAGTTAATTAAAAAAATAAAAAATTAAAATAATAAATTCATTCAAAAAAAAAAAAACAATGTCAACAAGTTATATTAATAAATAAATAAGACAAAAAAAATTAAATAAAATCAATAATACAATAGAACAACCATATAAAAAGAAAAAACAATACAAAAAAAAAGAAAATGGCACAACACAGTATACACTCAAGCAGCTATTTCCAGCCATCGCTTGTAGGTCTTGGTAGCATACATTCTATCAGCAAGTTCTTTTACTATACTGTTTCTACACGTACCAATCCTGGACATGAATGATACGATTCTGTTCCTCTGAATGGCATTGAACGCATTCAACCATGCTTCCGCGAACATGCCAGAGGCACTACAGTTTCGCTTCAACCCCATTAGGTGTCTGAAGATGTTGTTACCTAACCTGAGTCCCACTGGTACCCTGCTCAGCTCCTCAATCAGATCGTTTATGTACAGATTAAACAGGTCGGGAGAGGTCAAACCCCCCTGCCTAACACCACATGCCAGCCGATAATCCTCGGACACAGCACCGTCCCATCTAACATTATTATTCTGATTACGATACCAAAATTTGAGAAGCCCCGTAATCACAGCTGGAACATTATTCCGCTCTAGCTTTCCCCACAGCAGGTCATGATTAATTGTGTCAAAAGCGCGACTGAGGTCGAGGAAACAGGCGTAAACACTGGTTTCCTGATGGACATAACACTTGACAACCTGTTTGAGGAAGAATATAGCCATATCCGTTGACACTCCAGGCCGAAAACCAAACTGACCGTCGTTAATCCTAATTGCCGGACTCAGCTTTTTATGGATCAATCGCTCAAGCACCTTGGCCACAACTGTCGCGAGAGAGATAGGTCTGTAATTGACCATGCCCGAGACATCACCTGTCCTGTTTTTAGGGACAGGAACAACTACAGTGCGAATGAGATCCGCTGGCAAATAACAATGACTAGCACAAAGGTTAAAAAACTGTGTCAAAACACTACAGATATACTGGCCCGCATTCACTAAATGCTCTAAACTAAGGCCGTCATAACCTGGAGACCTTCCACACTTCATACCTCTGAGCACGGCAAGTACGTCATCGGTTGTGACATGGAAGGCTTCCCCACCATTGCTATACTGCAACTTCTTTACTGACTCAACGTGCGACTGCCTGACAGGTGGCGACACAAAAAAGTGTTTGCGGAATTTATTCGCAATAACAGTCTTATCCGTCTCCCCTTCCACATTAACAGGAGTACCAGTTTTCGGATTCAGCTTCTTAACTTCCTTCCAGAATTTTACAAAATTTTTAGACGATTTATGTCGGGCCAGTATGTCCATTTTGATTTTATCTTGATTATTCTGTACGTATTTGAGGGCTGTTTTAAACTCCCTACGCGCGATAGACATTTGTTCATGATAATATCCCGAGCATGGCCTACCACACTGAACCCACTGTAAAAAAGTTTGCCTAGCCAGAACGTGAAACTGTCTCACATGATAGTTCCAACCTACCACAGTATGCTTAGTCTGTTTTGTACAGTAATATGTACGTTCCACAGACGATTGCAACGTTTGAACAATATCCGAGTAAAATAAATCAATTAACTTGGTATGTTCCGAATTCGTACACAATTCACTATCACAACAAAGATTTAAGTAAGTTTTGTTACGCATTTCACTAAAATTCTCATTACATAATTTACAAAATGTATCTATTTGTTTACTATTCCTGTTACCCCATATACATTTAATACGTTCCGAAGTAGTATCTGCAGTTATTGCTTTACAAATAATGTTATCAAACATCACCTGTACCACAAGCGGAAAGTGGTCAGACAGGAACGCGTCATACAGCACGCATACATGACTCACTATTGCCTCGGCCGCCACGGAGACAACACAGTGATCGAGCCATCGACGCGAACCGTTAGCGTCACTGATAAAAGTATGAGTGTTTACGTCTAGCCACTTACAGTCAATACAGGATAACGCCTCTTCCGTACAGTAGTCCATCAACTCTTTCCCAAACCTGGCACCGGGGTGGGCATTGAAGTCCCCCATCACAAGCACAGTTTCAATGTCCATACTTTCTATAATAGCACTTATATTCGCAAGACACTGTGACAACACCGGGAAGTTGTCTTCACTATCGGTAGGCATGTACACACTGAATACTAACATGCTCCGGTCCCCGCGCCTGAGTTGCACTGCAACCATACGGTCGTTATTGCACTGCACAATTTCCACGTAAACACAATGCTTATCCCACAGGAGCGCCACACCACCGTACGGTCTCCCTCGCACCACTCCCCGCTCCGTGTCAATTGCAGATACACCATGGCTGCCAAACTGTTTGTTTACTGTACTTAATAAGTCCAAATCATGAGGGAACAGCCATGTTTCTTGAAGTGCAATTATCTGGTATTCATCACAGAACTGTACAATTTCTTGAAAAGATTTTTTAAGTGATCGGCAGTTGTATGATAAAAGTTTAACATTGCAGTCCATCAGTGTTTATTTGGTGAAATCTTGCACGTGGCTGTTTTCTTTTTCTGGATATAGCTGCGTTCCCAGTATCGCCTGAAAACTATGTCAGCAGGCCAGAATTGGTCCCCATTATCATTTAAAAATAAATCCACCTTTTTAAGTGGTACAACTACCTTAAATGCATTAAATTGGTTATCCACTGTATTTATCTTGTAGACTTTGACATCAAGGTTCGTGTTATGCTTAATAAAACCTAAAATATCTGTAGGAGTTGTATCTACGTGCACTCTTGACACGTACAGGGACACAGTTCTATCCGCAGCCCTGAAGTTAAATTCGTTGAGTGGTTGAGCCACACCTCGCCTATTTTTTATTTTCTTGCGCCCGTATTGGACTTTCGTCCATCCCTTCCCAATATTCGCAGTGGTAGCACTCTGCAGCTTTGCACCACTTCTAACAGCATCCGCCATCGTCAACGTGCTCAAACATTTGTTTATGCCGTCAGCTGTTAGCGTTGATTGCGTCACAGCGACCGCTGTTATCGTCTCGTGCGCACCCGCGGCGCGGTCATTTGTTATTCGCATTTCTCGCCTCTCATGCTCCCCCGCCACGATCCCACCAGACTCAGGCCGCTGCGAATCAAGTTCAACGGTCACCGCAGTCGCAACCATCTCACAATTTTGTTCTACCCGCATACTTGCATTCTCAACGGCACAACAATCGGATGAAGGAAAAGACAAAGGAAAAGATTGCGAATCTTGCCTTTGATTCTGTTGTCCTGATAGGCAATTTTCAGTACGCATGACATGCACCAATTCTTTTAATTGCTGTATTTCTTTCTTCAAAGACTCGATTTCTTCCGATACCGCCGACGACTGTTCACTCCTCGAAGCTCGAGCAACTTCCATCTTCAAAATACTCATCTCTTTCAAAAAAGTAGTCACATCGATGTGGTCAAATGTAACCGGCGGTAGCTTATTTAGGTCCTTGGCCACAAACATAGGCAGACATTCTGGATTCCTTGACAATTTTTATAATTTCTTGCACACTCTTCCGTTGATTGCCTTCCTTCCTTCTCATAACTTTCTTGGTTGGGGCCAACAACTTCAACGCAAGTAGCCTTGCAGTCTCAATTTCACCGTCGGTGTATGCACTCGAACATATTTGTATAATTGCAGTTTCTGCAAGTGTATCCACTTTGTTGCTAACAAAAGCTAACAATTCACTTATTACAATATTGCAGTTACTACACTCAGAAATAACATTATCACAGCTCGCAGATTTATTTGGCGGCGGTGAGTTAAACATCGTGCGTGCGCGATGAGTGCGCGACGCGGACTCCGATTATAATCAACATCAGCCTTTTTAATGTCCCCACTGCTGAGGCACAGGCCTCCTCTCTGTGAGAGGGTGTAGGCCATAATCCACCACGCGAGCCCAATGCGGGTTGGTGGATGTCACATATTTTCGAATTTTTGGTTCTAGGACATGCCGGTTTCCTCACGATGTTTTCCTTCACCGTTTTGAGAGCAGTGGTGATGAAATAATTTACAAAAAGTAAAGCACCTGCTTTTTTTTGTGTTTGAACTCACGACCTACAACTTGTAAGTCGCGGTGAATACTGGCCCACCATTGCTTTACAAAAAAAGAAAAAGCACTTGTCCGTAAGAAAAAATGTCGGAAAGAGCAGAGCTTAAGAATATTTTTTAACACGCTTTAATATTTTTTGCGGAATCTTTGAACGCGATTTTCATCTACTTCAAAACTTTAGATTGAACTGTAACTTTGCACGAAGACAGTTTGTTCTGTATCCCCCAATGGGTTATAAATAAATGTTGACAATGAAGGTTATTATATTCTTATCACTTAGGGACACTTAAGTTTAAGTCCAGTGTGAAAGGGGCTAGCATCAGCTGGGCACAAAACCGGACTCCTTGCTGCTACTAAAAATTTTACTATGTCCTTTTCAGGTAATAATACACACAAAAGACGAAACGGCAGTGCTGCCGCAGCTGCTGCCGCAGCTGCTGCCGCATATAGTGACAATACTGGTGCGTAGGACATCATATTTTTTTATTTGTGAAATGAATACTTATTAACTACAATGTACAAATATGAAAAGAACTCTTAAATAAATTAAATATTTTGATGTATGTTTAAATGTATGTATGTTTCTTCCTTTGTGGCATTATACAGGCTGTAACGGAAAGGTGTGGTCATATTTTAATAACTGCATCTGCCCATCGATATAAACAACTTTCTTCAAGATAATCAAAGAAAATAAAAAAACAAATTTTTACCTCCCATACAAATATTGATCAGCTAATGATGACTTTGTATGGAAAGAATAATTTTATTTTTGGGAATTTTATTTTTTTTCCTATTGAAATTTGTTTATTTTCATGGGCAGAACCGGCTCTTAAAATATACCTTTCCGTTATAGCCTGTATAATGCCACAAAGGAAGAAACATACATACATATATACATACATAGGGTGATAAACATATTACCGGCTGTCGCATTAAAGAAAAGGCATGCTGCAGTTACTGTCTCCAGAAATTGACGATTTTCACGGCCAGCAATGTTCGGGTATGGGGCCCAATTCTGTAACTTTGAGTTAAGAAACACGCCATCGACACTCTATCGACACACAACAGACATTATTTTGCCTCTGTTGCAAATTTGGTATTATGCAAAAACTTCCAAATGCTATTGACATGTTAAATTATAATATATATATTTTAGACCAGACTACCAATTATTACAATAGTCTTATTATGGCGTTTCAATGACACTACAGTGGCAAGGCAATGACCATAAATAATTTATAGAATACCAAATGTCAATGACTATTCTTTTGAGACACCACTGACACACTACCTACACACTATTAAATTAAATTAAATAAATTAAATATCATTTATTTCAGGCATAAAATAACCCATATCATAAAATCAGACACAAGAAATAAAATAAAAATTACAATAAAATAAAATTAAAATTACAATTAAATTAAAATACAATTAGATTAAGATAAAATAATAATTAATCGAAAATAAAATAATAGTCAATAATACCATGTCAAAAATAGATTAATTATCAAATTATTAAATATTTAAACGACTAAATTACTCTCCTCACAAATGATTGACTATTGAAAAGCTTGTTATTTTACAGAATTGGACCTCTGATTACTGTTAATTTTCTTGTATTTGTCTCGTTACCTTCGAATTTTACTCTTTTGATTTATTTTACTTCTACCCTTGTGACTCTACTTCTTTCTGAAATTTTGACTGATTTTAGTTTATTTTCTGTTTTTGTTGACAAATGGATGTTTCTCTATTCTGACACCTGACAGCAATTAGGTGTCAAGATTGTGTCTAGAGTTCAAGACCGTAGTTGCGTTCTAGTTTACTCATCAGGTTCCAGTTTATTACAAAGCAATAGGCGACATTCGGGAATGTTTTGTTCCTCGTTTATTTAACTGAAGTGAATGGATACGCGAGCGATGCGTATTAAGTGTTTGTTTGTATTGTTCCTTTTTCTTATTTGTTAACACACAAATGGCGTCGGACTTCATCTTTCTTCCTTTTTAAGTTGAATATTTATAGATAATTTTAAATATATGTTCTGATATATTTTTCTTCTCCTCCTCCTCTCTTTCCCTCCTAAGATACAGGATCCTCCTAGTGTAGGAGGCAGGGCTCAAATCTTGTATTGACTGTACCTACCTTACCCATCTTGAGCACACTACTTTTCCTGTTTGATTTTCTATTTACTTGTAATTTTGTGTACTCTAAAATATGTGTCAAACGTGTATTTATGCTAACAAATTATAATTATTATATTTTTAGTGTTACATGATGACGGATAGTGAGATTGATTCTTTTTTGTCAGCATGCAGTGACAGCGATAGCTTTAGCAGTATCCCGTCTCTTGCTAACACGCTTGAGTCTCATTTTTCCGATGTTCCAAAGAATCTTAATGTAGTCCATATTAATGCCCAAACTATTCAGGCTTATTACCCTGACATGCTGGCTAATTTAGACTGTAAGAACATCCATGCAATCCTCGTCTCTGAATCATGGCTAAAGCCATGCCTGCCTTCCACTTCCTACTCTTTACCCGGATACCAATTAAATAGAAATAATCGCTCTAGCCGTTGTGGAGGCGGTGTTGCCATATATCTTCGAGCTAACATTCCTTTCTCAATTGTTGATATGTCATAACAGCCACCACCGCAGAATGCTGGCGAGCATCTCTTCTTAGAAGTTAGTCTTCATCATACGAAGATTCTGCTTGGTGTTTATTACTCTCCCTCTTTGCGTATCGACTATTTTTCCTCGTTTGAAAGTCTCCTAGTTGAAATCATTCCTTCTTACAGTCACACTATTATAATAGGAGACTTCATCACTTGTCTTCTCAAAAATGAAGCACGATCTTCCTCAATCCAGTCCACTTCACACGCCTGCAATTTATCTCTTCTTCCTTTAAGTGCCACTCACCACTCTCATAACTTGATCTCATAATTGTTTCTTCTACGCAACATGTCGTTATGTCTGATGCCTTCTCTTATCTTCCTCTCTTAAAAAATTCGCCCTCCTTAAGCAAAACCCAAGGTACTTCTTTAGCGAAGTTTTGGTGGTATGGACCTTGAGAGCCTTCGTGACGATGCTCGCAGCATTGACTGGTCAGATCTGATTGCCCTTGAGTCAATTGATATAAAAGTCAATATACTCAATAGCAAACTTCTTCAGCTATACAATGTACATGCACCTGTTCGACTTGTCAATATTAAACACCTGCTGGCTCCGTGGCTAACAAATGACCTAAAATATATATTGCGGAGGAAAGCAGAGGCTAAATCAAGATTCAAAAGCGGACCAAATGCCTTGAGTCGAAAAAAATAAGTTGCAATCCGCAAGCGCACCAACTTGGTGTGTAAATATGCCCAATGCCGCCACATTCATAATTCCGTTGAAAACGATGACCCAGCTAAAGTATGGAAGTTTCTCAGATCAGTGGGAGTTGGAAAGGGACGCCAAGATTCCATTCTTAAAGATATATCTATAGATCTAATATCTTGAATTACTTAATCAACATTTTTCCACTTCTTCTTACTTCAATGGTGCTATCAAAGCAAAAACTTTAAATGGTTTTCTGCTCTTCATAATCCCAATTATCCACCATTTTTCTTTAATTAATTTACCGATTGTGATGTTAAAAAGAGTATAGAATCTATCTCATCTAATGGTAGTGACTGTATTAGTCGCAAGATGATACTCCCTATCCTCGACGAAATCCTTCCTATCATCTGTCATATCCTTAATCATTCCGTATCCTGTGGTGTTTTCCCTCTTCTTGGAAAGATGCCCAAACTACTCCACTTCCAAAAAAGTGTAATCTTGTATTCTTCTCTGAATTCCGTCCTATCTCCATTTTACTGTTTCTGTCCAAAGTCCTGGAACGCCTTATCCACAGCCAACTTAGTGCTTTCCTGTGCAAAAACCGCCTCCTTAATGTTTTACAATACGGTTTTCGTCCAGGTCACAGCACTACAACAGCTCTCGTTAGCATTGCGGACGATATTAGACTTGGGATGGAAAACGGTAATTTGACGGTCCTATCCTTATTAGACTTCAGCAATGCTTTTAACACCGCCGATTTTGATATCCTACTCGGCATACTCAGCTCTCTTAACATATCTCCAACGGCAATTGATTGGTTTCACAGTTACCTGTGTGGTTGCCGGCAACGTAATTCTATCGATGGTTCATCCTCGTTATGATGTAACACCTCTGCGGGCGTACCACAGGGGGGCGTGTTATCTCCTCTTCTTTTCGCTATTTTTATTAATTCAATTTCCAATGAACTTCTCTCATCCTACCACCTTTACGCTGAGGATCTGTAAAAACATTACCAACAGATAAATCTTTATTTACTGACATGACATAAGGACTGTTTGAATGATTTCAGATTCATGCGCGAGAGAGAGGTTAATATTAACATATCCTTGTATCTAACCGATCGGTCGGGATATTTATCACCACGGGTTTTAAAAAAAGTCATGTATGTCCTAACAAATTTATATATTTCTACAATATAAATAGATGGTAAAGTAAGAATTCTATGTTTTATGAAAAAAGGTATACTAGTTTCGGTTTGATCAATATTAACAATGATTCTGATGAATTTCTTTTGGAGAATGAAAAGCGTAGGCGCGTCAGTGCTATTTCCCCACAGCCATTATTATACCATAGCTGAGCCATGAATGAGCATAGACGTAGTAGGTCGTAAGTGCAGTTTGGAGGTCGGTAGTTTTTTGGTACAGAAGGTTGACAAAATGGACAAAATTGATTTCTTATTCTGCCTTTTATTTCGGCGTGGAAATATAAGTAAAATGGAGTACTTAACATGTTGTATTCAACCTACTACTAACATATTTTTAACCGACTTCGAAAAAGGAGGAGGTTCTATGTTCGACTGTATGTATTTTTTTTTTATGTATGTCCACCAATTTCTCTGTCAATTGAGGACCAATTTTAGTTTAGTTTAGTTCTGGGGTATAACAACTAAAAAATTTAAAAAAGCTTTTTTACAAAAAAAATAAAACAACCAACTGCAAAAAAAAAATACACTAAAAATTAAAAAAATATTTTAATTTCGGGGGTTGAGGATAAATTCGAAAGAGTTACCTCGCCCCTGGGCATTCAGGGCAGGGAGGAACAGGGGTGGGTTTTAGTCAGTAAGAGTCTGACACGCCCTTCCGCTTAAACAGACCGGAAGAAGTCATAGGATGATTTCCCACCCCCAAAAAAAAAAAAAAACCGGCTGTTGCAGCCACGTCGAGCTCTAGCGACGAGTATTTCTCCCCGCTGACGTCGCCAACATCTGTACGTCGGCAGGGAAGAGGCTGGCCACTGAACAGCCTGGGACTTATGGGCCAGCCGGCCCCAAGCCGGGTCCCCGCTGCCGGTGGTTGTGTGCAGCGCATGACTCAGTCCATTGATGAAAACGTCATGCGCGCATACTATGGGTCTACAGAGGGGGGAACTAACCTTACTGCGTACTGTGTCAGGATGCTATCTCTGTTCCAGGAACTAGAACCAACCGTAGACGTCTCGGCGCAACGATTGTCGGATCAGGTGCGAGTCATCCAACGTAATCACAGGTTGGACGATGTTGCACTTGATAGGCTGCGCTCAGAGGTACTGAGCAACCCTATCATCTCTAACCCGACACAGACCGTGGAACAAGCGCCTGCTATTGATGCAATACCACCGCGGCTCAATAATATAAGTGATGAGGCAGATGATAGGGTTGTCACGGTAAGTAGCCAGTGCAACGATCGACTGAGGAGCGCACTGGAGGATGCACTTCGCGAGTATAGGTTCACTCCGACCGAACTTAGACCCCGTTTACCACGGTTAACCATGCACAAAAAAATAGGGCGTTAGTGTGTGCTTTGGACTCGCTGCTTGAGAAAATCTTTAAAAGCAGCGAGAACCTCGTTGATACGCACTCAATCTTGTATTGCGGGGCTGTTGCGGCATGTCGTTTAGCTAAAGTAAAGTTCCCAAATAGTGACGGAGCTATTCGACCAAAGCCTGCTGTACCAGCCTGGCAATGCAGGATCGAGAGGCGTATCGATGGGGCCAGGGTACTCATCAACAAACTAATCTGCTTCAGGGAGGGCAATACACGCCCACGTGTGATGCGCTTTGTGAGGCAGGCGTTCTCGGGGACTGAAATCAGCCCTCGAGAATACATGTCCCGTGTCACGGAGCGCATTGACTTCCTGAAGCAGAAAGTTTGTGCATGGGCAAACCGTATTCGGCGGAATAAGCGGCGAGTTGACCGGTACTCGCGGAATCGCATGTTCCAGAGCGATGAAAGGTGGGTATATAGAGCTTGGGAGTGACCTGAACAAAATGTGATGGACGACTGCCGCCCGGATGATGCCACCACGAGTACATTCTGGCGCAGCATTTGGTCGGTGCCCGTTTATCACATTTTGTTCAGGTCACTGAGGGTGGCTGGATGCGTGATGTCGAGCGCGTGTGCGAAGCTATACCAGAAATGGAGAAAGTTGACATCAGCCCAACAGATATAGCCAGAGCAGTCCGTCCGTTACCGAATTGGAAGTTTCCAGGACCGGACGGACTGCAAAACTTCTGGCTAAAGTGGTATAGCAGCTCACACGCGCTTCTAGCATCTCAATTTCAGTCATCCTTAGAGTCTGGGTTGCTGCCTGAGTTCCTAACAACTGGTGTTACCCACCTGCTCCATAAAACAGGTGGTACCGCGGAACATAAGAATTATAGACCGATAACGTGTTTGTCAACGGTCTATAAACTTCTTACATCCATCGTGAGAGCGAAAATTAATCATCACATTGAGAGTAATTTAATTATGTCTGCCTCTCAGAATGGATATAGGAACGGGTCCCGCGGTACTAAGAAGCTACTTCTCATAGACATGGCCATAAACCAGCAGGTTCGTCGATCCCACAAGGATTTGTCGACATGCTGGATAGATTATAAGAAGGCCTACAACTCTGTTCCACATACATGGCTCACGAGGGTGTTGGAGTTGTACAAAATAGATGCAACTCTGCGCACCTTCCTTGGGTCATGTATGGGGCAATGGAAGACGGTTCTTCGCTATCCAGGATGTCGACCAATCCAGGGGAGTGATGAACCTATATGGATTAAACGGGGAATATTTCAGGGCGACAGTTTGAGTCCTCTTTGGTTCTGCTTAGCTCTGAATCCTCTAAGCACATTGCTGGAGGTTTCGGGGCTGGGCTATCGGTTGAGAAGAGGTGGTCAGGCCATATCTCACCTTCTTTACATGGATGACCTGAAACTCTTTGCCCCCAACAATTTGCGACTGATGGAGTAACTGAAGGTAACTGAAACTTTCAGTAGCGCGATCAGGATGGAATTTGGTGTGGACAAATGTGCAGTCATGCATGTAAAGCGAGGCGGGATTATGGAATCCGAAGGGATTCAACTCTCGGATTCCATACACCTTAGATCCCTGTCCTCGACCGAAACATACAAATATTTGGGTATGTCGGAAGCGATAGGCATTAACGTTACTGACATGAAACAATCGCTGAAGGAGCGCTTCTTTGGCCGCCTGAAAAAAGTATTGAACAGCCTTTTCTCGGGCGGGAATAAGGTGCGCGCCTTCAACGGTTGGGTCATGCCGGTTTTGCAGTACTCTTTCGGCATACTCAAATGGACTCAGACCGAACTCGACGCCTTGGATAGGAGGGTCCGTACGCTGCTGACCGCTAAGTCTCTCCACAACCGCGAGGTGTGCAGCCTCAGAGAATATTTTCTTGAAACCGACGTTGGTATGCACCGCGATGTGGTCGCAGTGGACAAAGGACTCACCCCGTTGTCCATGGCTAAAGAGAACTGACGCAAACCTGTAAACTCACTACTGATGACCGCACGGCGGTATGGAAAGGCAAGGAAAGAAAAGAAAGAAAGAAAATACGTTTATTTACGGTAAACATGACGCAAAAAACAGAGAAACACAAAAACAAAGAAAAACTGGGGGAAAAAAATGCGTCACATCCACGCAAAACGGCCATCGCTCAGCTTAAGTGCTATGACCCTATGCAAGACAGAGCCCCAGCGCTGGTTTTCAGCGACAGCCGGCGCCGACGTCATGACGTCAACCGGTGCAGAAAACAATGAGTAAAACTTCTAAATATTATACAGCGTAAAAAATATTAATATTTAAGTGGTAACATTCCATTTCCTGCAACATGACGCACGCGCCGCCGGCTTTGATTTTAATCTGTGCCTCTCAGCTGTCAGTAAACTATCTTTGACAATGACAATGTTAGATTAGAATAGGTTATGTAATAAAAAAAATGGCTCATGGCGGCACTATGAAGGCGTTGGCAGGCATTACGCAATGACATTATATAATGAATGTTATGATGAGATAATAATAAATAGTTAAGGGAAATTGTATAGCGAGTAGTGTTATTGTTTTTGGGAAAAAGTGTTTATGAAAGTGTAGAACGATGTATATCACAAACACATTGATTTAACACAGAACGGAACAACAAAGATAGTAAGTAAAATTAAAAATAGATTTAGTCACTGCACAAAGACATTATACTCGTAGAGTAATAGTACTAAATTATAAATATAGGCATCGTATTGATTCAAAATAAAATTAAATAAAAATTGGATTGGTTTGAATTAAGTTAGGATTCATATAAATAATTGTTGATATAAATAATTGTATAATTTGTCTAAAATAATATGTAAAAAATTACAGGAACAAAGTGGTGCACTTAATATTAAAGGAATAAAAGTAGCAACGAGATATACAAATACAGGGACCCACAGAACCGCAAATTCCAAGCAGCCCACGCTATGGGAGATCCCACACCAAAGCCCGCAGGCCATGACCTCTGAGGTATGAAACAACACTAAAAGTACTAAAAGTGCATGGTCAAGAATGATGGGAAACTTGATTATATATGAGTAACTTTTTCAGTTGAAATTTGAAGGATTGTATTGTTTTCAGGCGTCGCATTGGTGGTGGGAGATCATTCCAACAGCGCGTGGCTGCAAACTTGAAACAACCCCTGAATGCTGCAGATCTGTGCAATTTCCCTGACAGTGGGCTTACCATGGAGCGAAGAGCATATTTTAAACGGTTTTGTTTCCAGGTTAACTTTTCATAGAGATATTGTGGTTTTTGAGAAGTAACAATGCCAAACAACAAATTGGCCAAATGAAGCTTCCTTCTGGCGGCCATCTTTAATAATTTAAGTTCATTAATATATGGAGTAACATGACTTCTTCGCGGAACGTTGACACAAAAACGAACACAGGCATTTTGGATACGTTGGATCAGACGCCCCGTCCTTGAAAGCAGGCATGGTCCATACACTATATCACAGTAATTTAACTTGGATAGGATGAGACTGTCAACAAGTTTTTTCCGTACTGGTATGCTCAGGTATTTTCGTATTCCGTATAAGACCTTTAGCCTATAAAAACAGGTTCGGAGAACATTGTTAACATGGGCCTCAAAGCGCAGCTCTGGATCCATAATTAGCCCCAGATTGCATGCCTGCTCCACTCTTTCAATTTTCTCTCCCATGATAACTATCTCAGGGTTAGCAGACAGAATTACACTAACTTGATTCCTAGAACCCAGCACCATAAATTTAGATTTAAGGGGGTTCAAAACCAGAGAGTTCTCCTCCGACCATAACACCACCCTATGCAAGTCCTCATTTATTTTCTGCACTGCCAAAGATGTTTCATCGCCCTTGAAGGATATGTACAATTGAATATCATCAGCGTACATATGATATTTACAGTTAATAAAGGACTTCATGATATCTGCACTGTACAAAATATACAACAAAGGCCCCAGAATCGATCCCTGAGGGACACCCCTTGACACTTGGAGGGGGGAGGATGAAACCGTTGACCCGTCCTCCCTATGTATCTCTACATATTGAGACCTGGTGGTAAGGTAGCTTTTAAACCACTCCACCGCATCACTGTCAAAGCCATAAAAAGCTAACTTTGACAGCAGTAGAGAGGTATTAATTGCGTCAAAAGCCCGGGAAAAGTCTAGCAGAGCCAGAATTGTACCCTCCCCCCGATCACGTGCTTCAAGGATATTTCCCACAACATCAGCTAGAGCCGTTGCAGTACCTCTACCCTTTCTGAAACCTGACTGTAGGTCAGGAAGTATGTCATTTGTTTCGAGGTATTCAATAACCTGTGAGTATACCACACGTTCCAAGATCTTAGACAGGCAAGGCAGAATACTAATAGGTCTCAAGTCCTTTGTATTAGCTGGGTTATTGTTTTTAGGGATTTTTTTTTTTTTTTTTTTTTTTTTTTTTTTTTTTTTTTTTTTTTTTTTTTTTTTTTTTTTTGGGGGTGGAAATCATCCAATGACTTCTTCCGCTCTAGGGTGGAGCGGAAGGGTGTGTCAGATACTTACTGACTAAAACCCACCCCTGTTCCTCCCTGCCTCGAGTGCCCGGGGGCGAGGTAACTCTTTCGAATTTATCCTCCACCCCCGGGCAGGATTGTTTTTAGGGATAGGGCGTACAACAGCGCATCGCCAGAGTTCGGGGAACGTACGCGTGGCTATGGACCGGTTTATGATGTCTGTGATGGCTTGCAAGGTAGCTGGCAACGTGAGAGCTATCATATCGAGACTTATACCATCGACACCCTGTGCATTTGACCCTAGACTCTTGATTATTTTTAGGACTGACTCGGGACTGGTTGTTGTGAGTGTGAATGAGGCAGGACCATACCTATGAGACTCAAAGTAGGACAATTGTGAGATGTTGTGATGACAATTACCTGGGACGTCCAGGAACGCCGCATTAATTTCATCAGGGTTGTTGAAGTGACCTGGCAGCAATCTTTGCCTATGGTCTGGAAGCACATCCGATTTTAAGTTGCGCCACAACTGTTTTGGGTCCTTCATTTGGTCATTTATGCTCTTGGCGAAATATGCCGTCTTCTCGTTAACTAGTGCCGTGATTGCTTGGTGCTTCAGATCAAGATAATATTCCTTATGACCCAGTAGTTTGGATTTACGAAATCTGTTTCTGGCTTCATCTCTCAACTTCGAAATTAGTCTGATGTTAGCAGTTATCCATGGAGTAGGGCGGGTTTTGAAGGCCTTCCTTTTTATAGGTGCATGGAGATCGAATAATTGGATCATAAATGCGTTAAATGTTTGCACCATAGTATTGACATCACTCATGTCACCAATAATCGACCATGGTATAGTTTCCAAATCTATGTTAAAATAGTCCTCTAATATGTCTCTGAGCGGACGAAATACGACAGATCTTGGTTTGGACTTATGCTTTTTAAAAATCGTCTCACATGTAATAAACGAGTGATGGCTAAGTTCACTTATATGATTCACCACAACATTCCGGATTGAAGCATCAGTGCAGATTATGTCAATAAGCGAACTACTATCACCCACAAAATGAGTGGGTGTTTGAACTACTTGATTTAGTTTGAAGTGGTTAAAAAAATCTAATAGTTGTTTTGTTTTTGGGCTATTGACATCTAGCATATTAACATTAAAGTCCCCCAATAATATTACATTATCATAGGGGGCCAAACCACCAATACTGGCAGTCAAGCCCCCGAGAAAAGACTCCAAATCCAACCATTGTGGACGATATGCAGTGCCAATGAGTAGTTTTTTCCCATTGACATGAAGAGTTAACCAAAGCTGTTCAACATTGGGATGATGAGGGTGAGGTCTTACACGCGCAGCTACCCCATTTTTAATGTAAAAAGCGACTCCTCCGCCGTGCCCATTACGTACAGACGTAGGTCGCGGTATGTGCTTGAGCTTGTAGTTGTAAGGAGCTTCACGGGCGCTTTTATCGGGCTCTTCATGGGCCTGATGTAGATTTCTTTGCGTCCGTGGCCTGTCTACGGTTCAGTGACCTCTTCGGGGAAACTGAAGGCTTTGTCTGTGCGATTATGGACGAAGTTGTTTTGACGAATAACTACCGAAGGCATATCACGAAGGACAGGACGGTTGGTGTGTGGGGCATGCCACCGTCCGGGTGAGTCCATCAGACATAATATTATCTACGGTTGTTCTCGGCTTGTTAACAGCGAGTATTTGCACAGGCATAACCAAGTAGCCAGGATTATTCACCAGTAACTTGCTTTAAAATACAAACTTGTGGATTCTGAGGTACCGTATTACAAGTATGCACTCGACCCAGTTCTCGAAAATGACCATGTGACGTTGTACTGGGATCGGTCTATCATCACTCACAGAACTGTTATTGCCAATAAGCCTGATATAGTGGTGATAGACCGATTAGCGCGCCGCACAATGATAATCGATGTCACCATTCCACATGACAAGAACCTCGTGAAAGAACCTTGAGAACGACAAACAAATCAAATATCTTGACTAAGCACATGAGGTTGTCGATATGTGGAATGTGGACTCGGCTGAAATTGTGCCGATAGTCGTTACCGCCAACGGCCTGATGGCCAAAAGCCTCGACGACCACCTGTCGAAGCTTTCGTTGCGTGGTTGGATCAAGGGCCTGATACAGAAGGCAGTACTCCTCGATACAGCTCGCATTGTGAGGAGGTTCCTGTCTCTGGAGCCCTAACCACCACCTACCGGCGGACTACTATTTTTTATATTTTAAATGTTTTTTTTTAATGTTTTCTTTTAAAAATATTTAAAAATGTAAATTATATGTGAAAAAATAAACGAAAAAAAAATAATAAGTTTATAATAAATATATAATAATTAATTGATATATATATATATATACGAACGAATAAGAAAAGTGAACAAAACTATAGTAATTATAATAATGGTTTTCACAATGTTCGGTACTAACTTATTAGTACATAATTAAAAAAAATTTTTTAATAAAAATCAATATAATTGTTTAATTCAATACTGTATTAATAAAACAGTAGTTGTTTTCCTCCTCTCTCCTACTTGATCTATGCTGTGCCCGACTGGGTCCATAATTGTGACTAACATAATAATTTCCCTACCATCTGTAAACATAACGGTGCGCAATAAAGAATTGAGAATTGAGAATACGTACATTGAGAGGCTTATGCTAGGTATATACATTGAAACCCTGACCTCTAAACCAGGTTAATACCTGTATCTTAGAAGATCAGTTTCCCTCCGCAACAATGTTATAAGCCTGTAATTTTTACAGCTCTGTTGATAGTTCTAGTTCTAGTTGGAGATAGTTCTAGTTGTGCGTAGCGAGCCCGGATTGACAGGTAAACGAACTTTTTGTGTTTTTCAATAATTTGACTCAAGACACAGTTATTCACTCAATTGAATATAGTATTGCCCAGAATAAAGCTTAATTTTATTGATAATGTTACTGTGCTATTTGTTTGTTATTATTCCTGTTTTATGATTTTATATGATTAATTTTGTAAAAAAAGTGACATTGGGGTTAAAAAATAACAAATTGATCGGGTACATACCCCGTACGTGGGGAAAGTATTAACAGATCATTGACGAGCGTAATTTAAAGCGCGTTAATACTTACCTCAGCCCTGTTAAAAATTAATCTCAATACAGGGTTTGTATTAACAACAGACTTTTTCTTTAAAAATGCAAATAATTCTGAAAGCATATTTTATTTTTTAATAATTTATTACAGACAACTATCATTACAGTAGCCCAATGCGATAGTGTAGACAAAAATAATAATTTCAATAATAAAACAATTAAAGATATAAAAGTTTAAGTCCCGTGTAAAAGGGGCGAGCCAGCCGCTTTCAGCTGGGACTTTCCAGACTCCTAGCTGCTACTAAAAGTTTTACTGTTTCCTTTTCAAGTAAAGTGCAATCAATGAATAGGGAGGAATTTCGGAATATGAAAAAGAAGAAGATTATGAAACTAACGGTGAAGAAAAACCTGCAAATACTTGAATCTAAAGAGAACTTAAATGTCCGCAGGGCCCACAGTGGACCCTAAATCTACAAAAAATGGTTTAGTTTGTTCATAGTCAACATCAGCCTTTTTAATGTCCCCACTGCTGAGGCACAGGCCTCCTCTCTGTGAGAGGGTGCAGGCCATAATCCACCACGCGAGCCCAATGCGGGTTAATGGATGTCACATGTCTTCAAAGTTTTGGTTCTAGGACATGCCGGTTTCCTCACGATGTTTTCCTTCACCGTTTTGAGAGCAGTGGTGATGAAATAATTTACAAAAAGTAAAGCACCTGCCTTTTTTTGTGTTTGAACTCACGACCTACAACTTGTAAGTCGCGGTGAATACTGGCCCACCATTGCTTTACAAAAAAAGAAAAAGCACTTGTCCGTAAGAAAAAATGTCGGAAAGAGCAGAGAGCGTAAGAATATTTTTTAACACACTTTAATATTTTTTGCGGCATCTTTGTACGCGATTTTCATCTACTACAAAACTTTAGATTGAACTGTAACTCTGCACGAAGACAGTTTTTTCTGTATGGGGGATACAAATAAATGGGTTAAAAATAAATGTTGACAATGAAGTTTATTATATTCTTATCACTTAGGGATACTTAAGTTTAAGTCCCGTGTGAAAGGGGCTAGCATCAGCTGGGCACAAAACCGGACTCCTTGCTGCTACTAAAAATTTTGCTATGTCCTTTTCAGGTGTTGGAACAGCTGCTGGCGGATATGATCTCAGTGCTGGTGCGTAGGACATCATATTTTTTTATTTGTTATATGAATACTTATTAACTACAATGAACAAATATGAAAAGAACTCTTAAACTGTCTTCATCAGCGACAAAGTCAGTACTGTTATAACATTGACACTTGGAAAAAAAAATTAAATATTTTCAAAAAACCCGACTGTAAAAAATAACTGAAAAGTTCCCAACAAGTCACATTTCAAGCAGTCTGATGCAGTTGGTGGCTGTTATCTTAGTTCAATTAATGATTTTTTTTTTGAAAATATTCAATTTTTTTATTTTCTACATTTTAGTGAGTTATATTTTTGGAATCGCCTCCTCGAACCCTTTATTTTGATACATTCTACTTACAACTTTCATTTTAATTTAAGAAGAATCAATTTACGTAAGAATTATCAAAATCGGCCCACGCGTTTGAACTCTACAGGGTGTAACGGAAAGGTGTGGTCATATTTTAAGAACTGCATCCGCCCATCGATATGAACAACTTTCTTCAAGATAATCCAAGAAAATAAAAAAAAACAAATTTTTACCTCCCGTACAAATATTGATCAGCTAATGATGACTTTGTATGGAAAGTACAATTTTATTTTTGGGAATTTTCTTTTCTTTCCTATTGAAATTTGTTTATTTTCATGGGCAGAACCGGCTCTTAATATATGACCACACCTTTCCGTTACACCCTGTATAATGTCACAAAGAAACATACATACATATATACATACATAGGGTGATAAACACATTACCGGCTGTCGCATTAAAGAAAAGGCATGCTGCCGTTACTGTCTCCAGAAATTGACGATCTTCACGGCCAGCAATGTTCGGGTATGGGGCCCAATTCTGTAACTTTGAGTTAAGCAACACGCCGTCGACACTCTATCGACACTCAACAGAAATTATTTTGCCACTGTTGCAAATTTGGTATTATGCAAAAACTTCCAAATGCTATTGACTTATTAAATTATAATATATATATTTTAGACCAGACTACCAATTATTACAATAGTCTTATTAGGGCGTTTCAATGGCACAACAGTGGTAAGGCAATGACCATAAATAATTTACAGAATACCAAATGTCAATGACTATTCTATTGAGACACCACTGACACACTACCGACACACTATTGACAAGTTTGTTATTTTACAGAATTGGACCTCTGATAACTGTTAATTTTCTTGTATTTGTCTCATTACCTTCTAATTTCACTCTTTTGATTTATTTTACTTCTACCCTTGTGACTACTTCTTTCTGAAATTCTGACTGATTTTAGTTTATTTTCTGTTTTTGTTGACAAATGCATGTTTCTCTATTCTGACACCTGACAGCAATCAGGTGTCAAGATTGTGTCAAGAGTTCAAGACCGTAGTTGCATTCCAGTTTACTCATCAGGTTCCAGTTTACTACAAAGCAATAGGCGGCATTCGGGAATGTTTTGTTCCTCGTTTATTTAACTGATTGAATGGATACGTGAGCGATGCACATTTATTGTTTGTTTGGATTGTTCCTTTTTCTTATTTGTTAACACACAACTGGCGCGTGGACTTTATCTTCCTTCCTTTTTAAGTTGAATATTTTTATATAATTTTGAATATTTGTTCTTATATATTTTTCTTCTCCTCCTCCTCTCTTTCCCTCCTAAGATACAGGATCCTCCTAGTTTAGGAGGCAGGGCTCAAATCTTGTATTGACTGTACCTACCTTACCCATCATTGAGCACACTACTTTTCCTGTTTGATTTTCTATTTACTTGTAATTTTGTGTACTCTAAATTATGTGTCAAACGTGTATTTATGCTTATAAATAATTATTATATTTTTAGTGTTACATGATGACGGATAGTGAGAATGATTATTTTTTGTCAGCGTGCAGTGACAGCGATAGTTAGCAGAATCCCGTCTCTTGCTGACACGCTTGAGTCTGATTTTTCCGATATTCCATAGAATCTTAATGTAGTCCATATTAATGCCCAAAATTTTCCGGCCCATTACCCTGACATGCTGACTAATTTAGACTGTAAGAACATCCATGCAATCCTCGTCTCTGAATCATGGTTAAAGCCATGCCTGCCTTCCACTTCCTACTCTTTACCCGGATACCAACTAAATAGAAATGATCGCTCTAGCAGTTGTGGAGGCGGTGTTGCCATATATCTTCGAGCTAACATTCCTTTCTCAATTGTTGATATGTCATAACAGCCACCACCGCAGAATGCTGGCGAGCCTCTCTTCTTAGAAGTTAATCTTCATCATACGAAGATTCTGCTTGGTGTTTATTACTCTCCCTCTTTGCGTATCGACTATTTTTCCTCGTTTGGAAGTCTCCTAGTTGAACTCATTCCTTCTTACAGTCACACTATTATAATGGGAGACTTAATCACTTGTCTTCTCAAAAATGAAGCACGATCTTCCTCAATCCAGTCCACCTCCTAAGGCAAAACCCAAGGTACTTCTTTAGCGAAGTTTTGGTGGTATGGACCTTCAGAGCCTTCGTGACGATGCTCGCAGCATTGACTGGTCAGATCTGATTGCCGTTGAGTCAATTGATGTAAAAGTCAATATACTCAATAGCAAACTTCTCCAGCTATACGATGTACATGCACCTGTTCGACTTGTCAAAATTCAACACCTGCCGGCTCCGTGGCTAACAAACGACCTAAAAGATATGTTGCGGAGGAAAGCAGCGGCTAAATCAAGATTCAAAAGCGGACCAAATGCCTTGAGTCGAGAAAAATATGTTGCAATCCGCAAGCGCAGCAACTTGGTGTGTAAAGATGCCCAATGCCGCCACATTCATTAGTCCGTTGACAACGGTGACCCGGGCAAAGTATGGAAGTTTCTTAGATCAGTGGGAGTTGGAAAGTCACGCCAAGATTCCATTCTTAAAGATATATCTATAGGTCTTGAATTACTTAATCAACATTTTTTCACTTCTTCTAACTTCAATGGTGCTATCAAAGCAAAAACTTTAAATGGTCTTTCTGCTCTTCATAATACCGATTATCCACCATTTTTCTTTAATTAATTTTCCGATTGTGATGTTAAAAAGAGTATAGAATCAATCTCATCTAATGGTAGTGACTGTATTAGTCGCAAGATGACACTCCCTATCCTCGACGAAATCCTTTCTGTCATCTGTCATATCCTTAATCATTCTGTATCCTGTGGTGTTTTTCCCTCTTCTTGGAAAGATGCCCAAACTACTCCACTTCCAAAAAAGTGTAATCCTGTATCCTTCTCTGAATTCCGTCCTATCTCCATTTTACCGTTTCTGTCCAAAGTCCTGGAACGCCTTATCCATAGCCAACTTAGTGCTTTCCTGTGCAAAAACCGCCTCCTTAATGTTTTACAATTCGGTTTTCGTCCAGGTCACAGCACTACAACTGCTCTCGTTAGCATTGCGGACGATGTTAGACTTGGTATGGAAAACGGTTATTTGGCGGTCCTATCCTTATTAGACTTCAGCGATGCTTTTAACACCGCCGATTTTGATATCCTACTCGGCATACTCAGCTCTCTTAATATATCTCCAACGGCAATTGATTGGTTTCACAATTACCTGTGCGGCTGCCGGCAACGTATTTCTATCGATGGTTCATCCTCGTCATGGTGTAACACCTCTGCGGGCGTACCACAGAGGGGCGTGCTATCTCCTCTTCTTTTCGCTATTTTTATTAATTCAATTTCCAAGGAACTTCTCTCATCCTACCACCTTTACGCTGAGGATCTGTAAAAACATTACCAACAGATAAATCTGTATTTACTGACATGACATAAGGACTGTTTGAATGATTTCAGATTCATGCGCGAGAGAGAGGTTAATATTAACATATCCTTGTATCTAACCGATCGGTCGGGATATTTATCACCACGGGTTTTAAAAAAAGTCATGTATTTCTTAAAAAAATTACATATTTCCACAATATAAATAGATGGTAAAGTAAGTATTCTATGTTTTATGAAAAAAGGTTTACAAGTTTCAGTTTGATCAATATTAAAAATGATTCTAATTAATTTCTTTTGGAGAATGAAAAGCGTAGGCGCGTCAGTGCTATTTCCCCACATTATTATACCATAGCTGAGCCATGAATGAGCATAGACGTAGTAGGTTGTAAGTGCAGTTTGGAGGTCTGTAGTAATTTCTCTGTCAATTGAGGACCGATTTTAGTTTAGTTTAGTTCTGGGGTATAACAACTAAAAAATTAATAAAAAAGCTTTTTTACAAAAAATAAAACAACCGACTTCAAAAAAAAAATACACTAAAAATTACTTTAATTTCGGGGGTTGAGGATAAATTCGAAAGAGTTACCTCGCCCCTGGGCATTCAGGGCAGGGAGGAACAGGGGTGGGTTTTAGTCTCGGTTCTCGTGGATCGCTCTCGTGGGTGGACGTGTGAGCTATACACAGCGCAAGTTTTCGTAATATCTACGTCGTCGCGATTTCGAAGTTGCAAAGAACACCAACTAAACACCTATCGGATCCTAATTTATCGTCTAAAACAGACAAGGAATGGGTTACTTCGAGGCAAAGCAAGAAAAAAAGGGATGATAACGAATCGAATAGTGATTCCTCACGAATATCGCAGGAGAGTAGGAGATTTAAAGCTTGCTGTTCAACGAGCGCACTGAACGAAACATTGAACGCATTCCGCGAAAAAATGAAGGCCATGCATATCCTATTGACTACCATGAAACAGCAACAGGATGAGAAACACGCTGCTATTCAAGCCGACATCATGGAGATAAAAAAGGAGGTAGTTGAAATAAAAACTAAAAACTACGACACGGAAGACATAATCAAGAACCTAGAAGGAAAACACAAAGAGTTGGATCAAGTGCACCTAAAACTGGTTGATTCTAACCGTAAAAATGAAAATAGGATGAGGGACCTTATACAAAAGGGTATATTTCTGGAAAAATATAATAAGTCACTGGAAAATCGTATAGGATGGCTGGAGCAGAAGGAGTTAAACTTAAATGTTGAGTTAATTAATGTACGTAAACAAGAGGGCGAAAACATCAAGGAAGTAGTTGAAAAGATTGGGAAAGAACTGAAGGTGAGGGTAGATTGCATAGAAAAGGTATGGAGAGTCAGAGGCGAGGGGAAAGTTACACCAGTTATTGTAAAAATGTGTAACAAAGAAACGCGCACTCAATGGCTTAAAAGCAGGAAACAACAGCTGACGAACCATTCACTATACAACGACAATGATGATACCTGCATCTACATTAATGAAAATCTTACACGTCAAATGCGCCAACTATTCTGGACAACAAAGCAGAAATTAAAGGATGATTTCAAGTTTATTTGGATACAAGATGGAAAAATTTTAATAAAAAAGAGTGAGGTCGAGAACAAAGTACATAATATCTGTTGTGAAAGCGACATAAATAAATATATAACTGTTAATGAGGAGAACGGAGAGTAAATATATTTAGAATTATATATACAAACACCAAAATTAAAAAAGAAACTGTTACTATAAAATATAATAAATAGAAACCAATCACCTTAATATAAACATGAATACTGAAGACTTACAGGACATTATTTACTCAAGATATGAATCTACAAAGCAATGGATAGATCATTTAACACAATATAAAAATAAACTAAAAATCATACACATGAATATCCGCTCGTTAAGAAAGCACTTTAATGAATTTATTGTACTCATAAAAGACTGTTTACCTAGATTAGAACTAATATGCCTAACCGAAATAAATATATAAGAGGAGGAAGTTTACAATTATGAGATAAAGGGTTTCTGTTCATACTACTTAACCAGAGAGGAAAGAACGGGAGGTGGTATAATAATCTATGTACAGGAACACATTCAGTTTGAAATAATAAGAAAACATTACCTATATTGTGAGCTAATGCATTGTCAAATAGTCACGAAAGGCAAAAAAGTAGATTTAATAATTACTTACAGGCCTCCGCGTATGAATAAAGCACACTTTGTAAGCGAACTCAAGAAAATAATACAAGATATTCCTGTTGGAAATGAGTTAGTGTTTATGGGAGACTGCAACATAAACATTTTGCAAGAGGAAACTGATTTACGCGCCAATGAATATTTAAACACCCTTAGTGAGTTAGGTTTGGAATGCTGCATACAGGATATTTCGCGAGACGAAGTGCTATTGGAGCGACGAGTGACATCGTGCATCGATCATATTTTTATGCGTAGTGCGCGACCAGCCGGTGAGGTGCACGCCTACGTACTAACAACCAAAGTGTCCGATCACCACATAACGGGACTCACGATCGAAATAGATAGACAGCTGCTGCCTCCTTGTTATCGCACGACGCTTAATAATGAAGCGGTTAAAACTAAGTTATGGAATGTAGAATGGAATAATCTCATGTGTATTGAAGACCCCTTAAAATTGTATCAGCGACTGTGCGACATTTTTAGCGACATCTACAGTACATCAAAAACAAATAAGTTAGTAAAACATCGGGAATCCTTCATATGGGTTGATAAAAAATTGCAAAATATGCTAGAATTTAAAGATGTATTGTATCGAAAATGGAAAGCAAACCCTAAAAACATGTCACTACGACTTGAATATACAAAATATCGTAATAAAGCAAACAAGGCTGTAAATGTTGCTAGAAACGCGCACAGGCGACAAGAGATAAAAAACTGCAACGGAGACATGAGGAAGGTGTGGGAGTGTGTGAAAAAGTGGCTTGGCAGGAAAAAGCTGAATATTGATGACGTGATACAAAAATATTTTATAAGAAGTAACGAGAAACTGGATAGCGTATGTAACAATTTTTGTCAAACATTTACTAATGAAATTGGTTTGTTAAAGCAGAAGCATGTATGTAATCGTTTATTTTATAACAGAAAGGAATATGTTAAAGAAAGTGATGTGAGTTTTAGATTTAAAAAGGTCTGCCCGAGAGACATATGCATAATTATAGATAAGTTAAAATGCAGCAAGTCCCCAGGGTTCGATGACATTAGAGTACAAGATTTAAAAACTATTAAATTCCCAATTAGCCAAGTTATTGCACATTTCATTAATGCATGTATAGATCGACAGTTATATCCTAACGAATTAAAGATTTCAATTATTAGACCAATTTTTAAGGGGGGGAAATACAAAGAATACACAAATTATAGGCCTATCGCGATATTGAGCGTAATTAATAAAATAGTCGAAAAAGTTATTATGAGCCAAATTACAATGTTTTTAGAAAGCTATAATATTTTAACAGATGCGCAGCATGGTTTTAGGCCAAATAGAAGCACGGCAACAGCATTAAGTAAGTTTACCAACGACATAAATAACTCACTGAATTCGAAAGAGGTGGTTTTATTAACTTTTATTGATTTTAAAAAAGCCTTCGATACTCTGGACCATGAGGGCTTGCTGTAGGCTATGGATGAGTGTGGAATACGAGGACCTGTAAAAGAGTGGTTCAGCCTAGGCAATATCTAGACAAAAGATACCTAAAGGTTAGGCTTAAAGGAGTAGACAGTGAACTCGGTAAAGTCAACTATGGTGTGCCGACCGGGTCAGTTTACGGGCCGGTGGGGTATATCATGCACGTCAATAGTATGGTTAATGTAATTAAAAACTGTAATACCTATATGTATGCAGACGACACGTGCTTGACATACAGCGGCCGGGACTGTGAACTGATCCAGTCGGCAATCCAAGAGGATTTAGATAATGTAGTCAAATGGGCGCACGATAATGGTATTCTTATTAATATTAATAAAACTAAGTGTATGTTGATATCGTCTCCGTATAACCATTTAGCTAAAAATGCCTGTATCTCGGTAAAGGGTCACTCGTATGAATGCCTCCATGATAACAAAGTTAATTGTCAATGTGAGTGTATTGAGCGCGTGGCGAAGTATAAGTACCTAGGATTAACAATCGACGAAACATTTACCTGGGACGCTCATGTAGACACGGTGTGTAATAGATTGCGCTCTGTACTAGGTAAACTTAAAAACTTAAAGTATGTAGTTAGTAGGCGGATACTCTTTATCCTCTACCATGCACTTGCAGAGGCAACAATAAACTACGGTTTGGGTGGTTATGGACTGACGTTTCCGGTACATTTAAATAAAATTAAAAAATTGCAAATTAGGTTTTTAAAATTACTAGTAAACAAGGCAACTAAAGACAGTATAAATAAGGAGTACGAAAAATTGTTTAAAATTTGTAGAATATTACCTATACAGAAAAAAGTAAAATTAAATATAATCTTAGAACAGCACAACAAAACCGAACACCAAATAACGAAAGTGTATAACCAACCAAGCCGTAAAGTAAAACAGAGGGACAAATATTCAGTCCCTAAAGTGAATAATTACTTTGGTCAAAGGATGCGGCAGTGGCTTATTCCAAAATTATTAAATGAGCTACCAAGCCAAATGGAAACTGAAGCCATTTCCAAAAACGCCTTAAAAAATGTCCTACTAAAACATTATCTAGGTTTGTGTCCATAGCGTTAGTTAAGGCGCAGTTACACGAATTTTAGTGATTTTGGATTGAACGTTATGTCTAAGCGACATGTCTTATTTCTTTGAAAGGGATATATATGTTGCTCTAGGAAGTTTTCTTCGTGATTTGATGTGTGAACGTTTGAAATTATTTATTTATAATATAGTGTAATAGATTTGTTAAGTCGTGTCTGACGCGGATGAAGGGTTGAGAGTCGCGCAGAATCTGTTGAGCGTGTTTTTATGGAACCTTCACCATTTTAAGGGTAATTTGGTTGTTCACCTTTTGGTGTACCTACGTGTTTTGGTATGATACCTGTTGTTTTGTGTGTAATGGATAAGTTAATGCTTCTGATTTGAGAAAGCGTTCCTTGATGGGCGAGTCCTATTACTGGGTCGACGTGAGACGCGTTGCATGGGCTCGGCATGGAGCGCGCCAGCTAGCTACTCAAGGTCGTTGGCATATAGCTGCGCCTTAAATAAATAGTTATGTTATGCAGGCGCGAGCCCGCCAGTCTAGCATGCGCGCGCGGCGCATTGTAGTGTTGTGACCCGGCTTGCGCTGGGTTGTCTCCCTCCAGCGAGATGCGGCGGCGGTCGTCGGGACGATTAGATTGTGTGCGTGCGCTGCTCATGCTGGCCTGGCGGGCCAGAGGCCGCGCACTTACATTTTTTATGTTTTTATAGCAATCATGATGTACCTAGTATTATGACGTATGTATGTACGAGCATGTATCCACGAGAATACTGCCGACAAACTGTACTGCAGTTTGGCAGAATACTTATGTTTGAAACAATTTGTATTTAAGTTTATGATTAAAGGAAATAAAAATAAAAAAAAGTCAGTAAGAGTCTGATACGCCCTTTCGCTTCCACCAGAGCGAAGAAGTCATAGGATGATTTCCCACCCCCCCAAAAAAAAAACCGGCGGTTGCAGCCGCGTCGAGCTCGAGCGACGAGTATTTCTCCCCTCTGACGTCGCCAACACCTGTACGTCGGCAGGGGAGAGGCTGGCCACCGAACAGCCCGGGACTTAGGGGCCAATCGGCCCCAAGCCGGGTCCCAGCTGCCGGTGGTTGTGTGCAGCGCATGAGATGGACTCAGTCCATTAATGAAAACGCCATGCGCGCATACTATGGGTCTACAGAGGGGGGAACTAACCTTACTGCGTACCGTGTCAGGATGCTATCTCTGTTCCAGGAACTAGAACCAACCGTAGACGTCTCGGCGCAACGATTGTCGGATCAGGTGCGAGTCATCCAACGTAATCACAGGTTGGCCGATGCTGTACTTGATAGGCTGCGCTCAGAGGTACTGAGCAACCCTATCATCTCTAACCCGACACAGACCGTGGAACAAGCGCCTGCTATTGACGCAATAATACCACCGCGGCTCAATAATATAAGTGATGAGGCAGATGATAGGGTTGTCACGGTAAGTAGCCAGTGCAACGATCGACTGAGGAGCGCACTGGAGGATGCGCTTCGCGAGTATAGGTTCACTGCGACCGAACTTAGACCCCGTTTACCACGGTTACCCATGCACAAAAAAATAGGGCGTTGGTGTGTGCTTTGGACTCGCTGCTTGAGAAAATCCTTAATAGCAGCGAGAACCTCGTTAATACGCACTCAATCTTGTATTGCGGGGCTGTTGCGGCATGTCGTTTAGCTAACGTAAAGTTCCCAAATAGTGACGGAGCCATTCGACCAAAGCCTGCTGTACCAGCCTGACAATGCAGGATCGAGAGGCGTATCGATGGGGTCAGGGTACTCATCAACAAACTAATCTGCTTCAGGGAGGGCAATACACGCCCACGTGTGATGCGCTTTGTGAGGCGGGCGTTCTCGGGGACTGAAATCAGCCCTCGAGAATACATGTCCCGTGTCATGGAGCGCATTGACTTCCTGGAGCAGGAAGTTTGTGCATGGGCAAACCGTATTCGGCGGTATAAGCGGCGAGTTGACCGGTACTCGCAGAATCGCATGTTCCAGAGCGATGAGAGGTGGGTATATAGAGCTTGGGAGTGACCTGAACAAAATGTGATAGATGGCTGCCGCCCGGATGATGTCGCCACGAGTGTTCTGGCGCAGCATTTGGTCGGTGCCCGTCTGTCACACTGAGGGTGGCTGGATGCGTGATGTCGAGCGCGTGTGCGAAGCTATACCAGAAATGGAGAAAGTTGACATCAGCCCAACAGATATAGCCAGAGCAGTCCGTCCGTTACCGAATTGGAAGTTTCCAGGACCGGGCGGACTGCAAAACTTCTGGCTAAAGTGGTATAGCAGCTCACACGCGCTTCTAGCATCTCAATTTCAGTCATCCTTAGAGTCTGGGTTGCTGCCTGAGTTCCTAACAACTGGTGTTACCCACCTGCTCCATAAAACAGGTCCGGTACCGCGGAACCTAATAATTATAGACCGATAACGTGTTTGTCGACGGTTTATAAACTTCTTACATCCATCTTGAGAGCGAAAATTAATCATCACATTGAGAGTAATTTAATTATGTCTGCCTCTCAAAATGGATATAGGAACGGGTCCCGCGGTACTAAGAAGCTACTCCTCATAGACATGGCCATAAGCCAGCAGGTTCATCGATCCCATAAGGATTTGTCGACATGCTGGATAGATTATAAGAAGGCCTACGACTCTGTTCCACATACATGGCTCATGAGGGTGTTGGAGTTGTACAAAATAGATGCAACTCTTTTAATTTCGTTTCTTTCTTTACGGTTTTCAACAAAGCTAGTTTATTTACCAGTTATCTTTTTGGCAGCCGATGAACCGAACCACAGAGCATATAACCGTCCATAGACGCTCGCGCGGTCCATGGTTTGTCTATAACATTGACAAATGTTGTCGGAGCGTTAGCCGTCGGCCTATGGTTATTTCATATTTATTTACATTCACAAATATTTTTATTATTTTTTTTTTTTTTTACATAATAAAGTGATTATATTTATTTGGAAACTAGATTTACATATTTATAAAATACTTAACTAACTATATCTACACTAAAACCAAAATAAAACCTTACCTAACTACGTACATATATACAAAAACAAAATACGTTCAGGCGTCGAAGTACTCCTCCACATCGCTGTCATCTGTCATTTTCTTTCTTACTTTCTTTCTTTCAACTCTGCGCGCCTTCCTTGGGTCATGTATGGGGCAATGGAAAACGGTTCTTCGCTATCCAGGATGTCGACCAATCCAGGGGAGTGATGAACCTATATGGATTAAACGGGGAATATTTCAGCGCGATAGTTTGAGACCTCTTTGGTTCTGCTTAGCTATGAATCCTCTAAGCACATTGCTAGAGGATTCGGGGCTGGGCCATCGGTTGAGAAGAGGTGGTCAGGCCATATCTCACCTTCTGTACATGGATGACCTGAAACTCTTTGCCCCCAACAATTTGCGACTGATCTAAAGGTAACTGAAACTTTCAGTAGCGCGATCAGAATGGAATTTGGTGTGGACAAATGTGCAGTCATGCATGTAAAGCGAGGGGGGATTATGGAATCCGAAGGGATTCAACTCTCGGATTCCATACACCTTAGATCCCTCTCCTCGACCGAAACATACAAATATTTGGGTATGTCGGAAGCGTTAGGCATTAACGTTACTGACATGAAACAATCGCTGAAGGAGCGCTTCTTTGGCCGCCTGAAAAAAGTATTGAACAGCCTTTTGTCGGGCGGGAATAAGGTGCGCGCCTTCAACGGTTGGGTCATGCCGGTTTTGATGTACTCTTTCGGCATACTCAAATGGACTCAGACCGAACTCGACGCCCTGGATAGGAGGGTTCGTACGCTGCTGACCGCAAACCGGATGCATCACCCACGATCATCGGTGATGAGACTGTATATCCCGCGGAAGTGTGGAGGTCGAGGTTTTTTAAACGTTAAGACTCTCCACAACCGCGAGGTGTGCAGCCTCGAAGAATATTTTCTTGAAACCGACGTGGGTATGTACCGCGATGTGGTCGCAGTGGACAAAGGACTCACCCCGTTGTCCATGGCAAGAAAGAACTGACGCAAACCTGTAAACTCACTACTGATGACCGCAAGGAGGTATGGAAAGGCAAGGAGCTTCACGGGCGTTTTTATCGGGCTCTTCATGGGCCTGATGTAGATTTCTTGGCGTCCGTGGCCTGGCTACTTTTCAGTGACCTCTTCGGGGAAACTGAAGCCTTTGTCTGTGCGATTATGGATGAAGTTATCTTGACGAATAACTACCGGAGGCATATCATGAAGGACGAGATGGTTGACGTGTGTCGGGCATGCCACCGTCCGGGTGAGTCCATCAGACATATTATCTCTGGTTGTTCTCGTCTTGCTAACAGCGAGTGTTTGCACAGGCATAACCAAGTAGCCAGGATTATTCACTAGCAACTTGCTTTAAAATACAAACTTGTGGATTCTGAGGTACCATATTACAAGTATGCGCTCGACCCAGTTCTCGAAAATGACCATGTCACGTTGTACTGGGATCGGTCTATCATCACTGACAGGACTATTGTATAGTGGTGATAGACCGATTAGCGCGCCGCACAATGATAATCAATGTCACCATTCCACATGACAAGAACCTCGTAAAAGTTGAGAAAGACAAACAAATCAAATATCTTGACTTAGCACACGAGGTTGTCGATATGTGGAATGTGGACTCGGCTGTCATTGTGCCGATAGTCGTTACCGCCAACGGCCTGATGGCCAAAAGCCTCGACGACCACCTGTCGAAGCTGTCGTTGCGCGGTTAGATCAAGGGCCTGATACAGAAGGCAGTACTCCTCGATACAGCTCGCATTGTGAGGAGGGTCCTGTCTCTGGAGCCCTAACCACCACCTACCGGCGGACTACTATTTTTTATATTTTTAAATGTTTTTTTTTTATGTTTTCTTTTAAAAATATTTAAAAATGTAAATTATATGTGAAAAAAAAATAAACGAAAAAAAAATAATAAGTTAATAATAAATATACAATAACTAATTGATATATATATATACAGGGTGTAACGGAAAGGTGTGGTCATATTATAAGAACTGCATCTGCTCATCGATATGAACAACTTTCTTCAAGAAAACCTGAGGAAATTCTAAAAATTTTTTTTTACTTCCCATACAAATATTGATCAGCTGATGATAACTTTGTAAGGAAAGTCCAATTTTTGTTTTTGGAATTTTCTATTTTTTCATAGAGAATGTTGTTCATTTCCTTGGGCAGAACCTGTTCTTAAAATATGACCACACCTTTCTGTTACACGCTGTATACGAACGAATAAGAAAAGTGAACAAAACTATAGTAATTATAATAATGGTTTTCACAATGTTAGGTACTAACTTATTAGTACATGATTAATAAAATAAATTAATAAAAAACAATGTAATTATTAAATTCAATTCTGTATTAATAAAACAGTAGTTGTCTTCCTCCTCTCTCCTACTTGATCTATGCCGTGCCCGACAGGGTCCATAATTGTGACTAACATAATAATTTCCCTACCATCTGTAAACATTACGGTACGCAATAAAGAATTGAGAATACATACATTGAGAGGCTTATGCTAGGTAGTATACATTTAAACCCTGACCTCTGAACTAGGTTAATACCTGTATCTTAGAAGATCAGTGTCCCTCCGCAACAATGTTACAAGCCAGTAATTTTTACAGCTCTGTTGATAGTTCTAGTTCTTGTTGGAGATACGAGTAGTTCTAGTTGTGCGTAGCGAGCCAGGATTGACAGGTAAACGAACTTTTTGTGTTTTTCAATAATTTGACTCAAGACACAGTTATTCACTCAATCGAATATAGTATTGCCCAGAATGAAGCTTAATTTTATTGATAATATTTCTGTGCTATGTGTTTGTTATTATTCCTGTTTTATGATTTTATATGATTAATTTTGTAAAAAAAGTGACATTGGGGTTAAAAAATAACAAATTGATCGGGTACATACCCCGTACGTGGGGAAAGTATTAACAGATCATTGACGAGCGTAATTTAAAGCGCGTTAATACTTACCTCAGCCCTGTTAAAAATTAATCTCAATACAGGGTTTGTATTAACAACAGACTTTTTCTTTAAAAATGCATATAATTCTGAAAGCATATTTTATTTTTTAATAATTTATTACAGACAACTATCATTACAGTAGCCCAATGCGATAGTGACCCACTAAGACGCCCATTTTGCGGCGCCGAAAATTGCGTCCGTCCTTCGCTCACTCGCTCGCGGCCGCACGAGCCCATTTCCCCTTGCCAACTTAAAGCTTAATATCTCGTAAACTGCTGCAGCTACACGCACACAAAAATACGTGTGTCTAGCTAATACTATAGAAAATCGAATTATGTTATACATAAGTCGCATTAACTAGTAATAAGTACTCAAACAAAATGTTAAACTTGAGATTACGATTGAAAAACAGTAAAATTTTTGTTCTTACTAAGTTTTTACCTATAATTTTGTGGTTTGTGTCTTTTAAACCTATTTATAATGAAACAAGACTATATAACCTTTCTTTTGATACCCATAACTCATTACTTGGGCAGTTCTAAGTAGCAAAATAAATTAAGACAATGTACCCCTTTCCTCATTTATTTCCTGCCGCTTGCGCTAGCGAAATCAAAGCAAAATACGACAAGATGGCCGCCCGTAGGGCTTATCTGCAAGGCTGAACATGATTTTATTTCAACGCCAGTGACCACCACGGTGGTCGAATTATTTATTAAGTTATATGAACATTTTAATTGAATACTAATAGAGAATTAAATAGAAATGAGACAATGAATCATGTACTAATGAAGACAGAACTGCATGGAGAATTCCAAACCAAAATCGTTTGTACAGGGTTTCATCGCCTTAATAATACGTCTTGAACGACATAGATGGCGCTAGTATAGTAGTTGGATTGGAAAATATACATCTCTCGTTAAAGAACATTATCTTGTTTTTTGCTAGTTACAATATTACTTAATTTTAACACAAATTCTCCTACGACATTACAAACCTTATAAAGCAAAGCTCGTAATAACTAGGATTCGAACTCGGTGGCATAAAATTTACCGATACCATAGCCACTGGACTATTGCGTCATTACGCAATGAGTTGAAATTATCCTACTCTTTATTATATCGAAGTTGTTTAGCGACTTTAACCTGTATCATAAATCTCAAAAGAATTGAGGGTAGTTTAATATTGACTGTATAAAAATTAAATCTTTTTGTTCAATCATAACGTTCTTTACTATCTTTGAGTGAGTTCAGTTACGATTGCATTTAACAATTTTTTAATATTTATCTTTACCATGAGTTCGCGTTCTAATATTGATATGGCTACGAGGGCCCAAATAATAGCATTGCATAATCAAGGCCTAAATTATTCTGAAATTTCGAGAGAAACTGGCTTAAACGTAAGTAATGTTTTAAAATCACTGTTCGTTATTTATTTTATTATCCATGGTTATCGATACACGAAAATAATAAATAATATATTTCCCTTATAGGTAAAGACTGTCACTTTATGGATAAAGCGGTTTCAAGAAGAGGGTTCGTTGGAACACCGCAGTAGATCTGGCAGAAGACGCCATATTGACTCAGACCAGCGTCAACTTATGGTGCAAGGTTATGAGGAAAATGGCTTTACACCAACAAGATATTACGCAGAGTTGTTTGATACATCTTTGCGGACGGTGTATCGTGCTTTTCATAGTGAAGGTCTGCATTATCGTCGACATGCTATTAAGCCATTGCTAACCGAAGCTAATAAAAGAGCACGATTGGAGTTCGCTTTGAAATACAGACATTTCGACTGGAGCAACGTTATCTTCAGTGATGAAAAGACTTTCAAGTCTAGCCAGCACGGGCGAGTTAGGTTGTGGCGTAGGAATAATACGCGTTATGATAGTGATCACGTTGTGCCTAACTCTGAATCCGGTCGTATAACAGTGAACATTTGGGGATGGATGACAGCTGCAGGACCAGGAGAACTTACTGTAATACCCAGTCGTGCAAACAGTGTTAACTACTTAGATGTGCTGAATGACGTCATGTTGCCCACTGTGCGGATTGTTTTTCCTGTAGAAGACATGCCAGTAATAACGTTCGTGCAGGACAATTGTCCTATACACCGTTCCATAATTGTGCAAGAGTGGTTTGATTGAGTAATAATGATTGAGTAAAAATGAAAAGACCGGGGTAGCTATAATTTATATGATAAATGACAGTAATCAAACTTGGTGTAAGTTAGATAAATTTATACATTACTTTATAACAACAAAATGTTACTACACTAATGATTTTGATTTCTTATATAATATAAGAAATTAAAATAAAAACAATATAAATATAGATTCCTTTCCAACATAATAAATTATTTATTTATTATTATAAACAACTCGGTCCCAAAATGACAGCTATAACCCGGTCTTACAATTGTTATTGATTTTAGGTTTAGCTTCAATTTCTTCCTCCTTCTGGAACGAATACTTAAGCTATGAACCTTAGTCATAACATAATGCACAAATCAATCATTATAGTCAATACCACTAAACATAATTATGCAAAACGTAAATTTTTTATAATTTATGAGTAGGTAAAATATTTACAGAACTAAGGTTGCATATATAGTGAAAGTTATTATAACATAATGTAAATAAAACTAAATAATAGAAGAATAGCACAACACAGTTTTGATTTAGAATACTTATAATATCTATTATACAGTTTTACTTTGTTAAGGTCTTCTATTTTGTAATAGAGTTATTCAGTTATAAATTTTACTTGTATTTCTCCTTAACAAGTGAATTAAATCATTGTTAATTGGATGTAAAACTGCTAGGTTAGGTTATACATTCTATAAGAAAGAAAGACATAAATTGTATTCTTCTTTGAGAATTAAATGTCTTAAACTATAATCAATAAAATAGTTTCATTTCTTATCCTTTACGAGAATTAAACTTAGTAAATCTTAAGCTGTAAGAAAAATATATCTAAATCTTCTACATAAATGTTTTTTACTAATAATACTAATACTTACCACCAATTATGAAAGTAATTTATATAATATATATTTATATAATGTTATTTATAGTAGTATATGTATACTTGTATATTATCCCTATATTCATTTATACATCTTATACCTCATATTTTTTATATTATTTATAAAAAAAAATTAAATAAAAACGTTTAAAAATACAAAAAATAGAATATAAATTATATATTAGAATAATTAAATTTTAAAAAAGTCGACAGAGCTGTCCTTTTCGTTTTTTTAATAGTTTGGGCGACTGCGGCATAAAGGAATATAGTGTATGTTTGTTTGTGTGTGTGTGTGTGTGTGTGTGTGTGAGTGTGTGTGTGTTGAGGTATGTGTGTTTTGGTATGATGTCATGTCCTTTTTGTTTTTTAATGGTTTAGCCGACTGCGGCATAATGGATGTAGTGTGTGTGTGTGTGTGTGTGTGTGTTTGTTGAGGTGTGTGTATTTTGGTATGATGTCATGTCCTTTTTGTTTTTAATGGTTTAGCCGACTGCGGCATAAAGGATGTAGTGTGTGTGTGTGTGTCTGTGTGTGTGTGTTGAGGTGTGTGTGTTTTGGTGTGATATCATGTCCTTCTTGTTTTTTAATGGTTTAGCCGACTGCGGCATAATGGATGTAGTGTGTGTGTGTGTGTGTGTGTGTGTGTGTGTGTTGAGGTGTGTGTATTTTGGTATGATGTCATGTCCTTTTTGTTTTTAATGGTTTAGCCGACTGCGGCATAAAGGATGTAGTGTGTGTGTGTGTGTGTATGTCTGTGTGTGTGTGTGTCTGTGTGTGTGTGTTGAGGTGTGTGTGTTTTGGTGTGATATCATGTCCTTCTTGTTTTTTTAATGGTTTAGCCGACTACGGCATAAACGAGTGTAGTGTGTATGTATGTTTGTATGTATGTATGTGTGTTTGTGTGTGTGTGTGTGTTGAGGTGTGTGTGTCAAGTTTGTGGTGTGGCAAGCAAAGAGAAAGTTTATTAATTTCTTCGTAGAAATCGTGGCCCTCAGACTCCCAATTCTATGTCAGTACAAAACCTTAATGTTATTTCTATAAATTAACGCCCCGGCAACTATGTTGGCTTGTAATGACGACCTGTGGTAAAACATGGAATCTGCAAAATTTACGTTGTATTTTGACCATCCGAGTGTGTAAAAATACTAGGAATGAACTAATTTCCATATTACGAACACTATTTTAATAGATTAGATAGTAAATCACACCAAACTATCACGAAAATGTAGACGACGGACATGGCGGCCGGACCCAGCTTTTTATTTCGATATTATCGTTTTCAAATCACTTTGAACCCAGATCATATTTAGTTTTTCGTAAAGCTCGACTCATGAGGATTATTTTGATATATAACACTAATACACAAGGCTTATAATAAAATAGTACTTTTATCTCAAAGCTGGAGCTCTGTCCGCCGCCGCGCCGAAAATAAGTGACAGTAAAAGAACTTTTTTTTAAAAATCATTTTTAGGGTTGTGACCATGGAGCCTATTACTGACACACGAAAAATTTAGTCGAGTACCATAAATAATACAGAAAAACCGTTAAAAGTTGCCAACCACAGAAAAAATAAATATTTAAGCGAACAAACCGCGCGAGCCAACGTGTTGGCCGTGGCGTGCTAGATAACAATTTTTTGCACCAGCGAGGTTGCTGGGACGTCACAGTGGGTAGACAAAAATAATAATTTCAATAATAAAACAATTAAAGATATAAAAGTTTAAGTCCCGTGTAAAAGGGGCGAGCCTACCGCTTTCAGCTGGGACTTTCCAGACTCCTAGCTGCTACTAAAAAATTTACTGTTTCCTTTTCAAGTAAAGTGCAATCAATGAATAGGGAGGAATTTCGGAATATGAAAAAGAAGAAGATTATGAAACTAACGGTGAAGAAAAACCTGCAAATACTTGAATCTAAAGAGAACTTAAATGTCCGCAGGGCCCGCAGTGGACCCTAAATCTACAAAAAATGGTTTAGTTTGTTCATAATCAACATCAGCCTTTTTAATGTCCCCACTGCTGAGGCACAGGCCTCCTCTCTGTGAGAGGGTGCAGGCCATAATCCACCACGCGAGCCCAATGTGGGTTGGTGGATGTCACATGTCTTCAAAGTTTTGGTTCTAGGACATGCCGGTTTCCTCACGATGTTTTCCTTCACCGTTTTGAGAGCAGTGGTGATGAAATAATTTACAAAAAGTAAAGCACCTGCCTTTTTTTGTGTTTGAACTCACGACCTACAACTTGTAAGTCGCGGTGAATACTGGCCCACCATTGCTTTACAAAAAAAGAAAAAGCACTTGTCCGTAAGAAAAAATGTCGGAAAGAGCAGAGCGTAAGAATATTTTTTAACACACTTTAATATTTTTTGCGGCATCTTTGTACGCGATTTTCATCTACTACAAAACTTTAGATTGAACTGTAACTCTGCACGAAGACAGTTTTTTCTGTATCCCCCAATGGGTTAAAAATAAATGTTGACAATTAAGTTTATTATATTCTTATCACTTAGGAACACTTAAGTTAAGTTAGTTAGTTTAAGTCCCGTGTGAAAGGGGCTAGCATCAGCTGGGCACAAAACCGGACTCCTTGCTGCTACTAAAAATTTTGCTATGTCCTTTTCAGGTGTTGGAACAGCTGCTGGCGGATATGATCTCAGTGCTGGTGCGTAGGACATCATATTTTTTTATTTGTTATATGAATACTTATTAACTACAATGAACAAATATGAAAAGAACTCTTAAACTGTCTTCATCAGCGACAAAGTCAGTACTGTTATAACATTGACACTTTGAAAAAAAAATTAAATATTTTCAAAAAACCCGACTGTAAAAAATAACTGAAAAGTTCCCAACAAGTCACATTTCAAGCAGTCTGATGCAGTTGGTGGCTGTTATCTTAGTTCAATTAATGATTTTTTTTTGAAAATATTCAATTTTTTTATTTTCTACATTTTAGTGAGTTATATTTTTGGAATCGCCTCCTCGAACCCTTTATTTTGATACATTCTACTTACAACTTTCATTTTAATTTAAGAAGAATCAATTTACGTAAGAATTATTAAAATCGGCCCACGCGTTTGAACTCTACAGGGTGTAACGGAAAGGTGTGGTCATATTTTAAGAACTGCATCCGCCCATCGATATGAACAACTTTCTTCAAGATAATCCAAGAAAATAAAAAAAAAACAAATTTTTACCTGCCATACAAATATTGATCAGCTAATGATGACTTTGTATGGAAAGTACAATTTTATTTTTGGGAATTTTCTTTTCTTTCCTATTGAAATTTGTTTATTTTCATGGGCAGAACCGGCTCTTAATATATGACCACACCTTTCCGTTACACCCTGTATAATGTCACAAAGAAACATACATACATATATACATACATAGGGTGATAAACACATTACCGGCTGTCGCATTAAAGAAAAGGCATGCTGCCGTTACTGTCTCCAGAATTTGACGATCTTCACGGCCAGCAATGTTCGGGTATGGGGCCCAATTCTGTAACTTTGAGTTAAGCAACACGCTATCGACACTCTATCGACACTCAACAGAAATTATTTTGCCACTGTTGCAAATTTGGTATTATGCAAAAACTTCCAAATGCTATTGACATATTAAATTATAATATATATATTTTAGACCAGACTACCAATTATTACAATAGTCTTATTATGGCGTTTCAATGGCACTACAGTGGTAAGGCAATGACCATAAATAATTTACAGAATACCAAATGTCAATGACTATTCTATTGAGACACCACTGACACACTACCGACACACTATTGACAAGTTTGTTATTTTACAGAATTGGACCTCTGATAACTGTTAATTTTCTTGTATTTGTCTCATTACCTTCTAATTTCACTCTTTTGATTTATTTTACTTCTACCCTTGTGACTCTACTTCTTTCTGAAATTCTGACTGATTTTAGTTTATTTTCTGTTTTTGTTGACAAATGCATGTTTCTCTATTCTGACACCTGACAGCAATCAGGTGTCAAGATTGTGTCAAGAGTTCAAGACCGTAGTTGCATTCCAGTTTACTCATCAGGTTCCAGTTTACTACAAAGCAATAGGCGGCATTCGGGAATGTTTTGTTCCTCGTTTATTTAACTGATTGAATGAATACGCGAGAGATGCGTATTAATTGTTTGTTTGGATTGTTCCTTTTTCTTATTTGTTAACACACAACTGGCGCGTGTACTTTATCTTCCTTCCTTTTTAAGTTGAATATTTTTATATAATTTTGAATATTTGTTCTTATATATTTTTCTTCTCCTCCTCCTCTCTTTCCCTCCTAAGATACAGGATCCTCCTAGTTTAGGAGGCAGGGCTCAAATCTTGTATTGACTGTACCTACCTTACCCATCATTGAGCACACTACTTTTCCTGTTTGATTTTCTATTTACTTGTAAGTTTGTGTACTCTAAATTATGTGTCAAACGTGTATTTATGCTTATAAATAATTATTATATTTTTAGTGTTACATGATGACGGATAGTGAGAATGATTATTTTTTGTCAGCGTGCAGTGACAGCGATAGTTAGCAGAATCCCGTCTCTTGCTGACACGCTTGAGTCTGATTTTTCCGATATTCCATAGAATCTTAATGTAGTCCATATTAATGCCCAAAATTTTCCGGCCCATTACCCTGACATGCTGACTAATTTAGACTGTAAGAACATCCATGCAATCCTCGTCTCTGAATCATGGTTAAAGCCATGCCTGCCTTCCACTTCCTACTCTTTACCCGGATACCCACTAAATAGAAATGATCGCTCTAGCAGTTGTGGAGGCGGTGTTGCCATATATCTTCGAGCTAACATTCCTTTCTCAATTGTTGATATGTCATAACAGCCACCACCGCAGAATTCTGGCGAGCCTCTCTTCTTAGAAGTTAATCTTCATCATACGAAGATTCTGCTTGGTGTTTATTACTCTCCCTCTTTGCGTATCGACTATTTTTCCTCGTTTGGAAAACTCCTAGTTGAACTCATTCCTTCTTACAGTCACACTATTATAATGGGAGACTTAATCACTTGTCTTCTCAAAAATGAAGCACGATCTTCCTCAATCCAGTCCACTTCACACGCCTGCAATTTGGCTCTTCTTCCTTTAAGTGCCACTCACCACTCTCCTAACTGTACCCCTTCGCTACTTGATCTCATACTTGTTTCTTCTACGCAACATGTCGTTATGCATGGACAATGTACAGCTGATGCCTTCTCTTATCTTCCTCTCCTATAAAATTCACCCTCCTAAGGCAAAACCCAAGGTACTTCTTTAGCGAAGTTTTGGTGGTATGGACCTTGAGAGCCTTCGTGACGATGCTCGCAGCATTGACTGGTCAGATCTGATTGCCGTTGAGTCAATTGATGTAATAGTCAATATACTCAATAGCAAACTTCTCCAGCTAAACGATGTACATGCACCTGTTCGACTTGTCAAAATTCAACACCTGCCGGCTCCGTGGCTAACAAACGACCTAAAAGATATGTTGCGGAGGAAAGCAGCGGCTAAATCAAGATTCAAAAGCGGACCAAATACCTTGAGTCGAGAAAAATATGTTGCAATCCGCAAGCGCAGCAACTTGGTGTGTAAAGATGCCCAATGCCGCCACATTCATTAGTCCGTTGACAACGGTGACCCGGGCAAAGTATGGAAGTTTCTTAGATCAGTGGGAGTTGGAAAGTCACGCCAAGATTCCATTCTTAAAGATATATCTATAGATCTTGAATTACTTAATCAACATTTTTTCACTTCTTCTAACTTCAATGGTGCTATCAAAGCAAAAACTTTAAATGGTCTTTCTGCTCTTCATAATCCCGATTATCCACCATTTTTCTTTAATTAATTTTCCGATTGTGATGTTAAAAAGAGTATAGAATCAATCTCATCTAATGGTAGTGACTGTATTAGTCGCAAGATGACACTCCCTATCCTCGACGAAATCCTTTCTGTCATCTGTCATATCCTTAATCATTCCGTATCCTGTGGTGTTTTTCCCTCTTCTTGGAAAGATGCCCAAACTACTCCACTTCCAAAAAAGTGTAATCCTGTATCCTTCTCTGAATTCCGTCCTATCACCATTTTACCGTTTCTGTCCAAAGTCCTGGAACGCCTTATCCATAGCCAACTTAGTGCTTTCCTGTGCAAAAACCGCCTCCTTAATGTTTTACAATTCGGTTTTCGTCCAGGTCACAGCACTACAACTGCTCTCGTTAGCATTGCGGACGATGTTAGACTTGGTATGGAAAACGGTAATTTGGCGGTCCTATCCTTATTAGACTTCAGCGATGCTTTTAACACCGCCGATTTTGATATCCTACTCGGCATACTCAGCTCTCTTAATATATCTCCAACGGCAATTGATTGGTTTCACAGTTACCTGTGCGGCTGCCGGCAACGTATTTCTATCGATGGTTCATCCTCGTCATGGTGTAACACCTCTGCGGGCGTACCACAGAGGGGCGTGCTATCTCCTCTTCTTTTCGCTATTTTTATTAATTCAATTTCCAAGGAACTTCTCTCATCCTACCACCTTTACGCTGAGGATCTGTAAAAACATTACCAATAGATAAATCTTTATTTACTGACATGACATAAGGACTGTTTGAATGATTTCAGATTCATGCGCGAGAGAGAGGTTAATATTAACATATCCTTGTATCTAACCGATCGGTCGGGATATTTATCACCACGGGTTTTAAAAAAAGTCATGTATGTCCTAACAAATTTATATATTTCTACAATATAAATAGATGGTTAAGTAAGAATTCTATGTTTTATGAAAAAAGGTATACTAGTTAAAAGCGTAGGCGCGTCAGTGCTATTTCCCCACATTATTATACCATAGCTGAGCCAGGAATGAGCATAGGCGTAGTAGGTCGTAAGTGCAGTTTGGAGGTCGGTAGTTTTTTTCACTTCTCGAAGTGCATAATTAAGTGAATTTCGATAATTTTTATATTACTTTTACTATATGAGGTTTCCAGGTAATGTGTGTGTCTATAGTGAGTCCTTATAATGTGAACTCATTTACTTCTTCAATTTTCGTGAATTCGAAAAAGGAGGAGGTTCTATGTTCGACTGTATGTATGTTTTTTTTTATGTATGTCCACCAATTTCTCTGTCAATTGAGGACCGATTTTAGTTTAGTTTGGTTCTGGGGTATAACAACTAAAAAATTAAAAATAAAAACCTGTTTTGCAAAAAAATAAAACAACCGACTTCCAAAAAATAATATACTAAAAATAAAAAAATGACTTTAATTTCGGGGGTTGAGGATAAATTCGAAAGAGTTACCTCGCCTCTGGGCTATCAGGGCAGGGAGGAACAGGGGTGAGTTTTAGTCAGTAAGAGTCTGACACGCCCTTCCGCTCCACCAGAGCGGAAGAAGTCATAGGATGATTTCCCATCCCAAAAAAAAAAAACACCGGCGGTTGCAGCCGCGTCGAGCTCGAGCGACGAGTATTTCTCCCCGCTGACGTCGCCAACACCTGTACTATTGATGAAAAAGGTGCATGGAGAGCCTAAGGTCGACTTTTGACTGTGAGGTTTTGCATTACGTATCATGTCTTTCATGAGACGACTAGATGGCGCTGTTCAATCATGAAAATAACACTGCAAAGCTTATAAACCTTATTATGCAGAGGCAGATAATAAGGTTTTTAATACCTAAAATAATTACTAAGTAATAATAATATATTTATATTCAAATAAACAAAAATTACTATATTTTCTTATTTCCGAGTACTTAATACAGCGCCATCTAAACCAAACTAAATAAGCCAATTGGTACTATATCGGTTAATTCGACTACAGATGGCGTCGATTATAAATAATAAAAATCCCTACATTCACAAAGTAGCTCTTATTTTCACGTTCCAGAATAAATAATCAGTAGCTCGGGTGGATAAGCATGGCAGAATAACATAGATCGTTCAACAGGGCACCGGTTCGCAACCCAGCTCTCTGTCGACTTTTTTTAAATTTAATTATTACAATATTAATTTATATTCTATTTTTTGTATTTTTAAACGTTTTTATTTTATTTTTTGTTATAAATAATATAAAAAATATGAGGTATAAGATGTATAAATGAATATAGGGATAATATACAAGTATACATATACTACTATATATAACATTATATAAATATATATTATATAAATTACTTTCCTAATTGGTGGTAAGTATTAGTATTATTAGTAAAAAACATTTATGTAGAAGATTTAGATATATTTTTCTTACAGCTTAAGATTTACTAAGTTTAATTCTCGTAAAGGATAAGAAATGAAACTATTTTATTGATTATAGTTTAAGACATTTAATTCTCAAAGAAGAATACAATTTATGTCTTTCTTTCTTATAGAATGTATAACCTAACCTAGCAGTTTTACATACAATTAACAATGATTTAATTCACTTGTTAAGGAGAAATACAAGTAAAATTTATAACTGAATAACTCTATTACAAAATAGAAGACCTTTAACAAAGTAAAACTGTATAGTAGATATTATAAGTATTCTAAATCAAATCTGTGTTGTGCTATTCTTCTATTATTTAGTTTTATTTACATTATGTTATAATAACTTTCACTATATATGCAACCTTAGTTCTGTAAATATTTTACCTACTCATAAATTATAAAAATTTTATGTTTAGTGGTATTGACTATAATGATTGATTTGTGCATTATGTTATGACTAAGGTTCATAGCTTAAGTATTCGTTCCAGAAGGAGGAAGAAATTGAAGCTAAACCTAAAATCAATAACAATTGTAAGACCGGGTTATAGCTGTCATTTTGGGACCGAGTTGTTTATAATAATAAATAAATAATTTATTATGTTGGAAAGGAATCTATATTTATATTGTTTTTATTTTAATTTCTTATATTATATAAGAAATCAAAATCATTAGTGTAATAACATTTTGTTGTTATAAAGTAATGTATAAATTTATCCAACTTACACCAAGTTTGATTACTGTAATTTATCATATAAATTATAGCTACCCCGGTCTTTTCATTTTTACTCAATCATTATTACTCAATTCAATAGTCAACACTTTATATTCTTTAATATTTCGTGTATCCGCCATTTTGATCGATTACAGCTTGCAACCGCGAACCCATGGAGTCTATTAATTTTTCACATAAATTGTGACCCCGTATAGAATCCCATACCTCCATGCAGTGAGTACTCAGTGCTTCCTTAGTCCTTTCGTTCCTATTGTCCCACTTTTGAACCATAACGCCCCATAAATTTTCAATGGGGTTTAAATCTGGCGATCTCGCAGGCCAAGGAATAATTCATATGTCCGATTGCTGGCTAAACCACTCTTGCACAATTATGGAACGGTGTATAGGACAATTGTCCTGCACGAACGTTATTACTGGCATGTCTTCTACAGGAAAAACATTCCGCACAGTGGACAACATGACGTCATTCAGCACATCTAAATAGTTAACACTGTTTGCACGACTGGGTATTACAGTAAGTTCTCCTGGTCCTGCAGCTGTCATCCATCCCCAAATGTTCACTGTTATACGACCGGATTCAGAGTTAGGCACAACGTGATCATTATCATAACGCGTATTATTCCTACGCCACAACCTAACTCGCCCGTGCTGGCTAGACTTGAAAGTCTTTTCATCACTGAAGATAACGTTGCTACAGTCGATATGTCTGTATTTCAAAGCGAACTCCAATCGTGCTCTTTTATTAGCTTCGGTTAGCAATGGCTTAGTAGCATGTCGACGATAATGCAGACCTTCACTATGAAGAGCACGATACACCGTCCGCAATGATGTATCAAACAACTCTGCGTAATATCGTGTTGGTGTAAAGCCATTTTCCTCATAACCTTGCACCATAAGTTGACGCTGGTCTGAGTCAATATGGCGTCTTCTGCCAGATCTACTGCGGTGTTCCAACGAACCCTCTTCTTGAAACCGCTTTATCCATAAAGTGACGGTCTTTACCTATAAGGGAAATATATTATTTATTATTTTCGTGTATCGATAACCATGGATAATAAAATAAATAACGAACAGTGATTTTAAAACATTACTTACGTTTAAGCCAGTTTCTCTCGAAATTTCAGAATAATTTAGGCCTTGATTATGCAATGCTATTATTTGGGCCCTCGTAGCCATATCAATATTAGAACGCGAACTCATGGTAAAGATAAATATTAAAAAATTGTTAAATGCAATCGTAACTGAACTCACTCAAAGATAGTAAAGAACGTTATGATTGAACAAAAAGATTTAATTTTTATACAGTCAATATTAAACTACCCTCAATTCTTTTGAGATTTATGATACAGGTTAAAGTCGCTAAACAACTTCGATATAATAAAGAGTAGGATAATTTCAACTCATTGCGTAATGACGCAATAGTCCAGTGGCTATGGTATCGGTAAATTTTATGCCACCGAGTTCGAATCCTAGTTATTACGAGCTTTGCTTTATAAGGTTTGTAATGTCGTAGGAGAATTTGTGTTAAAATTAAGTAATATTGTAACTAGCAAAAAACAAGATAATGTTCTTTAACGAGAGATGTATATTTTCCAATCCAACTACTATACTAGCGCCATCTATGTCGTTCAAAACGTATTATTAAGGCGATGAAACCCTGTACAAAAGATTTTGGTTTGGAACTCTCCATGCACTTCTGTCTTCATTAGTACGTCGGCAGGGGAAAGGCCGGCCGCCGAACAGCCTGGAACTTATGGGCTAACCGCCCCGAGCCGGGCACACAGCCACCGGCAGCGGCGACTGCCGGTGGCTTTGTGCAGCGCATGAGATAGACTCAGTCCATTAATGAAAACGTCATGCGCGCATACTATGGGTCTACAGAGGGGGGAACTAACCTCACTGCGTACCGTGTCAGGATGCTATCTCTGTTCCAGGAACTAGAACCAACCGTAGACGTCTCGGTGCAACGATTGTCGGATCAGGTGCGAGTCATCCAACGTAATCACAGGTTGGACGATGCTGTACTTGATAGGCTGCGCTCAGAGGTACTGAGCAACCCTATTATCTCTAATCAGACACAGACCGTGGAACAAGCGCCTGCTATTGACGCAATACCACCGCGGCTCAATAATATAAGTGATGAGGCAGATGATAATGTCACGGTAAGTAGCCAGTGAAACAATCGACTGTGGAGCGCACTGGAGGATGCGCTTTGCGAGTATAGGTTCACTCCGACAGAACTTAGACCCCGTTTACCACGGTTACCCATGCACAAAAAAATAGAGCGTTGGTGAGTGCTTTGGACTCGCTGCTTAAGAAAATCTTTAATAGCAGCGAGAACCTCGTTGATACGCACTCAATCTTGTATTGCGGCGCTGTTGCGGCATGTCGTTTAGCTAACGTAAAGTTCCCAAATCGTGACGGAGCTGTTCGACCAAAGCCTGCTGTACCAGCCTGGCAATGCAGGATCGAGATGCGTATCGATGGGGCCAGGGTACTAATTGGCAAACTAATCTGCTTTAGGGAGGGCAATACACGCCCACGTGTTATGCGCTTTGTGAGGCGGGCGTTCTCGGGGACTGAAATCAGCCCTCGAGAATACATGTCCCGTGTCACAGAGCGCATTGACTTCCTGAAGCAGAAAGTTTGTGCATGGGCAAACCAAATTCGGTAGTATAAGTGGCGAGTTGACCGGTACTCGCAGAATCGCATGTTCCAGAGCGATGAGAGGTGGGTATATAGAGCTTGAGAGTGACCTGAACAAAATGTGATGGACGGCTGCCGCCCGTATGATGTCGCCACGAGTACATTCTGGCGCAGCATTTGGTCGGTGCCCGTCTATCACACTGAGGGTGGCTGGATGCGTGATGTCGAGCGCGTGTGCGAAGCTATACCAGAAATGGAGAAAGTTGACATCAGCCCAACAGATATAGCCAGAGCAGTCCGTCCGTTACCGAATTGGAAGTCTCCAGGACCGGACGGACTGCAAAACTTGTGGCTAAAGTGGTATAGCAGCTCACACGCGCTTCTAGCATCTCAATTTCAGTCAGCCTTAGAGTCTGGGTTGCTGCCTGAGTTCCTAACAACTGGTGTTACCCACCTGCTCCATAAAACAGGTGGTACCGCGGAACCTAAGAATTATAGACCGATAACGTGTTTGTCGACGGTCTATAAACTTCTTACATCCATCCTGAGAGCGAAAATTAATCATCACGTTGAGAGTAATTTAATTATGTCTGCCTCTCAGAATGGATATAGGAACGGGTCCCGTGGTACTAAGGAGCTACTCCTCATAGACATGGCCATAAGCCAGCAGGTTCGTCGATCCCACAAGGATTTGTCGACATGCTGGATAGATTATAAGAAGGCCTACGACTCTGTTCCACATACATGGCTCATGAGGGTGTTGGAGTTGTACAAAATAGATGCAACTCTGCGCACCTTCCTTGGGTCATGTATGGGGCAATGGAAGACGGTTCTTCGCTATCCGGGATGTCGACCAATCCAGGGGAGTGATGAACCTATATGGATTAAACGCGTAATATTTCAGGGCGACAGTTTGAGTCCTCTTTGGTTCTGCTTAGCTCTGAATCCTCTAAACACATTGCTGGAGGATTCGGGGCTGGGTTATCGGTTGAGAAGAGGTGGTCAGGCCATATCTCACCTTTTTTACATGGCTGACTTAGGTTTTTTAAGCGCTAAGACTCTCCACAACTGCGAGGTGTGCAGCCTCAGAGAATATTTTCTTGAAACCGACGTGAGTACGCACCGCGATGTGGTCGCAGTGGACAAAGGACTTACCCCGTTGTTACTACTACTGATGACCGCAAGGAGGTATGGAAAGGCAAGAAGCTTCACGGGTGCTTTTCTCGGGCTCTTCATGGGCCTGATGTAGATTTCTTGGCGTCCGTAGCCTGGCTACGTTTCAGTGACCTCTTCGGGGAAACTGAAGGCTCTGTCTGTGCGGTTATGGACGAAGTTATCTTGACGAATAACTACCGGAGGCATATCATGAAGGACGGGACGGTTGACGTGTGTCGGGCATGCCACCGTCCGGGTGAGTCCATCAGACATATTATCTCTGGTTGTTCTCGTCTTGCTAACAGCGAGTATTTGCACAGGCATAACCAAGTAGCCAGGATTATTCACCAGCAATTTGCCTTAAAATACAAACTTGTGGATTCTGAGGTACCGTATTACAAGTTTGCGCTCGACCCAGTTCTCGAAAATGACCATGTCACGTTGTACTGGGATCGGTCTATCATCACTGACAGGACTATTGTTGCCAATAAGCCTGATATAGTGGTGATAGACCGATTAGCGCGCCGCACAATGATAATCGATGTCACCATTCCACATGACGAGAACCACGTGAAAGCTGAGAAAGACAAACAAATCAAATATCTTGACTTAGCATACGAGGTTGTCAATATGTGGAATGTGGACTCGGCTGTCATTGTGCCGATAGTCGTTACCGCCAACGGCCTGATGGCCAAAAGCCTCGACGACCACCTGTCGAAGCTGTCGTTGCGCGGTTGGATCAAGGGCCTGATACAGAAGGCAGTACTCCTCGATACAGCTCGCATTGTGAGGAGGTTCCTGTCTCTGGAGTCCTAACCACCACCTACCGACGGACTACTATTTTTTTATATTTTAAATGTTTTTTTTAATGTTTTCTTTTAAAAATATTTAAAAATGTAAATTATATGTGATAAAATAAATAAACGAAAAAATAATAATAATTTAATAATACATTTTAAATAATTAATTGATATATATAAATATACGAACGAATAAGAAAAGTGATCAAAACTATAGTAATTATTATAATGGTTTTCACAATGTTAGGTACTAACTTATTAGTACATAATTAATAAAATAAATTAATAAAAACAATATAATTACGAGTACTAACCCTTATAGTCCCGATGACAACCCGGGCTGTCATCGAGCTTCTTCGACAACCCAAGGTTAAGGTTTGCTTGGAAAAAAATTTAACCTCTTAGGATCCGAAACTCAACTGAGTTTGAAAACAAAAAAAAACCAGCCTCCTACCTCTTAAGTTCCGCGAACAAACCCGGGTTGTCGAAGAAGCCCCATGACAACCAGGGTTGTCATCGGTCCTAAGAGGATTCAATTCTGTATTAATAAAAAAGTAGTTGTCTTCCTCCTCTCTCCTACTTGATCTATGATGTGCCCGACAGGGTCCATAATTGTGGCTAACATAATAATTTCCCTACCATCTGTAAACATTACGGTACGCAAAAAAGAATTGAGAATACATACATTGAGAGGCTTATGCTAGGTAGTAATACATTGAAACCCTGAGCTCTAAACTAGGTTAGTACCTGTATGTTAGAAGATCAGGTTCCCTCCGCAACAATGTTACAAGCCAATAATTTTTACAACTCTGTTGATAGTTCTAGTTCTAGTTGGAGATAGTTCTAGTCGTGCGTAGCGAGCGCGGATTGACAGGTAAACGAACTTTATGTGTTTTTCAATAATTTGACTCAAGACACAGTTATTCACTCAATCGAATATAGTATTGCCAGAATGAAGCTTAATTTTATTTATAATGTTACTGTGCTATGTGTTTGTTATTATTCCTGTTTTATGATTTTATACGATTAATTTTGTTAAAAAAGTGACATTGGGGTTAAAAAATAACAAATTGATCGGGTACATACCCCGTACGTGGGAAAATTATTAACAGATCATTGACGAGCGTAATTTAAAGCGCGTTAATACTTACCTCAGCCCTGTTGAAAATTAACCTCAATACAGTGTTTGTATTAACAACAGACTTTTTCTTTAAAAATGCATATAATTCTGAAAGCATATTTTATTATTTATTACAGACAACTATCATTACAGTAGCCCAATGCGATAGTGTCGACAAAAATAATAATTACAATTATAATACAATACAAACAATTAAAGATATAGAAGTTTAAGTCCCGTGTAAAAGGGGCGAGCCTACTGCTTTCAGCTGGGACTTTCCAGACTCCTGGCTGCTACTAAAAGTTTTACTGTTTCCTTTTCTAGTAAAGTGAATCAATGAATAGGGAGGAGTTTCGGAATATGAAATAGAAGAAGATTATGAAATTAACGGTGAAGAAAAACCTGCAAATACTTGATTCTAAAGAGAACTTAAATGTCCGCAGGGCCCGCAGTAATAAGGACCCTAAATCTACAAAAAATGGTTTAGTTTGTCCATAATCAACATTAGCCTTTTTAATGTCCCCACTGCTGAGGCACAGGCCTCCTCTCTGTGAGAGGGTGTAGGCCATAATCCACCACGCGAGCCCAATGCGGGTTGGTGGATGTCACATATTTTCGAATTTTTGGTTCTAGGACATGCCGGTTTTCTCACGATGTTTTCCTTCACCGTTTTGAGAGCAGTGGTGATGAAATAATTTACAAAAAGTAAAGCACCTGCCAATTTTTGTGTTTGAACTTACGACCTACAACTTGTAAGTCGCGATGAATACTGGCTACCATTGCTTTACAAAAAAAAGAAATAGCACTTGTCCGTAAGAAAAAATTTCAGAAAGAGTAGAACATAAGAATATTTTTTAACACGCTTTAATATTTTTTGCGGAATCTTTGAACGCAATTTTCATCACTTCAGAACTTTAGATTGAACTGTAACTTTGCACGAAGACAGTTTGTTCTGTATCCCCCAATGGGTTAAAAATAAATGTTGACAATGAAGTAACTTTATTATATTCTTATCACTTAGGGACACTTAAGTTTAAGTACCGTGTGAAAGGGGCTAGCATCAGCTGGGCACAAAACCGGACTCCTTGCTGCTACTAAAAATTTTACTATATCCTTTTCAGGTGCTGCCAACAGTGCTGCCGCAGCTGTTGCCACAGCTGCTGCCGCAGATAGAAGCAATACTGGTGCGTAGGACATCATATTTTTTTATTTGTTATATAAATACTTATTAACTACAATGAACAAATATGAAAAGAACTCTTAAACTGTCTTCATCAGCGACAAAGTCAGTACTGTTATAACATTGACACTTGGAAAAAAAATTAAATATTTTCAAAAAACCCGACTGTAAACAATAACTGAAAAGTTCCCAACAAGTCACTTTTCAAGCAGTCTGATGCAGTTGGTGGCTGTTATCTTAGTTCAATTAATGATTTCATGCCAAAAACTGCATCAGGCTGCTTGAAAGGAGACATGTTTAGAATTTTTAAATTATTTTTTATAGTCGGGTTTTTTTTAAATATTATTGTTTTTTTATTCCCTATACTTTAGTGAGTTATATTTTTGGAATCGCCTCCTCGAATCCTTTATTTTGATACATTCTACTTACAACTTTCATTTTAAGTTAAGAAGAATCAATTGACGAAGAATTATCAAAATCGGCCCACGCGTTTGGTCTCTACAGGGTGTAACGGAAAGGTGTGATCATATTTTAAGAACTGCATCTGCCCATCGATATGAACTTTGTATGGAAAGTACAATTTTATTTTTGGGAATTTTCTTTTCTTTCCTATTGAAATTTGTTTATTTTCATGGGCAGAACCGGCTCTTAAAATATGACCACACCTTTCCGTTACACCCTGTATAATGCCACAAAGGAAGAAACATACATACATATATACATACATAGGGTGATAAACACATAACCGGCTGTCGCATTATAGAGAAGGCATGCTGCAGTTACTGTCTCCAGAAATTGACGATCTTCACGGCCAGCAATGTTCGGGTATGGGGCCCAATTCTGTAACTTTGAGTTAAGCAACACGCCATCGACACTCTATCGACACACAACAGACATTATTTTGCCACTGTTGCAAATTTGGTATTATGCAATAACTTCCAAATGCTATTGACATATTAAATTAAAATATTTATATATTTTACACCTACTACTAGCTATTACAATACTACTACCAATTATTACAATAGTCTTATTATGGCGTTTCAATGGCACTACAGTGGCAAGGCAATGACCATAAATAATTTATAGAATACCAAATGTCAATGACTATTCTATTGAGACACCACTGACACACTACCGACACACTATTGACAAGTTTGTTATTTTAAAGAATTGGGACCCTGATAACTGTTAATTTTCTTGTATTTGTCTCATTCCCTTCGAATTTCACTCTTTTGATTTATTTTACTTCTACCCTTGTGACTCTACTTCTTTCTGAAATTCTGACTGATTTAAATCAGTCAGAATTTCAGAAAGAAGTAGAGAGAGACAAAAACAGAAAATAAACTTAAGTTTATTTTCTGTTTTTGTTGACAAATGGATGTTTCTCTATTCTGACACCTGACAGCAATCAGATGTCAAGATTGTGTAAAGAGTTCAAGACCGTAGTTGCGTTCCAGTTTACTCATCAGGTTCCAGTTTACTACAAAGCAATAGGCGACATTCAGGAATGTTTTGTTCCTCGTTTATTTAACTGAAGTGAATGGATACGCGAGCGATGCATATTAATTGTTACTGATAAATAATGATAAATGATAAATGATGTTTATTCAGTAAATAGGTTACAAGGAACACTTTTACACGTCAATGTTTTTGTCAGTTTAAGCTAGATGAGGCCGATGTTTCCTAGCTGACTACCCTGAGAAGAAACACCGAAACAAACTCAGAGGTCAAAGTCTCTTTTAGTGTTCAAATCCATACAATGTGTACTGGTTAAATCATATGAGAACCATGTACGTTTATGTCTGGGATGAGCTTTATGAAGAAAACAACACACGAATTCGAGTGGATCTGTCCAGACAGTGCAAGCATTTGTCAGTCATCGCGAAGCTCAACTCGGAACTTTGAGGAGCTCAACGAACCGACAAACAATACCAAAGTAAGGACATTTGAGTAGGCCGCAAAAATACTCAAACTGCCAGACAATCATAAAATATACATGAATATAACGACATACATAGTTCTCGCGTTCACATTAGTCTATATGAGGACCATGCAGCTTAGTATCTGTAGTGGTCTTTTGAAGAAAGAACCAAACATATTTGAGTGGACCTGTCCAGTCAGTGCAAGCATTTGTCAATAGTCGAATAGCTCAACTTGAAAACCACTAAGGAGCTCAATGACATGACGAACAATACCAAAGAAAAGACATTTGGGTAGGCCGCAAAAGTATTCAAACTATCAGACAACGTTGAAAATTACTGTAAAAAGGAGGAGAAAATAATAATAATAACCCACATAGAATGTTTGTTTGGATTGTTCCTTTTTCTTACGACATTCGGGAATGTTTTGTTCCTCGTTTATTTAACTGAAGTGAATGGATACGCGAGCGATGCGTATTAATTGCTTGTTTGAATTGTTCCTTTTTCTTATTTGTTAACACACAACTGGCGCGTGGACTTTATCTTCCTTCCTTTTTAAGTTGAATATTTCATAATTTTGAATATTTGTTCTTATATATTTTTCTTCTCCTCCTCCTCTCTTTCCCTCCTAAGATACAGGATCCTCCTAGTTTAGGAGGCAGGGCTCAAATCTTGTATTGACTGTACCTACCTTACCCATCTTGAGCACACTACTTTTCTTGTTTAATTTTCTAATTACTTGTAATTTTGTGTACTCTAAAATATGTGTCAAACGTGTGTTAATGCTAATAAAATATTATTATTATTATATTTTTAGTGTTACATGATGACGTATAGTGAGAATGATTCTTTTTTGTCAGCGTGCAGTGACAGCGATAGCTTTAGCAGTATCCCGTCTCTTGCTGACACGCTTGAGTCTCATTTTTCCGATGTCCCAAAGAATCTTAATGTAGTCCATATTGATGCCCAAATTATTCCGGCCCATTACCCTGACATGCTGACTAATTTAGACTGTAAGAACATCCATGCAATCCTCGTCTCTGAATCATGGCTAAAACCATGCCTGCCTTCCACTTCCTACTCTTTACCCGGATACCAACTAAATAAAAATGATCGCTCTAGCCGTTGTGGAGGCGGTGTTGCCATATATCTTCGAGCTAACATTCCTTTCTAAATTGTTGATATGTCATAACAGCCACCACCGTAGAATGCTGGCGAGCATCTCTTCATAGAAGTTAATCTTCATCATACGAAGATTCTGCTTGGTGTTTATTACTCTCTCTCTTTGCGTATCGATTATTTTTCCTCGTTTGAAAGTCTCCTAGTTGAACTCATGCCTTCTCACAGTCACACTATTATAATAGGAGACTTCATCACTTGTCTTCTCAAAAATAAAGCACGATCTTCCTCAATCCAGTCCACTTCACATACCTGTAATTTATCTCTTCTTCCTTTAAGTGCCACTCACCACTCTCCTAACTGTACCCCTTCGCTACTTGATCTCATACTTGTTTCTTCTACGCAACATGTCGTTATGCATGGAAAATGTACAGCTGATGCCTTCTCTTATCTTCCTCTCCTATAAAATTCACCCTCCTAAGGCAAAACCTAAGGTACTTCTTCAGCGAAGTTTTGGTGGTATGGACCTTGAGAGCCTTCGTGAATAGAATAGAATAGAATAGACATTTATTTTGCAAATATGGGTCAATTGATGTAAAGGTCAATATACTCAATAGCAAACTTCTCCAGCTATACGATGTACATGCACCTGTTCGACTTGTCAAAATTAAACATCTGCCGGCTCCGTGGCTAACAAATGATATAAAAGATGTGTTGCGGAGGAAAGCAGCGGTTAAATCAAGATTCAAAAGCGGACCAAATGCCTTGAGTTGAGAAAAATATGTTGCAATCTGCAGGCGCAGCAACTTGGTGTGTAGAGATGCCCGATGCCGTCACATTCATAAGTCCGTTGAAAACGGTGACCCAGCCAAAGTATGGAAGTTTCTTAGATCAGTGGGAGTTGGAAAGTCACGCCAAGATTCCATTCTTAAAGATATATCTATAGATCTTGAATTACTTAATCAACATTTTTCCACTTCGTCTGACTTCAATGGTGCTATCAAAGCAAAAACCTTAAATGGTCTTTCTGCTCTTCATAATCCCGAGTACCCACCATTTTTCTTTAATTAATTTTCGGATTGTGATGTTAAAAAGAGTATAGAATCAATCTCATCTAATGGTAGTGACTGTATTAGTCGCAAGATGATACTCCCTATCCTCGACGAAATCCTTCCTGTCATCTGTCATATCCTTAATCATTCCGTATCCTGTGGTGTTTTTTCCTCTTCTTTGAAAGATGCTCAAACTACTCCACTTCCAAAAGAGTGTTCTCCTGTATCCTTCTCTGAATTCCGTCCTATCTCCATTTTACCGTTTCTGTCCAAAGTCCTGAAACGCTTTATCCATAGCCAACTTAGTGCTTTCCAGTGCAAAAACCGCCTCCTTAATGTTTTACAATGCAGTTTTTGTCCAGGTCATAGCACTATAACAGCTCTCGTTAGCATTGCGGACGATATTAAACTTGGTATGGAAAACGGTAATTTGACGGTCCTATCCTTATTAGACTTCAGCAATGCTTTTAACACCGCCGATTTTGATAACCTACTCGGCATACTCAGCTCTCTTAACATATCTCCAACGGCAATTGATTGGTTTCACAGTTACCTGTGTGGTTGCCGGCAACGTAATTCTATCGATGGTTCATCCTCGTTATGATGTAACACCTCTGCGGGCGTACCACAGGGGGGCGTGTTATCTCCTCTTCTTTTCGCTATTTTTATTAATTCAATTTCCAATGAACTTCTCTCATCCTACCACCTTTACGCTGAGGATCTGTAAAAACATTACCAACAGATAAATCTTTATTTACTGACATGACATAAGGACTGTTTGAATGATTTCAGATTCATGCGCGAGAGAGAGGTTAATATTAACATATCCTTGTATCTAACCGATCGGTCGGGATATTTATCACCACGGGTTTTAAAAAAAGTCATGTATTTCCTAACAATTTTATATATTTCTACAATATAAATAGATGGTTAAGTAAGAATTCTATGTTTTATGAAAAAAGGTATATTAGTTTCGGTTTGATCAATATTAACAATGATTCTGATGAATTTCTTTTGGAGAATGAAAAGCGTAGGCGCGTCAGTGCTATTTCCCCACATTATTATACCATAGCTGAGCCAGGAATGAGCATAGGCGTAGTAGGCCGTAAGTGCAGTTTGGAGGTCGGTAGTAGTCAATAAATTGGTTGACCTGGTTACGTACAATGCAGAGAGGTATGAGTCTCTGACAAATAACCTATCTTGTAACTGTGCAGTCTCTCAGGCACCACAGCCTCAGCACGTAGCACCCAGACCCTCAGCGGCTCAGCCTGTCGATAACTGTAGTGATAATCTTAATATAAATAATGTGAATACCACTACTTATGTTTTTTCTGACAAATTTGGTCAAGGTTTTGGTACTGTTTTGAACCAGTGTTCACAACACAGTATAATAAATAATTGTTTACCCGGTGCCAGTTTTAGACAATTAGTAAATAATATTAGATTGACAAAAATACACCCCAGTTCAACTATTATACTATTGTGTGGGGACAGTTTAGCTATTAAGAAAAAGGATGTAATTGATTGTGTCAATTTGATGTTACATCTCAGTGAGACTAATAACATTAAATTTAATATCTGCGCCTTGCCTTATTCAAATTATTTGTCTGATGAGAAAAATAGGCTCATATAAACTAGGAACATAATTTAAACTAGCTTATCTATAATAGGACCTATCGTCACAGTGACGCTATTTTATATTTTGATTGGAATCTATTTATTACTGATTACAAACTGACCAATACTAATATGTATTTATCACCTAGTAATATGAGACTAATTGCTAATCTTTTAGCATATAATATACAGTGTGACACAGGTACATGTTGTGTACCAATGATTACAGTTAGCTATTCCTGGTCAAGGTAGCGGGTAGCGGTCACGTTAACGGCAGGACAGGGGGTGCGAAGAATCCCCGGGTGACGGCAGGCTACAAACGACGACGACGACTACATCTGGCTACGTACAATGGACGTTCTATGAGGCTGGACCATCACCTTGCTGAACTTGAGGGCTAGGTCGCATTAACTGGCATATACTGGGACTATCTGAAGTCCGAAGACAGGGGGAGGACACGATAACCCGGGATAGTCAGGTCACCTAATCTAATTCCTTCTGATCTTCTGGTCAGCGAAGGTGATCAGCTCTCCCAAGGCGGTGTTAGCTTCCTGGTCAACAAGGAACTCACTAGCAGTGTTGTAGAAATCAGTAGTGTGTCGGTACGGGTAGCGTACCTTGTACTAAAACTCGCTGTAAGGACCTGAAAGTAGGGGTAATGCGTAAGGTATATGCGCCGACTTTGACAAGCTCTGACGAGAGAGTTGAGACCATGTACGAGGATATTGCCAAGGCAATGCACAGTACTACAAAGGCCCACTACATCGTTGTTATGGGGGACCTCAATGCCAAAGTAGGAGTACAAGAACGCGGCGAATCGAAAGTCGGACCGTTCGGCGAGGGGCGCAGGAAACGCAAGGAGCAAATGCTAGTCAACTTTTTAGAGGGGCTGGGGCTCTTTTTAATGAATTCTTTCTTCGAAAAGAAATCCCAAAGCAAGTGCACCTGGCAGAGCCCCAATACCGTGACTTAAAACGAGATAGACTTCATCATGATGGATAAGAGGCACATATTTAGAGATGTCATCGTGATCAGCAGGTTTAACACCGGAAGCGATCTCAGGCTAGTCCGAGGCACTCTAAATATCAATTTTCGAGCTGAGAGCAGCTTCAGGCTGCTGGATTCGAAAAGTTCTAACTGGAACTTCAAAATCGATACTTGAACTTATGAGGAAAAGACGTGAGTTGCCATCCACGCAGCTGTCTGCGTCAGATAAGAGGGTCTTAAACCTAAAAATCAGAATGCTGACGCGACGCCGTCGGTGCTCCAACACCCGCGACATTTAGGTCGCTATTGAGCAGAACCGAGGGTTGAAAGTATTCGCTCAACAATTAGGAAGGTCTGACAAAACTAAGAGACGTGGATGGCAGAATCGTGACTTCAAAATCCGAGATACTCGAGGAGGTCGAGGACCTACGAGCTTTCTACGGGCCCCTATACTCAACGCGGACGGCGAAACCAGCGGAACATAATGCAGATGACCATCTAGCCGAATTAACGCGTCACTACACGGATGACATCCCGGATGTCGACCAGTGCGAGATTATGGCAGCTCTCGAGTAGCTAAAGAACAACAAGGCACCTGGTGATGACGGAATAACGACAAAGCTCCTTAAAGCGGGCGGGGCTCCAGTCCTGAGAGAGCTAGCGAATCTTCAACTTTGTCACTACGTTTGAGGCGTGAAGCGGAGATGCGGTGTTACTGTTCATCAAAAAAGGTGAAAAAACCTTGCTCAAGAATAGACCCATCTCACTTTTGAGCCACGTCTATAAGCTGTTCTCGAGGGTCGTCACGAACCGTCTCGCCAGGAGACTTGACGAGTTCTAGTCACCAGAACAAGCTGGTTTTCGAAAACGCTTCAGTACCATCGACCACATCCATACTGTTCGGCAAATTATACAGAATACCGAGGAGTACAACCAGCCGCTGTGTATGGCATTTGTGGACTACGAGAAAGCCTTTGACTCCATCGAAATATGGGCAGTTCTGGCCTCTCTGCAATGATATCGAATTGACTGGCCTTAAACGATGACTGTCTAGATCCAAGATCAGAAAATCCGCCCCAACCCAATAATTTGGACAAGACGAAAGTCATGTACAATTCACATGTCTTGCCGAGTCCAATCCACATCAAAGGGTCGCTTCTCGAAGTTGTGAAGGAGTATGTCTACCTAGGGCAAGTCATCCAGCTCGGTAGACACAACTTTGAGAAAGAAGCAGACAGAAGGATCCGGTTGGGTTGGGCAGCGTTTGGATAACTTAGTCAGGTCTTCTCGTCCCCTATTCCGCAATGTTTGAAGACTAAGATTTTCAACCAGTGCGTCCTGCCCGTTATGACATACGGTGCCGAAACATAGACACTGACGGTCGGGCTGGTCTACAATTCCAAGTTCGTTTAGCACGCTATGGAGCGGGCTATGTTAGGAGTTTCTTTGAAGGATAAAATCAGGAACGAAGTTGTCCGGAAAAGAACCGGAGTAACCGACATAGCTTGTAGAATAATCAAACTGAAGTGGCAGTGGGCTGTTCATGTTTGTCGTAGGACAGATGGCCGATGGAGCAGACGAGTCCTAGAGTGGAGACCGCGTATCGGCAAGCGTAGTGTGGGACGCCTCCCAGCTCTGGTGACCGACGACCTTAAGAAGGTGGCTGGAATAGACTGGATGTGGAAGGCGGAAGACAGGGTGTTGTGGCGCAGCCTGGCCTATGTCCAGCAGAGGACTGCGCTAGGCTGAGTTGATTGATTGATTGAACGAAACAATAAGAATCAAATAAAACTAAACAGATCAATTACAACAACAACAAAGTAATAAGAGCTCGCCTGTACGAAAACACGAATCAGCGCGCGTGTGCAGTATACAGACGTAACTTACACATCGGTGCGGCCTCGCGTGTGGTGAGTGCGGGTGACCAACAGAGCGCGCGGAAGTGTGCGCCGCCGCCACGTCTCTGTTCTGCTGATACCTATGATCTGCGTTCTGCGCAACGTTAATGCATACAGTTTGAGGATACCTATTTTATTGTTTACTAGCTTCTGCTAGCGGCTTCGCCCGCGTGGAATTAGTACTTCCCCCGTTATAAAATTTCAACCCCCATTTCACACTCTCAGGGTTGGAATTTCGAAAAACCCTTTCTTAATGGATACCTTCATCACAAAAAACACACCCTCCAAATTCCATGTCTCTAGGACCAGCGGTTTAGGTGTGCGTTGATATATCAGTCAGTCAGGACTTTGAATTTTATATAATCAAAATCAAATTATACTTAACTTTAATTCTTAACAACACTAATTATTACATAATATTTTCTCATTAATGCGGCAGCACTTATTTATTTTTTTATTTATTTCTACAGTCGGATAACAGAAATCCATACTGTTAGTAACATACCTTATATAATTATAGTGTTAGTACATAAATTAGAGTTTAAGAAGCATTTTATACAGAAAGATTAACGTAAGCTCATCCTCTCTATAAAATGCCTCATAAAAGGGGAAAACACACTCTCGGCCACTGTTTTCAGAATGCTGTTGCCACTAGCCCGGGTTCTAGCTGCCAGAGACGCTATTTTCTTACGCACAATTGCGTGGAAGCCGTCAGTACGACTCTGTGTAAACATCTCTGACGCACTACAAAACCGGGGCAGTCCCAAGAGCACTCTAAAAATATTATTATACTGGATGCGCAGGACATCTAGCGACCTTTTGGTGTAGTTGATCCACAGACCCCCCGAGCACAGACCCTGACAATACGCCTTGAAAAGTGTTATTTTAACTTGGTCCGTACAGCGAGAAAATCTACGAACCAACATATTACCGCGGACCGCCAATGCCCTGCGCTCCCTCTCAATATCTACATTATCTTTCAGGTCGTCGGCAAGTATATGTCCCAGATATTTGCATTGATTTACTCGTTTTATGTTCAAGCCATTTAGGGTGAGGGTAGGTGAATAATTTGCACACTTACCGGCGACCCGAAAGATCATCTCTTCATATTTTTTCACGTTATAAACGAGCCCATGTGCAGCCGCGTAGTCCTCGCACACTTTTAACATGTCCCTAATAGATCCTGCAGTCGGGCCCAGCAGCACCATGTCGTCCGCATAGCTGATGCTGTTAATATTAACACCACCTACCCGACAGCCGACACGCATGCTGCCGAGCTCGACCATGAGGTCATTCACATATAGGTTGAAGAGCCTGGGAGACGTCAACCCTCCCTGTCTCACCCCGCACTCCAACCCATAACCCTCGGAGAGAATGTTGGACCACTTCACGTGATTAGTTTGGTTCGCATACCAATACTTCAGAACTTTAAGAACTTAGCCTCTTAAAAGAACGTTATTAGTTTGATGTAAGTTAGGCAGTACGCATGGTTCCGAATCGTTTAATTGCTACTCGACAATTTTAGCGAAATGGTAATTATTGCTCTTGGTGTCACTTTTATTTAAAGCACAAGCTTCACAAATATTGCTTTTCCCCGTCATCATCGCCGGTGTCTGACTGGGTTTTTCCGCCACAGCACTTCCACCGGCTCTTTTTTTTATTGACGGCTTTGCTAAAATGGATTGGGACATACCGTCCCAATCATCTTCGTCGTGGTCAGATAGAAGACTCGGGGAGTCAGTGCGTAACCGTTTACCATCTGGTAAGAAGAAATACAATATTTATTATAGTATTTTTTCTTTCATAAGTACATAATATAGAAAAAAAACATAAAGAATTTAAACTTTATTTGAGATTTAACACTTTGTTTAATTAGACAAAGGAAAAACTATAATACTTACCATTTCTTGCCATTTTACTGCTTCACGATTTCAAATAAGTTTTATTTGTTTATAGGCCTATTTAGTTAAATATCGGCACGGCACGGCATAACAGCGGCGCGAGGCCGCAGGCGGGCAGCCCGGCTCCACCACCTCACAAGGATTACCTATAAAAAATAACGATAAAATTAACGTTAAACTGCAAGTAACGTTAATAAAGAATAACGTTAAAATGAAGCATAAATAACGTTAAACCTGTTACCGTTATTTTAATAATAACGTTAACTCCTGTCAAGGAAGGGTGACGTTATAAAATTTTGAAGCCCTGGTTCATGGTTCGTTTGAGGGTCTCGGTATCGAATTTTACAATAAGCTACCCCGTTCTTTTCTTGGCCTGCCTTTTAATGTATTTAAAACTAAAGTTAAATCTAGTCTCTGTTTGAAGGCATACTATTCCATCAACGACTATTTAGAAGATAATAATAGTTGGTCGCTGTGTTGAACGCAAGACAATGTTACACTTGATGTTCTTTCTCCATATTTAGCTTATGGTTATGACAGATTACATGAGTTCATATAATAATTGTCTACTAATTCTAGTGTGATGGCCCTAGTTCATCACTTGTGGCTTCGAATCACAGCCATTTGATAGATTCTATCTTTGCACGTGTAAGCAGGCACACTTAGTTATGTATGGAGGTTTATTTAATTTGGCGTAGTGTTTATGCTTGAGTTCGTTTTTAATGGCATAATTGAGTGTGCTAGCTAACAAGTGGCGGATTATTTAATTTTATGATTATATTTTAGACGATATATCTTTATTTTTCTGTTTTACATACGTTACATAGATTGTTGCATATAATTATTTATATTCAAGTTCTCCAAACTTAACAGACAGATGTGTTGCTGGGGAGTTAGTTCGCATAGATCTTTTCTATCAGGTGTAAAAAGACAGTTTCCGAAGGCAAAAGCCACATATTCTACTGATTATTTGGATCATTTTTTTTCTATTAGACCATACCTAGGAATCCACTGGTTCTGGAGATATTGAAGGTCAAAGTCGCAATTAAAAAAAATGGTTTCCAAGTGTTGTTACTAAACTTTTTTCCAAACAAACATTAACTGATTTTTTTTCAAAATTACGCATTTGCAGTTACAAAAGCGCGATTAATATCAAACGTATCCGACAAGTACTTACGTGGCTTAGAGCGAAGGGGCGCAATATTTTTTTTTTTCATACCTAAAAATAAAATTCGTTTCCCAGCAAACATTTTTGCACAAAGCTAATTTTTTAATGTACAGTATGTATTGACGGTTTTCTGATGTGTCTTTTTACACCCTGCACATTGTTATTATATTGTTTTTTATTATTATTACTTAGCCTTGTAAATGGCTAAATGTAATGATGGCTATAAGAGTGTAGGAGCTCGTGGCTAAAGTCATAACAGCCGCACGCGTCGACCATCAGGTTAAGCTAGGAGCCTAGGAGTCGATCCATAGATGGGTGGCCATCTTTACATACCGAGACTCCTCCGTGCCTCGGAACATTCGTTACGGCTCGTCAGAAGCCCGAAAGTTTGACAACCAGTCTTACCAAGGGGTATCGTATTACCCAGTAACTGGGTTGTGTAGGTCAGATAGGCAGTCGCTCCATATCAAATACTGATATTCAGCTGCATCTGGTTAAACTGGCAGCCGACCCCGAGATAGTTTTGAAAAAGGCTAGGCAGATTGATTGATTTTGGCTACAAGAGTAGAGGAAGGCCAAAGAAACAATGGATGGACTGTGTGAAAGAGAGGATATGGGTAAAAAGGGGGTAACTACAGAGATGACGACTAAAGTAAACTACTAGGAGTATGGAAGAAAAGGACATGTTGCGCCGACCCCAAATAAATTGCGATAAGGTCAGGAGAATGATGGCTAAGCCTTGTAAATATTTTTAACCGACTTCAAAAGGAGGAGGATATCAATTCGGATGTTTATATATATATATGTATATTTTTTATGTATGTTCGGGCATAACTTCGTCATAAGTATATAGACGGATTTGCAAAATTATTTTTTTTCGAAAGTGGTTTATTTCGAAATAATCCCATTTAAATTTTATAAAGATTTGATGATGAGTTTCGGAGACAACACGACGCTAAAAAAAATGACAGCAAATTAACCACGATTGCTGCTATCCCATAAATATGCATTGTTAAATACAATTTAATGGGGGAATCACACCTAAAAAGTGAAAAATAAAAACTTTTTTACAAAGAATAGAACCGACTTCCAAAAAAAAAAATGCAAAATCACTTTAATTTCGGCAATCGGTGTCAAAAAAAACTATGAAACAAATCGAGAAACGCCGACTTCCGAAATTAAAGTTATTTTGCACTTTTTTTGGAAATCGGTTCTATTATTTGTAAAAAAGTTTTTAAGGACCATAATAATTTGTGTTTTTTGTGCGAGTAACAAATCACCTTTTTCGTTCTTACTTTCCTATATGATGGTGTGAACATCACGATGGTTTGACGTTGGATCTTTTGGTTTTAGTCGGCGGGGACGTAGGCGGTGATGGAGGAACAAGTGGTGGCGCTGGCTTTGCAAGTGTCCTAGGTGGTGGTAGCTCTGGTAGCTCAGCCAGCAGTGGTAAGATTACATACGTTTTTGTTCGTTCTAGCTTCTGTTAGCGGATTTGCTCGGGTGCAAATAGAAAATTCCTCCCAAGAGAAGATGTAAAAATCCTATGTGCTATTCCAGACTATAATCTATCTCTGTGTCAAATTACATTCAGAATTGGGTTAATAAATAAAAAAATCCAATTTGTCTGTCAGTTCGAATCAAAAAATATTGGACACGGTATTTTTCTCTTTTGTCACGTAAACAAAAAATGAAGACGTTAGACGATACAGTGCGTTGAAATTTCGCATGACGTCACACTTGAGTTAAAATTGTACCACTTTTTACTCAAAAGTGACGTAACAAGCCCCCACTCCTGAACTTTAATGCGTTTTTATCGTTGTAGTTTTTTATTGATTTGATAAAGCATAAAATACGTGTCCTATATTTTTTGTTAATCTAAGTTACGGGCTACAGTTATTTGTTATGCAAGGCTCTAAAGTTGTTTTTTGGCGCGAGTACTTGTATTAAAGCCTGAGCAAACGAAGGATTCTAGGATTGAACCATGAGCGAAGCGAGTGATTCAAATGTAGAATCATGAGCGTAGCGAGGGTTTCAAAGGTACGATATGCAGAATAACTTTGTTACTGAGCGCAACACACAATTTTTCACCTCACTTTAACGAGGAAAATGCTACAAAACTTTGTGATAGACGGCGGACAGACAGACAGACGGACATACTTATAGACGGACAGAGACACGTGAGTGACAGCAATAGGGCTCCGATTAGACGCACAAAATTTTGTGACAGACGACGAACAGACAGACAGACGGAGAGACTGACAAACGGATAGACGGACAGACAGACAGACCGACGGACAGACAGTTAGACGGACAGACTGACAGACGGACAGACGGACATACGGACAGATGGACAGACGGACAGACGGAAAGACGGACAGACAGACACGTTAGTGACAGCAATAGGATTAGACCCTTCGGGTATGGAACCCTAGAAATGAGGTTGGCACACTGACATGAATATTAATATAATGTATAAGTATTAATGCATTGACTCAAACGTTTCGTGGACTCAAAATATTTCGTAACCAAATTAATGAGCAAAGTTAAAATAGGATTCTTTAATCTTTATTTTCTATGTTAAGATACGATTTTTTATTCAATGAGCGCCAGTTATGCGAAGGTAGGCCTTAATATAGATTATTTTACTTAAAGGAAACATTTCTTTATTTTTAAAAAGAAACAAAACTGCGTTCACTGATTTCTCGAAAAGCTTACCTAAACCGGGAATCGAACCAGCCAAAAATTAAAAAAATAAAACGCTCGCTATTTTACTTTACTAATCGATAAGATTATTGGTCTTAGATCTAACATTTATTTTACTCGTATTTTATCACCTATTTTAGTATGAAGGACACGCAACGTTTTATTTTTAAACTTTTCGTCAAAACGCCTCGTCTCAGAAGGCAATGTGCATAAAATTATTATTACCAATAGGGATTTCTCATGGCTATGAAAATAATAATAATACTTGTCCGAAAGTTAGAATCAAAAAATATTAGACACTATTTTTTGCTTTACCAAACCAATAAACAATCCAGCTCTAAAGTCTTGAGCATAGACGCCGAGTTGTTAGCCTGTCGATTTTCTATCGGTTACATTTTGGGGAGTGTGCGACGGAATTGCATTATTTGATTCCACCAAGCCCGTTCCATCATCGAACCACAAGACGTACAGCGATGTGCCACCGGTACATGGTAAACATCCCATCCACACGCACAAAACGTTTTGAGAACACATTCATTGTGCGTACAGCCAGGGAGTGGGATTCCCTGCCGGAGTCTGTGTTTCATGATAGCTACAACCTGGGAGTCTTTAAGTCTAGAGTGAATAGGTTACTTCTAGGCAAGCGTGCTCCATCTTCGACTAAATCATCACTTACCATCAGGTGAGATAGTGGTCGAGGACACGGTGGAGCATACGGTAGAGGTTTGCCCCGCTTGGGCAGAGCACCGCCGTGTCCTCGTGGATGCGATAGGCGGCAGCGACCTCTCGCGCCCTGCCCTGGTTCAGGCCATGGTACGGAGCGAGAGGGAATGGGAAGCCGTCTGCTCCTTCAGCGAAGCAGTAATGCTCGCGAAGGCGGAGGCGGGACGCGTGAGGGAGACTCAACAACGGAGTCGCCCTTACGCTCTCAGCAGCAGCCGCCTCAGGAGACGCCTGGGACTTCCGGCACCGCGAGACGATCTCCGGCCACCGTAGACCCGGGCCTGCGGACGGCGAGTAATGGGTAGCTTGCCGTCCGATTAGCACCAGGCCCGAGAGTCGACGGTGCGTAGTGTTCCACGCGCGCCTCAAAGAGTTGTCAGCAAAAGAGACGGGGCCCGTCATGGCCGATGCCTGCCCGGGGGTTGAGGATAAATTCGAAACAGAGTTACCTCGCCCCTGGGTACTCAGGACAGGAAGGAACAGGGGTGGGTTTTAGTCAGTAAGAGTCTGACACGCCCTCCCGCTCCACCCAGAGCGGGAGAAGTCATTGGATGATTTCCAACCTAACAAAAAAAAAAAGGTTAAATAGTGGTCAAACAACGCGTGCCTATAAACAATAAAAATAAAAAATGATTATGAATGCAGTTTTGTTTCTTTTTAAAAATAAAGGAATGTTTCCTTTAAGTAAAATAATCTATCTTAAGAATTTAAAGTATAGCTGCAGCTGGGTCTGCATCAGGTGGAGCAGACTCTGAAGCGGGAGCTGCCTCTGCGTCTGCAGCTGTGTCTGCATCAGGTGGAGCAGGCTCTGAAGCGGGAGCTGCCTCTGCGTCTGCAGCTGTGTCTGCATCAGGTGGAGCAGGCTCTGGAACGGAAGCTGCCTCTACGTCTGCAGCTGGGTCTGGATTGAGTGTTTCCGGGTCAACATCAAGATCTGGGGCAAGTGGAACAGGGTCTGTTGATTCTACATCAGGAGCAAGTGATGCTGCTACAAACGCAGCAGACGTGGCATCAAGAGTGACTGATGATGCATTCGGTTCAAGTCGAACTAAGGATGGAGACTGTGATGGGGAAAACAAAGAAGGCACAGGAAGTAAGTGTTTCGTTCCCTTATCATTATATTTTATAAGGCACTTTCTGAAATGATGAGATATGTAAAAAAAAGGGTAAATTATTAGAATTGTCATAAATATTGTCAGTTTGCAATAGCGATAGAAAAGTTCTATAGTTTTGTATGACGTCGGGGTCACCACTATAGAGGTATTCGGAACAGGGTGTAAAGTCCCGCAAACCTTCACTGATGCGGGAGGATCCTCCTACCAGAAGGGTGCTGTGTCTGGTCTGGATAACTGCTTATGGTTGATTTAAAAAAAAAAGACTGTTGTATTATGTTCACATCGCGTGGAGAACTTATTGACGCGATGCTGGATCTATGTGTTTAGTTCGTATGTGGCGAGTGGCGACATAGATGTCACTACGTTTTATAATCTCACGAAATCGTGTAATAATAAAAAAAAAAACTTTTTCACAAATAATACAACCGACTTGCAAAAATAAATAAACATGTGTGCAATTTACTCGTGGTAAAAGTGAAACCTTCAAAAATTTTGGCTAAAACAAAACACTGTATAATGCTTCCTATCTCATTTTAAAACACAAAAACAAAACACTGCATAATGCTTCCTATCTCATTTTAAAACACAAAAACCAAACACTGTATAATGATTCCTATCTCATTTTCTCCCATGTTAAATTTTATGGAGAACGGGCGGGTGTGGCCCAAGTGGCGTCGGAGCATGACGCTGATTTTGTTTGAAAGTTCATTTACTAAGCTTACTTTTTTTGTACGGGTGCAAAAAAATCTATCCTGGGAGAAAAAAGTTACAGTGTATATTAAAATACTCATATATCGAGCTATTTTCAACTATTTCAATGTGCCTAGCCTGTTCCAACTATCTTGGGGTCGGCTTTCAGTCTAACCGGATGCAGCGAGATCTCTACAACTCAGTTACTATTACAGTAATTCGATATCCCCTTTTTTTTTTGGTAAGACTGGATGTCAAACTTTCGGGCTTCTGACGACCCAACACGATTGTCAAAAATCAACGATTGACTGCCGGGACCAACGGCTTAACGTGCTTTCCGAGACAAGGAGGAGTCTCGGTATGTAAAGATACCCATCCATTGACCAATTCCGGCAAGCGTAGCTTAACGTGATGGATCGATCCGTGCGGCTGTTATGACTTTAACCATGAGCTCCTCTTATAATAAATATTAAAAACTCATATATTTTTTACGCCGAGCAAGTGCCGAACTGAAATACTCGCAATACCTACAAAGTATTTTACTCGCTCCGTCGACTCTCGCCGCAATTCTGCTTTTTATTTATATTTAGTTACGGATCAATGTTCTATGCAAGAATTTTTATTTTAAAGGTTTGAAGATTTTTATTTGTATACGCGATTCTGCTCCTTATTTTTATTAACTTAAGGATCATTATACTATTTAAGTATTTTCCTTTCAACAAGACTTGAGAATTCAAAGTATTTTACTCGGCTGGCTGCTTGCTCCGTTTATTTATATTAGGGTGTTATTACACTAATCGATCAATTATCGATCTATACCAGCGTTCGATGGTAGAATGGATCAGTCCTCCTCTATCGATAGTAACTATTACACCAATCGATCAATCGTCGATCGATGCCATCGATTGAAGGTACAATGGATTAGTCGTCGTTAATCGATAGTTACTTTTACACCAGGTACTTCCGACCACTGTCTGGTGAAATCTGTATCCGTCTACTCCCCGCCCGATCCTAGCCCTAGAGGCACCAGGCGAGTTTGGCGATACAGGTCAGCAGATTGGGATGGCATGCGATCTTTCTTCGCATGTTACCCTTGGCGGCCCACTTGCTTTTCTTCGACTGATGTTTCGTCGTGCGCGGACGCCGTGACGGATGTGTTGCGGCGGGGAATGGAGTACTACATTCCATTCTCTGACGTAACAATGTCTGGCGGGGCTCGACCATGGTTTGGTGCCGAGTGCAATCGCGCTGATGCGCTTAAACACGCGGCCTACCTGGCATGGGTCGACGCTCGGACGCGTAAAGCGAGTGACGTGAGTCAGAAGAAGAGAGCCTTCAACAGGGCTGCCAAGTTCTGCAAGAAGGTGTTGCGGAAGGCTCGGTTTGACCACATTGGCCGAATTGGGAACAAACTTGCTTCTTACCCAGCTGGTAGTAAGGCGTTTTGGTCCCTGGCTAAGTCGGTTGAATCGAACTTCTGCCGCCCCTCACTACCTCCACTGCTGAAACCCGACGGGTCGCTGGCCCACTCCGCTGAGGAGAAAGCAAGCTTGTTTGCCTCTCTGTTTGCGGAATCTTCGCGTCTAGATCCTGGTGGCGCGAGGCCCCCTGGTACTCTTGGTGGATGCGAGTCGATTATGTCAGACATTCGCATTCATCAGAAGGATGTCCGGAGGGTACTGCGTAACCTGGACGTGAACAAGGCTAGTGGTCCCGACGGGATACCGGCAATTGTACTGAGGACTTGTGCGCCCGAGTTGTCTCCGATCTTGACACGCCTATATCGCCTTTCGTTTGAGACTGGAAAAGTGCCGATGGCATGGAAGCAAGCTAACGTGCAACCCGTACCCAAAAAGGGTAGTCGAGCTGACCCAGCAAATTATAGGCCCATCTCGGTAACTTCCGTTCTCTGTAAGAGTATGGAACGTATACTGAATGGTAAGCTCCTAGCATACCTAGAAGCTAACGATATCCTAAGTGACCGACAATACGGCTTCCGCCGAAATCGGTCAACAGGAGATCTTCTAGCGTATGCCATTCACATCTGGAGTGAGGCCATCGACAAACAAGGGGAAGCCCTTGCGGTCTCCCTTGATATCTCGAAGGCCTTCGACCGGGTCTGGCACGACAGCTTAATTGGCAAGCTTCCTTCCTTCGGTCTGCCCGCTGGATTGTGTGATTGGATAGCAGATTTCCTGAGGGATCGGTCTATCCGAGTAGTCATAAATGGCTGCTCGTCCGTACTGCTGGCTATTAATGCCGGTGTTCCTCAGGGGTCGGTGCTCTCGGCAACATTGTTTTTGCTGCATATTAACGATCTGCTAAAACCCGGTACCTTTGGGTACACAGACGACAGCACTGTTGCATAGAGATATGTGCCAGACGCACGAGTTAGTGGGTCTCAGGTCCGGTCTCTCCGAGAGGCTATGGGTGGGCGCTTGAACTTGTCCTTGCAGGCTGTCTCAGAATGGGGCGATGCCAATCTGGTTAAGTTCAATGCTGCTAAGACCCAGGCGTGTCTTTTTTCTGCTAAAAGGAGCCAATTTCACCCGGCTCCATCTTTCCGAGGTGTAACCGTGCCGATAACCGACCGACTTGATCTTCTTGGTGTTACTTTAACATCTACCCTCAATTTTGGTCCATTCATAGAGGCTAAAGCTCAAGTGGCTGCCAAAAAGTTGGGGGTCCTCGCAAAGGTGAGACGATACTTCACGCCGGAACAGCTGCTCCAACTATATCAAGCGCAAGTCCGATCGTGTATGGAGTACTGCTCTCATCTTTGGGACGGATCTGCAAGATACCAGCTTGATGCCCTTGAGTCAATTGAGAAACGAGCCAAGAGGATCATCGGCAATGATAGACTCGTTGAGTCAAAACTCCAAAGTCTTGAACATAGACGCCGAGTTGCTGGCCTGTCGGTTTTCTATCGATTACATTTTGGGGAGTGTGCGACGGAATTGCATGATTTGATTCCGCCAAGCCCGTTTCATCTAAGGACCACAAGACGTACGGCGAAGTGCCACCGGTTCATGGTGGACATCCCATCCATACGCACAAAGCGTTTTGAGAAAACATTCATTGCACGTACAGCTAGAGAGTGGAATTCTGTACCGGAGTCTGTGTTTCCTGTAAGATACAACCTGGGAGTCTTTAAGTCAAGAGTGAATAGGTTACTTCTAGGCAAGCTCTGCTCCATCTTCGACCACATCATCGCTTACCATCAGGTGAGATAGTGGTCAAACGCGAGCCTATCAAACATAAAAAAAAAAAACCAATCGATCAATTGTCGATCGATGCCATCGATCGATGGTACAATGGATTAGTCGACGTCGATTGATAGTTAATATTACACCAATCGACCAATCGTCGATCGATGACATCGATCGATGGTAGAATGGATTAGTCGACGTCGATCGATGGTTACTATTACACCAACAGATCGATCGTCGATCGATGCTATCGATCGATGGTAGAATGGATTAGTCGACGTCGATCAATAGTTTCTACTATGTACACCAATCGATCGAGCGTAGATCGATGGTAGAACGGATAAGTCGACGTCGACCGATCGATATTTTATCGACCGGTATCCGTCTATCAGCCAAAGCTATTACATCAATCGATCAACGTCGATAGATTGATTGGTGTAATATACGCATAAGTTACAGATCAATGTTCTACGCAAGTACCTATTTAAGTATTTTTCTTAAAAGGTTTGGTTAGAAGTATTTCTTTAGCCAACTTCCTCGACGATTTAACGATCAATGTTTTAAGCAAGTATTCTTTCTTCCAACAAGGCTTCAAGGCTAGGTAAAAATACCTACGTACTTCAAAGTACGTTAGTATTTTTACTTTTTAGGTTTGGAAGTATTTCTTTGTAAACACAATTGTGCTCTTTATTTATATTTACAGATCAATGTTCTATGCAAGTATATTTCTTCCAACAAGACTTGGAAGTTAGAAGTATCCTGCATACGCGATTGTACCCCTTGTCCTCATGACTTTAAGAATCAATTTTCGATGCAGAAAGAAAATACTTCAAAGTATCTCGAACGCTGGTTTTTGGCGCTGGTGTCTAAAGTTGGACGTACATGGGTACTCGATTTTGCAAGTACGACTTATGTCTAGTGGCTCTTGATTGAGCTGATTTATTGAGCAGAAGGAAGGGGAACGGACTACTGAGCTGCGCCCGCGTTGCATCTTTTCTCCCTTTCTAATACCACGCATCTGAGTCTTCATAGATGTTCGGCAACATCAAACTTATATGGATTAAACTAAATAAATAGATTTAATTATTAAATAGTTGAAAATATATGAGTTTAGAACATACATTATAAGAGGAGCTCATGGTTAAAGTAAAAATAGCCGCACGGATCGATCCATCACGTTAAGCTACGCTTGCCGGGATTGGTCAATGGATGGGTATCTTTACATACCGAGACTCCTCATTGTCTCGGAAAGCACGTTAAGCCGTTGGTCCCGGCTGTCAGTTGTTGATTTTTGACAATCGTGTCGGGTCGTCAGAAGCCTGAAAGTCTGACATCCAGTTTTACCAAAAAAAAAAGGGGGTATCGAATTACCCAGTAACTTAGTTGTGGAGATCTTGCTGCATCCGGTTAGACTGGAAGCCAACCCCAAGATAGTTGGAAAAGGCTAGGCACATTGAAATAGTTGAAAATAGCTCGATATATGAGTATTTTAATATACACTGTAACTTTTTTCTCCCAGGATAGATTTTTTTGCACGCGTACAAAAAAAGTAAGCTTAGTAAATGAACTTTCAAACAAAATCAGCGTCATGCTCCGACGCCACTTGGGCCAGCGCCCATACAAAAATGTCCGATCTCCTTTATGTGTCGGTCACTTTTTACTGTCGTTTTTCGTTTCATCGACTTTCAATTCACAACGATGCTAAAGAAGTTTTCACATCAAAAAGTCTTTTTTGGAAGTTGGTTGTATTTTTTATAAAAAATATTTTTATTTTTCACTTTTTAGTTGTTTGTACCACAGCGCTAAAAATAAACAATAAAGTTATGCCCAAATGGATAATCCCACTAGCATGGAATTTTAACACAATTGGAGACAACCAAAACGTCATCTGTGTATATTGTAGTTAATTTTTTCAAAAAGTGCTGAATCAATTTCAATAAATTTATATGGAGAATACAAAAAACGTGTTTTTAAGATTTTTAAATTAAAATATTATTCTAGATCGATGCCACGGGTTAATCTGTGTGATCTTCTAGTCTAGTCCCAACAATCCAGCATTCCTAGCCAAATAATTTTTCTATTATGGTATATGCTAACGTTTACGTACAAAATGATTTTTTTTTTGTGGTCTGGGAAATCATCCAATGACATCTCCCGCTCTAGGGTGGAGCGGAAGTGCGTGTCAGACTCTTACTGACTAAAACCCACCCCTGTTCCTCCCTGCCCTGAATGCCCAGGGGCGAGGTAACTCTTTCGAATCACCCTCAACCCCCGAGCAGGCATCAGCCATGACGGGCCCCGTCCTGTTTGCTGACAACTCTTGTTCGGCACGCGTGGAACACTACGCGCCGTCGACTATCGGGCCTGGTGCTGATCGGACGGCGAGCTACCCATTACTCGCCGTCCGCAGGCCCGGGTACCACCACCTGCTGACGTTTGAGTTTAAATAAAAGTGAAGTGTCGTCTGCAAACAGCATACTGCATTCTTTATCTCGTCTAGTTGGTCTTACTCTACAAACAATAATAATAAACATTTTTTTTTTTGGAATTTTTTGTTTTTTCTTAGAGAAAGTTGTTCATTTCCATGGGCACAACCGGCTCTTAAAATATGACCACACCTTTCCGTTACACCCTGTAGAAATAAGGACAATGCTAATAATCGTTTGGAATCGTAATATAACTCAGTGAAGATTCGGTTGTTGACGTTTTTATCTCGTCTAGTTGGTCTTACTTTACAAACACTACTCGTATTATGATCTCCTTATAATTTTAGAATGTAACTTTTTTCAGATGGATCCTCTATAGACGCTAACAAATCGGTAGGAGGGAGTCTGAGCTCAGACAACAATTCTGGTAATTATCAATTTTTTTTTCTTTTTTCCCCACTCTTGGGGCATTCAAGCCTCCACTCCTTTGTGGGGGCGTGTTATCTAGAAGTGACGTAGCACACATGAGAAGGGCTATCTTAAATTACGCTGTGACCCACGGGCAGAACAGTAACTAAACACGCGGGTAAAACCGCGGTTGACAGCTAGTAATAATATAAAATCAGTGTTTCTTAGGATTCACGCCACAATAATGGAACAATAAAATCTTGCAAAAAAAAAGATTAAGTCCCGATTACTGTTTTTTTTTTTCTCGCCTATCCTTGTATAGGATATCGTTGAATAGGGCTTTCAAAATCAAAAAATGGATTCAGTGATTCGTTAGAGAAATATTAAACTATAAAGTAAATGTATTTGTTAGAGTTGAGCGTCCCCTCTCCCCTAAAAGCTAAACTATTAGCTTAAAAAATCTACATACATTCTTGATGATAGTATATACAGAATGTAAATAAAAAAAATAAAATATAAAATTCTAACTATTTATTTCCACATGCATTCATAAAATTATTACATAATATACAAAATAGCGCTAAATCTTTTCTAGGCAAGACTATGTGCGTTATCGATTTAGCTTGGTTACTCGCTCACAGTCTTTTGTCTGGTAATGGACCCACACGTAGGCCCCTCTCCCATTCTATATCTTTCAACGGTAAAGTAGTTGTAAATAAAACCCTGTCCGATCTATTAAAGGCGTATTCCTGGCTTAACATGCGTGCTGGAAAAATAGTAAAAAAATGTAACTCGTACAACCAAAAGCTATTGATTTTTTATTTGTATAGACCATGCGAAATTTAACACTAAACAGCTTACGAAATCATTTTATTTTTACCTATTTTCATTTCAAAGGGCACTGCCTTGCACTAGCCGGGCTGTAGGCATAACTTTTTGCTTTGGCGGCACGCGACAAAGGGCGTATAATAAACAATCAAAAATACCGTTACGCTCAGGCGGCTTTTTTGACAAGAAACTGTAGGTGAACTTTGTCGAGCGATCAGTGTTGCCTTTGACAAGTTTTTCTTTTATCTTTAAATTAATTATTTTTTTTGGTGAAAAGTATTAATCTCATATCCATGAAATGGTTACGTATATGTGTACGCAGTACGATACCAAACCATACTATTCAAAATCGTACAGGGTTTTTGTTACATGCTGTATAATGAACTTTAAAGGAAAACTATCACGGTTATGTTAGCTCTGTTAGTTTTAGAGTAATAGTCGCCCAACTTATGAAAAATGTTTCTACTTGTTAAATTTCGTACAAAATACAAAGTTCTTGAAAAATTAATTACTTATGTGAAGTTACGGTCTACGGAACCCTACCTTGCACGTGGCCCGACACACACTAGGTCGGTTTTTTTAACTATGATATTATTACCCGTATCGGTCCAGCCGATTCAAGTGTTGCACTTTCCAAAAAAAAACATCTTATTTATTTATATGTAACGAGCTGACCCGGCAAACTTCGTACCGCCTTAGAATCAATAACGAAAACGAAAAAAGAGTGTTTTGCTGTGCCCTACAGGGTCCATAATTGTGTCTTAGCTTTAAGCCATTATTATAACATCTTTAGTGACATTATGGTACGCAAATAAAGATATGAATATGAATATGAATGAATATGAATAAAAAAAAACATGTGTGCAATTCACACGTGGTAAAAGTGAAACCTTAAAATTTTTTGCCTGAAACAAAACACATAAACAAAACTGTAAAATGCTTCCTATCTCATTTTAAAACACAACAACAAAACACTGTATAATGCTTCCTATCTCATTTTAAAACACAAAAACAAAAGACTGTATAATGCTTCCTATCTCATTTTAAGGAGCCTTTTACAGTTCACTAGCACCGCCAATCGAAAAAATGTCATAACTCGTAAATAGAATCAAAAATACAAAATGTGGTCTATTATTAGTGTAGAAAAGGCAATAACGTAATTTTATAACACATTGTCAACACTTGAAATATAGCTGTTTAGCTAAATCGTGCATTTGTAACAAAAACGGCCGTTTATGTTTTGAATGCACGATTTAGCTAAACAGCTACATTTCAAGTGTTGATAAGGTGTTATACAATTACGTTATTGCCTTTTCCACACTAATAATAGAACATATTTTGTATTTTTGATTCTATTTATGAGTTATGACATTTTTTCGATTGGCGGCGCTAGTGGACTGTAAGAGGCCTCTTAAAACACAGAAACAAAACACTGTATAATGCTTCCTATCTCATTTTAAAACACAGAAACACAACACTGTATAATGCTTCCTATCTCATTTTAAAACACAAAAACAAAACAATGTACAATGATTTCTATCTCATTTTAAAACACAGAAACAAAACACTGTATAATGCTTCCTATCTCATTTTAAAACACAGAAACAAAACACTGTATAATGCTTCCTATCTCATTTTAAAACACAAAAACAAAACAATGCATAATGATTTCTATCTCATTTTAAAACACAGAAACAAATCCAATTTTTTTTTTTAAATCATTCTATTATTCGGGGCGGAGAGAAATCCAATAAATAAATAATAATCATTAAAATCGGTCCAGCCGTTGTTTTTTTTTTTGGGGTGGGAAATCGAGTTATAAATGGTGTAACTAACCCTACTTTGTTTTGTATATAAAGATTATATGTTGTTTTTTTAACAGGTGGAACCTTAGCTGCCAGTGCTGCCGACTCGATTGCAGTGGGTTCGGGCGGTGGATCAGAAATAGGTATTTAATTACTATTTATTGCCTCGTGTAAGACTAACAGTATTATTCACGATTTAAGTTATCCAATTGTAAGTGTAGTAAGTAAGAGTAAAGTACCATTTGGTAACAATCACAGATAATAATAATAGCCTTTATTGACCAATCTTACAAAAAAAAACACATGCCATAGTTCTTAAAATTTATTGACACTGGTTTAAAGATTGTCTTCATCGTCATCATCATCATTTCAGCCGAAAGACGTCCACTGCTGGACATAGGCCTCCCCCAAGTTTAGTGTCGCCACAATGACCGGTCTTGTGCGTCTCGCATCCATCGGCTACCCGCGACTCTCACCACTCTCCACCTTGTTGGAGGCCTTCCAACGCTGCGTTTTACGGTACGCGGTCGCCATTCCAGAACTTTTCGCCCCATCGACCATCTGTTCAGCGATTCTTCGGGCTATGTCGGTAACCTTGGTTCTCTTGTGGATTTCATCATTCCTGATTCGATCACGCAAGGAAACTCCGTGCATAGCCCACGCCATATATAAAGATTGTCTTGCGTTACCGCAAAGGCCTCCCCTAGAGCTTGCCACACTTTTCGTTTGTAAGTCGACCTTCTCCAAGTAACTCCAGCAATTCTCCAAATGTCGTCCTCCCATCTGAGACGTTGCCGGGTCTCTTTCTTTTATTGCGTCTTGGACACCATTCAGTCAAATCCTTAGCCCATTTTTCTTTGTCACTTCTTATCATGTGACCTGCCCACCTACATTTGAATTTTCTTATGCAGTACGTTACGTCACTAAATTTGGTTTGAGCTCGTAATATCTCTAATTTAATTTTGTCCTTTAGCTTGACGTTTAGCATACTTCATTCCACACTGTGTTGACAGGTCTCAAGTTTTCGAATATTTTGTTTTGTTAAGGCTCCATGTTTGACATTCATATGTCAACACGGGTAAAACACATGAGTCAAAGATCTTCTTTTTCCCTTTCAATGGTACTTGAGGATTTTTAAAATTTCTTTAAGAGACCAGTATCTCTTCCATACCAGCTGTATTGTGTTATTTATTTCTTTCGTGGATAAGTCTTCTGGCGATATTAACTGTCCAAGAGATATTTAGAATCCTTAACATATTCTATTGTAGCACAACTCGCTGCGATGGCGATTTTATGGAGTTTCTCATCACTTTCATTATCACAGGGTTTAATTGAGAGCCCAACTCTATTACTTTTGTATAATAGCTGTTCAAGCATCTCTTGTAAGCTTATTGGATCTGTAGAAATCAGGATTGATATCTGCAAATCTGAAATGGTTTAATTGTATTCCACTGATGTTAATTCCATTTTTGCTATATTCGAGACGTCTATATACATGTTCCAATACTGCTGAGAAGAGTTTAGGTGATAATGGGTCTCCCTGTCTGACTCCTTGCTCTATAGGGAAGTGTTCTCCTATCCTTTCTGTACGTATTTTGGCTTTCATGTCCTTGTATATCTTGCTAATTAGTAGTTATGTATTTATTTTCAGCTCCTTGTGTAGCTGAAGCTTAATGTTTTTGAATGTTTATGAGAATCAAAAGCCTTATTATAGTCCACAAAAGCCAAATAGTATGTGATGCCATATTCTGTATATTTCTGAATAACTTGTTTGATGATATGTTTATGATCGATTGTTGAAAAGTCACTTCGAAAACCTGCTTGTTCTTTGGCTTGGTTTTCGCCTAAGGTCCTTGTCAAACGGTTTAGAACGATCTTTGAGAATATTTTGTAAAGGTTTGTCATCAGACTGTTCGGTCTATAATTTGCGATATCGTTTTTCTTTCCCTTTTTATGTAGTAGTATAATAGTTGAAGTGGTCCATTGGTGATGTATATGTTCTTTTTCTAGTATGTCATTAAATCATTTTGTGAATGTTTCTACGATTATTTCGGATGTTCCAATTACAAGTTCGTTCAATATTAAATCTTTGCCTGGTGCTTTACCTCTTTTTTGCGAATTGATAGCGTTTTCTACTTCATCTTTCAGTATAGTTGAGATTTCTTGAGTGTCGTTTTCTATTACTCGGTGATTTTCTTTCATTGATGTGGCGTCACTATATAGTTCGCGATATTAGTCCATGCCAACTTCCAATATTTCTCTTGTCTTTATGATGTTTCATATTCAATCCAGTTTCTACTCTCTCTTAGTTCTTCCCACGCTTTCTTGACTCCCGATCTTTCAGTGTTGTAATTTAATGTATTGCTCCTCATTTTTTGTCTGTTTTCAGATTTGCTGATTTATTTATTTGCTAAGTTTTTCTATTTTCTTTTTGTTGTTTGTCCTGCGTAATCAATTTTCTTGCATCAGGTCCTAATTTGTCTTTTATGTTTTTACTAAGTTTTATTTGGTTTTCTTTCAGTTCTTTTTCTAGAGCGTTATATTTTACTTGGTAACATTGACAGATACCGGTCACTAAACTAGTAATAGACTAATTCAACGAATATTGTTAAGGGTCTACTAACGGTCCAGTGGCGCCCCATTGAATAAAAAATCGTAGCATAGCACAGAAAATAAATATTAAAAAATCCAACTTCACGTTTGTTACAAAGAGGATAAAGCATTTTTACTAGTAGTATTTTTAATAGTAGGCAAAAGTACCAAAAACGGCCGTTTCTGACACTTTTGCCTACTACTTTGGATACGAAACATTCTGAGACCTGTTTTAACAACGTAAAAATGCTTTATCCTCTTTGTAACAAACGTGAAGTTGGATTTTTTAATATTTATTTTCTGTGCTATGCTACGATTTTTAATTCAATGAGGGCGCCACTGGACCGTTAGTAGGGTCTTAAGCCTGGTGATCTGTAATACAGGTTTTACCTACAACAGACACCAGTCTCTAGTGTTTTACAATGACTTTGTACTGTGGTTGTGAATATGAGAAACAATAAAGAATATTATTATATTATATTATTATTGTTTTGCTGTTTAGAGTTGAGACATTTGCCTCTATTGTCTTTTTTTGTGTGACATTTTTTGACTTTGGAACGTTTTGCGCGCACTGGTGATTGTACCGTCGAACAGTCTAGATATGGTAGTCTATGCGTCGAACAGAGAGTATATTTTTTGGTGTGAAATATAACGAATAAATCCATACAATCGTTGTTTCATTTCTGAGTTGTGGTTGAGTTCCTATACTCGTATATCACCTTATTGTTAGTCTTGTGGTGACGAGCGCTACTGTAGAGCGGGCCTGGAACCTTCGGGTAATATAGTGGCTAAACAAGAACCTTTAATTATTAATAATGTAATTACTTATTTAATAATCAATTTTTTTTTTCATAATATATTATCAAATTTAATAACGATAATTGTAATTTATTCAAATGATGTATTGTATCGTGTTTTATGTTAATTTTACTTGCAATGTTGTCTATTTGTAATTGATATTCCTGGAGGAATATTAGTTCCTAAAACACAGGCTTTGATTGTCATCATATACAACATTATGTTTTGTAGCTGTACTCTAAATATTCAAGTGTAAATGTAGAAATAAAGATTATTATTATTATTATTACCTATTAATAGTAAAGCAAACTTTGTCTCTCTCAAAACGGTGAACGAAAACATCGTGAGGAAACTGGCATATCCTTGAATCAAAAATACGAAGACATATGACATCCACCAATCCGCATTGGGCCCGCGTGGTGGATTACGGCCCACACCCTCTTACAGAGAGGAGGCCTGTGCCCCAGCAGTGGGGACATTAAAAGGATAATAAAGATGATGATGAAAATTATAAAGCCAATATTTTTTTTAAGTTAATAATTACAATTTTTAATCAGGTGGAGCTGCGACCGGAGCAGCTAGTATTGCACTCAAAACTGCCCAGGTTGTAGGAGGATCCGTAAGTGTACTATGTTTTATTATAATACTAGTTTCTGCCAGCGAGCGTCTTCGCCCGCGTGATAGTCATAAACTATTTCAAATGTTCCCTTGAGATAGTTCATGACTTTCACGCGGGCGAAGAAGAAATCTACTCTGCCTGCCTAGCCTTTTCCAAACTATCTCGGGGTCAGCTTCCAGTCTAACCGAATGAAGCTGAATACCAGTATTTTACATGGAGCGACTGCCTATCTGACCTCCACAAACCAGTGACTAGGTAATTTTTGGGACAAGCTCGCCACACTATTCCCAAACCACTGTAACTTCTGTAAGCCAGAATCAACAGTGGCGACCACCAGAAAAAAACGCCGAGGCAATGAAGCTCGACGAGTCCCAGAGAAACGATTAAACTGTCTTGGGTCCCGCAACGAAATTAATCAGAAAAGCCAGCGGAGGAGTAAGAAAGAAAGTTACTAGGTAATATGATACCCCTTGGTAAGACAGGTTGTCAGACTTTCGGGCTTCTGACGACTCGTAACGACTGTCAAAGATCCACGATTGACAGCCGGGACCAACGGCTTAACGTGCTTTCCGAGGCACGGAGGAGTCTCGATAAATGTAAAGATGGACACTCATCCATGGACCAACCCCGGCAAGGGTAGCTTAACCTGATAGATCGACCCGTGCGGGTGTTAACATACTCCTGGGATATAAAGCCTATGTGCTATAAAATACTTAAATGAAGTTGTTGCTTGTTATAAACGGGTAGTAAAAAAAACTTTTTACAATAAAAAAAATACAACCGACATCCATAAATAATACTAAAAAATGCAAAATAACTTTAATTTCGGAAGTCGGTGTTTCTAGTTTGGTTTCTTCTTTATTTGACACCGCCTTCCGAAATTAAAGTTATTTTGAATTTTTAGTATTATTTATGGAAGTCGGAGTATTTGAGTATTTTTTATTTTTCGCTTTTTAGTTGTTGTACGGTTGTCTTCTCGTATTCTAAAACTAAATAAATAGTAAAAGTTATACCCGAATTGATAGCCCCAAAAATAGGGCATTTGATCATAGTTGGCGAAACTATGGTGTATCAGGGTGAACTGTACAAATCTGTATACCCCTTCAGAGCGTATCAGCGTGATGTAATGTTGTGAAGTGGTGAAAACAATATACAGACATGCGATTGCAGCAATTCTGGAAGGTTTGCTATCATTTATTGAAGAGTTCCATTGTGTATCTCCGAAGTTCTTTATCAGATCTTCACCAAATATAAAATGGGACCATATGTAAAGCTCAGCTTTCAAATAAAAAAAATCTTCAAAATCGGTCCACGTAGTAAAAAGTTATGAGGTAACAAAAAAAAATCTTCAAAATCGGTCCACGTAGTAAAAAGTTATGAGGTAACAAAAAAAAATCTTCAAAATCGATCCACGTAGTAAAAATTTATGATGTAACAATGTAATGTACCATCCTCCACCCAGAAGAACCCAGAAGCTACCATTATATGTGGGCCCATATTTAACGTTATTGGACGTTAAACCGTGAATTCAATCAATATATTCAAAGAAATAAACGGGCGACTATGGAACCCTACACTGCTCGTGACCTGACACGCAATTGGCCGGTTTTGTCTGGTGAAAAGCAGAATAACCGAGGCCATGGTTAGCTAAGTGACGTCATTCAGTATGGCGGACTCACAAAGATGGCGGAATAGTTTTTTTTAGGCATGCCCGTTATATGGGTATCAAATGAGGGTTTGCTGAGAATAATTCGAAAAAGCTTCTTTTTTTATTTTTAACTATATTACTATTAATTTACATTTCATTTTAAGATTGTAACAATGATTTATTTGTTTGCAGGTATTGGCCTAGGGCGTTAAAAGAATGAACTAAAGGTAATTTCTCCGAATGTATAAACGGAACTCTTATAGTATCACTCGTGCATCTGTCTGTCCGTCTGTCACAGCCAATTTTCTCCGAGTCTTCTGAATTGATTCAGTTGACACATATGAACTTTTATGACCCAAACACAGACTTGTCACTTCACTTCACTTCACTTGGGAGCAAACTAGAAAAAAAGTATTTTGCCAAGTGTACTGTGCGACATATAATATGAAAGGGCTTAATAGTAATAAAACTTATAAATTAATTATGAAAATTATCAAACATATATATTTTTCATAATTTTAATTTAAATGGTTTTTACATTATTTAAGAAAACAGATGAAAAACCGACCAAGTGCGAGTCGGACTCGCGCATGCAGGGTTCCGTACCATCGTACAAGATTATATGCGTCTACTTGTTGCCTTTATTAAGATCGAGCAACAAAAGCCGAAAAAAACATGTTTCTAGTAGGGGAGCCCCTTTTAATTTGTAATTTATTTTTATTATTTATTGTTAGAGCGGCAACAGAAATACACATTCTGTGAAAATTTCAACTGTCTACCTATTACGGATAATGAGATACAGCCCGCTGACAAACAGACGGATAGACGGAGGCTTAGTAATAGGGTCCCGTTGGTTACCCGACGCGTACGAGCAAAAATGCATGCAACCAAGCCGGGGCAAAGAATCCGACTTGAAGAGACAAGAGTTGGACCCGGGCTTGAGGACGGCGAGTAACTCGCCGTCCGATCAGCACCAGGCCCGAGAGTCGACGGCGCGTAGTGTTCCACGCGCGCTTCAAAGAGTTGTCAGCAAATATGACGGGGCCCGTCATGGCCGATGCCTGCCCGGGGGTTGAGGATAAATTCGAAAGAGTTACCTCGCCCCTGGGCATTCAGGGCAGAGAAGGAACAGGGGTGGGTTTTAGTCAGTAAGAGTCTGACACGCCCTCCCGCTCCACCCAGAGCGGGAGAAGTCATTGGACGCTTTCCCAACCCCAAAAAAAAAAGGAGACAAGAGTTGTGGCAGCGCGCTAGCCGGACCCCTGGCTCTAACTGGGTCGCAAGCTGTCTGCGATGCGCAGAACTAATCGAATAACCTAAAAATGTTTTACAAGACTTACCCAAGGTTTCTGAAGTCTTTCGTTTGGGGATCAACCTGGCTATATGTGTGTATGTCAGAGTTAAATGAGGAGTGCAGTGTTCGTTCAGTAGGTATACCAGATTCTAAAGTTCACCCCAACCACACACACGATGACAAGGGTTCTCAAGGAACACGTCCAAAGCACTCAATATGTTCAAACACTGGATTTCACCTTTTGGGGTCACCTTTAGAGTCTGGTATACCTGCTGAACAAGCACTACGCTACCACATTTAACTCTGACATACACACATATAACCAGATTGGTACCCGAACGAAAGACTTCAGAAACCTGGGGTAAGTCTTGTAACATTTATTTGGCATTCGTTTAGCTCTGCGTATCGCGGACGGTGTGCGACCCGTTTGAGGCCGGATCCTCAAGTCGGATCCTTTGCCCTGGCTTGATCGCAAACACCGCCAGTACGGGGTGATTTCACAATAAGTTTTACAAAATAACCTGTTTCACCAACTACATCAAATGGGGTTTCGATCAAAATTAGTTCAATCGCAAACAATTCGGTCCAAAACCAATTAATTTTTCTAGATTTCACACAATCACAAGCCCCAAAATCTCGTAATATTTCAAAACCAGTGACGTCAGATGCGAGTCAAACCCACAGAGTATATAAAAAAGGTGTCACCACAAAGATTGCGTTCGGAAATGCACTCGGACTGAATATATACCCGGTGGTGGCTGTCCAATCAAAAAATGACCCGGGGTCAGGTCCTCCAAGTCATTCGGGTCCGAAGAAAGCGGGCACCATGGACGCGAGTTTAGTACGGCTTCGGAAGCTGTCTTTTTACACCCGATTAAAGGGTGAGTGGTCATTAGTAACCGATAGTTAAATACGTGATTGTACTCATGATAACAAACAACTTTCCCAATGAAACATTTAATGAGACAGAACGGCGTCACGCGGCTATCAGCTGATAGGTCACAGACGCGCGCTAGCGAATTTCATACGGCTGTTGTGTTATTGTGATAAAAGTGAATGAGTATAAAAATAAAATAAAAATTACAAAAAAAAAATAACAACCGACTTCCATAAATAATATCTACTAAAAAATGTAAAATAACTTTAATTTCGGAAGTCGGTGTTTCTAGTTTGGTTTCTTCGTTATTTGACACCGACTTCTGAAATTAAAGTTATTTTGCATTTTTAACCGACGAAAAAAAGGAGGAGGTTCTCAATTCGACCGTATATATATATTTTTTTTTTTTTTGTATGTTCAGTCCTCACTCCGTCATTTATGAATCGATTTTGATTATTCTTTATTTTGTTAGATAGGGTATACCTCAAGGGTGGTCCCATGTCAAGGAAATCAGGCTCTGACAGTGGAAACTTGATAAAATTGAGAGAAAACCTCGAAAATTGTGGGCACGTTTAGCGTTTCTGTATGTATGTTCAGCCCTCACTCCGTTATTTAAGAACCGATTTTGATTATTCTTTTTTTGTTAGATAGGGTATACCTCAAGGGTGGTCCCATATCAAGGAAGTCAGGATGTGACAGTGGAATCCTGATAAAATTGAGAGAAAACCTCGAAAATTGTGGATACGTTAAGCGTTTCTATATGTATGTTCGGCCCTCACTCCGTTATTTATGAACCGATTTTGATGATTCTACTTTTCTTAGATAGGGTATACCTCAAGGATGGTCCCATGTCAAGGACATCAGGATCTGATCATGGGATCCTGAAAAAATTGAGAGAGAACCTCAAAAATTGGGCACGAATATTGTTTCTGTTTACTTTTCATAACTTAACCAGGTATTTGCATTTAGGAATCATCACATCCTGAAACTGAGCTGATGATGGAAACCATACCATTCCTGCACAATATAAGTTAGATACAAAACTGGTTTTCGAGACAAATGCCACATAATATGCTTTGAAGAAAAGACGTCTTTACAATATTGGAGGTAACCTCAACTGGTCAATATCCTGGAAACTTCATGGAAGAATGATTACATCATCAGCTCAGTGGCAAGAGGAATTATGGAGGATTAGAAATTAGCCTCAGAGTGTTAAAAGATGATGCGAGCCACATAAAATCATAAAATAAAAAACTTTTTAACAAAAAAAATTACCGACGAAAAAGAACTAAAAAGCAAAAAATAAATAAACCTTTTAAAGTCTTGAGTAATGAGCATATTTACCTACATAAAATATCAAATTTTATATAAACAAATTTTGAGTCGGTGCCAATTATTAAAATGATTAATTACCTACTTACAGCCTTCTTCATTTGTAAGTACTTATAAAATTTAGATATTTAATAATCAGATTGTTGTTTGGCGCCGACTCAAAATTAGTTTATATAAAATTTGATATTTTATGTAGGTAAATATGCTCATTACTCAAGACTTTAAAAGGTTTATTTATTTTTTGCTTTTTAGTTCTTTTTCGTCGGTTAATTTTTTTGTTAAAAAGTTTTTTTTGTATTATTTAGAGAAGTCGGTTGTATTTTTTTTTGTAAAATGTTTTTTGTTTTTCACTTTTTAGTTGTTGTACCCCATTCTAAAACTAAATTAATAGTAAAATTATGCCCGAATTGATAGCCCCAAAAATAGGGAATTTGAACATACTTAGTTGGTGAAATTAGGGTGTATCAGGGTGAACTGTACAAATCTGTATACCCCTTCAGAGCGGATCAGCGTGATGTAATGTCGTGAAGTGGTGAAAACAATATACAGACATGCGATATCAGTAATTCTGGAAGGTGTGCTATCATTTATTGAAGAGTTCCTTTGTGTATCTGAATATCCGAAGTCTTTTATCAGATCTTCACTAAATTAAAATGGGACCACATGTGAAGCAACAGCTTTCAAATATAAAAAAAAACTTCAAAATTGGTTCACGTAGTAAAAAGTTATGAGGTACTTAAAACACATAAAAAAAGAAAAAAAAATACAGTCGAATTGAGAACCTCCTCCTTTTTTGAAGTCGGTTAAAAATAAAAATCATCTATTCAGACATCATAAATGTATCACACACGCATAACATATAATAAGGTAATTGAACTGTCAGTTAGTAGAATGCCTAAAATACGAATTGAGAACCTCCTCCTTTTTTTGAAGCCGTTTAAAAAAGGTTTCTTTGGGAAACTTGTTTGTAATCATGAGTACAATCACGTGTTTAAGTATCGGTCACTAATTACCAGTCACCCTATTTTAATACACTAGCGACCCGCCCCAGCTTAGCTCGGGTACAAATTATATATTTACTGTAATTATATATTTGACTGGCCTGTTGGTCTAGTGGTTAGTGACCCTGACTGCTATGCCGGAGGTCGTGGGTTCGATTCCCACCCAGGACAAATGTTTGTGTAATGAGCATGATCATTTGTTCTGTGTCTGGGTGTAATTTATCTATAATATGTATGTATTTAGAAATATACAGCGTGGAGAAGACAATACGACAATAAATGAAAACACGGACAATACTAGTTTATAAGAATAAGTTTAAGCTATCAAAAATGTCCTAACATCGAAAATAAAAAAATAAAAATTTCAAACAAACTAAATGGCATAAAACTAGAAACGAAATAGAACACCACTTATAAATATGAGTTCACTAACCTGTCGTAAGAGCGGCAACAACGCGCGGTCCTGTAGCGACTTGATTTTTTGGCTTTTAATTATGGATTAACGCTCAGTAAAATTACACTGAATCACAGATTATTTAGCACAGAATCACAGCTATGAATGCCACCCCAAACATTGGCACCAAATCTGTACTGGTGCGAAGTCTCCCGTCCTAGACACGGATTCACGCGGCTCCAGTAACGAATATTCTGTCTGTTCCATAAACCGTTCCTTGTAAATGTACTTTCATCAGTCCACATCACATTGTACAAGAAATCCGGATTCTCGAAATGTTTATTTTCAATCCAGCGACAGAAGTTTTACCTAACTGGTTTGTCTCTAGGTAACAATGCATGCAATTTCTTGTATTTATACGGCTTCCGTTTGTCGCGTTTTAAAATTTAAGAATAGTTGTATGGTCAACACCTGAACTACACGTTGGGTTGCGTTAAAAAAAACACGAAAACAATAAAAACTAAGCGTCTAATTTCGCACAATTCACTCACTGTTTAACTAAATACCTATTAAAACGTTACGTGTCCTGTCACCAAAATAAAGCGTCCAATTTCGCACTAATACCGTCGTAAATGAATTTACAAAAAACACGAGCGGCGGGGAAGTACCTAGACGCGTGACTCGTCACAGGACCGCGGCGACACTAACATAAATTTGTTGTAGCAAATTTCTTCAAGAAAGCGAACTAACAAACGAAACTAGATTTATCTCTTTCGCACACACTAAATTTTCTATTAACATTATGAGTGCATTGCAATTTCCGCATTCGTTACTTTCTTATCCAACTCTGATGACACGCTTTATGACTCTTATTACTCAGAGTTAAGGTATAATTTTCACTAAATCAGATGAAAATACTAATTTGGCGAAAGTGTATAAGTAGCGAGTTGGCAACGTGACTTTAATGTTTTGATGTTTATACCGATGTGGGTCGTTAACCTGACAGTGTTTCCCTATTATCAGATACATCATGTAGCAAATGTTAAAAATGAAAAATAATTTCCTGTGACTAAACTACTGGATATATTCAAATGATTTTTTGTATGTAGACTGAGAACGTCTTGAGGTATGCGAGGTTTAATTTAATGTCGTATCGTCATCACCACTCTGTATAAGTATGTTTATCAGTTGTCTAGTACCCATAACACAAGCTCTGCTTAGCTTGGGACTAGATGGCGTTGTGTGATAGTTGTGGAATATTATATTATATTCTTAAACCGTCCACATGAAACACTCCGCCTATTGGTGAAAACCGCATGAAAATTCGTTCAGTAGTTTTTAAGATTATCGCGTACAGACACGCTGGCGGCTTTGTTTTATAATATGTAGTGATGATATATTTTGTTCCAGATTCCTGACCTGGGCTTGTAGTGCATTAATTCTATAAGTATTTGAATAATCTAGTATTAACGAAATCTTGTAACAATTTTGACATTATTGTAATATGATTTATCAATTAAACGTTTTCCAAGCAAAAAGTATTTATTTTATTTCAGTCCTCCAATGTATTACATATACCCCCTACCTATTTACCTCCTTCTGCGAGCAGTAATGCAGACAAAGTAAGAGTCGGGACACGTGAGGGAGAGGTTATCCTCACGCCCGGTCTCTCCTGGCCGCCGCAGGAGACGCTCTGGGAGTCGGGAGTCGTAGGGTGATGCCCGGCCACCGTAGGCATGGGTTTTCTAATAAGGACCAGGCCCGGATCGATGTTACGTCGTGTCCCACGCGCTCCTGAAAGAGATATCAGGAATGCGACTCCTCGCGCCACTACTAGAGGAGCGCGAGGAACTTGGCCTCCAGATCCCATGGCGACAGTCCGGCAAGGAAGCTCGCCACCTCACTGGAGACCGTGTGGTATCCCCGGACCAGCAATGCTATGGCCCTTAGGGACGCGCTCAACCGGCGAGCTGGTCGCCGCTCCAAGGAGCGCGCCCACACCGCTGCGCCGCACGACCCTCGCGTGGAGCCTACGGCAGGAGGCGTTTGGACCCCCCGGATTGGGCAGGAGCCGCTTTAAAGCAGCCCCGACTCGCTCCAGTCTGGGAGCCAAACGTCGAAAACGCTCCACGCAGTTCCACCGGCTGTCGAGGACGAGTCCCAAGTCCCTCATCGTCCCCTCGACGCCGATGTCAACCCCTCCTACCGTTATATATCTGGGAACCAGACGGTGGCGCGTTCCGAGGACAGAGCGTGATGTTCAGATGCATGGTGTTGGGGTTTTCCTTTAGGAATGACTCAGTAGCTGCCCCGAGTTTGTAAGTTGGTGGGGTGACACCTCCGTGCCTCGGAAAGCACGTAAATCCGTTGGTTCTGCACCTGATGTCTTCCCGCGAGTGTCGGATTCCCATCCCATTGGAATATGAGAGTAACAGGAACCGAGAGTGTTTAGAGGCATGCGGAACAGGGTGTTAGGTCCCGCAAACCTCCATTGAAAAGGGAGGATCCTCCGACCAGACGGGTGTTGTGTCTGGTCCGGGCAATTGCCCGATGGTTGATTTCGGACAGTTGTATATGTTCAAGTCGCGCGGAGAATTCTGCTTGCGCGATGTAGGATTTGCGAGTTTTCTGTGCGTTTGTGGCGTCATAGATGTCGCTACAAGTGCCCAGTGTGGCCAGTGCGTGTGTGTGTGTGGTGGTGGTGAGTGGTGATGGGGTGTGTGTGTGATGTTGTGTGTGGGTGTGTGATGTTGTGTGTGTGGTGCTCAGTTGAGATTGGCCACCATGATTGAAATTCGATCGAGCGGATTATTTATTTTTATGGGTATATTCATAAAAACTGGCCAAGTACGTGTCAAACTTCACACATTTAGGGTTCCGTACTAAGTGAGGGAATTTCCAAAAAAAAAAAATGTTTTATCAATGTATTGGCATTTGATAGTAAAATATACGTAATAATAAACATTATCACCAAATTTCAAGTTCATAGGTCAATGGGAAGTTAAAAAATTCTTCGTAACAAAATTTTGTTAAAAAAACTAACTTTGGTGGCTTCTGATTCCTTTGTCTTCCAATATTAAAAAAAAAATTATGGGATACGTCAAATTAATGGGATACGTCAAATTAATGGGATACGTCAAATTAATGGGATACGTCAAATTAATGGGATAGGTACGTCAAATTAATGGGATACGTCAAATTTTTTTTTCGCGTATGGGAGCAACTCTAATAAAAAAAAAATATATTTTGTATGGCTTTGGCTTAACAAGATGCTTATACTGTGAAAATTTGGAGACTCTAGCTCCAACCGTTTGGCTGTAAAACCTGTGTGACAGATGACGGACGGACAAACAGACGGACACGTGAGTGACAGCAATAGGGACCCTTCGCGTACGGAACCCTAGAAATCGTCTCGGCAGGCGCTACGGTGGAGCATATGTACCTAAACACAGCACATACCAACTAACATACACTGCTAAAATCCTTCTTTTTTTGGCTTTCTCATAATCTGGTAAAAATAAAACATTTAATTCAGTTACTTAACATTTATTCAATTTACGTTAAGCAGTAGGCTTTAGGCAAATGGTGACAATAGGGAATATGCATGACATTTTGTATTTGTTCAATTGAAGACTTTTTTATTTTTTATTGGAACCTACATTGTGTGTATCTGTGTGTGCGTGTGTGATAAATAAACTAGTTTTCTTTCTTTCTTTCTTTCCTTAAATTTTGTTAACAATTATGAAGGAATTTTCAAAATATCATCATCAGCGGCGAAGTTAGAAAGCTTTATAGTAGATAATTAGAAAGAGAAGTCCGACGTGATCTTTGACGTCAAAGCACGCGCCCATACAACTCCCATAGAAAACAGCGTTTTCAAGAGGGACAGATATATTCGTTTAAAATTGTTATATCTCGTTTAATTTTCGATCGATTTTGACTCTGATTTTAATGTTCGTACTTTAATTTAGTATATTCATCGACCAACCGGTTAGATAACAATTTTTTTTTCATGCATATTCTCTATTTCAATTAAACAAGTATTGTTTTAAGTTCCAGCTTCCCTGTGTGATTATATCTTTCTTCTTTCTTAACCTCTGGAGAACGGAGGAGAAGCGTTGGTTTCCAAATAGTAGATACCGGAGGATCTGTAAACAAAATAATGAAAATTATAGTTTAAAAAAATAAAAAAAAACACGATTTTTCGTATTTTTTTAGGTCAAGGGTGGATCTAGGTAAGAGCAAGGGCTACAACCCAGGGCCCCGAGTGTTAGAGGCCCACACAGTACAGGGCCTGGTTTCTCATGTTCATAAGAAAATCGAACCTAGATAAGTTAGATTAGATATGCCGTCAGGTATTGTTAGCCCAGCAGGGGGCTTAGACAAAGTAACAATTTAAAAACGATAACGAAGTTAGAAAAGACTAAAATGTATGAGATTGACATAAACCGCGCTAAGTCACGTGGTCAGTCGACTGTCGACATCGTTATCGCAAGTTGGTAGACAATGTTATAATTCGTAACGAAACCATAAAGAAACGGTGACAGTGACGGTGACGGTGACGGTGACGGTGACGGTGACGGTGACGGTGACGGTGACGGTGACGGTGACGGCGACGGTGACGGTGACGGTGACGGTGACGGTGACGGTGACGGTGACGGTGACGGTGACGGTGACGGTGACGGTGACGGTGACGGTGACGGTGACGGTGACGGTGACGGTGACGGTGACGGTGACGGTGACGGTGACGGTGACGGTGACGGTGACGGTGACGGTGACGGTGACGGTGACGGTGACGGTGACGGTGACGGTGACGGTGACGGTGACGGTGACGGTGACGGTGACGGTGACGGTGACGGTGACGGTGACGGTGACGGTGACGGTGACGGTGACGGTGACGGTGACGGTGACGGTGACGGTGACGGTGACGGTGACGGTGACGGTGACGGTGACGGTGACGGTGACGGTGACGGTGACGGTGACGGTGACGGTGACGGTGACGGTGACGGTGAAGGTGACGGTGACGGTGACGGTGACGGTGACGGTGAAGGTGACGGTGACGGTGACGGTGACGGTGACGGTGACGGTGACGGTGACGGTGACGGTGACGGTGACGGTGACGGTGACGGTGACGGTGACGGTGACGGTGACGGTGACGGTGACGGTGACGGTGACGGTGACGGTGACGGTGACGGTGACGGTGACAGTGACGGTGACGGTGACGGTGACGGTGACGGTGACGGTGACGGTGACGGTGACGGTGACGGTGACGGTGACGGTTTCGGTGACGGTGACGGTGACGGTGACGGTGACGGTGACGGTGACGGTGACGGTGACGGTGACGGTGACGGTGACGGTGACGGTGACGGTGACGGTGACAGTGACGGTGACGATGACGGTGACGATGACGTTGAAAAAAACTACTGCATAAATAAAATAAATAAATAATTATAAATGCATAAGTTGATAAAAAATGCTATGCAATAGCTTTACCGCGGCAGTCTCCGAGTGCCACACGTCTTTTTTATTTTTTTATTGTTGATAGGCACACGTTTGACCACTATCTCATTTGATGGTAAGCGATGATGTGGTCGAAGATGGAGCACGCTTGCCTAGAAGTAACCTATTCACTCACGACTTAAAGACTCCCAGGTTGTAGCTATCAGGAAACACAGACTCCGGCAGGGAATTGAACAAAATCGGTGTGTGAAGATCAAAAGAGGTGTCGGTGTCGGTTTTCACTTCAATCCGCTACGAGTGAGGTGACGGTCGGTGACGGTGACGCGCGAGTTCAATAGTTTTTTCCCATCTCAAAAATGCCCAACGCGCCTAAAGAAGTTTTCACTTTAATAATAATAACCAGTCCGCCATCTTTGGGAGTTCGCTATATTAGATTTAGAATGATGTCACTTAGCTAGCCATGCATTCTCATCATTTCAGCTTAATCGGAAACCGGGAAACGGGTCAAATTTAACTTCTAAATGTTTTTTTACATAGTTACTGGTGAAGCTAATAAATAAGGTATAGTTTTTTAGGGTTCCGTACCCGAAAGGTCCAAACAGAGCCCTACTGTTGTCACTCACGTGTCCGTCTGTGCGTCTGTCTCTCTGTCCGTCCGTCGTCTGTCACAAAATTATATTACGGAGAATTTTTTAACTTCCCATTGACCTATGAACTTGAAATTTGGTGATAATGTTTATTATTACTTATACTTAACATTAAGGCTCTACTACTGGCCAAGTGGCGCCCTCATTGAATAAAAAGTAGTAAGCAAAAGTGTCAAAAACGACCGTTTGTGGTACTATTGCTTACTACTTTGGATACGAAACATTTTGAGTCCTGTTTTAACAACGTAAAAATACTTTATCCTCTTTGTAACAAACTCAACGTAGGATTCTTTAATCTTTATTTGCTATGCTATGCTACGATTTTTTATTCAATGGCCACTTGGCCGGTAGTAGACTGTGCGAAATCCGACACGCACTAGGCCAGTTCTTTTTTCCAATTCACTCCCTTATCAACCAGGAGACAGAACAAAGCTAGACCAATAGGCACGTATGGATATTTACAACTGGGGTAAGCCCAGTTGCCTAGCACCGCGGATTTAAACACTGAAATTGTGAGCTGTTATTTTGATTCCAATCATTAGGCATAATAGGTATGGCAAAAATGCTTAAGCGCGCAGTTTATTTCATTTCCTACAAGGAATACCTTCAAAACAAATTGAATATTAATTAAAAAAACCCGACAGTAAAAAACAACTAAAAAGTTCCAAACAAGCCACTTTTCAAGCACTCTGATGCAGTTGGTGGCAGTTATTTTAGTTCAATAATTGATTTCATGCCACCAACTGCATCAGACTGCTTGAAAAGTGGGTTGTTTGGAACTTTTTAGTTGTTTTTTACAGTCGGGTTTTTTTGGAAATCTTATTTTTTTATATTTCTCTGTAGTTTAGTGAGTTATATTTTTGAATTGTCTTCTTGAGCTCTTTACTTTGATACCCCACATGACTAGGCCAAAAAAATACTACAACCTACTTGCGGTCGCCATTATGTTGCTTTTTTAACCGACTTCAAAAAAGAGGAGGTTCTCAATTCGACTGTATATTAAAAAAAAATAAAAAAAAAGTGAAAAATAAAAACTTTTTTTCAAAAAATACAACCGACTTCTAAAAATTGCAAAATAATTTTATATAAATAAAATAAACAAAAATAATATAAACAAAAAATATATATACACCGACTTCCGAAATTAAAGTTATTTTGCAATTTTTAGAAATCGATTGTATTTTTTGAAAAAAGTTTTTTTCAAAATTCATACCCTGCCTATCTCACTTCAGCGGTCAAGTCCGATCTAATAATACCTCACTACTTGTTAAAATCCATCAAGCCGTTTAGGCTACAGCGTGTGCCAAAGAAATAGACTTACAAATATACACACATTACATTACATTACACTCTCGAAAAACATTGTCCTCATTCTAGGGCAGTTGGGTAAAAAGCAGTGTCAACATTTAAATCCTACACTGCACTACTCGCGAAGTTTCTTCGACAGAGTACTCTTCCAAGTTGACCGAAGTCCGAAGTACTACGTGACTATACACTCATGCAACCTCGCGAGGAGCTCAGTCTCTCAACTTCGGAACGCTTCGATTCCTATGACTCGAGCGCAAAAACCGACGACGATTGGATGTCGCCCGAAGCGAGCCGAGGTTGCACGAAGCGAACCGAAGTGCCCTCTTAAACTCTTAAACTAGTATTCGCTTAAACTTCGATCAACTTCGCAAGTACTGTAGTAGTGCAGGTTTTAAACTCTTACCCAGTCTTAGGAACCAGTCCGCCCATACGCAGGTTGCCCCACAGCTGACAGTTTCCTGTCATAGCTGTGATGTAGGACAGGCAGCGCTGGCCTGTGAAGCCTCCGCTGGTCAGGGACTCAGCCATATAGTGGAAAGACCTGTGAAGAAGGCAAGTAGCATATTTACAGTTTGTCCTGAAGAAAATCTGAAAGTTAACTGCCTCTAGATCTCGGAACTCGGGATCTTAGTGTCTAGGACGGTAATTTGTTAAACTACCTCACTAATTACGTTTGGGGTTAAAACACTAGGGCTTTGGGGTCCGAGTGGTCATGGAGTGTTTTGTGGGATCAGCAAGCAGTTATTCGACACTTCTCATAACCAAAGGGTTGGACTTTTATCGGCCAAAGATCACCATTGCCAATGCAACGTGGCAATGAAATGTTCTGGGTACCGACTTTTTCGGTTTTTTTTCGACACTATTTAGTTTTTTTTTTTCATGCCCAATGAGTTCTTCGCCTTCCATTTTTATGCCGCTTGCACATGTTTTATTTATTGTTAATTAGCTTGACTATAAATTAATTAGTTTGAATTCATCTGTAAATATATTATCTACGTATAAAAATAATAAAGTTAATAGGTTTATAAATATAATAGGCGAGTAAAGACTGCAGTTCTCATTTGACATCTTTTCAACCAAAGGCTCAAGCGTACGCAATAGGCTGAACTTTGAATTCTTCAAAATTGAAAATTAATTCTTAGTGTTAATGTTAGTTCTTATTTAAATTAATTTTATTGTAGTTTATTTCTTATGTTTGGCGGTGCCGATTTGGCGATTGATACTCTTCTTTTCTTGATATCTTGTCGTGTATAGGATCTTTTGTTGTATTACTGTATAGCTAGTTGTGAAAACCTATAATTGGCTTAATGTCTCTTATTCTAGTTTACTTATTGCATTTATGTAAAGCTGTTGGTTTTCCATGTGATAAATAAATAAATAAATAATAAACTTGGGCAAGTGCTTTTGAAGATCCACATGCGACTATAGTTAATTAATTAATTTATTTACACTTCATGCAACAAAAGTACAAATGCGGATTTAATACCTTAGGCATTCTCTACCAGCCAACCAAGGGTGGTAGAGAGATAATATGGAAGGTGCATAAAAAAAAAACAACGTAATAATAAGTAGAAATAATAAAAAACGGGAACAAATATATATATATATATACTAATAATAAACATACATATATATTTAATATAATAACTACCTATAAATATATATATTTATTAATATAAAGTAACAGAAAAGGTTTTAAAGACGACTCTACTCCTTATGTACAAAATAGTTCCGCAACATCCGCTTAAATGCATACTGACTGGTGGCCGTCCTGATATCGAGAGGAAGTACATTCCACAGAAGGATGGACTGAATATGAAAGGAAGAAAGAACAAAATCAGAAGTATGAGAAGGGCAAAGCAGTAGGAGTTTATTAGAAGAACGCAGATTCCTAGCGTGTGAAGAACATAGAAATTGCAAGTGAGATATACTCGTAAGATAAGAAGGAGGAGTGGGAGTGAGAGTTCAGCAGAGAGAAAAGTTAATCGTATAACTCTCATTTCTCAGACATATTTGATACGCACTTGTTTGGCTTAGTTATGTTCTCATCTCTATCTCCGACAAATTAGAAGTTATTTAGTTGTGCGGGAACCTATAACCTTAAAATTAATGCTATAGGATTACCTAATCAAAGCACGTACTCGGACACGTAGCTGTCAATCTCGGCCTTTTTCATAGAATGAGAAATCATTAAATATCTTTTCCCGCTCTGTGTGGAGCGCGTGTCAGACTCTTACTGACTAAAACCAAACCGTGTTCCTTCTGTCGCCTGTGCCTTCCAATCACTCCCACGATCATTCGCGAGCATCACTGCTTCGCAGAAGGAAGTGACAGCTTCCCATACCCTCTTGCTTCGTACCATAGCCTAGACTAGGGCCGGACGGATCGCCACCGCCTATCTTCTCCACGAGGACACGGCGGTCCTCCACCCAAGCGGAGCAGAGCTCCATCGTATGGTGGAATGTCACCCAGGTAACTCAAAAAAAAACACAATGGTGACGCCCGAACGTAACCTAATCTGGAACAGGAATCTCCCAAAACAATAGATCTCGACCTAAAGTCACTACCTGAAGCAACAAAATCTTACCTAGAATGATCGCAGTCATTAGAGTTACAGCCAGGCATGCTGAGTCCCCCATTGGGATAGAAGTCGGCATCCCCCAGGGTCGCCAGGTACCCTAGGAACCCGGCGTTGGTGTGGATGACCTCCGTGTATACTCCGTCGGAAGACCTGAACTTGTCGTTGTTCTGGCCTGTCCAGCCGGGGAGGGCTGCGTCTAGAGCTGGAATGCGAGAAAGGATTATAAGTACACATATTGTTACCTGTGTATTTTTAGGAGCAATAGACAGTAGTGTGGTGCAGTGGTAACGGCCGCGACTTACAAGTTGTAGGTCGTGAGTTCAAACCCAGGCAGGCGCTTTACTTTGTGTAAATTATTTCATCACCACTGCTCTCAAAATGGTGAAGGAAAATATCGTGAGGAAACCGGCATGTACTAGAACTAAAAATTCGAACACATGTGACATCCACCAACCAGCATTGCGACCGCGTGGATTACGGCCCACACTCCCTAACAGAGAGGAGGCCTGTGCTCCAGCAGTGCCACATTAAAAGGCTGATGATGATGGTGAGACAGAAGTTTTGCGAGGTGGAAAATCTTCATATATAAGTATGTCCCTTCGCCCTGGGGCTAGAGGGGAGAGGGGGGGTGGGGTCTGTCAGACTCTTACTGACCACCTCAGTGCACCCTCGTCCTGTGGTGGGAAATGAGGTATTAACACCCCTTCACGTCTAAGAGAGGCGCGCGTGGAAAACTAAGCGCCGCCATCTCAGGTTCTGATTGATGGGCCGACGTATCTCCCCCAATTCGTCAACCCTAGACCCTTTTTTAACCTCTTTAAGGGGCTGGAAGAGGACATTTTTTACCCTTCTCTGACGCCCGGTGCACCTGGTGCGGGACGGGAGTGCACTAGTCATCTTCCACTCCTTTTTTGTAACCTACTTCTGCTAGATGACATTCTCACAGAAGGAGAGCAGGACATGTCGCCTTCTACTTTCGAAACGAGGGCAAGACACGGCTCCTCCCATTAGACAGAAGTGTACCTAGAACAACTTATGGTTACTGGCAAGCGTCCGAGAAGTCGCAGTCCGCTTAGATGGGCGGACCAAATTCGCTCATCCCTGGACACAAAATTCTACGAAGCGCTTCACAATGCCAAAGATAGGTACAGGTGGAAAAAAAAGGTGGCGAAGCATCGTAAAAAGAAAGACTTCCCGTTGGTGGAATCACGACCCTCTGTAATGAGCAACGATCGGAGTAAGTAGAGCTATTTTTAGGGTTCCCTACCTCAAAAGCAAAAAACGGAACCCTTATAGGATCACTTTGTTGTCCGTCCGTCCGTCTGTCCGTCTGTTTGTCTGTCAAGACCCTTTATCTCAAGAATACGTAGAGGTATCGAGTTGAAATTAAAACGATACACTCTGGTCTACAGTGTTTTGAAGCTGTGAAAAAATCAAACTTCTAAGTAAACTTAAAAAAAAGATACGGACGTTTATGCCGCAAAAAATGTATATTTCAACACTCTCAAGGGAATCAAAATTTATAGGGTACTTCTCGCTGTCCTACAATCATGAAATTTGTCAACTTGGCTCATCGCCGCAAGATTGCCTGCTTGTTGCTCTTCTACGGAATCTGCTTCGGAGAATGTGCCCAAGAACTCGAGGATCTAATCCCACCGGCCCCCTTCTACCATCGCACTTCTAGGCGCATGGAATGTTACCATCCCTACCTTGTTGCTATTCCACCAATTCGCACTAAGCGTTTCGCAACGTCTTTCACTTTTTTTTTTTTTTTTGGGCAATCCCGCCACACTATTCCTAAACCACTGTAACTTCTGTAAGCCAGAATCAACAGTGGCGACCACCAGAAAAACGCCGAGGCAATGAAGCTCGACGAGTCCCAGAGAAACGATTAATCTGTCTTGGGTCCCACAACGAAATTAATCAGAAAAGACAGCGAAGGAATAAGAAAAACATAATTTCCACTTCCCTCCTAATCAAGCGGGAGACAGAACAAAGCTAGGCCATTAGGCACAAAGGGGGTATTACAACTAGTGTAAGCCCAGTTGCCAAGCACCAATGATTATACTTATATAAAACACAAATATTAATGGGTCCTAAAATTGTGAGTTGTTACACTTGATTCCAATAATAGGTATGGCAAAAACGCTTGAACGCACGAAAATCCGTTCTAGTTTCCACAAGGTCCGTGTAATAGACAACTTCAGACGTGGGCTGAATACTATCAAAGAAGTGTGAGGTGCTAATCATAATTATATTCTAGAGCAAGCTCAGAAAGCTCTTACCAGTAACGTAAGCAATGTTCCCTTCGACGTTCCTGCCAGCTATCCCCACCTGATGACCACCAAGGCTGTGGCCCACCAAGTGGTACATGCCGGGAACTGCGCCAGTCGCGGTGTTCAGCCAGTTTATGAACCTGGCTACACTCTCACCTGGAAAATGAAAATTTAATTAAAATAACTTTATTTACTTAAAGAAGTATTGTGGACGGTTTTCCCAGCAAGAGAAGGGTGTAAGGTAATAATATAAAAATTTAAAAACACAAACACGCTTCGGGTGTCGTCATTTTATTTTTTTGTATTCTCAGCAAACCCTTTACTTTGTGATAGCCATATAGTAAGGCAATGCATAAAAAATAACTGGTCCGCCATCTTTGGGCGTCCGCCATATTAGATTTAGAATGACGTCACTTAGCTAACCATGCATTCTCATTACAACTAAACATATGTATGCAAAATATGCAGTATGCAAAATTTCAGGTCAATTGAAAACCGGGAAGTAGGTCAAATACTCCCAAGATTTTTTTACATAGTTTGTTACAGTTGAAGCTAATAATAGCGTGTTACTAACTATCTTTACTTTTAGTGTGTTATTAACGATCTTTACTTTAAGCGTGTTAATAACTATATTTACTTTAAGTGTGTTAATAACTATTTTACTTTAAGCGTGTTAATAACTATCTTTATTTTAAGTGTGTTAATAACTATATTTATTTTAAGCGTGTTAATAACTATCTTTACTTTAAGCGTGTTAATAAGTATCTTTACTTTAAGCGTGTTAATAACTATCTTTACTTTAAGCGTGTTAATAAGTATCTTTACTTTAAGCGTGTTAATAACTATTTTACTTTAAGCGTGTTAATAAGTATCTTTACTTTAAGCGTGTTAATAACGATTTTTACTTTAAGCGTATTAATAACGATCTTTACTTTAAGAATTAGGTATTGGGGAATATTTGCCCACCGGTGGGCGGTGAAGGATACAAAAAATGTGTGTTTATAAGGTGTTACGGAAAAAATAAGGGGAGTACGTCAAGGATGCATTCTATCCCCTCATCTTTTCAACAGTGGGAGAAAGCATCGCGGTCGGTGGCAACAAGGTCAGCAATCTCTGATATGCAGACCACACCACATTGTTTGCGTCACCAAAGCACGAACTTGCTGAACAGTTTTCTAGCATAGAACTTGAAAGTGAGATGATAGGACTGTCGATCAATAAGTCCAATGAGTTCTAGGATAGGCACGAACGACCTCCAGCAATGAAGAACACGAATGAGAAGAAGAAATAAGTGTAGAACTCACCAGAAGGCACGGTGTTGGCCAGAGCAGTGAAGTAGTTGATGGAGCCAGCGCCGGCGCTCCAGTCCACCACAATCACGTTGACATCTTCAGCGGACAGGAAAGCTGAGGAGATACAATAGTGTCAGTGGTAGTTTATCATCATTATCATTTCAGCCGAAAGACGTCCACTGCTGGACATTGGCATCCCTCAAGTGTTGCCTAGGGGTTGAGTATAAATTCGAAAGAGTTACCTCACCCCTGGGCATTCAGGGCAGGGAGGAACAGGGGTGGATTTTAGTCAGTAAGAGTCTGACACGCCCTCCCGCTCCACCCTAGAGTGGGAAAAGTCATTGGATGATTTCCCAAGCCCCCAAAAAAAAAAAAGGTTTCATCACAACACAACGACCGGTCCCACGTGTAGGACTAGTATTTTTTAAATGTTTGGATTGCCACCATCATCGGAGCCCAGTGGGACCTCCCACTTGTTATTCCTGCTCCCAATTGAATTAGTCTTATTATTAGGTACCTAATCAATCAATTATTACTAACACTAGTCTGTAAGCTCGCAATTGTACTAACAAATATGGATGTAATATGATTCCGAAATAAATGATTTATTTGTTTATTTTTTTTATTTTTTTTTTATCACTATTATTATTATAAACTTGGGTCTTTCTAGGGTTCCGTACCCGAAGGATCCAAACGGAGCCCTGTTGCTGTCACTCACGTGTCCGTCTGTCCATCTGTCCGTCTGTCTATCTGTCCGTCGTCCGTCACAAAATTTTGTTCCAAAAAAATGTTTAACTTTCCATTGACCTATGAACTTGAGATTTGGATAAAATGTTTAGTTATTTCGTAAATTTTATTAAAACATACCATTAGATTGATAAATCAGATTTTTTCTGTGATAATCCCCTTATTTGGTACGATCCTTTGGCCGATTTTTTTTATTCTTTCTAAGTAACAAAGAATCGGATAGTACGAACATGGCCGGATCTATCTAATGGCGAAAAGGGGTTCCGCCCAGGAACCCGTGGATACAATAGGCGCGGGCCTGCGGACGGCAAGAAGTGGGTAGCTCGCCGTCCGATCAAGACCAGGCCCGAGAGTTGACGGCGCGTAGTGTTCCACGCGCGCCGAACAAGAGATGTCAGCAGAACCTGACGGGGCCCGTTAATAGTGCCGATGTCTGCCTGGAGTCGCGGATAAATTCGAGAGAGAGTTACCGCGGGCCTTGGCACAGGCAACTTAAGGAATAAGGGTGGGTTTTAGTCAGTAAGAGTCTGACACGCTCTTCCACTCCATCCAGAGCGGGAGAAGTCATTGGATGATTTCCGAACATACAAAAAAAAAAATGGCCAAGTGCGTGTCGGATTTCGCACATTAAGGTTCCGTACCAAATATTGGTATTTGTTATTAAAGTATACGTAATAATAAACATTATCACATTTCAAGTTCATAGGTCAATGAGAAGTTAAACAATTCTTCGTAACAAAATTTTGTGACAGACTACGGACGGACAGACAGACAGACGGACACGTGAGTGAAAACAATAAGGCTCTGTTTGGACCCTTCGGGTACGGAACCCTCTTAAAATGAGGACGATACAGTGCGTTGAAATTACGCGTGACGTCAAACTTCGATACACTTTTTACCACTTATGACATCACAAGCCTCCACTCCTGAACTTTGATGCGTTTTATCGTTGTCATTTTTATTGGTTTGCTATAGCAAAAAAAATGAACATTTTCAAAAAACCCGATTGTAAAAATAACTAAAAAGTTCCAAACAAGCCACTTTTCTAGCAGTCTGGTGCAGTTGGTAGCAGTTATTTTGGTTCAATTATGGATTTTATGCCACCAATTGCATCAGACTGCTTGAAAAGTGACTAATTTGGTTTTTTTTAGTTGTTTTTTACAGTCGGGTTTTTTTGAGAATATGCATTTTTTTTTTATTTACCACATTTTAATGAGTTATAGTTTTGGAATCTCCTCCTCGAATCTTTTATTTTGATACGCCACTTAATATAGTTCGTCCCCCAAGTAGTGTTACAAGTTCACGGTCCGCCCCTGAGTACGAAATCACAAGAACATCTTACCAGGAACTAAAACAGTGTTAAAGTCAGCAGTGACGGAGTCCAGCCAGCCGTGGATGAGCACGATGGTGCGTCTGTTGGAGTTGTAGTTGGTGATGCCCAGCAGACCCTCGCTGCCGATCAGGAGTGGCTGGCTCACGGTGGGGTTCTGTCTGGAAAGAGAATGGAGCAATTCATTTGTAGGTAGGCAAAATTATATAAACGAGTCTATACAAAGATTTCCTGTAGTTTAATAAAAACTAAAAAACGCACTTTATTTTTTATTTTTCCTAAGAGTATCATGGGAATGCGTAGGTATAAATAGGAACGATGAATAGAAACAAAACTTTGAGTACGATTTTCTCTAAGATGCCCTAATATTGGTTTCTAGTAAAGCATCGATTTAATTTTTATAACAATTCATGAATAAATCGGAGTACTTAAATACGAGTACTACAAATAATTTTTAAATAACGTGAAAAACCCCTTCAAAGTTTTGTTTCTAATTACCCCAGCGTTTCTGTTCACCCCGTTTGACGTACTTTGCCATCCAAAGATGGCAAAGTACGTCAAGTGTGCCATTTTGAGTTTGAAAGGACGACACTTAACTAACCATGCATTGTCATCCAAACTTAAAACGTACGCAAAATTTCAGCTTAATCGGAAACCGGGAAGAGGGTCAAATTTAACTTCTAGGTTTTTTTTACATAGTTACAATAATTGAAGCTAGTATAAGTGTGTTAAGGCGCGGTATTACCTCAATAGTAAAAAAAAATTGGTTTTTTGGATAGTCGAGTATGACGTAATGCAATGAAAATATCCTTTACAAAAAATACAGTGGACAGAGAAGGGTTTAAAGAAAATTTTAACCGAATAGAATAGTAAAAAATAGTTTGATATTCCCAATAAAAAATTTGGAAATTGCTCCACAAAAATAAACTTTGGCGTCGAACATCTCTGTATTTTCAGCGATAACAATATATTTTTTAAGAATTGAATAGAATTAGCATTTTATTAAAACTTTGACCAGACAATTATTTAATTTCTTATGTATATTCTGGATAATCTAAAGAAAACCCGTAAAATAAATGCCTATTCGCATCGTCAACACAACTATTATGTTTTTTTTTTTTTGCGGGGTGGGAAATCATCTTATGACTTCTTCCGCTCTAGGGTGGAGCGGAAGGGCGTGTCAGACTCTGACTGACTAAAACCCACCCCTGTTCCTCCCTGCCCTACATGCCCAAGGGCGAGGTAACTCTTTCGAATTTATCCTCAACCCCCGGGCAGACACAACTATTATGTTCAATTCTCAACCTATCTCAATCGTAGTCAGTCCGCGCCTTAAAAAGAAAAGCATAACTTCTTCTTAATTCACTGACTCATCAAATGATAAATAAGTGATTTTGTAAAAATCGTATAAAACGCTTCGTATGTAACTCAAACTCGCACTTGACCGGTCTTTTGCTTATGGAATATGCCAGTTTCCACACGATATTTTTTTACTGATTTCAGAGATGTGGTCATGTAATATAAGAACAATAAATAGTAATGCCATTTTTTTTGGGTGATAAATCATCAACAACATCTCCCGCTCTGGGTGGAGCGGGGGTGCGTATCAGACTCTTCCTGATTAAAACCTACCCCTGTTCCTTTAGTTGCTTGTTGACCCTTTCAAACACACTCGCGACCCTAGAAGGCCTCGGCCCTAGCGCAGTATTCAAAGATTTGGCGCAGCAAAAGGCAAAAGGGAATAAGTATTCTTTTTTGCTACCGCTCATTTAAAATTTCAGCTACACGATTCGGATAGGTAAGATTTTCTTGTGATAGACAAGAAGTTACGGGGTGGCAAGAAAAGTAGAAATAGTAGTGGTTATTCAACTTGAAAAAAACGGCAGCATTTGTCGCTCCTGGTAGTCTGCTGCCCCGAGCCATGGCCCTCTTGGCCTAAGGGTAAATACGCCACTGCCTAGCGGACCCCGTCAAAGTGCTGACATCTCTGAGGCGCGCGTGGAACTCAACGCGCTGTCAACCCGGGCCTGGTCCTTATCGCAATTCGAGCTACCCATTGCTCGCCGTCCGCAAGCCCGCGCCTACGGTGGCCGGAAATCGGTTTCTGACTCTCCTGCGGGGGCTAGGGGCGTGAGGGCGAGAGGATTGCCTCTCTCTCACGCGTCCCGCCTTCTCCTTCGCGAGCATTACTACTGCGCAGATGGAGATTGCAGCTTCAATAGTAATGCCGAAACAGGAGTAAATGAAAGCGTAAATGCATTAATTGTAAGTAATTATTATGAAATTCTTACATTATTATTAAATTATTCTTCATATCCTTATATTATTTTTTTGTTATTTTATTATATATATATCAAGATAAGCATGATGTAGAACGAGAGCGCAGGTCGCTGGCTGTTCGATGTGGGATGTTGGCCCACAGGTTTGCACGTTGTACGGCTCAGGTTAAGGTGACGCTTTTCAAAGCCTACTGCCAATCCTTTTACGCGTGCAGCCTGTGGGTGAACTTTACGCATATGGCATATAGTGGCCTGTGCACACAATATAACAATACGTTTCGGGTGTTGATGGGGCTGCCGCGTTTTTGTAGCGCGTCCGGCATGTTTGCCGACGCGGACGTTGATAGTTTTTCGGCCAATGCTAATAATAATGCTAATGCGCAAAAGGTGCGCATCTCTGCAACGCCGTGTTCGCGCCAGCCCCAACACCATTCTTAGAACGCAGATAGGTGGGACTCTCCGATCTTGGGGCGGTGGATACGACTGCACGCAGTCAAGTAGACATTCCCGGGATCGGTGAGCCTCACGCTTTGAATAAATGTGACTAACACTAGTTTATAAGTTTATACTGTTACTAACAAATATGGAAAAATGATGCTGAAATAAATTTTTAAATTTTTATTATTATTGTTATTGGTGTGGCGAGTTGCCGCCACTCTGCAAGTTGGATGGGGTGTGGTATCACGACGTGTGTGTCTTGCTTTGGCCTGTGAGGCAAGTGTGTAGCCGGCTTTACGGGAACCATAGGCAATCTAAAATGTAGCAATCGACGTCACGTCAGTGCGCTGTACGCCGCGAGACCGAGCGCATTCACCGCAGACTAAATTAATGTCTTATTAACATCGTCCCCGCAAATACACTAAAATCCCGAGTAATATCCCGTAAACGTTGGGGATTCTCCGGGAATAATAAATAACCCATATTTACCGCGTCCGTGTAACTAGTGAACAAGAATACCCAGGTGTTGGTGTGAAGAGAATCGAGTGGCCACTCGTCGGAATTCTGCGAGGCTGCCAAAGGAAAAGTCAGGTACCACTTGTTTTTACTAGCTTAGAGTAAGGCCACATGCGCCGTCTATTGCCAACCACTCCTAACTTGAAGTTATACAGACAAATATAGGCAATTTTGGGCCAGCATTCAATCCAAGTGTTTGGCCGTAACACTGTCCTCACCCTGCAGAGAACCACAGCTATTTACACGCTTGGGCAACTCCAGTTATATTACTCTTATTATGGTATTATTAGATTTTCTATTTTTCTACATAATGTGTGGTGTATAAGAGAAAGAAAAAAATATATTTTGGAATGGATTTGTCATCTAAAAACTCCTTTACTGTTTAGCATGATTTTGATTCCAGAAATCGCTTCAATCAAATAAACTCAAAGGCACCTTGCCTTGCCTTGCCTTGCTTGGATGCACATATCCATTAGCTTACGCTTCAGGGATATTCAGGGATATGTAATGGGGAGAATACACATATTCACCCCATTTTAACCAAAATTTCATTCATTTTCATTTTGAATTTTGAAAATGGGGACTCATCCATTCATTTCCATTGCGGTGCCATTGCGATGCCATTGCGGTGCCATTGCGGCGCCATTGTGATGCAATTGCGGTGCCATTGCGATGCCACAGCGGTGCCATTGCGGTGCCATTGCGGTGCCATTGCGGTGCCATTGCGGTGCCATTGCGGTGCCATGTCGGTGCCATTGCGATGCCATTGCGGTGCCATTCCGATGCCATTGCGGTGCCACTGCGGTGCCATTGCGGTGCCACTGCGATGACATTGCGGTGCCATTGCGATGCCATTGCGGTGCCATTGCGGTGCCATTGCATTTCCCAACTACGTTGGGGCTGCCAGTCTAACCGGGTGCAGCTGAATACCAGTATTTTACATGGATCAACTACCTATCTGACCGCCACAACTCAGTTACTAGGTAATACGATTCCCCTTGGTAAGACTGGTTAACAGACTTTCGGGATTCTGACGAGCCGTATAACGACAGCCGGGACCACCGTTCTAACGTGCTTTCCGAGGCACGGAGGAAACTCGGTATGTAAAGATTAAGTTTAAGTTGATGGATCGACCTATGCGGCTGTTATTACTTAGCCACGAGTCACGAGCTACGTCTTAAAGTTAAGTCTCGTTTGATAATTCGGGAGTTAGACATTAATTCAATGTCGTGTCGGCTAGTGAGGAAACAACTTGCGCCTTTTTGGCTTGCGGCTTTGCGCATTATTTTATCTACATCAAAAACATTAAATTTTCAACATTGCTATTCAAAATGATCAGGCGTAATTTACTACTTAAACTTACTTTTTTTGTACTTAAAATATTGTAAATACCTAGCTGTAAGTTATTATACGACATACTGTTTGTCAATGTACATGAATATTTTTTGTTAGGACACAGCTCCTTACAAATTCCGGTCATGTCCTTTGCCAACGTGCTATAGAGCGCAGTATTGTGTTAAATTAACGGATCGCGTTCGAAACACTGTACTGCGCTCCAAAACGCAGATCGTAAACGTGGCTCAGAAGGCAGCCCAACTTAAATGGGACTGGGCTGGACATGTCTGCCGCGTGCTGAACGAGCGGTGAGCCCGGAAAACTCAAAATGGGTCCCTGAAACCGCAAGTCTAGGCCGCGGCAGACCACGAAGGAGATGTCGAAATGACTTAGATATATACCTTGAGAATTGGAAACAGGTAGCACAGAACCGAGAACAGTGGAAGGAATGGAGGGACGCCATTCACAGCGTAGTAGGTACACGGATACAACACCATGTGTAATCCCGAGTTCTACCTCGCTCTTGACAGTTTAAAAACACCCACCACTGCTCGCAAAAAGGTGAACGAAAACATCGTGAGGAAACTGGCATGTCTTAAAACCAAAAATTCTAAGACATGTGACATCTAACAATACGGCCTGCGCCCGCGTGCTGGATACGGGTCATTCCCTTACCTAGAGAGAAGGTCTGAGTTCCAACAGTGGGAATATTATAAGGCTGATTATGATTATGCTAAAATACACGGGTCGATCCATCAGGTTAAGCTACGCTTGCCGGGGTTGGTCCATGGTTGAGTGACCATCTTTACATACCAAGACTCCTCCGTGCCTCGCAAAGCACGTTAAGCCGTTGGTCCCGGCTGTCAATCGTGAATCTTTGACAATCGTTACAGGTCGTCAGAAGCCCGAAAGTCTGACAACCAGTCTTACCAAGGGGTATCGTATTACCCAGTGACTGGGTTGTGGAGGTCCATTAGGCAGTCGCTCCATGTAAAATACTGGTATTCAGCTGCATTCGGCTCGACTGGAAGCCAACCCCAAGATAGTTGGGAAAAGGCTAGGCAGTTTTTTTTTTTTTTGATATGCACGCGTTTGACCACCATCTCACCTGATGGTAAGCGATGGTATTATGATTATGCTAAAATGTTAAATCACGTTGGTTTCTTAATAATCCTGCCACCAAATTTCGATCACAGTGATCAATTTTGTGTATTTGGAATTGTATTTTGAGTTGTATTTTAAATTGTATTTTGAATTGTATTTTGATTTGTATTTTGATTTGTATTTTGAATTGTATTTTGAATTGTATTTTGAATTGTATTTTGACTTGTATCATTTATTTTGAATTCTATTTTAATAGTATTTTAAATTGTATTCTTAATTGTATTTTTTAATTGTGTTTTTGATTGTATTTTCGATTGTTATTTTAATTGTAATTTAATTTGTTTTTTCATTAGTATTTCTAATTGTATTTTGTGGTAGTAACATTGCTTTGGCGTTATGCTGTTAAGGTGTTATTTACGTAATTTTAATAAATAAATAAATAAATAAATTTCAACGGAGATGATCCAAGTACGCAGGAGATATTATAATGCACAAGCGCGTGCGCAAACACAGTGCATTCTCTGTTCCTTCACTCTCATAGTCCTCAGGGAGGTAATCCGACACGACCGGGGAGAGATCAGGCGGAGGACCAACGGCTTTAAGTGCTTTCCGATCCACGGGAGTGTCACACCACCAACTTACAAACTCCGAGCTGCTACATTATATTTTCTAATGGATAAAACCCAATAGCACTTCTTGCCCTACCCAGGAATGGAACCCAGGCGTCACGCTCAGCAGTCGCGCTTATGACCACGAGACCAACGAGGCAGTCAAAGTTGGTTTCTTTCCTAGTAAACTGATGATTTCTTACCTAGTAAACAGATGGTTTCTTACTTATGAAACAGATGGTTTCTTACCTAGTAAACAGATTGTTTCTTACTTATGAAACAGATGGTTTCTTACCTAGTAAACAGATGGTTTATTGCCTAGTAAACAAATGGTTTCATACCTAGCAAACAGATGGTTTCTTACCTAGTAAACAGATGGTTTCTTTCCTAGTAAACAGATGGTTTCTTACCTGGTAAATTGATGGTATCTTACCTAGTAAACAGTTGGTTTCTTACCTAGTAAACAGATGGTTTCATTCCTATTAAACAGTTGGTTTCTTACCTTGTAAACAGATGGGTTCTTTCCTAGTAAACAAATGGTTTCTTACCTAGTAAACAGATGGTGTCTTACCTAGTAAACAGATGGTAGACATTCTGCCTGTCAGGGTTGTATCTGGCGGCCTCAGCGACATCACTGACGGTCCCCCATAGATCTACCAGGTGGGGGGAACCATCGGGGCCCTGCACGTACTGGTAGCGGAGACCATCGTCCAGCTTCCTGATCACCGGGTCGTAAGGGAGAGCTGGAAAAATAAAATTAACTTGTAGGTTTTGGCAAGCAACGTGGCCGCGTGATGGATTACGGCCCACTCCATCTCACAGAGAGAAAGCTTGAGCCCTAGCAGTGTGAACATTATAGACTGATTATGGTATAGAAGACTTTTGTAGATATGTATATCAGGCAATAAAAATTATAATTTGTAATGCTATCTCACATTCTAAGATATTTAAAGAAGTGATTTAAAATATACGATTGATAAGCATGTAATTAATTACGTTTAAGTTTTTATGCTGAAGGATAAAAACCTGCGTGTTTGTTAGATAAACACACAAAAAAAAAAATAACCGACAAACACAAGAGATGAGATGAATGTCCCACCCGATGGGCCTACCGAGGTGCATATAGAGTTACATTTTTTTTTCTTGGGACATGGCAACCCCTCTTGGTGGAGAACCGACGTGTCCTTGTGGAGGCGACCTCTCGCTCAATTTCAGATTTTTCTCTATACAAACTTCTGAGATAAGGGAGAGGGGAACGGTATTTTTTATACACTTTACAAAAAAAAAAAAAACAGAATTTATAAACAGCGCTTCATATGATACCCCACATGCCCTAGCAGCCCCACTTCGAGTTTTAAAGACCCCTTTCAGTACATGTGGCAAAAAAAAAAAAAAAAATATTTATTTCTTATTTGCTAAAAAGTTGGGCAAATGTCATCTAAAACTGTTCCAAATTTCAAGTTGATAGCATAAGTAGTTCTTGAGATATCCAGCTGTGACTGAGAGACAAGCAGACAGACTGACAGACAGACTGAGTCGCACCATAAGGGATTACCTTACCTGAAACTACAGCCAATCCGAGTACCAGTAACGCTACCACTTTGCCCATGTTTGCTGTTCGAATATTAAATCAATCCAACAATTATTACTATGAACTAATCTTGGACAACTGTGCAAAATCGTTATCTAAAGATATGATTTAATTAAGTAACTACTTATTTTAATAAGATTACCGTCATAAAACTAGTGTAAGCCCTCTAGTTCTCTTATTTGCCATCATCAGTAAGTAATAATATCAGTAATAAGCTTGTGGAAAGTGGGTGTATTCGCTAACTCAGTTGACATCAATTTGATATGCACAATGCAGTACATTGCTGCTTTGACTTATAGGAAAACGAAAATAGAAAATACACTTAAAATTGAAAAATAACTTTTATTTCGAAAGTCGGTGTTTGTATTTTATTTCTTCGTTATTTGACACCGACTTCCGAAATTAAAGTTGTTTTTCAATTTTAAGTGTATTTTCTTTTTTGGAAGTCGGTTGTATTTTATATAAAAAAGTTTTTTTATTTTTTATGGGGGCCGAGTCACCCGCGTCCGTAGGAGTATACCCATTGAGTCCCTACACGTGGTCCCCGGGTGGTGCTAATCAGGTGACAAACTGGTGGTAGGTTTCGACCGATGGCTTGCGACCACCCACTGGGCAAAGACGTACCGCCAAGCGGCCTGGCCGTGTTCCGGTACGATGCTCAGTGTAGCCAATCCAGAGGAGTTGGGTCGAAATAGTTGTTCCATTGCAGGCAGACCAACCGGGCTCGCGCTGATATGAATGTATCGGGAGACTAGTCGCGGAGGGTAGCGGGATCCGAGGCACGGTGCGCCGCTGGCCGACCGCAGTTAGTTGGGGGCCCAAGTAGTGTACTAGCCACACACGAAAGGCTGCCCCGCCAACTGACGAAAAATCCCGGAATGCACCATCGTGCTGGTTGGCGACCAGACGAGAGGGCCCGATGGACATTCCCGGGGGGGCTCGGGCGTCCCCGCAGTCTCCAGACTAGTCCCCCAATGATACAGTCCTGTCAGTGCGTGCCTGAAGGTAGCCAGCATGGAACCTCATTTCACTTCCTTCTCCTCTCCTTCCTTCACTCTTTTATTCATGAAAAAAGGAACTAAAAAGAAAAAAGCTGTACAGCGGCAGCACTCCCTCTCACACAAAGTGCACCTTTCTAACATTCGAGGTCTGCACTCAAATCTCGCCGCAGTCCACCACCACCTAGAGACTGAGAAACCAGCTCTCTTATTCCTTTCGGAGACGCAGATCGGATGTCCGTATGACGTGGCGTACCTATCTTACCCAGGGTTTACCCTGGAGCACAATTTTAAGCTACGCGCTGGTATATGCATGTACGCCCGGGACGACATCTGCTATCGGCGTCTCCGTAACCTTGAGGACTCCAGGTTCTCTACTCTTTGGGTCCTAGTGGACACAGGCCTAGATAAAATTGTCTACGCCTGTGTCTACCGTTCGCACAGCGGTGATCTGGAGACAACTGGGCTCACACAACACCTGAGTAAAGCGGCGGATGTGGCTCAGCAACGGTACCCTTCTGCCCAATTGGTGTTACTGGGGGACTTCAACGCCCACCATCAGGAGTGGCTCTTCCCATACCAGTACACAGACCATGCTGGACAAGAGACGTATAAGCTAGCGCTGGCGTTAAATCTTACCCAGCTGGTCCAGGGGGCAACGAGGGTGCCGGATGTTGATTCGCACACAGCCAATTGCTTGGACCTTCTGCTGACAACAGATCCAGACCGTTACTCAGTGTCGATTTCTTCACCGTTAGGTACTTCCGACCACTGTCTGGTGAAATCTGTATCCGTCTACTCCCCGCCCGATCCTAGCCCTAGAGGCACCAGGCGGGTTTGGCGATACAGGTCAGCAGATTGGGATGGCAGGCGATCTTTCTTCGCATGTTATCCTTGGGGGCTCACTTGCTTTTCTTCGACTGATGTTTCGTCGTGCGCGGACGCCGTGACGGATGTGTTGCGGCGGGGAATGGAGTACTACATTCCATTCTCTGACGTAACAATGTCTGGCGGGGCTCGACCATGGTTTGGTGCCGAGTGCAATCGCGCTGATGCGCTTAAACACGCGGCCTACCTAGCATGGGTCGATGCTCGGACGCGTAAAGCGAGTGACGTGAGTCAGAAGAAGAGAGCCTTCAACAGGGCTGTCAAGTTCTGCAAGAAGGTGTTGCGGAAGGCTCGGTTTGACCACATTGGCCGAATTGGGAACAAACTTGCTTCTTACCCAGCTGGTAGTAAGGCGTTTTGGTCCCTGGCTAAGTCGGTTGAATCGAACTTCTGCCGCCCCTCACTACCTCCACTGCTGAAACCCGACGGGTCGCTGGCCCACTCCGCTGAGGAGAAAGCAAGCTTGTTTGCCTCTCTGTTTGCGGAATCTTCGCGTCTAGATCCTGGTGGCGCGAGGCCCCCTGGTACTCTTGGTGGATGCGAGTCGATTATGTCAGACATTCGCATTCATCAGAAGGATGTCCGGAGGGTACTGCGTAACCTGGACGTGAACAAGGCTAGTGGTCCCGACGGGATACCGGCAATTGTACTGAGGACTTGTGCGCCTGAGTTGTCTCCGATCTTGACACGCCTATATCGCCTTTCGTTTGAGACTGGAAAAGTGCCGATGGCTTGGAAGCAAGCTAACGTGCAACCCGTACCCAAGAAGGGTAGTCGAGCTGACCCAGCAAATTACAGGCCCATCTCGGTAACTTCCGTTCTCTGTAAGAGTATGGAACGTATACTGAATGGTAAACTCCTAGCATACCTAGAAGCTAACGATATCCTAAGTGACCGACAATACGGCTTCCGCCGAAATCGGTCAACAGGAGATCTTCTAGCGTATGCCATTCACATCTGGAGTGAGGCCATCGACAAACAAGGGGAAGCCCTTGCGGTCTCCCTTGATATCTCGAAGGCCTTCGACCGGGTCTGGCATGACAGCTTAATTGGCAAGCTTCCTTCCTTCGGTCTGCCCGCTGGATTGTGTGATTGGATAGCTGATTTCCTGAGGGATCGGTCTATCCGAGTAGTCATAGATGGCTGCTCGTCCGGACTGCTGGCTATTAATGCCGGTGTTCCTCAGGGGTCGGTGCTCTCGGCAACATTGTTTTTGCTGCATATTAACGATCTGCTAAAACCCGGTACCTTTGGGTATGCAGACGACAGCACTGTTGCCGAGAGATACGTGCCAGACGCACGAGTTAGTGGGTCTCAGGTCCGGTCTCTCCGAGAGGCTATGGTTGGGCGCTTGAACTTGTCCTTGCAGGCTGTCTCAGAATGGGGCGATGCCAATCTGGTTAAGTTCAATGCTGCTAAGACCCAGGCGTGTCTTTTCTCTGCTAAAAGGAGCCAATTTCACCCGGCTCCATCTTTCCGAGGTGTAACCGTGCCGATAACCGACCGACTTGATCTTCTTGGTGTTACTTTAACATCTACCCTCAATTTTGGTCCCTTCATAGAGGCTAAGGCTCAAGTGGCTGCCAAAAAGTTGGGGGTCCTCGCAAAGGTGAGACGAAACTTCACGCCGGAACAGCTGCTCCAACTCTATCAAGCGCAAGTCCGATCGTGTATGGAGTACTGCTCTCATCTTTGGGACGGATCTGCAAGATACGAGCTTGATGCCCTTGAGTCAATTGAGAAACGAGCCAAGAGGATCATCGGCAATGATAGACTCGTTGAGTCAAAACTCCAAAGTCTTGAACATAGACGCCGAGTTGCTAGCCTGTCGGTTTTCTATCGATTACATTTTGGGGAGTGTGCGACGGAATTGCATGATTTGATTCCGCCAAGCCCGTTTCATCTAAGGACCACAAGACGTACGGCGAAGTGCCACCGGTTCATGGTGGACATCCCATCCATACGCACAAAGCGTTTTGAGAAAACATTCATTGCACGTACAGCTAGAGAGTGGAATTCTGTACCGGAGTCTGTGTTTCCTGTAAGATACAACCTGGGAGTCTTTAAGTCAAGAGTGAATAGGTTACTTCTAGGCAAGCGTGCTCCATCTTCGACCGCATCATCGCTTACCATCAGGTGAGATAGTGGTCAAACGCGAGCCTATCAAACACAAAAAAAAAAAAAAATTTTTACTTTTTCGTTGATACACCCCAGAACTCAAACTAAATATTAAAGTTACGTCCAAATTGATAACCCCAATAACATGGAACATGGAATTTAAACATGCTCGTAATTTGAGGAGACCAAAACGTCATCCAAGTGTACACATTTTTTGTTTCTGAAGCAATTTCAATTAAATTGGTATGGAACCACCTCTTTTCGGATAAAAAAAAGAAATTGAAAATCGGTCCACAAATGACAGAGAAATCGATGGGCATACATAAAAAAAAGTGTGTGTGTACTTATGTACGCACGTAAGAAGTTATACTTCTTTGGCGTAACAAGATAAAAAACCAAACTGTCACAAAGTTTACAATCTTTCTTCAGGAACCACAGACTATAGCTAACTTCAGGGTGTCAGTTCTAGCTAAATTCAGGGTGTCGGTTTATTGTGACGGTGTGCACGCGCATCGTAAAAATTTACTCTCATCGTTGAAGCCCGAAAGTCTGACAACCAGTCTTACCAAGGGGTATCGTATTACCCAGTAACTGGGTTGTGGAGGTCAGATAGGCAGTCGCTACATGTAAAATACCGGTATTCGGCTGCCAGTCTAACCGTGGTTAGACTGGCAGCCGACCCGAAGATAGTTGGGAAAAGGCTAGGCAGATTTTTTTTTTATAATCGATGTCTACCGAGCAAAGAAGCAATGTACTGCAAAGTGCCTATCAAACTGATGTCAACTGAGTTAGCGAATACACTTGCAGGAGTGGCGACCATTGAATTAAGATATCAGCAGGAGAACCAAGGTTACCGACATAGCTCGAAAAATCGCCAAACTTAAGTGGCAGTGGACAGGGCACATTGCTCGCTGAACAGATGGTCAATAGGGCCGAAAGATTTTGGAGTGGCGATTGCGTACCAGAAGACGCAGCGTTGGAAGGCCTCCCACAAGGTGGACCGATGACCTGGTGAGGGTCGCGGGCAGCAGATGGATGCGAGACGCACAGGACCGGTCGTTGTGGCGACACTTGGGGGAGGCCTATGTCCAGCAGTGGACGTCTATCAGCTGAAATGATGATGATGATGATTGAGGCTAAGTTATAAGAGTCACGTTACGTGAGGGTGCAAGGTTAAGCAACGCTTGCTGAGATCGGTTTGTGGATAGGTGACCATCCATCACATACCGAGTCTCCTTCGTGTCTCGGAAAGCACGTTAAGCCGTTGTACCCAGCTGTTATTTGTAGATGTTTGACAGTCGGTACGGGTAGTTAGATGCCAGAATATCTGACACCAGTCTTGCCAAGCGGTACCTACCGTGTTAAACGCGTGCTGGACGGTTTGAAACCACAATTTCTACGAAGGTGACCTTGGTACGAAGGTGACTTACTTACGAAGGAGATTTAGTTTGTGAATCGAGTGGGAGTTATAGAGGAGGAAATATTAAAAGAAAGTGAGCAACAAGTTAATTCATGCATTATGGAGGGAAGCTGTAGTACTCCGATCGGAACTCAGAGGGTCCCAGAGAAAAGAGTTAGGGAGGATAGTGAGGAGATTACAGAGGACGAAGATGGATTTATAATAATATATAATAATAAATCATTTATTTCAGGCGACACAGGCCCATAGAAAAAATACCTTAACCTAAACATACATATTTTAATATAAACAAAACTTGTGTTAATAAATAAGGCCTAAGACTATGTTAGTAGCACTTCACTTTACACTAGTCTGACTTTGTGCTGTCCTGTGGTACTTGTCCGCGGAAGCGACGGAACACCACGTCTTGCGGCCAAAAGTCTTCTTCCAGGACGAGGGAGAGAAAACAATTCGGTACACGCACCACGAACGCCTTAAAGTTGACGTTGCGGCGCGACTCCAGTAACTGCACCCTCGGCGTGTACCTCGTCTTTTGGCGCACGTACTCCACGATGTCCTCCGCCTTAGTGGTGTAGTGCAGGCGGGAGATGTACACCGGCGTGTTCGGCTTAGCGGCACGCAGGCTCACTTCGGGGTCCGTAGGAGCTTTACCGCAGCGGTTCTTGGTAGGTCGCGATCGACGCTTCCTCCTTTGCACCGTCACGAAACCCTCATCATTGTCAGCCCTGCTCGGCACCTTTTCAGGCATAGGCTTAATAATTGGAGCACCAGGGGCACTCGCGGTGACGCTAGCGAAATCCTTTTGTACGGGTTTTGCTAGGGCTGCAGACACGGGCAGCGGGACGGGACGAGAAGATCGGGCGGCGAGGCGCGGAGGAGCCGCGGCGACGGGCGCAGGGCTGCGGGGCGCGAGGGCGGGGCGTACTGCAGGCTCAGCAATCGACGGATGCGCCGGCGACGAAACTGCTGACGCGGAAACCGACGATGATATATCGAGGCCGGCTCCGCGACACGTGCTGACATTGGACGTATCGACAGGTGACCTAATTACCGTCACACTATTGCGCAACTCGCTAACTTCTTTGCGCAAATCGGTGACGGTTTTTTGAGATGCATCCAATTTCGTCAACACATCCGCGAGACTGGCCTTCAGACAGACAATATCCTTCAGAAGGCTCGTTACATCGACGTGGTCGAACGTCACGGGTGGAAGTTTGTGTAGCTCCTTCGCCACAAACGTCGGCACGTCGTCAGGGTCGGTCTCCTTAAACAACGTGATTATATCTTGCAGGCTTCTCTTAGTCCCGTCACGCCGGCGGGACACCATCTGATCGCGCTTGTTCAGCACACTGAACAACAATAACTTGGCAGCAGCTATGTCATCCTCACTGAAGTTCGTTGCGCAGATCTGGACAGCAGACACCTCGTCCATCACATCCAGCTTCTGCTGCAGGAACGCCAGCAGCTCATTCGCCACAAGTTCATTACTCATAGCGAGTAAATTACGAGCGACAGCTTGCGCCGCGCTAATCGATATAAAGAATATGCAAACACATCCGCTTCGGAACGCGGCACAAGAGAGACTCCGACTAATGGATAGCTCACCGTCCGATCAGCACCAGGCCCGAGAGTCGACGGCGCGTAGTGCTCCACGCGCGGCTCAAAGAGTTGTTTATAACCGTTAGAAGAGGAAAATAAAGTTAGCAAGAAGATTATTTAGGAAATCTGATACTAGTGTGAACGGTGACAGAAGTGTACAATCGCAGGGTTATGTAGTGAGCATTACGGGAAAAGATACAGTATTGCCAAAACAATTTGGCTTAGCTAAGTTATTAAAGTCAGAAAACATCATGAACATAAACAAAATACAATGTAAAAATGCATACAAGGTAATTTTACAATTTGAAGATAGAGAGAACGCTGAAAAACTGGTTAAGTGACAAAAGTTTCAAGATATGGGGTACAGGTGCCAATTTACAGATGAAGTCAATTTATCCTATGGTGTTGTTAAATAGATAGATTTAAACATACTCGTAGATATTGAAGAAATACAGCTGAGTCTAGAAAGTGAATATGAAGTTGTCAGTGTGAGAAGATTAAAACGCCTTGATGCATCTGGAGAATGGGTGGACAGCGAGACAGTTCGACTATGTTTTAAAAGTTCCAGTCTATGTATGGGTGTCGGTTTAACGTAGAACCATATATATTTCCAGTTACGCAATGCTCCGGTTGTTGGCGTTTTGGGCATTTAATAAAGTCATGTCCAACAAAAACAATACGCTGCCCGAAATGTGGGGAAAATCATAGCAATTGCTACCAACTACAAATGTATAAATTGTAAGATGTCACATATGGCATTAGAAAAATCATGTCCTGTATTTATTAAAGAAAAGAAAATACGAGAAATAATGTGTGTGAAAAATACTACGTACCGAAAAGCCTTGTCGACATATTTAGAGGGAAGAAAAGCATCAGTTGAACATCAGGCCACAGAGGAAATAACGCATAACAAAGTAAATAATTTAAACAATCTTAAGATTTTGTATAGAGACATGATAATCACAAAAGCTCGGCCAGAGAAACAAATTCCGGAAAGATGTGAACAAAATAATAATAGCGAAGACAGAGGAGAACAAAGTATGGAAGAATCGGTAGATTCACTCATTCTGGGTAAATCTGTAAGGAAACAAAAGAAAAAGAGAAGAAAGTCAGATCAAAGTCGTAATTTTACATTTGATAATGAAGAGGAAATACATCTACAATAAGAAAGAATGGAAAGCAAGAAAGAGCCCACAAAGCGTAATGTAGACTTTGATACCTTATTTCATAAATTAAAAGAAGTGTGTTTGTCCGATTGTAGCTTCGATGTCAAAGTTAAATTAGTATGTAATTTTATATTTGAACAATTTTTTCAGTAAGTTTGGAGATTACTTATAGAAGGAGCTCTTTATAATAGATTTATTTCATTTTTTAAAGATGGCTTGTTCACGTAAAAATATCAATTTAAATATAATACAGTGGAACGCACAGATCTTGAAACCCAAGCTTGAGGAATTTAAATGTTTACTGTTGCAAGAAAAAATACATGTAGCATTAATTAGTGAAACTTTGCTGAGTGAAGAGGTTTGTGTAAATATTTATCCATACAATATTTATAGAAGAGATAGAGAGGATTTGTATGGTAGGGTTGCTGTCGTAGCTCATAATTCATTAAATGTACAGGAATTACAGTAAAAAAATCATGAAAATCGGTTCACCTAGTAAAAAGTTATGAGTAAACACACATAAAAAAAAATACAGTCGAATTGAGAACCTCCTTTTTTGATATCGGTTAAAAAGAGGGCTTTAACCAGTCACACTTTTTAGTTTGAATCCAAACAAACAAATATACCTACTATTGTTAAGTTTTGTCAGTAAAACGTAAAATACTGATTACTTCACATTATCATCTAAAACTCCTACTACAAAATGATAATAATTGTAAGATTATGATACCGTTCCTATCAGTTATTAATAAGCAGGTGTCATATCTTAGGTCTTGTTGTTAAGGGCGATATCACAAAATTTCGTTCTTTTGTACATTCAAAGCTCGAACGGAAACCAGCTGTAAACCAGCGCTGGGGCTCTCTCTCGCATAGGGTCGCAGCATTATGCTGAGCGATGGCCGTTTTGTGTGGATTTGACGCATGTTTTCCCCCAGTATTTTTTTTTTGTTGTGTTTCTTTGTCTTTTTAGTTGTGTTTCTGTGTCTTTTTTGTTGTGTTTCTGTCTTTTTTGTTGTGTTTCTCTATCTTTTTTGTTGTGTTTCTGTGTCTTTCTTGTTGTGTTTCTCTGTCTTTTTTGTTGTGTTTCTGTGTCTTTTTTGTTGTGTTTCTCCGTCCTTTTTGTTGTGTTTCTCTGTCTTTTTTGTTGTATTTCTCTGTCTTTTTTGTTGTGTTTCTGTATCTTTTTTGTTGTGTTTCTCTGTCTTTATTGTTGTGTTTCTCTTCCTGGAAATAAACGTATTTTCTTTCTTTCTTTTAAAGGCCGATGCATCGCATAAGGCGTCTATTACACGCTCATGCAAGCGTCTTTCAATTCCAAAAGTCATGACATGGTTGCACTAGGCAAAATTAAAACTATCGAGATTTTTTATGTGTCACATTGTTCCTCTTGCTCTCCTACAATATGTGCGAGTGATTTCAAGAAAAAGAATAGAATATAATCGAATATTTATTGAATTAAAGGTTTACAAAATGTGTACATTTAGTCTAGATTAGTAAGATTTCCAATACAAAAATATTGACTAAAAATTACTAAAACTAAAATATGGTACATTACTGATGCAAGATATAAGATGATGGTCAGAAATTACACTGTTAGCGACCCACCCAAACTAGGTTCATTGAAACCTGTGTTTCAGGCCATCAATTTACAATTTAATTAAAATTTGGGACAGTAAAATTTAAGTAAAACTGACATGAAATAATCTATTAACAACTATGAGAATAAGCATATTTGTACATTATTATTTTGAACTAAACCTATGTAAATATACAATAGTAAATTACTTACGAGGGAATAAATTATCGTAAAGCCAAAATTTTTCGAAGTTTTTCCGTGTCAGTGTAATTTAGTATCGCTAAATACTCAGATAGCATAATAGATATACAGTTGAAATTTTCACAGAATGTGTATTTCTGTTGCCGCTATCATCACCATCATCATCATCATCATCAGCATTTTAATGTCCCCACTGCTGGGGCACAGGCCTCTTCTCTGTGAGAGGGTGTGGGCGGTAATCCGCGGGCCCAATGCGGATTGGAGGATGTCACATGTCTTCGAATTTTTGGTTCTAGGACATGCCGGTTTCCTCACGATGTTCCTTCACCATTTTAAGAGCAGTAGTGATGAAATAGTTTACACAAAGTAAAGCACCTGCCTGGGTTTGGACTCACGACCAATACCACTGGGCTACCAGTAGGTATTCTTCGTTCTTCTAAATAAATAAAAAATTAAAGGAGGCTCCCTAGGGAGTTTATTTTTATTATTTGTTGTTGTAGCGGCTATAGAAATACACGCTGTGTGAAAATTTCAACTGTCTTGTCACGTTACGGAGGTTGGAGAAGTGGTGTCACGTAGAGGACGACCGTAGATGATGTAGGAGTGAAGATAAAGCACACGACGAGTTCAGACGTATATTTTAATATTTACAGTGGGTTTGATTTTATGGAGCACTTATTAATCGTACGTACACCAAACACTGTGACTAGGTAAAGGTACTTATAAATTTTATTATTGTCAGGAACTGCCTGGTTATAAAAGCTACACTTCACTGTTCTAGTAACTCGTACAAAACTGGTAACAGTCATTTGCTGAAGAGTCGGTAAATTACAATGATAAGAAGGAGCTTCTACTAGCTCGGCTGCTGAATCTGAGCTCATTTTTAATATAAAAACAAGAGGCTAGACAGAGAAGGCAAGTAATATTAGAATTTGAAATTAAAAAGGTAGTAAAGAACGAAATTTGGAATAGAGGTCATAAAATAAACAAGGCAATGCAGCTACGGCAGCCACGCCTACAACACAGCCAGATATTAATTCAGTAAATCTAGTTCCAAATGTTGCCAAAGCGACGTACAACCCCACACCTATTGCAAAGTTGAAAAAGATTAACAATCCTGAACCAGAGGGAAATAAAGTTTTCTCCTCAGGTAATGTCCTTGCCATACCTTTTGCACGAAGCGTTAGCGTTAGCTCTATTATAAAAGTTATTTGGCTAAGGGGTCTGAGCTTTCTAAAAGAATAATATGGGTAAATAAAACATTGTTTTTTGAGTCTGATCTATTTTTTATTTCAGCCTTGAGAGAACGGTGAATAAGCGTTTGTTGTCAAGAAGTAGAGGCCTGAAGATCTGAAATCAAATTAATATTGTTTTTTATAATTACAGAAAATAAAACCCCACGTGTGAACTCACACACGAAGGGTTCTGCATCATCAACCGAAAAAAATACGTTTCCTGTAGGGGGTTCCCTTTAATTTTTACATTAATTAATTTTTGGTGGTATACATGTCACTACAGGAATAAAGTTCTTACCCCACTTTAGCAGTAGCCCCGCCCATCTTTAGATTGTCTGATGAAGAACAGTTTCCACTGAGGGCTGCTGTCAAGGAGTCACATCTAGTTCCGGTGAAGCCTCCCTTGGTTAGAGATTCGGCCATGTAGAATATGCATCTGAAATTTCAAATTCATTCATGTTTTTTATTTTTTTTTAGACGTAGTCCATTCATTATTATTAAAAAAGAGACAATAAACACACCCTAAAAATAATCAACACACAATCAATAAAATGAAACGTAATACAATAAAACTATAAGTAGGTACATACAATATCATTAAATTAAAATAACATAAAAATAATAAGTTACACATTACATTACATTGATTCTATTCTATTCTATGTTATTAAAGGACACACTGGATCAGGAACGCCTGACATGTTGTCCAGTACTCCATGCTGTCAGTGTCCATTCTCCCCGCAATGAGTTTAAAGAAAGAAATTAAATAATTAAAAAAGAAAAATCACTTATTCAAATAATTAAAAGCGCGTGCAAAGGTATTCGAATGAATGGAAAGCCAAAGTAACTAAAAATTCAAACTCCGCACCATTCATTTTTTTTTTGCCCGCGCCTTTTCCCAACTATCTTGGGGTCGGCTTCCAGTCTAACCAGATGCAACTGAATACCAGTATGTTACATGGAGCGACTGCCTATCTGACCTCCACAATCCAGTTACTGAGTAATACGATAACCCTCGGTTAGACTGGTTGTCAGACTTTCGGGCTTTTGACGACCTGTAACGGCTGTCAAAGATCCACGATTGACAGCCGGGACCAACGGCTTATCATGCTTTCCGAGGCACGGAGGAGTCTCGGTATTTAAAGATGGTCACCCATCCATGGACCAATTCCGGCAAGCGTAGCTTAACATGATGGATCGACCCGTGCGGCTGTTATTACTTTAGCCACGATCTCCTCCTTAAACTACGCACCTGTGATGTCCACAATTCCTGTCAGGACACCCTGGCATGTCACTGCCCCCATTTGGGTAGAAATCGACATCACCCACAGGAGTGATCAGCCCGGAGTAGCCTGGAAACAGAAAAAAACTTATCTATACTTTCCTACCCGACTTGCCCGGGGAAGTGTATGTAATAAGTGTAAATGGTTCTTAAGTACAATTATCTAGTATGTAAGCTTCTTTACTTTGCAATGTGATTTATTGCATGTTATGTTTAAATTCATTTTTAACCGACTTCCAAACGGAGGAGGTTCTCAGTTCTCTGCCACTTGTGAATAGATTTTGTAGGTCAGCTTCAGAGGTGGTCCCATATAAATTTTATCGACATTGATTCAGCACTTTTTGAAAAAATCAACATAAATAAAAAATATATAATATACAGATAACGTTTTGGCTGTCTCTAATTATGTTCAAATTCCATGTTATTGGGGTTATCCATTCGGGTATAACTTTATTATTTAGTTTTAGTACTGGGGTACAACTAAAAAGAGAAAAATAAAAAACATTTTTATAAAAATACAACCGAAAAAAAAGAAAATACACTAAAAATTGCGAAATAACTTAAATTTTGGCAGTCGATGTCAAATAAGATAACACTAAATACAAACACTGGTGCGGATTCTCTTGTTCAATAACTAAACTAAAATTAGAGAATTGCTATCTTTTACTAAAAGGCAGTGCGAGAAAAGGACGGCTATATCTATGCACTAAGTTAGAGATGTCAAACTAGTTTACGCCTTGCGGTTCGCCGTGTTTTTAGACGACATGTTTTTACGTGTACCCTTAATTTGTATAGAAATATTAGTTCAAACTAAATTTGACAACTCTATTTTACGTCCGTCTCTTTCTTGTTTTATTAGAGAGAAAAAGATAGCAATAGCCTAAATTAAGTTTAGTTTGTGCACAACGGAATCAACACCACCGTCTTTCAAAATTAAATTCCGACCCTGAATTGGTACGGAACCCTAAATTTGCGAAGTCCGACAATCACTTGGTCGGCTTTTTTGATGATATCTCGAGAACGGATTGACTGATTTCGAAACAACATTTACTGGCTCTGAGGCGGTACGAAGCTCGCCAAGTTAGCTAGTAAAACTCAAAGCATTTATTTCAAATATACCATTTACAGGCACTTTTGAACTGTCAAGAATTCTGTCAGTCAGAAAGATGAAGTTAATTGCACATTCCAAGGCTCTATTCTCTTCTCTATGGAGAAGAACGTGCAAGAAACTCCATGGTACTCTTTTAAACAATGTTATAGATATCTATTACAAAAAAACCGGCCAAGTGTGTGTTGGATTTCGCACATTAGGGTTCCGTACCAAATATTGGTGTTTGTTAGTAAAATAATTATAAAACATTCTCACCAAATTTCAAGTTCATAGGACAATGGGAAATTAAAAAATTATTCGGAACAAATTTTGTGACAGACGACGGACAGACGACCCGACGGACATACGGACACGTGAGTGACAGGACATACGGCTCCGTTTAGACCTTCGTGTACGAAATCCTTTCCTTTTTTTAATTTATTGGATAAATCCCTCCTTGTATACAAACCAGCATCTGTATGTATCACTTCTGTATAGACGCCGTCTGTCGCCCTGAAGGATGAAGGGTTTGTGATCCAGCCAGGCAGGGCAGGGTCGAGAGCTGAAGAGAAGAAAAGGATAGAAGATAAACAAGAAGGCCAGCTTGCACCAGAGCGCTTCAAAACAGCCCACAATTAAAGTAAGTTAGTAACAGACTTATTTTAGACCAGAGGTTCATAATTGACAAGATACCATAAAACACACAAAAGAGCTGATGACCTTGAAACTGCTCAAACCGATTTTGATAAAATATGTCTAAGAACCATCGCTAGAAGACTTGCTTTGAAATAATAAAGTTTAAGAGCTACGGTGCCACAGATAAACACACACACATATTATAACATCCCTCTTTTGTGTCGGGGGTTAAAAACTAGCCAAGTAGATTTGGAGCAAATTGGCTCACGGCGGTGCTCCGCCCAATTTGGGCTGACCTCCACCGTATGCTCCACCATGTCCTCTGAGCGATCCACACAATGGTGACAACCGGGCGTTTCCTCCAGCCTTATCTGAAACAGGAACCTCCCGAAACAACCATGTCCGAAGAGGACCTGCGTCAGGCGGAAGGTGAGGATGCCATGGAGACTCAGCCACTCCTCAAAGAAGAGACTTATCGCCGCAATTGTGGCGAGCCCACCGCAATTATGGCGAGACCACCTCTCGGAACCCTGGCAGTTGACGTATAGCCTTTTTTTTGGGGTGGGTAACTCTGTAACGAATTTATCCGCAACCCTGCCATGATGAGCCCCATTAGTGCAGGTGGCTGAGGCGCGCGTGGAACACTACGCGCCGTCGACTTTCGGGTGTTTTTTTTTTTTTTGGGGCTTAGGCCCGCGTCTACGGTGGCCGGAGAACGTCTTGCGAACTGCGACACCCAGGGCGTCTCCTTCGAGATGCTATTTTGACCTGAGATGTATGCCAGTCCTCCTCCAAGGTGTCTCCCGATGATACCAGACTGATGCGCTCCGAGGCTGTGACCTATGACATGGTAGTGATTCAGGCTGGCGCCGCTGGCCGTGTTCAACCAGGTGATGTATCGGGCTACGTGTTCAGCTGGCAAGAAAGAAAATATAACATTTTAACTTCATTTCGTTTATTCATAACAATTATTAACATTGTGTTAAAAATAACTAATATAATAAAAATAAAATGCCTTTATTGTAACTTAATATACTTTATAAACTGATAAACTATTTAATTCTGATTTTAATTTGGTAAACGGAGTTACTCCTCAACTTGTCTTCCGACAATAGCCTCCTCTAAAGATCGCCATTCAATTCTATCCCTTGCCGTTCGAGTCCATGTTGGACCCGCTATTTTCCTGATATCATCTTCCCATCTCTTAGTTTATCTTCCTCTGTTCACTTATTTTCGATAACTAAATATCGAAAATATGTGAAAATTACTAAATATTAGACAAATTCAATTGAAAGATAAAACGAAATATTGAATCAATTAATTAATAATATGTCTGTAATTAAGGCTACCCGCTGACTTGTGATTTTTGAAACCGTGACTTTTTGTCACTGTCACCCACGATGTGCCCACTTGAAAAGTCACTGGGCAACAAAACGCACTCATTCTAGAAATGGATTTCGTACAAATTGCTGTAATAAGTTCTCCTGAAATAAGTAGAAGAAAAATGAAACAAAAAAACGCTATTGGGTGCATCCCATATCCTTGAAAAATGGTTTCAAGGAAAATTTTACACTTTATATTCTAAACTACGTCAGTATCCTTCAAAATTAAGTCACCTAGGAACTATTTGTCACCGTATTGTCGCGTCACCATGATCAGCTCACTCCCATGTATCTTTATAGCACACGACTGGGTAACCAAAAGTCACGGTGACAAAAATCACAAGTTAGTGGCTAGCCTAAATCTAAAGTCAAATTAAAGTCTGATATAATGTCAAATACAATGTCAAATAATTAAAAATATTCCCTTTATATCTGAAAGTACTGATTATTCTGCCAATTATGAATCGATTTTGATGATTCTATTTTTGTTTGATACGTCATCCTTCATAGGTGGTCCCGTTTAAATTTAATCGAAATTAATTTAGTGCTTTTTGAAAAAAAATTACTACAACAAAAATATATACCTACCTATATAGAGATGACGTTTTGGTTTTCTCCGATAGTTCAAATTTCATGTTATTGGCGTCATAAATTCAGGCATAAGTTTACCATTTAGTTCTAATAAAAAAGCAGAAAAAAAATCAAAAGAATAACAAAAAAACAAAACTAGAAACATGTTGCAATTCTTAGTTTTTTTTTTTTGGAAGTCGGTTCTATTGTTTTTTTTTAAGTTTTTTTTTGTCTAATAATGATCTGCTATATTCGCAAGAGTCCAGTAAGACCCCAAGATATTCCATACTGACCAGATCTGATGGAGTTACTGAGTGCAATCATGTAGCTCGTTCCTGCACCAACGCTCCAGTCTACCATTATGAGGTTTACATCTTCTGCAGTCAGGTAAGCTGGAAGCAGAAATATTGCACCATAAGTATTGTTTCATGAGGAGCTCGTGGCTAAAGTAATAACAGCCGCACGGGTCGATCTAAGTCTAGGCAGATTGATCTATATATAGTTACGTGCTTTTGTTAGAGAAAGTACAAAAAGCGTTCCTCAGATTTCTGTACAAGCGGATACATGGCTCACATACCCTTACCTCTATCCGACCAAATTTCTACTGGCTTGCCTCGGATATAACTCGTTAGAGGTAAGACGAGCACGTGACCAGCTCATCATGGCCTGTAAGACGCTCCATGGTAATATTGACGCGCCAGATCTGCTTGCTTTGCTAGCTCGCTTTTATGTGCCGGAGAATTATTGCAGGGGCAAAAAACGCAGATTGTTCGCTGTGCCTCAGCGTCGCACCGATGCGGGTGCTGAGTCTCCAATACCTCGCACTCCGGCTGCACTTAATGATCTCTTGGATTCTAATCCAACAAACGATCTGTTTGCAGATGAATGGACGAAGATTTTATTGGCATGTCAGAAGTACTGTGAGATGGATTTATGATAGAGTTTCAAGACCCTTTTCATTGTTTTAAATTTGATATTTTGTAGTTTTCTCTTTTAATTTTTGTCTTTTTGTTAAAAATCTTTAGTTTTAGTTACTGTAATTGGTTTTAAACCGTTGTAATTAATTAAATAAATAAATAAATTAAATTTATAACAATTCCTCAATCACCATGTACTAGGTGCACATTGAAGTCTGAAAGCGGCGTGTTCCTCCACCCGTGGACCAGGAAGACTGTTTTCTTGTTGGCATTGAAGTTGGATGCCTTGAGAAGGCTGTCAACGCCCAGAGGTAGCGGCTGGCTGGTTCTGGGGTTCGATCTGGAAAAGGAACATTGTTTCATCGTTGACATTACCGTCCCGCATGACGAGAACCTCGTGAAAGCTGAGAAAATAAGCAAATATAGTATCTTGACTTGGCTAGTGAGGTTGTCGACATGTGGGATGTGGACTCTGCGATCATTGTACCGATAGTCGTGACAGCTACTGGCCTTATAGCCACGAGCCTCGACCAACACCTCAGGAGACCCGGGCCTGCGGACGGCGAGTAATGGGTAGCTCGCCGTCCGATCAGCACCAGGCCCGAGAGTCGACGGTGCGTAGTGTTCCACGCGCGCCTCAAAGTGTTCTCAGCAATAAGGATGGGGCCCTTCATGGCCGATGCCTGCCTGGGGGTTGAGGATAAATTCGGAACAGAGTTACCTCGCCCCTGGGCACTCAGGGCAGGGAAGGAACAGGGGTGGGTTTTAGTCAGTAAGAGTCTGACACGCCCTCCCGCTCCACCCAGAGCGGGAGATGTCATTGGATGATTTCCCACGAAAAAAAAAAAACGTTCAATACAATGTATGTTTAGCAACAAAAAGTTTATAATTACTTACATATTCCCTATTGTATGTAACCGTCGTAAGTTATTGTTCTTCCCTCGGGAACAGTACTTTTTCTGCTTTTTAACTTTTTCGAGGACCCGGGACTGACTTGGAGATTACGTGGTCCGTTGGTAGGGCTGAAAACAGGATTTTATTGCCTCTGAAAGATATAAGGTGTAACAGAAATTAATGATTATTTTAGGGTTCCGTACTAAAAGGGTAAAACGATCCCTATTACTAAGACTCCGCTGTCCCTCTATCTGTTCGTCTGTCACCATGTTGTTTCTCATGAACCGTGATAGTTAGACAGTTGAAATTTTCACAGATGATGTATTTCTGTTGCCGCTTTAACAACAAATACTAAAAAAAAACATTAGAATGTGTTACATCTGCATTCTAATAGAAAAAAAAAAATACACTACTGATGATTAGGCAGCATGGTCTCTGACCTTAGCCTGTTCATAAGGAATAAAAAAAACTAATTTTGATCAGCTGATGATAATCTTGTACGGTGTCTAATTTTTTTTCAAAGTGATTGTATAAATCTTCCTTGAAGAAAGTTATTTATTTCCAAGGGTAGAAGCGTTATTTAAAATATGTCTATGCATTTCTTACTCCTTGTAAATTTAAAGCTGGAATTATTTAGAGGAGCTCGTGCCTTAGTAAGTAATAACAGTCACATGCGTCGATATTTAAAGTTAAGCAACGCTGCGATGGGTGACCATATATAATACGTAAGAATATTTGAATTTCGAGGGATACCTCCTTTCCTCCGATCTTGGGGTCGGCTTCCAGTCTAACCGGATGCAGCTGAATACCAGTATTTTACATGGAGCGACTGCCTATCTGACCTCCACAACCCAGTAACTGGGTAATACGATACCCCTTGGTAGGACTGGGTAATACGATACTCCTTGGTAGACTTTCGGGCCTCTGATGACCCATAATGGCTGTCAAAGAACCACGATTGACAGCCGGGATCAACTGCATTTTTTTTTTGTGGGATGGGAAATCATCCAATGACTTCTCCTGCTCTGGGTGGAGCGGGAGGGCGTGTCAGACTCTTACTGACTAAAACCCACCCCTGTTCCTTCCTGCCCTTAGTGCCCGGGGGCGAGGTAACTCTGTTTCGAATTTATCCTCAACCCCCGGGCAGGCGATCAACGGCTTAACGTGCTTTCCGAGGCATGGAGGAGTCTCGATAAGTAAAGATGGTCACTCATCCGTGGACCAACACCGGCAAGGGTAGTTTACCTGATGGATCGACCCGTGCGGCTGTTATTACTTTAGCCACGAGCTCCTGTCGTACTTACAAATAAAACACAATATTGAACCTCAGAAAGAAATCGCGTTATAAATATTCAAGTGACCGACTATAACTGTATCTCCTTATCTTAGTGTATCAAGTGCATAACCTAAGGTTATCTCATTGCTTAAGAGTTGTATTAAAATTTGCACATTTATCTATCTTATATTATCTTTATATATATATATATATATTTCTTCTGTGCGTGTGTATGTCACTGAACTGCTCCTAAACGGCTGGACCAATTTTAATGAAATTTTTTGTGTGTCTTCAGATGGATTCGAGACTGGTTTAGATTTACGATTCGGTCCAATTCTGTGCGTGTGTATGTCACTGTGCTCCTCCTAAACGGCTTGACCGATTTAAATCAAATTTTTTGTGTATCTTCAGGTGGATTTTAGAATGGTTTAGATTTATGATTCAGTCCAATTTTAATTTATTTATTTAACAATTTATATACACACAAGATAAGCTATAAATAAACAACATAATAAAAATTAGCACAAAGGTACTGCTTATTTCTAAAAAAAAAAAAAAATAAAAAAAAAAAATAATAATAATAATAATAAAAAAAATATATAATTTTTTTATTTTTTTTTTAATTATTTTTTTTTTAAATAATTGTTTATTTAATTATTTTTTTATTCACTGTGATCGAAATTCGGTTTCAAGAATTATCTTGGAACAGAATTTCGATCACAGTGACACATTCTGTTTCTTTACGATAGTCCGAAGGGACAGCAATCCGACACGACCGGTGAGAGATCTGGCGCAGGACCAATAGCTTTACGTACTTTCCGAGGCATACACCACCAAATTCTGAACGCCGGACTGCTACAGAGTAATTCCTAATGGATATACCTAATAGCACTTTTCACGCTCAGCAGTCACGTTTATCCCGGGCAAAATAACAGTTCCCGCGGGATAGGTCACGGGAGCGAAGCCGCGGGCAAAGTGCTAGTAGGCTATAAATTTGAAATCCACGCTGATGATGTCGTGGGCGAAGTGCTTGTATAGTAATATTATAAAACAAAGTCACCCGCCGCGTCTGGAGAGGCAATGACGATCTCCAGCCACCGTAGACCCGGGCCTGCGAACGGCGAGCAGTGGGTAGCTCGCCGTCCGATCAGCACCAGGCCCGTGAGTCGACGGCGCGTAGTGTTCCACGCGCGCCTCAAAGAGATGATTGTCAGCCACCACTGACGGGGCCATCGTGGCCGGTGTCTGCATGACTAGGGGTTTTTTTTTTTTTGTGGGGTGGGAAATCATCTTATGACTCTTTCCGCTCTGGGGTGGAGCGGAAGGGCGTGTCAGACTCTTACTGACTAAAACCCACCCCTGTTCCTCCCTGCCCTACGCGCCCGGGGGCGAGGTAACTCTTTCGAATTTATCCTCCACTGTCAATCATAGAAGGATGAGTGCTAGACGCACTTAGAAATGCCATTATATTTTCTAATCTAATTTTTTCTAACTGAAGTTGTAAATATCGTGTTTTGAATCGTAGAATAACCAAGAATGTTTATTAAACTACAACATATATTTTTATCAGATATGAACAGAGAATATTTGATTGTTTAATGTTGAATCAAAAATAGGAGCGGATAAATTCTTAACATGAGTTACCGTACCCCTGGGCACTCAGGCAGGGAAGGAACAGGGGTCGGTTTTAGTCAGTAAGTGTCTGACACGCCCTCCCGCTCCACCCAGAGCGGGAGATGTCATTGGTTGATTTCTCAACCCAGCAAACAAAAAACCCGCTGCGTCTGTCAGTACGCAATAAACCCGAAACTACTGAACGAATTTTCATACGGCATATTTCGCCAATAGACAGATTGAATCACGAGGAAGATTAAAAAAAAAAATGTGTATAATTTGTACCCGAGTGAAGCTGGGACGGGTTAGTGTAATAAGAAATTAAAAACTTTTTTACAAAAAATACAACCGACTTCTAAAAATTACAAAGTAACTTTATTTTCGGAAGTCCGTGTTTATATTACTTCGTTATTTGACACCGACTTCCGAAAATAAAGTTATTTTGTAATTCTTTTCTTCTTCTTACTTTTTAGTTGTTGTAGAAGTAAAACTAAATATAAAAGTAATGTCCGAATGACATGGAATTTGAACATTTGGAGAAAACCAAAACGTCATCTTGTGTACATATTTTTTGTTTATGTTGATTTTTTCAAAAAGCGCTAAATCGATTTCGATAAAATTTATATGGGACCACCTCTGAAGTATGACCTACCAAACAAAAAAAGAATCATCAAAATCGATTCACAAATGGCGGAGATATCGTGTAACAAACTTACAAAAAAAAAACATGCAGACGAATTGAGAACCTCCTCTTTTTTGAAGTCGGTTAATAAATACATCTATACTAATATTATAAAGAGGTCAAAGTTTGTAAGTATGTAGGGGGGTAATCTTCGGAACAACACTATAAATAAAAAACTTTTTTACAAAAAAATAGAACCGACTTCCAAAAAAGTGCAAAATAACTTTAATTTCGGAAGTCGGTGTTCCTGTTTTGTCTAAAGTTATTTTGCACTTTTTTTGGAAGTCGGTTCTATTTTTTTGTAAAAAAGTTTTTTATTTTTCACTTTTTAGTTGTGGTTCCCCATTAAACTGTGTTAACAATTCATAGACATACGATAGCAGCAATCGCGGTTGATTTGCTGTCAATTTTTGCAGAGTTCCGTTGTCTGTCTCCGAAACCCATCATTTTTGAAATATAAATGGGACCATTTCGGAATAAACCCCTTTCGAACAAAAAAAGAATTTTGCAAATCCGTCAATGTATGACGGAGTTATGCCCGAACATACATAAAAAAAAAAAAATACAAACATCCGACTTGATAACCTCCTCCTTTTTCGAAGTCGGTTAAAAAACAGGTAATTCTGAACAATATTTACCCACAGACCTGCTCCACCCTAGAGCGGGAGATGTCATTGGATGATTTCCCAACCCACAAAAAAAAAATTATAAAAAAAGGCATGCACAGGTAGTCAATACAGCGCACGACTGTATCAACTATCGATGCTGCCACGCGTCTGTCTATGTTGTACCGCAATACTAGCGATATAGGATCGCGGCCACAAGAGCTAAGGTATTAAGGCGCAGTTATACGACTTTTAATGGTTTTTAATTGAACATCACGTCTAAACGACTAGTCTTAATTCTTTGAAAAAAATATATGTTACTCTAGACAATTTTCGTCGTAATTTGATCTCAGAATATTTTAAATTATATTTATGTAACATGGTGTAATTAATTTGTAAAGTTATGTCTAACTCGGATAAATAATTGAGAATCACGCAAAAACTATAAAGCGTATTTATATGAAACCTTCACCATTTTAAAGATCATTTAATTATTTATAATTTAGTCTCAGTGTTTTAGTTTAATACTTGTTGTTTTATGTGTAATAAATTAATAATGCGTCTAATTTCGGACAGCGCTCCTTGATGGGCGAGTCCTATTACTGGGTAGACATACGACGCGTTACGTGAGCTCAGTCCAGAACACGCAAGCTAACCACTCAAGGTCGTTGGCAGCTAATAGCGCCTTAAAACCAGCGACTGGATATCGCTATTACAACGCGGTTATATCGCTACTGAATCACTGCCGAAATTCACCGTGGACGACCGGCCTTTTGTTTTTTATTATGTGGGGGTGGGAAATCATCCAATGGCTTCTCCCGCTCTGGGTGGAGCGGGCGTCAGACTTTTACTGACTAAAACCCTTCCCTGTTCCTTCAGTTGCCTGAGTGCCAAGGGCCGCGGCAACTCTGTTACAAATTAATCCGCGGCCCCGGCTGCGGCGGCGGCAGGCATCGGCCATGACGGGCCCCGTGAGGTATTGCTGACATCTCTTGAGGCGCGCGTAGAACACTACGCGCTGTCGACTCTCGGTTCTGCTCCTGATCGGACGGCGAGCTATCCACTATTCGCCGTCCGCAGGCTCGCGCCTAACAGTGGCCGGAGATCTTGGGACCCCCGACGCCCGGGGCGTCTCCTGCGGTGGCTGCTGCTGGGGGCGTGAGGGCGACTCTGATGAGTCTCTCTCACCCGTTCCGCCTCCTCTTTCACGAGCTTTACTGCTTTCCAGAAGGAGGCGACTGCTTCACATTCCCTACCGCTCCGTCCCGGGCCTGGACCAGGGCCGGGCGCGAGAGGTCGCTGCCACCGATCGCCTCCACGAGGACACGGCGGGACTCCGCCCAAGCGGGGCAAATCTCCACCGTGTCCTCTGGGCGATCCTCACAGTGGTGACACCCGGAAGTTCCTCTCCGCCTTATCCTACACAGGAATCGCCCGAAACTTCCGTGTCCGGTGAGGACTTACATTAGGCGGCAGGTCAGTACGCCGTGGCGCCTCTCCAGCCACTCCTCAAAGAGAGGCCTTACCGCTGCAATTGCGGCGTGCCGGCGACCAAAACCCACGCGTGATCCTTCAGTTGCCTGTGTAAGGGTCGCGGTCTTTCGGTCACTCCCGCGACCCTGGCAGAACAAGAGGTGAGCCATGATTCTGTTAACGAATATTGGTGACCTTACCTGATGCCACAGCTAAGATTACAACAATCACTACAAGTTTTAGAGCTGCCATTGTCCCAAAAATACAACAAGTAATTCCAAACACTAAATAATTAACGATTATTTGCCAAGATATTGTTTTAATCGAAGGATTGGCATGTAATCTTGCAAAAACAAAAGATAGATTAAAGATACAGTATGCTTGTAAAACCATAATTTTACAATAAAGGCTAGCGGGCCCCGTCAATTACTGCTGACAACGCGGCGTCGAACCGCGCTTCCGGTGGCTGGGAATCGCCCTGCGACTACCGACGCCCAGGGCGTCTCCTGCGGCGGCCAGGGGTGTGAAGGCGCGAAGATTGCTCTCCCTCACGCGTCCCACCTCCTTCGCTTGTATACGAATACCACCTTGAGCTCTTGAGTTTGTTTGCTCTTTTTTTATCATTAAGGCACGCACTATCTCACCTGATGGTAAGGTATGACGTGGTCGAAGATGGAGCACGCTTGCCTAGAAGTAACCTATTCACTCTTGACTTAAAGACTCCCAGGTTGTAGCTATCAGGAAACACAGACTGGGAGGGAATGGGTTTGACGACAAAAAAATCTAATTCATTCGTCAGTTAGATTACCAAAAAATACACGTATTTTCTTTTATCACTTTAACAAAAAATGAAGACGATACAGTGGGTTGAAATTTCGAATGACGTCACACTTAAGGCCCTACTAACGGTCCAGTGGCGCCCTCATTGAATAAAAAATCGTAGCATAGCACAGAAAATAAATATTAAAAAATCCAACATCACGTTTGTTACAAAGAGGATAAAGCATTTTTACGTTGTTAAAACAGGTCTCAAAATGTTTCGTATCCAAAATAGTAGGCAAAAGTGTCAGAAACGGCCGTTTTTGGTACTTTTGCCTACTATTTTGGATACGAAACATTCTGAGACCTGTTTTAACAACGTAAAAATACTTTACTACATTATTCAATGAGGGCGCCACTTTTGTACCACTTTTTACTCAAAAGTGACGTAACAAGCCCCCCACTCCTGAATTTTGATGCGTTGTATCTTAGTAATTTTTCATTAATTTGATAAAGCAAAAAATACGTGTCGAATATTTTTTTAATAATCTAATTTACGAAATAAATAGAATTATTATTTTTGTCTATTTAAATCAATATTTTTTCTTTCTATCTATTATAGAACAGCCTGTATTTTCATAATGTTTTGCGAAGTGATTCTCACGACATTATAATCGATTAAATGATTAACATCACGGGGAAGCCACGCGATTGAGTGACGTTGTATAGTTTTATTTCTATACTAGCTTTTCCGGTGGCATCGCTCGCGTGAATGTCGTAAATTTTCTTTCCTTGGTAGGGATTCTATGTCCTATTCCAGGACATGAACTACCCGTGTGCTAAGTTCCATCCAACATACTCCTTAGACAAAAAGTAGGAATTCTATGTCCTATTCTAGGACATGAACTAACCGTGTGCTAAGTGCCATCCAACATACTCCTGGGACAAAAAGTAGGAATCCTATGTCCTATTCCAGGACATGGACTACTCGTGTGCTAAGTTCTATCCAACATACTCCTGGGACAAAAAGTAGGGATCCTATGTCCCACTCCGAACATGGACTACCCGTGTGCTAAGTTCTATCCAACATACTCCTGGGACAAAAAGTAGGGATTCTATGTCCTATTCTAGGACATGAACTAGCCGTATGCTAAGTGCCATCCAACATACTCCTGGGACAAAAAGTAGGGATCCTATGTCCCATTCCGAACATGGACTACCTGTGTGCTAAGTTCTATCCAACATACTCCTGGGACAAAAAGTAGGGATTCTATGTCCTATTCTAGGACATGAACTAGCCGTGTGCTAAGTGCCATCCAACATACTCCTGGGACAAAAAGTAGGGATCCTATGTCCCATTCCGAACATGGACTACCTGTGTGCTAAGTTCTATCCAACATACTCCTGGGACAAAAAGTAGGGATTCTATGTCCTATTCTAGGACATGAACTAGCCGTGTGCTAAGTGCCATCCAACATACTCCTGGGACAAAAAGTAGGGATCCTATGTCCCATTCCGAACATGGACTACCTGTGTGCTAAGTTCTATCCAACATACTCCTGGGACAAAAAGTAGGGATTCTATGTCCTATTCTAGGACATGAACTAGCCGTGTGCTAAGTGCCATCCAACATACTCCTGGGACAAAAAGTAGGGATTCTATGTCCTATTTAAATTAATTAAAGTGGCTATAAGGCTCCACCGAAACTCCCTTCGCTGAAAGTCTGTCAGTCTGTTCATCTGTCCGTCTGTCCGTCTGTCCGTCTGTCCGCCTATCCATCTGTCCGCGTTTCCGTCTGTGAGTATGTCCATCTGTCCGTCTGTTCGTGTGTCCGTCTGTCAGTCTGTCCGTCTGTCCATCTGACTGTCTGTCCGTTTGGCCGTCTGTCTGTCTGTCCGTCGTCTATCACAAAATTTTATCCCGAAGATTTTTTTTACTTCTCATTGACCTAGGAATGGTGAATAATGTTTATTGTATTAACAACTAGCTGCGCCCCGCGGTTTTACCCGCCTAGACCGGAATAAAAGGTAGCCTATATGTTAGTCCAGGCTATAAGCTATCTACATACCAAATTTCATCCAAATCGATCCAGCCGATTGAGCGTGAAGAAGTAACAAACACACACACTCACAAACTTTCACATTTATAATAATAGTAGGATTAGTAGGACACTGATTTCCCTCATAGTGTATTAAGCCCTAAAAGTTCAAAGTCCGACACGCACTTGGCTTGGTCGGTTTTTATTGATTAGCTCGCTTTTGACCACTATCTCACGTGATGGTAAGCGAGGATGTTTGAGATGACTCCCAGGTTGTAGCTATCACGAAACACAGACCCGGCAGGGAATACCAATCCTTAGCTGTACGCACAATGAATGTGTGTAGATAATGTAGATAATCTGTGTGCCAAATAACCTGTTTTTTTTTTCTTTTAAGCGTTGTCTTTGTCGATTAGGTAAAGTACTTTATTTTTGTGTAGAGAGTAGATAATGAAGACATTAATAATATGTTGATAAGGGCTCATCACTATTTTAATTACCATTTAAACACTGTTGGAAATGTCCAACAGTGTTTCGAAGCCAATGGGCTTCGAATCACCATTTAAACACATATTAACGATCTGCTAAAACCCGGTACCTTTGGGTATGCAGACGACAGCCCTATTACAAGTAGCGGCACGAAACTTTAGCGCTGACCGTTATTGCGCAGAAGTAAAAATTAAGGTACCTGAGGGGGCTAGCGGGATGAAGGGCGAGCGTGCGTAGCGCCGATTGGCTCTCCAGTCGCATTCTGTTCCCCGCGCGCCCCCGCACGCCACCCGCGCCACCCACCCATGCGCAGCAATTATCGTTCAGCGCTAGACTTACGTGCCGCTACTTGTACCGAGAGATACGTGCCCGACGCACGAGTTAGCAGGTCTCAGGTGCGGTCTTTCCGAGAGGCTATGGTTGGGCGCTTGAACTTGTCCTTACAGGCTGTCTCAGAATGGGGCGATGCCAATCTGGTCAAGTTCAATGCTGCTAAGACCCAGACGTGTCTTTTTTCCGCTAAGAGGAGCCAATTTCACCCGGCTCCATCTTTCCGAGGTGTAGCCGTGCCGATAACATCTTCTTGGTGTTACTTTAACATCTACCCTCAATTTTGGTCCCTTCATAGAGACAATAAAGGCTCAAGTGGCTGCCAAAAAGTTGGGGATCCTCGCGGTACTTCGCGCCGGAACAGCTGCTAAAACTCTATCAAGCGCAAGTTCGATCGTGTATGGAGTACTGCTCTCATCTTTGGGACGGATCTGCCAGATACCAGCTTGATGCCCATGATACAATTGAAAAAAGAGCCAAGAGGATCATCGGCAATGATAGGCTCGTTGAGTCGAACCTCCAAAGTCTTGAGCATAGACGCCGAGTTGCTAGCCTGTCGGTTTTCTATCGGTTACATTTTGGGTGTACGACGGAATTCCATAATTTGATTCCGCCAAGCCCGTTCCATCAACAGACCACAAGACGTACGGCGATGTGCCACCGGTACATGGTGAACATCCCATACAAAACGCATACGCACAAAACGTTTTGAGAACACATTCATTGTGCGTACAGCTAGGGAATGCAATTCCCTGCCGGGGTCTGTGTTTCCTGGTAGCTACAACCTGGGAGTCTTTAAGTCAAGAGTGAATAGGTTTTTCTAGGTAAGCGTGCTCCATCTTCGACCACATCATTTCTTAACATCAAGTGAAATAGTGGTCAAACGCGTGCCTATCAACAATAAAAAAAAAGAAAGTTAGGTTCGATAAAAACCGGTCACATACATATCGGACTTCGTAAAGGCAAAGAGTCTATACAGCCATGTCTGATCTAGCGCATAATATAGAGTACTAACTATTTTTGAGATTATGATTTCTGATTTATTTTTAATACTAGCACTTCCCCCGCGATTTCGTCTGTGTGGCAAAATCAAATCAAAAGTCATTTATTCAAACTAGGCTGAGAGCCAGCACTTTTTGAACGTCAAAGTTCTACATAAAGACAGTCCCCCAAAACGCCCGCCCGACACCACTTCCTAGTGTTTTAGCTGTAAAGAAGAAGTGGCCAACAAACTCCCCAGCAACACATCTGTCTGTTAAGTTTGAAGAACTTGAATCTATATATTTATATGCAACAATCTTAACATATGTAAAACAGAAAAATAAATAAATAGTGGTGGAATAGGGTAAGAAGTGGCATTCTAAAATATTAATAGCCTAACTCAAGAACTTTTTTTTTTTTTTGGCGGGTTGGGATATCATCCAATGACATCTCCCGCTCTACGTGTCAGACTCTTACTGACCTAAACCCACCCCTGTTCCTTCCCTGCCTGAGTGCCCAGGGGTGCGGTAACTCTGTTAAGAATTTATCCGCTACCCCTAGGCATAGCACTCAAGAGTAACGTAGCTTTCTACTGGTGAAAGAATTTTCAAAATTGGTTCTGTAGATCCAGAGATTAGCCCCTATAACCTCACAAGTCTCTTTATAATAATCTATACTTAATATTATAAAGCTGAAGAGTTTGTTTGTTTGTTTGTTTGAACGCGCTAATCTCAGGAAGTACTGGTTCCAATTGAAAAATTATTTTTGTGTTGGATAGTCCATTTATAGAGGAAGGCTTTAGGCTATCTATCATCACGCTGCAACTAACGAAGCATCAGTGAAAAATGTTGCAAAAACGGGGAAAATAAATCATATTTGAAGGCTTCCGTTTAACGTTTACGATTCAAGTTACCCAAAAATATGTATTAAAGAATTATTTCTCTTTAAATGATCTAAAAAAATGTCCGCGACAGTACAAGCCTATCTTTTAAGATTGACTCACTATAACCTTTTTTGTGGTATTCAAATTTAGTTGAAATTAATGTATTATTGCCAATTGTTTGCCAAAGAGTTTTAGCAAGATAATATTAATCCTTATCCAAATAAACATGTTGTTGATTAAGAGTATTTAATTGTGAACAAAATTTTATTGTCCTTGACATCACTTAATTTCAATTAACATCTTAGAAGATAATACAATTTTAAAATATCGCCGCAATAAAATCCACACGCGACCCGACTTCAAGTCTTTCGCAATAACATGATCTTTGCAATCGTTTTGACTGGTCCAGCAGTTGGTCAAACAGTGCTTATACCTCGCATCCCAATGATTCCAAATGATTTACCTTTTAATTTTAAAAGAATTTCAATTTCCCGATAAGTTATCTTTTGCCGTAATGCAAATAATCACAGGGGCAAACATTTAAACACGTAGGAATCGATCTAAGCCAAGACTGCTTTTCACACGGCCAACTATAATATGTCGCGTTGTCAAGATCGGGTTGCGGAGAAAATCAGTAGGTACGAGTATGTTCTTCTGCCAAAGAAAATAAAACTAAAAATATCATTTACGCAGAAGTACTTTAAAACATATTCTTTTAAAAACTTCTTAATCGCGATCATAATAACAGAAATTGACGCGGACGAAGTCGCGGGCAACAGCTACTTATAGATAATTTATATGTAGGTATTGTGAGCTATATTTACATTTTAATAACATTGCGTTGAATAAAATAAAATACAATACTTACGTATTATGTTATATCAAAATGACTAAGTGTGAACTTCGAATAAAATATTTTTTATTTATTTATTTTATTTACCTAGCTGGATTCCCACAAGAAAGTTCTCGAATTTATCGATAATGCGTATCAACAGTCTTGTTACAGCCACATGCACATTGTACATGTAGTAGCATCACTTCATTACACTGCTAAGACACAAAGTATCTGTATGTGTGCGAAATTCTTAGTATTTTGTTGAGTGAGTTTCATAATGACAGACGATTGTCTTTGTGTGGGAGTCTGAGAAAGTATGCGTGGCGCAGATTTCCCACCGCAAAAAATGACAGACAATTCTATATCGGGAAACAACGCTATGGCTACTCCCCTCCGGTTCGCCGATGGCCGGTGTTGCTCTATGGTAATATAAAATAAAATTAAAACTTTTATTTCCGACTTCGACCGCGCGCAGACTTATCGTGAGCGCGCTCTACCATCTGACGGCCTCCTCGCGCACCTGTACGAGTGGCGCGAGGAGGCCAAACGCCGGGGCGAAACTCCGCTGCCGCGACAACTCGCGGCTCGGCGGACCGAGCTCCGGCAGGATCTCATGGTGACATGGAGAGAGCGACTGTCGCAACCCAGCGCTGGGCACGCCACCATCGAGGCGGTAGTGCCCCTCTTTGAGGAGTGGCTGGAGAGGCGTCACGGCGCCCTCACCTTCCGCCTGACGCAGGTGCTCACCGGACACGGCTGTTTCGGGAGGTACCTGTGTCGGATCAAGGCGGAGGTGACCCCTGTGTGTTTCCACTGCGAGGATCGCCCAGAGGACACGGTGGAGCATACGGTGGAGATTTGCCCCGCTTGGGCAGAGCACCGCCGTGTCCTCGTGGATGCGATAGGCGACAGCGACCTCTCGCGCCGTGCCCTGGTTCAGGCCATGGTACGGAGCGAGAGGGAATGGGAGGCCGTCTCCTCCTTCTGCGAAGCAGTAATGCTCGCGAAGAGGGAGGCGGCACACGTTAGGGAGGCTCAGCAACAGCCGAGTCGCCCTAGCGCCCCCAGCCGCGACCGCCGCAGGAGACGCCAGGGGCCGCGAGACGATCTCCGGCCACCGTAGACCCGGGCCTGCGGACGGCGAGTAGTGGGTAACTCGCCGTCCGATCAGCACCAGGCCCGAGAGTCGACGGCGCGTAGTGTTCCACGCGCGCCTCAAAGAGTTGTCAGCCAAAGGAAGGGGCCTGCCACGGCCGGTGCCTGCCCGGGGGTGGAGGATAAATTCGAAAGAGTTACCTCGCCCCCGGGCACTCGAGGCAGGGAGGAACAGGGGTGGGTTTTAGTCAGTAAGAGTCTGACACACCCTTCCGCTCCACCCTAGAGCGGAAGAAGTCATTGGATGATTTCCCACCCCCCAAAAAAAAAAAAAAAAAAAACCATCTGACGGCCAACTACCACAGCGCGCACTCATTGGTCAAATCAAATAGCGCGCGCTCCTCCGGCTTCCTGTTACACACTTCCGTCCCATTTCACGAAATCACTCCCATAGATTGCAGAGGAAAGATGTTACACAGCAAAAGAATTTTGAAAATCAGTCTGTTGTGTACTGATTTGATATTTTAACATGCATGATATTTTTTTCATTTGTTCAATTATTGATGACTTATTATCTACAGTGAACAAATATGAAGGAATTTTTAAAATATCATCATCAGCGACGAAGTTATAAAGCTTTAATGTTGATAATTAGAAAGAGAAGTCCGACGTGTTCTTTGACGTCAAAGAACATGACGCCCATACAACTGCCATAGAAAACAGCGTTTTCGAGAGAGGGACAGATATATTTGTTTATAATTGTTATATCTCGTTTAATTTTCGATCAATTTTGATTCTGAATTCACTGTTCGTACTCTATTTTAGTATATTCTTCGATAAATCGTTCAGATATCAAATATTTTTTTCATGCATATTCCCTATTGACAGAGAAATCGGTTAACATAATATGTACCTACATAAAAAATACTCACAGTAATATAAATGCTCCTTCTTTTTTTTTTGAAGTCGATTATGAACCGCTACAACGCGAGCGAACGAATCATTCACCTCGCCACTTGCTCGAATGTGTAAATGCGGCTTAAATCCAGTGTAAAGGTGGTTTTACACCGGCGAGGCGAAGCGTGGATGGGATGGACGAGAATTTAAATTTGTATGGCAAAATTTACCTTCACGCCCTGTCCATGTTTGGTGTAAAAGATCTAGATGCGGGAGGATGTGCGAGGCGAGAATTGAAATATTTGTTAGTACAATATTGAACCTTAAGTCTCAAAAAATAGAGTATTTAGTTACTTTGGCAATGGCAATCAAGGACCTGCACTATCTCCGCTGGCCATCGCGAGACATCTTTCGGTGTAAAAAGGTAAGCGTAATTTCAATTCTCGCCCATCCAATCCACGCCTCGCCTCGCCGGTGTAAAACCACCAATTACACCTTCCGATTTCAAGGTACCCAATTTAGGAACAATCTAACTAGGCAGTAGGAAGCTAGCGATTACACTATCCTAAATCGGACTCCTAATTCTGAATCCTAAATCGGCAGTGTTGCCAACTTTTACAAATTCAAACCCCTAGACAGAATATCAAAAATCGCTAGAAAGTCTCTAAAACTGATTCTACCAGGAGCGGACCAAAAAAGAAAAACAGCGGACTCAGATTTTTTTTCTGGGAAAGGGACCTTGGAAAATTTTATTTTATTTTAAACACATAAAAATAATAATAGCCCATTTGTAGCGACAAAGTCGCTAAATTGGCAACACTTCTACCAGCTCTAAATCGGAGTGATGCGATTACACTATCCTAAGAGCGTTTACATATTATCCGATCCGATATCGGTGTCGGACGCCGATCCGATATCGGGTTAAGTAAAATGTATGAAATATGTACCTGTCTTTCATATTGTCCGGCCCGATATCGGATATCGGAGCCGGCACTATCGGACGCCCGTGAGCCGTCGGGCAATAATGTTTGTATGTGTGCTATACGTGTATCTAAATTGTCTCTTATGTGCGTTTTTTTTTTTTTTTTTTTGGGGGGTGGGAAATCATCTTATGACTCTTTCCGCTCTGGGGTGGAGCGGAAGGGCGTGTCAGACTCTTACTGACTAAAACCCACCCCTGTTCCTCCCTGCCCTACGCGCCCGGGGGCGAGGTAACTCTTTCGAATTTATCCTCCACCCCCGGGCAATCCTCCACCCCCGGGCAATCCTCCACCCCCGGGCACTCTTGTGTGCGTAGAGCCCGATGCGCAGCGGCCATTTTGAGCTTGTGTACTAGTTTGGTTGTCATCATGGCGTCGTCATCATTTAAATACGATATAATTACATTAATTGAACTGGTAGAATCTAAACCATGCTTGTGGGTTAAAACTCACGAGGAATATAAAAATAAAATACTCCGAGACAATAATTGGCGAGAAGTATGTGAATACCTTGAAGAGGGACATGAAGTTTTAAATCAGGATGAGAAAAAAAAGACTGGTATGTAATTTACACATTTAATAAATCTGAAAACAGAACTACACGTTTACATACGAGTACATTATAATACCTACATGGGTTATTTACATCTGACAAGCAACCTAAAATTCATAAACAAACTTCACAAAATTATAACCCCCGAAATCGTATCATAATGTGATTGTCTATTATAGGTATAATGTCTGTTTGTTTAACCACTGACACGGGGACACGAAAACTTGCTGTCACTTTGTACGTCGACCCCCCGCTCGGCAATTCCTTCCGCGCCAGCACCCCGTGCCGCTTCCAACTTAAAGCTTAATATCTATTAAACTGCTGCAGCTACACACAAATAAAAATACGTGTGTATAGCTGAAACTATAGAGAATTGACTTATGTTAATACTAAATCACAACACTTAGTCCTAAGTACTTAAAAAAAAAGTTAAACTTGAGATTACGGGTTGAAAAACAGCAAAATATATGTTCTTACTAAGTTTTTACTAATATCTTTGTAGTTTTTATCTCTTGAACCTATTTATAATGAAACTAGATTATATAAGCTTTCTTTTGATATCCCTATGTCTTTACTTTGACTGTTTTATGTAGCACAATAAATGAAAACAAACCACCCTTTCCCTCGTCAATTTCATGCCACCTGCGCTAGCGAAAATGAGGTAAAATACGGCAAGATGGCCGCCCGTAGGGCTCATCCGCAAGGCTGTACATGATTAAATATAGTTTGTTAGGAATTATTTATTTTGTGATTCTTATTGAAATGAGACAATGATACATGTACATAGTTATTTAATAATAATATAAAAGTATTTTACATTAAAAATAAACTTTTTTTACCATGTTTTTATTTTTATTTACATAATTACCTAAAACGATCACAATAGACACACATTACAAGGCACTTATAATAATCACACTAATATTATAAAGGCGAAAGTTTGTGAGTGTGTTTGTTACTTCTTCACGCTCAAACGGCTGGACCGATTTTGATGAAATTCGGTATATAGATAGGTTATACCCTGGATTAACAAACATTTTTTATACCGTTTTACGCGGGTGAAACCGCGGGGCGCAGCTAGTTGAAAATAAATCAGCCAGCGAAACTCCGCAGACGTGGAGATTATCGATCATAGAAATTTTCTGCCTGCCCACGCCCACGTGCACGCCCCGGCCACGCCCACGCCCACGCCCACGTGCTGTTCCTGCCGCCTCTTCATCACTTGAAGATCTAAAATATAAATTACAACAAAATTACATACTACTTACCACAAGCTCATAACCAATCTCAAGTAAAAATACTCACGGTTGGTATAACGACGACCCCTGATCAGCCAACTCATCGCTCTCCGCATCTCCAGCCTCCGATCAGCCAAATTAAATTTTGTGACCTAAAATCGAAACAAACTAAAATTTAGATTACATAGATTATTTTTAATATAAGACAGCAATTAGGCATTAAAAAAAACACTGTTCTCATGCCCAAAACCATTGAAAGACAAGACAGAAAAAAAAAACTGCAAGAAAAAAGTCATCTCTTTAGTAGTACCCCGTAGTTGGTTAAACCGTTGAAAAAATCTAAGAGGAATGAGCGTTCAATTATATCCATAAAATTAGTAAGCATTATTAAAGACATTTTGCTCGAGCTCAAATCTTAACACTCCGTTTTCATAGTCAGTTAAACCGTTGAAAAAATCTAAGAGGAATGAGCGTTCAATTATATCCATAAAATTAGTAAGCATTATTAAAGATATTGTGCTCGAGCTCAAATCCTTTTTCATAGTCGGTTAAACCGTTGAAAAAATCAAAAAGAAATGAGCGTTCAATTATATCCATAAAATTGTAAGTATTAGTAAAACATTGTGCTCAAGCTCAAAACATAACTCTCTTTTTTCGTAGTTGGTTAAACAGTTGAACAAAAAAAAATGCAATCATAACCCATTAGTAAGCATTAAAACAAAAATTCTCAGGCCCAAATCCATAACCCTTCGGGATTTTTAGCGTGGTCGGGTAAATCGTTGAAAAAAACATGCCATCACACATACGATTTACTTGTATATACGAACCCTTACTGTGAAACCTAAAAAAAACCGTCCTCGCCATTGCCGCGGTGCATATTGTCAACCTGAGGACTGTAAATTTTAAAACATGGAATCTTAACTATTTTCGATGTATTTTTACTGTCTAAGTGTGTGTAAATACTAATAATGAACTAATTTCCATATTACGAGCACCATTATAATAGATTAGATAGTAAATCATACAAAAGTTTTACGAAAATGACCACGGCGTTGTTGCGGCGTCATGCCGCCAAGTACCTAGTTTTATGTTTCGATATTTTCGATTCCAACACACTTTGAACCTACAACATGTTTAGTTTCTCGTAAAGCTTAAGCCTTGAGGATTCTTTTGATATAATACACTAATACACAGGGTTTTAAATAAAATTGTACTTACATCTTTAACGCAGAGCTCTTTCCGTTGTCCACTGACGTGAAAAAATGACAGAACATAGACTTTCAAACATTTTTTTTAATTATTAGCTATGGTTGCATATCATTTTGCCTAGTGTCACGGACGCAAAATTTAGTCGATTATTGTCTCAAATAGAGCATGGCCAAATAAAGTTGACGACTGCAGATAAAAACCGATTTAAAGTGGAGGAAGCGCGTTTGACCTCCCGAGCGGTGTGTGCGTTGGGTAGACGTGAAAAAATAACCGCGCTGCGGGTACCATTAGCAACTGAGCGTTGGGACACAGATTAGATAATAGTTACTACGTAAAAATATTTATTGCCCCAACGTTCAGATGCTAATGGCCAATGTACAAGTTATGTAAATATTTATTTTTATGACCTAGATCTTGGACTGTTGCCATGATAATTTACCTACATCTGAAACGAAATAATCAGCATAGGTTGCACGGACTCCACGTCCTGTTTTATTAGTGGATTTTGTCTGGGGATTGGACAAAGTTTCTAGAGATGATCTCTCACTTAAAATTGTAAAGAAATTATTCTTCCACCGGCTAGCGTCAAAGATAATTTATGGCAAGAGACCCTAGTTACCAATCTTCGGGTTTATTGCATGAGGTATGTCTGTAGCAAATAAGAGTCCTTTGATTTGGCCTTCACTTTTCACATTTATTGTTAACACTGCATCACACTAGATAATAATCAGTATACAGAAAATTGTATGTTGAACTTACAATTTACGATGAACCACTATTACCCTATCGTTCGAAGATCGAAGATTAAAGGTCCAGTGAGGAGATCCACAAGCAGTATTTAAGTCGTGGTCATCTAATCATGGTCATCTCTGGACACGTGGACGTTTGTTTGTGTTCCGAACCTTTTGCTAAAACCGCATTGTTCTTCCAAAAAAATAAAGTGAAGTTTATGATCCGACCATTTTTATATTGTTTTTTCGTATGTAACTAAATGTAAAGTAGGAACCCTGCCAACAAGAGAAAATTTCGGTGAGACTCATAAATGCCACGCTTAAGATTTAGCATCTCTACAGAAAAAACATCAAAAAGAGTATTTACAGCGTCCTACATTCTTATGCTTACAGCATTTGAACTTGACTCTGGTCCCTTTTACACCTCGAGACATCATTAAGTGCTTCTAGGAAGTTTTTTCCAATATATAAAGTTTAAGAGGCAGACTTGCTCCAGATCAAGTTGGAAAAAGAAACGTCAAAGTCTATCTGTCATCTTGCAAAATAACGCTCCATTCCACGAATTAAATTTATTCTATTTTTAAGTGTTACAAAATTATATCGTCTATTCGATATCCATCACGCTTCCTCACGATGTTATGTAAAATAACACAAGCTTTCACTATGTTTTTGGCAAATTTTGGGGACACATCTATGGGTCGATGAAATAATATTCTCCATTTGTTACTCATAATTCCAAATGCACACTCAACATACCGACGTGCTCTGCAAAGTCTGTAGTTAAATACGCGTTGTATTTGACTTAAATTATGTCCAGAATAGCTTCGTAACATATGTTCATTCATTGGGAATGCATCATCAGCAACAAATACGTAGGGAACTGTAAGTCTTCCTTCAGTAATGGGTTTTGGCTGTGGAATGTGTAAATTTCGTTGCATCAACAATTTCCAAAAATGAGTATTTTGTAGTATGGAGGAATCACAATCTTTGACATATGCGCCTATATCAACAAAAATGAACGAATAATCTCAATCTACGAGTACAACTGCCAAAAGGACAATTGAAAAGAATTTCTTGTAATTCATATACATTGAACTACCGTGTGGAAAATTTTGAATGCGTATATGCTTTCCGTCTATAGCACCGAGGCAATTGGGAAAAGATGCTCTTTTTTTAAAATCCTCTGCTACTGTTTTCCACTTTTGTTCAGACATATTTTCTAAATGTTCTCTTTTCTAAGTGTGGAAGTTTTCCCATATTTTTTGGCGAACAAAATTTATAATTTCACTCAATGTACTGATTTCTAGCCTGTAATTGTAGTGCAGATCGGTCAGAGAGCAACCACTGGCCAGGTACCTGAAAAGTAAAAAAGAAATTGTAATCTTGTTTATTAATGCTCTTTTAAAAATTGTGGTTATATAAACTTTGCCTCAGCCAATTTAAACTATGTAATGATACCTAAGTACATTTGTATCAATAAGCTAATTATTGTTTCAGCACAACTCATTATAAACAAATAGAATAATATAAGAGACGCGTTCATTAGATCTCTTAATGTAAAGTCAGGGCAAGCTGCAAAAAAACCATACGTGTTTCATGAAACCTAAAATTTTTCTGAAATTTACAAAAAAAAGCTGAAATTGATGCCAACATTGTGTAAGAAACAGAACAGGAGCATGAAGTGATCGCTGCTAATGATAATGAACATTCTGATAATGTTGCTATACCTATGCCTAAGAAGAAGCCGTCAAAAAATAAAAGAAAAATAGACAACATTGAGGCCGCAATATTAAAAGAAATAAAAGAAAATAAAACTACCAACTCTGAAAGAGTGTTAACAGAGGACAGTTTCTTTGCGTCTTTTATACCATATGTTAAAGATATGTCAGAACCAGAGAAAATACAGCTACAAATGGACCTTCTATCTAGTATACAAAAAATTAAACAAAACCGGGTCCTTAATCAACGTGTACAATCACCATATATAAACCCTACACCTGGATACAGTAGATCATATCCATAATAAAAGAATTTATTGAATTGCTATGTGTAATGTTGGGGTTCCTAATGGGTGTTATTCAAGGAAACGACCACATCGGTTACGTACTATTTAATGAATGCCCTGGTAATAAAATGTAAAATAATGCATATAAGGTATAGTGCAAACTCAGCATACATACAGTTATAAAGAAGCGTACTTACTTACTAAACTAAAGGAGCATACATATTATTCTTACACTTCATATGAATCGAATGGCCATGCATTCGATTCATAGCAATTCAATAAATTCTTTCTCACCTATATTACTGACATCTCCTTCACCTACAAGCAACTCCTATATTGATGTACCAAGTCCACAATCAGTTGTAATTCAACAAACATCGACTCCAAGCAACTTCTACATTGATATACCAAGTCCACAATCAGTTGTAATTCAACAAACATCGACTACAAGCAACTCCTACATTGATGTACCAAGTCCACAATCAGTTGTAATTCAACAAACATCGACTCCAAGCAACTTCTACATTGATATACCAAGTCCACAATCAGTTGTAATTCAACAAACATCGACTCCAAGCAACTCCTACATTGATGTACCAAGTCCACAATCAGTTGTAATTCAACAAACATCGACTCCAAGCAACTTCTACATTGATGTACCAAGTCCACAATCAGTTGTAATTCAACAAACATCGACTCCAAGCAACTTCTACATTGATGTACCAAGTCCACAATCAGTTGTAATTCAACAAACATCGACTCCAAGCCACTCTTACATTGATGTACCAAGTCCACAATCAGTTGTAATTCAACAAACATCGACTACAAGCAAGTCCTGTGAATCGGTTACAGAATTCCAGAATCCCAGAATCTTACAGCAATTTTTCGATAAACATTCCGATTTGTAAGTTTACCTTGTCATATGCTATTTCATTTTGATTATAATACTTTGTATAACAATACCTGTTTCTGATTAAAATACTTTTTATAATTCTTTAATTATAACTAAATAATAATGTATGGTGGCCAGTGTATCAAGCTAGACACACTAGCGCTCTGCGCCCCGTTATCTTATGGGCTATTTTACAATTATTGTGTTCTGCTTGATGTGCTGCCCACTATACATGTACAGTGTTGATCACCAGCCAACAAACGATAATGATAGAAACCAATGATTAAAAAACAAACATGAAAATAGTAAGCTTACCTTCATGTCACAGCCAGCATTTCTTTAGGCCCCACAGCCATTCGAAAATGTGTGTCTTGTTTCTTGATACTGTTTGTGAGATGAATTAGCAAATAATTGAATGTCGATTCACTCATACGAAAGTAATTAAAAAAAAACTTTCTAGGTGCGTTTTGTAGCTTGCTAAAAAGAGTATAAAATGCTCCCTCTGATTATCTAGCTTTCACAATGGGATGTACCCAATACTGTCTGTGGACAGATCTTTTTTTGCGTCTCAAATATAATAGATACAGCAAATAAAGTTTTCTATAATAGTCTGCCATGATGACCTGCCCGCACTAAGCTATCGAGCAAAAGGCCGTATCGGAACGATTTTGTCGGAAATATGTGAAAATAGCACATGGTGTCGGCTATCGGATGTCGGCTATCGTCGTCCGACACCGATATCGGATCGGATAATCTGAAAACGCTCTAAATCGTACACAATTTAGTAAGTCAAATCAGGACCTTTCAATCTCACTAAATCGGACACTAACTGCTCTAACTGCTATTACACCTTCCTGTTTCCTAAATTGGGTCACTTAATTAAAATCGGAAGGTGTAATTGAGCCTTTATGTTTCAATGTCAATATTGCGTCTCGCTCCCACAGTCACTTTCGCGTCGCACGTGTGCGTGCTCTATTGCTGCAGTTGACTTGTGCAAAAGGTCATTCAGCCTCAATACTGCCGGACATTGGTCCCTCCCAAGCTTCGTCTCAGCGACTAACCCAGTGTTTCCTACATTCAGTGCATTCCTGCGAACAACACTAGGTAGGTAAGTCATATACACAGGATGATTATAAGACAAAATACTATTTATTTATAAAATGTACAGTTACAGAATACATTCCAAGTTGAGGTTAAGATTAAATTTACATGATAACATTTTTAAATCGGCACTCCAATGACTACTTAACTGTACAAAGCATTCAGGATGTATACAGCTATCTATAGAGATGTAAGTCAAGGTTACAGAAATTAAAAACTGGCCAAGTGCGTGTCGTAATTCGCACATTAAGGGTTCCGTACTAGGGACGCACTGGCTGTAGGACGCCGCGAGACGATCTCCAGCCACCGTAGACCCGGGCCTGCGGACGGCGAGCAGTGAGTAGCTCGCCGTTCGATCAGCACCAGGCCCGTGAGTCGACGGCGCGTAGTGTTCCACGCGCGCCTCAAAGAGATGTTGTCAGCCACCACTGACGGGCCCCATCGTGGCCGGTGCCTGCATGCCTAGGGGCCGCGGATAAATTCTGAAAATCAGTTACCGCACCCCTGGGCACTCAGGCAGGGAAGGAACAGGGGTGGGTTTGAGTCAGTAAGAGTCTGACTCGCCCTCCCACTCCACCCAGAGCGGGAGAAGTCATTAGATGATTTCCCACAACCCCAAAAAAAAGAAAAGGGTTCCGTACTATATATTGGTATTTGTTAGTAAAGTATACGTAATAATAAACATTATCACCTAATTTCAAGTTCATAAGTCAATGGGAAGTTAACAAATTCTTCGTAACAAAATTTTGTGACAGACGACGGACGGACAGACAAACGGACACGTTAGTGACAACAATAGGGCTCCGTTTGGAACCTTCGGGTGCGGAACCCTAAAGAAGAAGTTATAAATAATATCTAGGTAGTTAAGACAGTAAAATACATATAATATACAATATGTTAACGTGTATCAAATTTGCGCAATTTGCGGATTCTATGAATCTGCCGTGACTATCCACAAATATATGAACACTGCCCGCGGTTATGGTTACTGTGTCGTAGCGTGATTATATATAAAGTCTTACTTACTACTTACTGACTTTATATATAATCACGCTACTGTATAGCTATACAGTGCAAAATGGTATCTAGGAAGGCTATAGCCTTCCTCAATAAATAGGCTATACAGTGAAAAATGGTATCTCGCTCTCCACATCCCTCATAATCGCCCGCCTTGCACATCATCAATGTGCGCGTGGTACTTGATTAACATTATGATATCTCCTAAGATATTCGTTGAAATCAAGTGATGTCAAGGGGAATTTTGTTCAAAATTAAATACTTATGATGAATAACGTATTTATTTGGATAAGGATTAATGTCATGTTTATAAAAACACCTTCGCAAATAATGCAATATTTTAGAACGAATTTGATTACCATAAAAAAGATTATAGTGAGTTAACCTTAAAAGATGGACATATTTTGTAATGGAGTTTTTTTTAGAAATCTCAAAGGGGAACAATTACGTCATACATCATTTTTGCGTAACTTTAACCGTTTACGTAGCGCACGCAACGGAAGCTTCCAAAAGGAATATTTTTCCCCCCGTTTTTAACACATTTTTCATTGATGCTCCGCTCCTATTGATCACAGCGTGATGTTATATAGCCTATAGCCTTCCTCGATAAATGGACTGTTCAACACAAAAAGAATTTATCAATTCGAGCCAGTAGTTCCTGAGATTAGCGCGTTCAAACAAACAAACAAACTCTTCAGCTTTATAATATTATATAAGTATAGATTATACTACTGTCTACACATTCGAAACTGTGGACTATTTTGGGACACATCGTTATTGCTCGTTGTTATCTGAAACAGCTGCTATCTACACAAACATATAAACTATATAAGTATATACTGTTAAAGAGGAAAGATTTGAATGTTTTTATATAACAAATAAACTTAAAAACTACTGGACCGATTTTAACCATTTTTTAACCGACTTTCGAAAAAGGAGGAGGTTCTATGTTCGGCTGTATGTATGTTTTTTTTTATTTTTTTATTTATGTCCGCCGATTTCTCCGTCAGTTGTCGAACGATTTTTAAAAATCTTTTTTTTTATCCGAACGCATAAACTCGCTAGGTGGTCCCATATATACATTTTATCGAAATTGCATCAGCGCTTTTTGAGAAACTGAACAAATACGTATACAAGTGCACGTTTTTGTTTTCTCCAATTACGAGTATGTTTAAATTCCACGTTCTTTGTTATTGGAGTTTTTAGTTCTGGGATATAACAACAAAAAATTGAAAAATTATAAACTTTTTACAAAAAAAAAAACCACCGACTTCCAAAAAAGAAAATACACTACAAATTAAAAAATAACTTTAATTTCGGCAGTAGGTGTTTGTATTTTATTTCTTCTTTATTTGACACCGACTTCCGAAATTAAAGTTATTTTTTTAATTTTTAGTGTATTTTTTTTTTCACCAATAGAAAGCTAAATTATCAGCGAGTAACATAGGCTACTTTTTATCCCGGGAAAAATAACAGTTCCCGCGGGATAGGTCACGGGAGCGAAGCCGCGAACAAAGTGCTAGTATCAATTAAAATGAACGGCTAAATGTGTTGCTAAGCGCAAAACTCTACAACGGCTGGATCAATTTGGATGAACTTTTTTTTTTGGAGTTTGAAATAAGTACTCATAGATATTTTATTTTTTTATATTTCAAACTCCCAAGAAAAAAAAAACGAATAGCTTATTATTGCTTTAATTAAATACATATTACCTATCATCTGCCTAGCCTTTTCCCAACTATCTTGGGGTCGGCTTCCAGTCTAACCGGATGCCAGATAAGACTGGAAGTCAGACTTTCGGGCTTCTGACGACCCGTAACGACTGTCAAAGATCCTCGTTTGACAGCCGGGACCAACGGCTTAACGTGCTTTCTGAGGCACGGAGGTGTCTCGGTATGTAAAGATGGTCACCCATTCACGGACCGACCCCGGCAAGCGTAGCTTAACCTGATGGATCAACCCATGCGGCTGTTATTACTTTAGCCACGAGCTCCTTCTTTTATTAAGTACATAATAAAAAATAAATATTATAATTTTTTTTTTTTTTTTTTTATCACATCAACACCGTCTAGGGATATTTTGTATAAAGTTCTTAAACTCAAAAAATACTGGCCACTTTTAAATTCTTTTGAAGAAAGTTTATTTTGTAAGCCTTTTTGAACGATTCTAAATTTGAATTTGAAAAAATACATTAAAAACAAAAGATTTACGCGGCATAATGGTAGCGAAGTCCGAAGGTTTCATTTACCTACAGTAGTTTGTGGCTATTTTTTTGTGTCCAATTTAAGTTTTATAACAAGTTATCGGTTAATTACGAATTAATGTTATTGTGTGCATCATGCAGCGGCGCCATTTAACTAGAAAAGAAATGTTAAGGGCAGTAGGCATGCTCCAAGCTGGGGCTACTCAACGGAGTATTGCTGAGGAGTTTGGAACAAGACAAAACGTGATATCAAGGTTATGGTCACGTTATCGTGCTACTGGTGAAGTGGCTGAAAGACACCCAGACGGGAAGCGCATAACCACTCAACGACAAGACCGATTTTTGCAAGTTGCCGCGAGAAGACAACCAAATGTTACGGCCATGCAGTTGGTTCAGAGGCTCCAGTCAGAGCACCAGTTGCTTGTGAGTGACCAAACTGTGAGGAGAAGGCTGCATGAAGCTAACCTTCATGCTCGCAGACCGCTTCGTACTCCAGCACTACGCCGAGGAAATCGTGGACGACGACTAGAGTGGGCTCGTGAACATTTGCTCTGGGAAGAAAACCAGTGGTCTGTAGTGCTGTTTACCGATGAGTCCCGGTTCGGTTTCCATCCCGATACACGTAGAGTGCGTGTTTGGCGAGTTCCTGGTCGTGAGAGCCGTCTGCAACATCCTCAGGAAGTCCATTCATACCACGGCGGGACAATTATGGTTTGGGCGGGAATTCGTGTTGGTGGAAGAACAGACCTCGTTTGGATCAGAAACACCATGACGGCTGAAAAATACCGTAACGAGGTGCTAGTACCAATAATCTACCCCCATCGACTACAAATGGGCCAAGAATTCACGCTCATGCACGATAACGCCCGTCCGCACACAGCGAGAGTGGTGACGAGCGGGTTGCAGGACGACGTATCGGTCTTAGGCTGGCCCGCTCAATCGCCTGACCTAAACCCCATAGAACACGCGTGGGACATGCTCCAAAGAAGGGCTTTGAGGAATTTCCCTGCAAACGTTGCGACGGAAGAGCAACTTTTTTGCATCTTAGCCGGACCTGGGACAATATACCGCAGCAAGACTTGGATAACTTAATCCAAAGCATGAAAAACCGTTGCAGGACCGTTATTAACGTCATGGGTGGTTTTACTGACTACTGATTTTTCACAGAACTGTTAAAAACAAATTATTTTTTCCTTATTTGTAAATTTTTCTTGAGAAACACATTCGTTGTTAGTTTTACCATTATTTCATGTACCCCATTCTAAAACTAAATTAATAGTAAAGTTATGCCCGAATTGATAGCCCCAAAAATAGGAAAGTTGAACATAGTTGGTGAAATAAGGGTGTATCAGCGTGAACTGTACGAATCTGTATACCCCTTTAGAGCATATCAGCGTGATGTAATGTTGTGAGGTGGTGAAAACAATATACAGACATGCGATTGCAGCAATTCTGGAAGGTTTGTTATTATTTATTGAAGAGTTCCATTGTGTATCTCCGAACTTCTTCATAAGATCTTCACCAAATTAAAATGGAACTACATGTAAAGCACCATCTTTCAAACAAAAAAAAAAAAATCAAAATCGGTTGACGTAGTAAAAAGTTATGAGGTAACACACAAAAAAAATACAGTCAAATTGAGAACCGCCTCCTTTTTTTGAAGTCGGTTAAAAAAGGCCAGCACTCTGGTCACGTGAAGAGTCGACTAAAAGCTAGCTGATGTCACGGAAAATTCGTTAAGTCTCTAGAACAGGGATGGCGAACCTTTATTGCAGGACGTGCCATGCAATACATATTTATAAAATAATAATTGTGACTATGTGTCGCCAAAGACTTTGTGATTTAATGGACCAAAAATAAAACTAGATGCTAGTAACTTATAATTTTCAACCCGAAATTCGTACATCAAATTGTTATGTTTGTTTATTTTAATAAAAAAACTTTTTTACAAAAAAAATAGTTCTATTTTTTTGTAAAAAAGTTTTTTATTTTTCACTTTTTAGTTGTGGTTCCCCATTAAACTGTGTTGACAATTCATAGACATACGATAGCAGCAATCGCGGTTGTTTTGCAGTCAATTTTTGAAGAGTTCCGTTGTCTGTCTCCGAAATCCATAATCAGATCTTTTTTAAATTTAAATGGGACCATTTCGGAATAAACCCCTTTCGAACAAAAAAAGAATTTTGCAAATCCGTCAATATATGACGGAGTTATGCCCGAACATACATTAAAAAAAAAAAAAAAATACAAACATCCGAATTGATGACCTCCTCCTTTTTCGAAGTCGGTTAAAAAGAGAAAAATGTGAGGGTAGTCCCAAGTAACACACACAATTTTGTAGCTCTCATATATTTAATTTTAAAATAATATTGAAAATAGTTTTTAAATGCAAAGAAACCTTTTGAAGTAGTACTTAAACCTCTGGTGCACTCAGTCAGTTAATCAACTCTCCTTCACAACACTTCTCTTCACTGTGAGCACTGCACTGCACTACAATGGACCTATACTCCAAATTGACAAGCTGTGTGGAGGAACTTTCTACAACATTTTCATCAAGAATGGCACAGTATGAGCAAGATTTGAAGAATGCCACTGGTGAAGCTTCCCACAAATCAATTGCCAGCCTTTCCAAGGACTTCACCGATTTCAAGGGCCTTATGTGGAAAACGTTGAGTGCACTGAAATCCCAGATGGAGTTGCTTGTGGTGGGGCTGGATAGACATGAACAGGCATCCCGTGCTAAAGTCCTCCTTCTACATGGCTTGTCTGACGACAAGGATGCTGATCCCAGCTCTGGTTTCCTCAACATCTTGATGGAGCGACTAAATATTAAAAACGTAGGTCTTAAAGACATAACAGCCTGTCATCGACTCGGAAGTAACACCAGCAAGCCTCGTCCCCTCTTGGTTCGCTTTGAAAGCCGCATTGTGAGAAACGAGGTGTGGCGAAATAAGACCAAGCTGAAAGGCTCTAATCTGACGCTTTCCGAGTTCCTCACTAAGCCCAGACATGACGTCTTCATGAATGCTCGAAAGTACTATGGAATAAATAAGTGCTGGACGTCTGAAGGCAAAATTGTCGTCCAGGTCTCTGATAACTTGCGACGTAAGATTGAGTCTGCAGTGGAGTATCGACAACTTGTGGTTCAGTTCCCCGCTGCCGTTTCTTCAGACGTGACATCGAAGACGTTGCCCGAGAGGAGAACTCGCAAGCCGATGAAATGATGGTACTACGTCACGATTCTTCAATTGTTCTTGTGTATGTATAGGTAATTTAACATTTTTGCTTGTTTTTCAGTCACTTGACTTTGTTTTCATTTTTATTTTTTGTTTTGTTTTGCTTTTGACTTTGATGAATGATGTCATAACAGCTTCATGGCAATGAAATATGAAATTGTCACTAATGTCAGTTGAGTGACATTTATGTATCTTAACGTTCGTTCGGAAACATGCTAACATTATTTTTTCGTTTTGTTTGGCCTATTGGCTTTTTATCATTGTTAAAAGTAACGAAACGTAATGTAACCGGCGAGTGCATCGAGATTTGAGTACGGTACTTTAATTCATTTTAGTTTATTTTGAGTAGATTAGTTATCTTATAAAGTCGTAATTTATTTATCTATAATAATTATATTTTATATTATAATATGTCAGATGAAATTATTGATGACAGCTTCATTACATGCTCATCCTCGTCTGTGTCGATCGAGGATCAGAGTTTTGCCAGCGCTTTTAGCGATGACAGATCTCTGAATCTTCGAGACCACCTTTCTTCTACTTTTTCAAACTGTCGCAAATTCTTCAATGCTGTGCACATAAATGCTCAAAGCGTTCCTGCTCACCACTCTGATCTGCTATCGTCTTTCGATTCAGATCTAGTTCACGCTGTTCTTGTATCCGAAACTTTTCTCAAGCCTTCACTTCCTTCCACGCAGTATTCTCTACCTGGATACAAGATTGTGCGCAATGACAGAACAGGCAAGGGATGTGGAGGGGTTGCCATTTATCTTCGTGGTGATATCACCTACAAAGTGATTGACCAGTCTCCGAGTGTGTACTCAAAGTTTGCTGAACACCTATTTGTTGAAATAGACTTTCAGCACACAAAGTTACTTTTAGGTGTCTATTATAGTCCCTCTCTTCAAATTGATTACTTTTCCTCTTTCGAAGCCAAATTAGAAAATCTTTCCCCTCTATATGAGTATACGCTAATCCTCGGAGACTTTAATACATGTTTGCTCAAGGGAGACTCGCGCAGCCGTAAACTCCAATCACTTGTCTCTTCTGTCAATATGCACATACTTCCGCTAAATGCTACTCACAGGGCTCCTCACTCCACTCCTTCTCTTTTAGATCTCATTCTGGTTTCTGACCCTAACAAAGTAGCTACACATGGACAGCTTCCTGCTCCTTTCTCCTACCATGACCTCATTTACCTATCCTATAGGATTCGACCTCCTAAACGCAAGGCCAAATTTCTCTTTCTTCGTAGTTATAAAAACGTTGATTTGGAGCGTTTGAGGGCTGATGCTGGTGGGATTGACTGGTCTTCTGTATTCACCTGTGGTGATATGGACACCATGGTGTCAATCTTCAACAGAAATGTGTTGAAATTGTATGAGGTACATGCTCCTCTTAAAAAGGTAAAAGTCAAGCATCTTCCTGCGCCATGGCTATCCCCAGAAATAAAAACCCAGATGGCGAAGCGTGACAAGGCCAAGCGTTTATATAGGAAGCGGCCCACCGAAGAAAACTGGGAACTCTACAAGAAGATGCGGAATCGCTGCGGTCGTTTGTGTAGGAATGCGAAAAGGAGCCACATACACAACTCTATTGAAAATTTCAACCCATCACAAGTATGGCAATTTTTGAGGACTCTTGGTATTGGCAAAGCCTCTAACAAGGGTTCTGATAAGATGGACCTCAATGCACTTAATGCACACTTTTGTAAGTCACCAATCATACTTGACAACCAGGTTAAATCTTCCACTCTCAATGATCTCTTAAATCTTCCTTTGCCAGCAAATACTTCTTTCTCTTTCCACCCAATTACTGAACTAGATATTAAGAAATGTATCCAATCCATCTCTACAAAAGCGGTAGGTGACGACGGCCTTCAACTCCAAATGTTTTTTCCTATTTTGAGTGAAATACTTACTGTCATCACCCATATTGTAAATTTTTCTCTCTACAAAAACGCCTTTCCTTCAGCTTGGAAGAAGGCTCACGTCCTACCGCTTCCTAAAGTTTCAAATCCTTCCTCACCATCCCAGTTCCGTCCAATATCCATTCTCCCAATTCTTTCTAAAGTCCTTGAGAGTATTGTTCAGAAGCAATTGTCGAATTATCTATCCTCTAATAGCCTGCTGAGTCCTTACCAATCTGGTTTTAGACCTGGCCATAGCACTGTGACAACTTTAGTCAAAATTTCTGACGACATAAGACTGGCTATGGAAAATAAATGTCTCACTATATTGGTTTTACTGGACTTCAGTAGCGCTTTTAACTCGGTTGACTTTGACATTCTCTTGGGAATCCTTTCCTCACTTAATATCTCTGCACCAGTAATTGAGTGGTTTAATTCATATCTTCGGGGCCGCTCGCAGTCTGTTCGATCCGATGAAGATTCCTCTGATTGGTGTGATCTGGCTGTGGGTGTTCCTCAGGGTGGCGTCCTCTCTCCTCTTCTCTTCTCAGTTTTTATAAACGCTATTACTAAGGTCCTATTTTCTAACTATCATCTCTATGCAGACGACTTGCAGTTATATCGTCATTTTAAAATAGATGAACTTGGTGGGGCTGTGGCTGCCATCAATGATGACCTTGAAAATATCAACAAGTGGGCAAAATCCTTTGGACTCTTACTAAACCCAACTAAATCTCAAGCGCTCATTATTGGTGGCAAATACATGCTCAACCTATTAGATCACCAGTCGCTCCCACCAGTAGTGTACGATTCAGCGCCCATATTATACTCCAAAAGCGCTAAAAACCTGGGCGTCCACATGGACTCTAAACTCTCTTGGGAGGTACATATTGCTGATGTGAGTAGGAGGGTCTTCTACTCCTTTCAGTCTCTTAAACGTCTCCAAAAATTCTTACCATTTCGCACTAAGGTTTCTCTTGCTCAATCTCTCCTACTACCGCTCATAGACTATGCGGATGTCTGTTTCCTAGATGCTACGGAGGTACTTTTAAACAAACTTGAACGACTGCAAAATTTGTGCATCCGCTTTATTTTTGGCCTCCGCAAATACGACCATGTGTCGGAGTTTCGGACCAGATTAGGGTGGCTGCCAATTCGGCGTCGGCGAGATACCCATATCCTATCCCTTCTTTATACTATTCTGTACAATCCTATTTCTCCTCAATACCTTCGTGAACGCTTTGAGTACCTCGTTCCGAGAGGTAAACTCTGTCGCACCACCTCCTCTCTTCTCCTTCGTACTCCGCGTCACACTTCCAGCCGCTATAATGGCTCCTTTTCAGTGACTGCAGTGCGTCTGTGGAACTCTCTTCCACACTCTCTACGCGACAGCCCTTCTCTGAATGTCTTTAAGAGGAAAATAAAAGAGCACTTCCTTTCTCAATGACATATTATTGGGGTATATATTGGTGTATATTTGTATATATTAGTATATAGTATTTTGTATGTATTTTATATACAGGGCTTATTTATATAAGTTTATATTGTACACAGTCTTACCCTCGAATGTGACCTAACTCTATCACTCAAAGGTTTGCTGGGAGAAAACTCAACTTTGAGTTAAGCTCGCCTTTGTACATGAACTGTGTAATAAGTTTATTTTATGTTAAGATTTGGTGTACAATAAAGAATTAAGAAAGTTTAATGTGATTTCGGCCGTTTAAAATTACTCAAGTATTATTATGGCTGTATTACACTAGCGTGCCCGAACGATTTTGCCGCGCGCCACCATTGGCTCTCGTGCCATAAGTTCGCCATCCCTGCTCTAGAAGGCTCTTATGAAGAGAAACCGAGGGGCACGGGTACCTAGTAAAAAATTAAAAATATTTTACTTCATACCTTGATCCTCATGAAAAACGTATATAATAAAAGATATTTGCAAATACACAATATTTACTCAATGAGTCACGTCGCGTTGTTGCAACACGGCTCCAGGTCACAACCTTCTGAAGGTTATGAACGCTGTTGGCCTTCTAAGACCGCGTACCTAGTTCGTTGACTTTATTTTTTTTCTTTTTCACAATATGGCGTCTGGTTGTCGCCGTATTGTATTTTGATTACTGTCATGTCTTTAGTAGCGGTGCAGTTATTCGACTTTTAATGGTTTTTAACCGACTTCGAAAAAGGAGGAGGTTATCAATTCGGATGTTTGTATTTTTTTTATTTTTTTTTTATGTAGGTATTTTCCGGGCATAACTCCGTCATAATATATTGACGGATTTGCAAAATTCTTTTTTTGTTCGAAAGGGGTTTATTCCGGAATGGTCCCATTTAAATTTCAAAATGATCTGATGATGGGTTTCGGAGACAGGCGCGGGGCGCAGCTAGTTACACATAAAACAACAAGTATTAAACTAAAACACTGAGACTAAATTATAAATAAATGATCTATCAAATAGTGAAGTGTCCGGTGAGGACCTGCGTCAATATAACCTGTGTTTACCTTCCCTTAACAACACTCCTTGAAAGCACAATAGGTGCTGATATCGATAGATGTTATCATACAGGTACTACCCTAGGTGAGATAGTTAGAATTATATTTAACTAGCGACCCGCCCCGTGTGCGTACGTGCAGCGGAATGTTGTTGAATTTAAAGATTTTAATTATGCAGATATTTAGTGTATGACGTCGTATAATTGTGTATGGTAAAAAAAAAATTGTGCACGCAACCATTGTGGAGAAATTCACCAAAAACTGATTCCGCTGGGCGAACGTTGTCCTGGCGGAACTTTTTTTAATCCATAGACTTTAGAAGAAAAGAGATGTGTCCAAAAATTAGTGTGTATTTGTGTGTAATTGTGTATGTATGAATAAAACTAGTGCATGCATAAACTTCGGAGAAATTCAAGTTTCCGCTACGCGAACGTTTGGCCATTAGCTAGTTTTCATATAAAGCGCTTACATAGAGAACTGTAGATTTTTACATACGTTGTTTTGAATTTGTTTATATTTGTTTAAAAAACAGATTTAGAAAAAATCGTAGGGCTTAAAAGATAAAAATATAAACGTAAAATACGCTTATTAGGTCTTAGTTCTTAAAGTATGCACTTTGGGGTCTAGATTTTCACGTTTATACAAACCTTGTAAGTGTCTGCAACATGTTGCCAAGTATCAATGATGTTCCGTTAGTAACTAAAGAGTTATAGGACAAATTTACCATGAACAGATCACTGTTTACAAAGCAGTCAAATATCACGACGTTCTGAAGGAATTGCATGGTAATATGTATGTCAATAATTAGTGTATTCATTCAACTATTCTTATGCAAAATTTCATGTCATTAAATTCAGTAATTAAAGAAAAACAATTATAATACTGACGAAGCATCGAAAACCTACATAACCCGACCAAGTTCGGATGGCTACAAAAAAGCGGCCGTGCAATATATTTAGGTAACATCCCAAAATTTACAGTATAATACCGGTATTTAATTGGTATAGGTGATAACACAATTGTTGTTTCAATATAATTTATAGGTCATTTATTTTTGTACACCTACTTTTTTAAATGTATTTGACTATGACAGAAAGTAGGTAAGTACTATTTACGTAGGTACTTTATTTAAGTATGCGCTTGAGACTTGAGATATAATCTAAATATATTATTTAGGACAAATAAAATTCATACAGCTAATTTCTATTGAAGATTTCACGGATCAGGATTCTAACTATAGACCCCTTAGGGAAATTAAATATTTACCACATGTAAGTATGTACTACTGTTTAGGTAAATATTTATCATATTGTAGCTTATTATACTATTTAACCAATAGACTAGGCATGCACGAGCGTTCCCCTTTGCAACTTTAGTGGATCAAACAATCTAATAACTTAAAAAAAACTACTTCTTGAATCGATTTTTTTTTCTTATGTATGTGAGCGTGTTCCCCCGCACCCCACCAAAATATGCAGAATTATTTTGTTCGAAGTTCGGTACGCTTAATCCTTTAGTTACTCGTAAATAGTCTAAGTATTGTAGTTATGAATTGATCAAAAATATTCTTGTGTGAAAAAATAGACAACGTGCTGCGCGCAACGAGCGATAGGCGGCTTCCCGCTTGAAACGGTACTGTCATCCTTGAAGAAAAGAGAGGGCAATATGTTTTCGCGCGTATTCGTTTGCTGTTGAACTTGAACCTGATTTTGTTTCATCCCCAGTCACAAACAAATAAATGTACAGTCAAGGACAATGTGCGTATGCGCTGTTGTTTTGCTATGCATCGCCAATTCTCTGTAATAATAATATTGACAAAGTGTGTTATTAATGTTATAGTGTAACAGTGAAGCATAACATAATTATGTAGTAGGAATATTGAGTGAATGATAGTGAGAAGCTGATAACAGATATAAGGTAAGATTTTATAATAAATTAATAGATATAGACTTATTCATTTACGTAGGTAGTTTATTAGGCAGATAAATTATAATAATTGTGTTATGTTAACATTGGACAGACACCATAAACCCAAGTTAATATCTACTGATTGATCTAATTCTATATCTATTTACTTAAATTTATAATAATAAATTATACTAGACATATATTATAATATAATCGTAACAAAGTAGATGTTTTTCCTGGTTAAAGACAAACTACTGAATAGATCTAAACTACTAAACGACCGACCAGATTATAACGAAATGTTGAAAAGAAATATTGTTATTAAATAATCACCTTATGTTTATTACCTACATGTAATGATATACGTATGTGGGCCTCTCACAGATCGTCAACTCCTCGGCAACCTGGAACAACTTCCAGAACAAGATCACCACCTTCCTGGGTAAGGATAAACCGAGTAACAGGAACTTGCTCATTTAGTTGCAATTTTGTTGTAAATTAGACCTTAGGTCTATTGATATAGAGTTTAATTTGTGTACCTAATCGGTTTTTGAATTGAAATTTTGTGTGTGTTAGTACAACTCGGTCACATTAACTTGACGCATGGCGTCGATATAATAATGTCTTATGGTTATTATTAAAAAAATATTTTTCATTCAAGAAATGCAATTGTTTTACTTTTTCCTAACGCTTGTGTACGCAACTGTACCATATTAATAAATACTATATTGGACGGTTAAGAACGTTTCTTAGATATATGGCACGGCCGCTTTTTGGTAGCCATCCGAACTTGGTCGGGTTATGTAGGTTTTCGATGCTTCGTCAGTATTATAATTGTTTTTCTTTAATTACTGAATTTAATGACATGAAATTTTGCATAAGAATAGTTGAATGAATACACTAATTATTGACATACATATTACCATGCAATTCCTTCAGAACGTCGTGATATTTGACTGCTTTGTAAACAGTGATCTGTTCATGGTAAATTTGTCCTATAACTCTTTAGTTACTAACGGAACATCATTGATACTTGGCAACATGTTGCAGACACTTACAAGGTTTGTATAAACGTGAAAATCTAGACCCCAAAGTGCATACTTTAAGAACTAAGACCTAAAAAGCGTATTTTACGTTTATATTTTTATCTTTTAAGCCCTACGATTTTTTCTAAATCTGTTTTTTAAACAAATATAAACAAATTCAAAACAACGTATGTAAAAATCTACAGTTCTCTATGTAAGCGCTTTATATGAAAACTAGCTAATGGCCAAACGTTCGCGTAGCGGAAACTTGAATTTCTCCGAAGTTTATGCATGCACTAGTTTTATTCATACATACACAATTACACACAAATACACACTAATTTTTGGACACATCTCTTTTCTTCTAAAGTCTATGGATTAAAAAAAGTTCCGCCAGGACAACGTTCGCCCAGCGGAATCAGTTTTTGGTGAATTTCTCCACAATGGTTGCGTGCACAAATTTTTTTTTACCATACACAATTATACGACGTCATACACTAAATATCTGCATAATTAAAATCTTTAAATTCAACAACATTCCGCTGCACGTACGCACACACCCGCCCCAGCTTCGCTTGGGTACAAATTATACATATAAACCTTCCTCTTCCATCACTCTATCTATTAAAAAAAACCGCATCAAAATCCGTTGCGTAGTTTTAAAGATTTAAGCATACATAGGGATATAGGGACAGAGAAAGTGACTTTGTTTTATACTATGTAGTGATACCAACCTTTAAAAACAATGTTTAATAATATTAAAGAACGAAGGTTGAAGAAGTATGGTAGTAGCACACATACAAAAATGTGACAAAAACACATATCAAATATTGAGACTAGATTATCCCTGCTGGATAGCATCCGTAATAGCCTGACAACCGTTAGGGGTAGGTGCACAAATTATATGTCGATGTATGGGGAATTAATACACCCTTACTATATTTATTTATTATATTCTTTATTGTACACCATGATACATTAAATAAAGTACATACTATAGTACAAAGCACTAAGACCTAACTATCATAGATTTAGTATCAGCGCTGGCTGCGTTCGTACCCTACTACACACAAGACACCCCTTAAATATTAGGAGTGAGGGGTTAGTTGTGACCCAACAGGGTAGCTGGAGTATGTTGGTTCCCAATTCATCCTAGCATTAACCTATTTAGTAAATATTGTATAATCAAAAATTGTTCAAAATAAAGTTCAAAATCGTCGAGCGATTTGGTTGGTATCTATCTATATACTAATATAATAAAGCTGAAGAGTTTGTTTGTTTGTTTGAGCGCGCTAATCTCTGGAACAGTTAGTCGGATTTGAAAAATTATTTCTGTATATGATAGCTACAATCATAAGGAACGCTATAGGCTATCTAGCATTACGCTGCGACTCACGGGAGCAGAACTAAACACGCGGGTAAAACTGCGGGGGCAGTTAGTTCAATATAAAAATGAATCTATAATTCCTAGGTCACAGGTTCACGCATGAACGGTTGGACTGATTTCGCTAATTCTTTTTTTGTTGAGTTTGGTATTGTCAAAAGGTTCGAAATAAAAAAGTAAGAAAGAAATAAAAAAATAAATAACTTGCGCGAAAATTTATTGACTAAACTTCGGGCGGTTGTTAGTTCATATCGAAGACAGGACAACGTCCGTCGGGTCAGCTAATTTTATTTGTTTATAATAATATCTTGTGTACCTAACGATGTCAAACTTTGTGAAGAGTGAAATAAAAATATTATTATAATTCTTACATCAATTGATTCGTCTTAAGGCGCTATTAGCTGCCAACGACCTTGAGTGGTTAGCTTGCGTGTTCTGCGCTGAACTCACGTAACGCGTCGTATGTCCACCCAGTAATAGGACTCGCCCATCAAGGAGCGCTGTCCGAAATTAGAAGCATTATTAATTTATCTTATCACACTAATATTATAAAGGCGAAAGTTTGTGAGTGTGTATGTTTGTTACTTCTTCACGCTCAAACGGCTGGACCGATTTGGATGAAATTTGGTATGTAGATAGCTAATACACTGGATTAACACATAGGCGTACTTTTTTATCACGATAAAAAAGTACGCCTATGTGTTAATCCAGCTGCGCCCCGCGGTTTCAGTTTCAGTTTGATATCAGCACCTATTGTGCTTTCAAGGAGTGTTGTTAAGGGAAGGTAAACACAGGTTATATTGACGCAGGTCCTCACCGGACACGAAAGTTTCGGGAGGTTCATGTGTAAGATAAGGCGGAGGGACATGCCCGGGTGCCACCACTTTGAGGATCGCCCAGAGGACTCGGTTGAGCATACGGTGGAGATCTGCCCCGCTTGGGTGGAGCCCCGCCTGGAGTGTCCTCGTGGAGCCGATCGGCGGCAGTGACTTCTCGCGCCCGGCCCTGGTCCAGGCCATGGTACGGAGCGAGACGGAATGGGAAGCAGTCTCCTCCTTCTGCGAAACAGTAATCCTCGCAAAGGAGGAGGCGGAACGGGTGAGGGAGGCTCAACAACAGAGTCGCGTCGCCCTCACGCCCTCAGCAGCAGCCGCCGCAGGAGACGCTCTGGGCGCAGGACGTCGCGAGACGATATCCGGCCACCGTAGACCCGGGCCTGCGGACGGCGAGTAATAGGTAGGTAGCTCGCCGCCCGAGAGTCGATGGCGCGTAGTGTTCCACGCGCGCCTCAGAGAGTTGTCAGCAAATAATGACGGGGCCCGTCATGGCGATGCCTGCCCATGGGTTGTGGATAAATTCTAAACAGAGTTACCGCGCCCCTGGGCACTCAGGGTAAGGAAGGAACAGGGGTGGGTTTAACCCAGCAAGAGTCTGACACACCCTCCTGCTCCTCCCAGAGCGGGAGATGTCATTGGATGAATTCCCACACCAAAAAAAAAAAACACAACATATTTGACCTATTTACTTATCCTTAGTTACTATCTTATACTTAGAAAATTAATGCTAAGGGTCTGTGCTTTATGCTTATGCTAGTAAGTTACACGATCTGCACCGAAGGAGAGTTTTAAGAGACACTGAACTTGCGAATCTATGTGCAATGTGCTATCAAATAAAAGACCGATAAAACAGTAACTAATAGCGACTAATTGGTATTCTAATTAGGGTTATAGGTATTTAGTATTAGTCTCTATTAGAATATGTATAATATATGCCCATTATCATAAGATTTAGGGCTGTTTTGATAGCTGATAAGTGATAACGTTAAAGAATTAAATGCCGACTTACTGATGTTTTTATATTTTTAATGGATAGATTTCTAGTCATATAATAGGAATATGTATAGTTTATAGTATATTAATACGGGTTCGTCCTGAACATTTCCGCACTAAATTTGCAAAATATATAGTTTTTTAAGCACACTTTTTAACCGACTTCGAAAAAGGAGGAGGTTATCAATTCGGATGTTTGTATTTTTTTTTTTTTTTTTTTTTTTTTATGTATGTTCGGGCATAACTCCGTCATATATTGACGGATTTGCAAAATTTTTTGTTCGAAAGGGGTTTATTTCGAAATGGTCCCATTTAAATTTCAAAAAGATCTGATGATGGGTTTCGGAGACAGACAACGGAACTCTTCAAAAATTGACAGCAAATCGACCGCGATTGCTGCTATCGTATGTTTATGAATTGTTAACACAGTTTAATGGGGAACCACAACTAAAAAGTGAAAAATAAAAAACTTTTTTACAAAAAAATAGAACCGACTTCCAAAAAAAGTGCAAAATAACTTTAATTTCGGAAGTCGGTGTCAAAAAACGAAGACACAAAACAGGAACACCGACTTCCGAAATTAAAGTTATTTTGCACTTTTTTTGGAAGTCGGTTCTATTTTTTTGTAAAAAAGTTTTTTTTGTAACACAACAATAACACGAAGTTACAAAATATTTACCTGAATTTGATCGCGGCACCAACTGTCGGGAGAAACTGAAATTAAAATAGAATATTGTTGAATAATCGATACTGCGATCGTAGCGCCGTCTGCCGGATCCAATTTATAACATTCCAAAATCAACAATAATATTTCAGAAATAAAAAAATAATTAGATAAACAATTTAAATTGGAACGAATTGTAAATCTAAACCATTCTCGAATCCACCTGAAAACACACACAAAATTTCATTAAAATCGGTCCAGCCGTTAAGGAGGAGTTCAGTGACATACACACGCACAGAAGAAACATATAAAGATATGGTATGTATATAAAGATAACCAAAATGCATCAAACATGATCCTTTGTGAGAGTCTGGAGTCCATAATAGGATACCCTAGAATGGGGACTCCTCTCCTTAGTATAGATACCCTAGGCCCAAAAAAAAAAAAAAAAAAAAAAAAAAAAAAAAAAAAAAAAAAAAAAAAACCTGCCTGCGGACGGCGAGCAGTGGGTAGCTCGCCGTCCGATCAGCACCAGGCCCGTGAGTCCACGGCGCTTAGTGTTCCACGCGTGCCTCAAAGAGATAAGTGTCAGCCACCACTGACGGGGCCCATCGTGGCCGGTGCCTGCATGCCTAGGGGTAGCGGATAAATTCTGAAAATGAGTTACCGCACCCCTGGGCACTCAGGCAGGGAAGGAGCAGGGGTGGGTTTTAGTCATTAAGAGTCTGATACGCCCTCCCGCTCCACCCAGAGTGGGAGAAGCATTGGATGATTTCCCAACCCCAAAAAAAAAAAAAAAATTCTAGGATACCCTGTGTGACCGATCACAAAGCTCTCACCCCGAATTTGTGTCGATGACTAATAACTGTCTCTGAATATATCAAGAGGAGATACTAAAAACCGAACAAAAATGCGTAAATACAAAAAATGAGAAACATAAATAACTTAACTATTATAGAAACTAAATACAAAACAAAAATTTGCTATCTGAATCAGATGTAAGTATTGTCGTGCTTGTGAGTGTAAGCAGATTAAATGTGATGGCGTAAACGAGCGTGTGTATGGTGGCGCTCATAGGTATGATGAACCATATTACGCGCGAACTATTAACAGCTGCTCCGTGGCGTCATAATCTAAGTTTTGTAGCCAGGCTGAGATTTTATTTTTACAATTTTTTTTGGGATGGTTATATATAGACATGACTGCGTTAATTTTGTTGTACAGATAGCTTCCGAGGAAACCAAAACGTCGACGAGCAAAAGCTGTATGGAACCGAATTGTGGCACAGACTGTATTATTACGTCGCGGTGTCGCTTACCTGCGTATAGGTTAGGATTATAGGTAAGAAGAGAGTGCTTCTGCATTATCAAAATCGGTCCACGCGTTTGGTCTCTATGGTACCACAAAGGAACAAACATACATACTTATTTATATACATACATAGGCTGATAAACACATTACCCTCCCTTACGTCGCGCAGTCGGGTAATTAAAATATCAGTTTTTAAACGACTTCAAAAAGGAAGAGGTTCTCAATTTAAGGTTTTTTTTTGTATATTTGTTACACAATTTCCGCGCCACTTACGAACACTCGTGATGAATCTTTGAAATCTTTTGTTTGTTTGTTAGGTCATGCTTCAAAGGTGGTCCCATATAAATTTTATCGATATTAATTCAGAACTTTTTTTAAAAAAAAACATAAAGAAAAAAATATGTATACACAGATGACGTTTGTTCAAATTCCATATTATTGGGGTTATTTTGCAATTTTTTGTATTTAAAAAAAAAAAAAGTGTGTGTGTACTTATATACGCACGTAAGAAGTTTTAATACTTCTTTGGCATAACAAGATAAAAAACCAAACTGTCACAAAGTTTACAAAAGGAAAACAATCATTCTTCAGGAACCACAGACTATAGCTAACTTCAGGATGTCGGTTCTAGCTAACTTCAGGGTATCGGTTTTTTATGACGGTGTGCGCGCATCGTTAAAATTTACTCTCATCATTTTTCCTTAACGCGCCAAAAGAAGCCACGCGCACCTCAAAGAGATGAGTGTCAGCCACCACTGACGGGACTCATCGTGGCCGGTGCCTGCATGCCTAGGGGTAGCGGATAAATTCTCAACATGAGTTACCGCACCCCTGGGCACTCAGGCAGGGAAGGAACAGGGGTGTGCTTTAGTCAGTAAGAAGTCATTGGACGTATTCCCACACCATAAAAAAAGGGTGTCGGTTTTTTGTGACGGAGTGCGCGCGGATCGTAAAAATTTACTCTCATAATTTTTCCCAACGCGCCAAAAGAAGTACAAGGTGTCCAAAAAGAGTATCGGGTATTTGTTTGTTCAATAAAAAAAAAACTACTAGTAATGAAGTATTTTTTTTATTGTTCATTATTAGAATACAAAATGGATAATTATTTCGAAAAGATAATGCTATCCAAATGGTGACCGTTACGCTGCTGGCACTCTTCTAATCTGGAACGAAGATTGGTGATAACACGCTGACACATAGCCCTCGATAGTGCTGCCATTTCTGACCTGATGTTTTGTTTTAATTGCGTTAGGTTCGTCGGATTATTCTCATAAACCTTACTTTTAAGGTATCCCCATACGAAATAGTCAAGTGGGCTAAGGTCGGGGCTTCTGGGAGGCCAGTTGATGTTACCTCTACGTGAAATGACTTTATTAGGGAATAATTCGTAAACAGCTTCAATTGATTGATTTGATGCATGGCATGTGGCCCCGTCTTGTTGGAACCACGTTCTTGAATGGAAACGACGACGACAAAGATGATTTTTTGATGTTCAATGCTTGGTTTCGCTTTCGGACGGATAAAGACGGATTTTGACGAACTGACGCCTTCACTTCTTCGATTCTTTCTTGGTCGCGGACTGAACGTGGGCGGCCAGAGTTTTGAATTTTTACCGTCGCACCAGTATTTTCGAACATCCTGATCCATTTTCTAATGCTATCGTCACTTGGTGCATTGCGTGTACGATTCTCAGCACGATACAAACGTTGAGCAGCCACTATTGAATCACCGTTACGATAATACGCTCGTATGCAAAATGCGCGATGCGTCCCTGCGTACTGCTCCATTGCAATTAAAATTGCACTTAATGGTGGACTGGACAATCCTTTCCCCGCGCCCCCCCCCCTCCCCCCTCCCCCCGCCGCTTCGAGTCAACTTCAGCGCTGAAACAAATACCCGATACTCTTTTTGGACACCTTGTATAACTTCGAAAACTTCTTTTTTATCGCAAACACATGTTAGTAAGTACGACTTGCGCCGCTCGTGCGCCCGCACGTTGCCATGTTTGTCTGTTTGGCGTATATTTATGTATCTTGTATGTATATTTATGTTCCAGGTCATAGGTCCACCTTGTCGGCCTCCAGACACTTGAATTTTCGCCTCATTGGCGATCGAGTCGTCCGAGCCTAAGTGCCACTGCAGCAATGGCGCCAATCGAAACCTACGTATTCTTCGATTTGGAGACAACCGATTTGATAAAGGGAACCAACGTCCCCGGAATAACTGAACTGGGTATGCTGGCAATCAATCGCAGGCACTTGCTCACAACCAGAGCTGATGAAGAGCTGCGGGTGCAGCAAAAGTTCCTGAAGTGCTTCAATCCTCAAAGGCCTTTGAGCGAAAAAAGTGTTGAATTGAGTGGACTCACCGACGAGCTCCTAGAGCAGGAAGCTGAGTTCAACGCTGATGCATTCGACGCCATCAGCTCCTTCATCAACTGCCTCCAGAAACCCGTGTGTCTGATCGCTCACAATGGTTTCGGCTTCCATTTTCCAGTATTTAAATATCACTTCCCTAAAGGGTTTAATCTAGACTCTGAGGTGATGTGTACAGAAAGTCTTTATGCATTTTATGATTTGCTAGAATCAGAAATACGTGGAAACGTTGAAGAGGAGATGTTTGGCAAAAGCAAGAAAGTAAAATCATTCGATCACGTAGTGAGATCCATATTCTATTCGCCTCATGAGGTTCCGCAAGATTCATACAGGCTTGAAGACATTTACCGTAGAGAGTTCGAGGATCATCTGCTGGGGAATAGGGCAGAGAATCATTGTACCATGATGTTGAAGATAGCTCAGGGGAGAGCAATGAGGTTTAGTAGATGGGTCGCAAGGAACCACTGTCGCTTAGCTCAGGTACCTGTACCTGGGTTGATCTCCTCGAAATATTATTAAAGGAAAGAAAACACTCACTAAAATACAGGGTGTTAAGGAAATTGCGTGCCATAGCTTATGGGCAGGTTCAGTATCGATAACGGAAACCAGGAAAAAATATATAAATAGGGTGACTGGTAATTAGTGACCGATACTTAAATACGTGATTGTACTCATGATTATAAACAACTTTCCCAAAGAAACTTTTTTTTAATACTTATTCACTTTTATCACAATAACAACAGTTTGAAATACGCGCGCGCGCGAGGGCAGTGACCTCCGCAATCAGCTATTAGACGCAGTCTCGTATCGTACAGAGCACGGCTCGCAAGCCCGCACGGCCGGGCACCACGTGCCGTTTTCGGCGTACCTAAGCAGTGTAGGTACCTACATGTTTCGGTTGTTGCTAAATTAAAAAATATTTTCAAAGACAGCGTGTTTGACTAATACTTTTAAGATGAAACGTATGTCCGCATAAGTACAAAATATCTAAGAACGCGCGCGCCGTAACATTAAAATAGTCACGATCTATCAGCTGATAGTCTGACCTTGGGAAAGGGCAAATGTACTAGTAGTAGCGTCTCACGCTTCCCCGCCGCCCGCACCGCTCCTTTTGCCTCAGTGCTAACAACTGATCGCGGCGGTCACTGCCCTCACGCGCACGCGAATTTCAAACTGTTGTTATTGTGAAAAAAGTGAATACGTATAAAAAAAAAAGTTTCTTTGGGAAAGTTGTTTGTAATCATGAGTGCAATCACGTGTATAAGTATCGGTCACTAATTACCAGTCACCTTATATATATATTTAAATTCAAATTAAAAATCTTTATTTCGAGCGAAGACTCATATATGGTTAGTAACAATGTCCTTAAAAACTAAGTGTTAGTAAACAACACGATACGGTGACACATGCAACTGACAGCAGCGAACTATATACGGACAGTCCACTCTGCCAGCATCATTTTCAAAACCCTGTTGGAGCTGTCCCCGACGGGCCACCAGCGATGCTGCGCGCTTGCGCATAATTGTATAAAAAACAATCTACACGCGCCGCGGCAATCATCCCTGACGCACTGCAACGCCATGGCAACCCCATCAGTTTTCTGAAAGAGTTATTATATTGGACACGAAGGGCTCCTTACGCCGCCCGCGAATACTTCTCCCACAAGCTGCAAGTGTAGAAGGTAGTACCTACAGGCAAAAAGAGCGTCACCTTTACTTCTGCAGTACAACGTGCAAACCTGCGGGCTGTCATATTCGCACGCACGGAAAAAACCCTCCGTTCCCTTTCAATGTCAGGATTGTCCCTAACGCAGTGCGGTTTACTAACTTAAATTAAAATAGCAATAATTTTCTTATTAAATCTTAGCCAAGAAGAAAGAAGAAAACCATTCTAAACGATTGCTATTTTAAGTTATTATGTACTAAATTAGGTGGATCTTGCAATACTTTTTTTTTCCTAGGTTCCTTTATCAATACTGAATCTACACCTAAGCTATGTCACGCAATTTCTTTAACAGCCTGTATATAAAAATAAAATATATAATATTAACGTCTCTAAAAATCTTTTTTATAAAACTGTAACTACTAACTATTAAAATAAACTACTAATTCTTTTGATACTAACAAAACTAATTAACTTCGCAAACTAGCCTTTTCTGGAAGAAATAAAAAGCTTTTTTTTAATTTTTTTTATTATACAATTTTTTTTTAAAAAAAGCCCGACTTCTAAATAAAATATAAGAAAAAAAAAAAAAAAAACCCGACTGCAAAATACAATTCAAAAGTTTCAAACACGCATTCTGATGCAGTTGGTGGCAGTTCATTTAGTTCAATCGTAGATTTCATGCCACCAACTGCATCAGACTGCTTGAAAAGTGTCTTGTTTGGAACTTTTTTTTTGTTTTTACTCAGAACTCATGCAGTCAACAACGAACCATCAAAGTTTGAAGAGTGACTTGCTTGGAACTTTTCAAGATACTTGCTTTTGCCGTCGGGTTTTTTTTTTAGGATTCGGTACACGAAGGGTAACCAACAGGACCCTATTACTAAGCCTCCGCTGTACGTCCATCCGTCCTTCCGTCAGTCTGTCAGCTGGCTGTATCTCATGATCCGTAATAGGTAGATAGGAGAATATGAGGTTTCACAGAATGTGTATTTCTGTTGCCATAACAACAATTAATAATAAAAATTTATTAAAAATTAAAGGGGGCTCCCTACTAGAAACGCGTTTCTTTTTGGCATTTTTTTGCTCAATCTTTATAATGGCAATAAGGAGACCCATAATTATAATCTTGTACGATGGTACGGAACCCTTTATGTGGGAGTCCGACTCGCACTTGACCGGTTTTTTTTATTATTTTCTACATTTAAGTTTGAAGTCGGGTTTTATTAAATATTCAATTTTTATTTTATTTATTGTAGTGAGTTTAATTAATTCGCCTACTACAGACTCTTTATTTTAATACCCCACATTATAGCACGACCCCTGTTTTAGAATCAAGTTAGAATCTTCCCGCACCTCTAGGACGCGTCGTTTACCGGTTTGGTTACGGTACAGCACAACACTAGCCGAGTAGTGCGTATCCGAGTTCCGGTAGCGATTTGAACATAGTTTGTTGTCGCCACTCGTAAGGAGTGCCCGCGCGATCACCGGCGCACACACGAGATGGCATTTTGTAACTGCTCTCAACTAAAAGTCTAGTAAATGTAATCCGCACTGCATTTTTTGTACAAACACACAATAAACACAGTTTACACGTAATTTAGTTGAAGTTTTCTTTGTGTGCAAAGTACTCCGGCTAAAACATGCACATTTAATTCATACGCAAAATGTCATGTCTGTGCTTTCGATCGTTGAAGAGTTCCTGTATCTGGAACTAATCTTGAATGTCGATTCTGGTCATGCTTACCATAAAAATGCACTGTTATCGGAACTGAACCAAAATGTAAAAATTTAACTCTAGAGAATAGAGGTAGTGGTAAATTCAGCTTGCAAGATTTGATTCGAACAAGCTTGTTAAGGCGTATATAGCCGCCAAGTGGCGCCCTCATTGAATAAAAACTCGAAGCAAAGCGTAGAAAATAAAGATTAAAGAATCCTATGTTGAGTTTGTTACAAAGAGGATAAGGTATTTAGAGATTGTTGGGAATCGAACAAACACGCAGACGGCACGCGCAGGCGACGTGACCTACCTACACGTCATCGCCATCAGAGAGCGAGCGGAGGTGCGGCGCAGGGAGCCGGCCCAGCTGACGGGCACTCGCTTTCTCGGAGACCCCTGCAACGGACGACACTCAAGATGTTTTCAAAATAATTCATGTTTGTCTGGGACAGTTTCAATATTGGTGCGGATTCTCTTGTTCAATAACTAAAAACTAAAATTAGAGAATTGCTATCTTTTACTAAAAGGCAGTGCGAGAAAAGGACGGCTATAGCTATGCACTAAGATAGAGATGTCAAACTAGTTTACGCCTTGCGCTTCGCCGTGTTTTTAGACGACATGTTTTTACGTGTACCCTTAATTTGCAATATTAGTTCAAACTAAATTTGACAGCTCTAATTTACGTCCGTCTCTTTCTTGGTTTAATAGAGAGAAAAAGATAGCAATAGCCTAAATTAAGTTTAGTTTGTGCACAACAGAATCAACACCATTGTTAATTTAATCGGCAATACACCAACCCTATCAACTATACAGTCCACTTTTATTTAACGCCAACGAGCAATTCGAACAGAGATTTAAAAGTCTCAAAAACGGCCGTTTTTGAGACTTTTGCTTACTACTTTGGATACAAAAATTTTGAGTACTGTTTTAACAACGTAAAAATACCCCTCTTTGTAACAAACGCAACATAGATTTCTCCGGCAAGCCCCTCACTAGCAGACACAATTAAAAACCTATTGTCGCGTCGACAATACGAGACGCGACAATAGAGGAGGAGGAGGAGGAGGAGGAGGAATAGAGGATGGAGGAGGTTGGTTTTTTAGGTTTTTATTAGGTTTTTTTTTTTTTGTTGGGTGGTTTTTAATTGGGTTTTTAAAAGGGGACTGACGGATTAATCTTTAATTTCTATGCTAAGATACGATTTTTTTTATAATGAGGAGATGATTACTTTTGCGGAGATAGGGCCTTAAGGAACTACTAACCTAATGGCGACCGCCACGTTTGTAACGCGATTTCTCCGCCATTTATGAATCGATTTTGATGATTTTTTTTTTGTTTGGCAGGCCATACTTCAGAAGTGGTCCCATATAAATTTTATCAATATTGATTCAGCACTTTTCGAAAAAATCAACATAAACAAAAAATATGTATACACAGATGACGTCTTGGTTGTCTCCAATTATGTTCAAATTCCATGGGGTTATCAATTTGGGCATAACATTATTATTTAGTTTTAGTTTTGGGAAGTGAAAAAAAAAACTTTTTTTTTCAAAATTCTTAAAGTTCAACCTAATTTGAATTTATGACATTTGATTTTATTATGTTTTTACGTGATGGATAGAAAATATAAAAATAAATGACAAAAAAAAAGAAATCACTTTAGTTTTATTTTATTTTAAACTTACATCAATCCTAAGAAGAAAATTCAGCGTCGCGTCGTCAACTGATTAAGCTCTGAATTAACTTACTTTAGTTTGGACCTATGATTTCGTCCTCAGAACTTATACTTTTTTACTAAACAGGGTGTAAGGGGAACGCTTCCAAAGCCAGAACGATATACAACCTAAATGCAAACAGACACCAGTGATCTTTGACTTAATTTCAGCGTTGCGTAGACGTAGGGTTGTTGGCTGCACGGCTGTCGGCGAGACAGCGCGCACTTTGAACTCGTGCGCGGGTGTTAACTGATATTTTACGAATATTACATTGCATGATAAAGTTGTAAAGAAAATAGTGTCTTTAACTGCAAGTAACGCTTTCATTTAACTGTTCTCACAGCATAGTGTACGCAAAATGCAAAAAAAAAATAGTTTTTTATTTTTCAGATTTTTTGATGGTATCGTATCAAGAATCAATAGCCTTATCACCTGTCTCCGTTTTCGGTAGCGTTTACCTTACAACCTGTATAACGCAGGTTAACATCGAGAGTGGATCGACCAGGGTGGCGTACCTTAAACTCAGAATATCGTAAAGATATTGGCTGAAGTTCGTACAGATTTACGCCCCGTCCGCGGCCGCATCATCTATGAAGATACTAGCTTCTGCCAGCGGCTTCGCTCGCGTAAAATTGGTACTTCTCCTATTAAACTAACCTACTAAATTAGCCTATGTGCATTTCCAGACTTTAATCTATCTTTGTGACAAATTTCATCCAAATCCGCTGAGCCGTTCTGGCGTGATTGCGTCGCCTCAGTGCTTGTGTGTCCTATAGACCATAGAAAATGAACTTTTAAATGCAGTATTGTTAAGACTTTAATTTCAATCCTGTTGGTCAAGGAATACTCAAAACTTTTTTGTGTTATAAAATTAAAAAAGTCATAAAACTTTTATTTGTGACACGAACTTTTTTTGGTAATGAGAATGTTGTGCTTAATTATTCTATGACGAGTGTTTGTTTTATATCCCACATCGTAGGAAACGTTGAGTACTTGAGTGTTCCATGACCAATCACAGCCCACGACGCCATATTCATTTGGAACATAGTACAAATAAGCACGCAAAAATGAAACAGTCACTTAAAGTCACTTTGTCCTATCTGCAATGAGGTTATGTTCTAAGTCCACATTCGTAATTTTATTTGTGCATGTTTGTCCTATGTCCACATTAAAACAAGGTAAGGGGATTAAAATAAGGTATAATCAATTGAAAATAATTGATGAAAATTATAACAATCCATGCATAGGTAACTCATGTATTATGATAGACCTGCAAACCTAGAAATTCATGCTTAAATAAGAAATAGGAAAAAAAACTCTTCTACTGGAAAATCTACCCAATAGGTAGATAGGACAAATAAGCGACGATTGAATAACAAACATCCATTCAAACTTTAGCATCTCTTGTAGGAAACTGTTGTTGTAGTTGGCCACGTTTATTGCTTCGAGGGAGGCATTGCTCAGGCCCTCTAGGGTGAAGGCGGGCAGCGTTGCTCGCCCTCTTCATTTTTTTTTTTGTGTGGCATCTCGCAGGTCAACCTCTGAGGCTGTCGGATTTTTTAAAGCCTCCAGCTAGGGCTTGTTATAGGTACTCTCCCTCCGCGCCTCCGGTTTTTATACAAAGTTGATACGACAGAGGGGCTTTCCTTTAAACTGCCTATACTAGGTACTATTTTCAAGCTCTGTACCAAAAATCAATTAAATCGGAGCAGTAGTTTAGTCACAAACGATTTTTTAAGTTTTGGCCTCGTTTGAACACGATGTATCTTTCCTAACAGCTGATTATGTCTATACGCACAGGTCATGCACCTTAAAACGATAAATCTGAGTATAACCTACGATACGACGCGTTGTTGCCGTTCTCACGCAAGTCACAAGTACATTTTCGCTATAAGATGGCAATGCAAACAAGGATAATGGGTATAAAGTATGGTATAAAGGGTGGTTGCGTTTTACTCTGAATTGTAAGCTATTTAGTTTGTTTGAAAAAAAAAACCTCATTTATTATTATTTTTATTTTTATACCGTATCGAATTAATACTAAACACGTATAGTATACGTAGTTTAATTTAATGCCCCTCTGTCACATCAACGTTGTATACACTCTAGGGTAGGAGCAAAAAGACTACGTAAAGTCGGGGTGCCCCGATTCGATTGAAACAGATTCAACCTATTCACTACAAGCCGGTGTATAATTTTGCTGTCGCCATATCGTAGAATTGACTGGTTTTTGCTAGCACGAAAGTGGCAGGCGTTTAAAATCTAATCAGTTTTTGCAAAAAATAAAAGTAGACATTACCAAATTATATTAAACGTTACTTATAAGTTTATAGCAACTGAATATTATACTAATTGAATATTATTTGAAATGTGCATTATTTAAACTGTACATTAAGACCTTAAAAAATTAGGAAAAATGAAATTATATCAATAATTTATTAGGTATGTCATTTGAACGTTATTTAAAAAAAAAACTTGAGAGGTGTCAAGGGACACCCGGATGGAACGAAGTTCCTTTCGATTAATTAGTGAAGGAATTGTAATATAATTTTATTTTTTTTAATTTATAATATTTTTTTTTATTATTAACTACGCACACACGCACGCACGTAAGAAGTTATACTTCATCATCTCATCTCATCTCATCTCATCGCAGCTCAGCTCAGTTCAGCTCAGCTCAGCTCAGATCAGCTAAGCTCAGCTCAGCTCAGCTCAGCTCAGCTCAGCTCAGCTTAGCTCAGCTCAACTCAACTCTTTAGCAATAACAACAACTATAACAAATAATGTTTGATAATGCTTGATCTGCTTGCAAACTTTGTACCTACCCACCAAAAATACAAGAAGTTTTTATTAGATTGTTTTTCCAACACAATCTTTTTGGATGGACAGCCTCATTAGTGTCGTGACAACTTTTCGTAAGAATTTTTTCCGTCTAGCCCCCTTTCACAACGCGCGATAAGGAACTTCGTTCCAAAACATATGTCGTATCCGGTTGTCAAATTGGCAACAAAACAAAGCACACCACCTGGCAGCAACAATAAACACTACAGTTGCCAAAATTATATACTCTTTGGTCTTAGCCTGGCAGTCACGGAGTGAAGACACATCGGAACTGTCCTACGTTTTGTTGCTACTAGTATTTTAACCTCTGAAAGCCGCCATTCGTCAAACGTACCATCCTTTAAGCCCCGCCCGCATACGACAAACCGGATTCAAATGTCAGTTTGACATTTTTTCTCAGTTATGACAGCATATATTTTTTGTCGGAGGGCACCTGAGACGACCAATAATGTCTATGGCCAAGCGTGTAAATGTTGCCACAGCATAAAATACATTGCGTTTTGGTAATAATAGAGGTAATAAACGAGTGAAACGCAAGAATCGCAAAACTCACTGGTGAGTTTCAGTGCTCAACGTTGTTTCGATTAATGAAACTCACCAGTGAGTTTCCGGGCTTTACAGGAGTACCAAGTTTATAAGTTTCAAATTAATTAAAGTGAATAATTGCTTTGCCGTTGTTATTTATTGCACGATATACCTACACAGACCCACCTGATGCCTGATTGTAGCTCGATACATCCTGGTGATCCGACATATATATATATTAAATGAAATTAGGTTTTATGACCTTATCGCATCGGCTACTCGATACGTTCCCTCCCAAATTTCTAGGATTCGCCGCCCCCGGCATACCCTCTTAGTCCCTGATGACGCCACAACCCTGCTCCAAGAGAGCCGTAGGGAGACCAGCACTATCAGAAAACACTTCAGACCGCCGATTTTCCGATCTCGCCGGCGAGGCCCGTCGCGAAATCTAAGTCATTGTCCTCCCCGTCTCTCGCCAGCACGTGCCGCTGAGCCAGTAAACTCCCCAATTAATGGAAACCAGATCCAGCCTTCCCTTGCTGCCCCCCCAGTGACGCCCTAAGCCGAGGTCCGTACCCCACAGGGGGTGCCCTTAGCGTGGTCACTTAGTTTGTAAGTTTTAATAAGTCCTGGCTGGAGGCTTTAATATATTAAAGCCTACACAGGCAAGCCCGGTTAAGCAGACGACAGCCTCAGAGGCTGACCTGCAAGACGTCCCACAGAAAAAAAAAAAATAGGTTTTATGATCATTAGAACTTTTGTTATTGTATCAAATGTTACACACTCGTTTGAGGGATCAATAATCCCCCAATTCGCCAAATTATATTTGGAACAACTTACTTGGGCACGCTACAATAAGTTTTTAATTCTGTCTGTTATTCCGGTACCTGACGTGATGATCAAAATGCTCAGTGAAACTGTGTTTCTTTTAAGGCACAGATATACGACTTCTAATCATTTTAAATTGAACTTTACGTCTAAACGACTTGTTTTATTTCATTGAAAAAAAAAGTTTTTTATAGACAATTTTTGTCGTAATTTGTTAATGTGAATACTTTTAATCTACTATATAAAAATAAGTCGGGTTTTCCTTCCTGACGCTATAACTCCAGAACGAACGAACCGATTGCCACGGTTTTGCATTCGTTGGAAAGGTCTCGGGCTCCGTGAGGTTTATAGCAAAGAAAATTCAGGAAAAATTTCAACAGAAAAGCGGGAAAATCTTTTATCACATACAGTGCCATCTCTGATACATAGCATGTACTACAAACCAATATTTTAAGTAGATGGCGCCGGTGCGTGATACATTGTTTGACAGCTACTCATTGTTCTCTGCTCAGTTAATTTCATCATATCAGCTGAAATTCCTGATCCAGTCACTGATCCCCATCTACACGACATTGTGACGACACAGATGGTGCATGGACCGTGCGGTGCATTAAATCCATTGTCGCCTTGCATGGCTGATGGAAAGTGCACAAAACGATATCCGCGACCGTTAGTTGCTGAAACAGTCACAGGGAACGATGGATATCCATTTCATCAAATGCGTACCAAATACGAACGCTGTTCGCAATTATCATCACCACATGTTTTCCTTCACAACCAATTCAGTTATGGAACAAATACAAAGACGACATAAAATATGTGAAGATATTTTGCATCGCTTGCGCATTCAAACAAATAATCCTGACATCCAAATAACCGATGAAATCTACAATGAAGGATTGATACTGATTGAGGATCAATGCTTGACTATTGCAAACAAGCTACTGATTGAAGTAGGAATGATTGCGCCAAATCGATCGATCCACGATGCATTCAACCAAGAATTAAATCGAGAGCTGCAATACAATGTTGATACATTGCAGGAATTCGTTCGAAATAATGTGCCGTTGTTGAATGAACAGCAAAAACAAGTATACGAAACATTAATGCAAGCGGTGGACAATAATACTGGTGGTCTATTCTTCCTGGACGCACCTGGAGGAACAGGGAAAACATTTGTCATTTCATTGATTTTGGCCACTATTCGATCAAGATGTGACATAGCTTTGGCGTTAGCATCATCTGGAATTGCGGCGACTCTTCTAGATGGCGGTCGTACTGCACATTCTGCGCTTAAGTTGCCGCTCAATTTAAACACAATTGATACTCCAACATGCAATATTTTCCGATCCAGTGCAATGGGAAAATTGTTGATGCAATACAAGCTCATTGTTTGGGATGAGTGCACAAAGGCACATAAGAAATCACTTGAAGCACTTAACTTCACACTGAAGGATCTTCGGCGAAATAAAAACATGTTTGGCGGCTTGATGATATTGTTGGCAGGCGATTTCAGGCAGACGTTGCCAGTGATTCCCCGTGGAACGCCTGCAGATGAATTGAATGCTTGCCTGAAGGCATCACCTTTATGGAATAACGTAAAAACATTATCGCTAACCACTAATATGAGAGTTCAACTTCAAAATGATCAAAGTGCTGCACAATTTTCCAAACAATTGTTAGCTGTTGGAAATGGAAAAGTCCCAGTTGATGCGACATCTGGATTAATTACTCTTACCAACGACTTTTGAAGATTTGTAGACTCTCAATTAGCTCTTATTGAAAATGTTTTCCCAAACATTAGTGAGAATTATCAGAATTATGCTTGGTTAAGTCAACGAGCAATTCTTGCCGCAAAGAATTATGATGTACACGCACTGAATTTCACCATTCAATCAAAAATTGCTGGCGATTTGGTGACATACAAATCCGTTGATTCCATAAATCAAATTTTTTGTTGTAAAGTAAAAGTACGCCACAGAATTTCCTGAAAAAAGATAGACGATCTTGTCTTTGAAATGGACTTTTTCTTTACAAAGAAAACATTTTACCTGTTTATATTTTGGATGTTTGTGGAGGGGGGTGTGGGGGGTTAGTGGATAACAAATCCCGATGATGTAGTAAATTATCCAACGGAGTTTTTGAACTCTCTGGAGTTACCAGGATTTCCACCACATAACTTGCAACTCAAAGTTGGTACAGTTATTATGATATTGCGTAATTTGAATCCACCGCGACTTTGCAACGGTACTCGACTTTCGATAAAAAGACTTATGCCGAATTTGATTGAGGCAACCATTATTAACGGAAAGTACGCAGGTGAAAATGTATTATTCCTCGAATACCAATGATTCCGACTGATCTTCGGTTTGACTTCAAACGATTGCAATTTCCAGTTCGCCTGGCGTTCGCAATGGCAATTAATGGCTCAATTACACCTTCCGATTTCAAGGGACCCAATTTAGGAAACAGGAAGCAATAGCAGTAGCAATAGCAGTTAGTATACGATTTAGTGAGATTGGGACGTCCCGATTTGACTTCCTAAATTCTGTACGATTTAGGACAGTGTAATCGCATCACCCCGATTTAGAGCTAAGTGTTGCCAATTTAGAGACTTTGTCGCTACAAATGGGGTAGTAGTATTTTGGTTTGTGTTTAAAATTAAATTAAATTTCACAAAGTCCCTTTCCCAGAAAAAAAATCTGAGTCCGCTCTTTTTATTTTTAAGTCTGCTCCTGGTAGAATCAGTTTTTAAGAGAATTTAGAGCGACTTTTGATATTCTGTTTAGGGACTCGAATTTGTAAGAGTTGGCAACACTGCCGACTTAGGAGTTCAATTTAGGATAGTGTAATTGCTCGCTTCCTGCTTCCTAGTTAGTTAGTTCCTAAATTGGGTCCCTTGAAATCGGAAGGTGTAATTGAGCCTTAACAAGTCGCAAGGCCAATCGCTTAGTGTTTGCGAGATAAAAGAAAATCATTGTTTTTCACATGGGCAGTTATACATTGCGTGTTCACGAGTTGGGAAACCATCCGCTTTGTTTGTGTTAACGTCAGACCAAAAAACAAAAAATGTGGTTTACCAAAGAGCACTTCAATGAAACGGATAATTTGCGGACACGTATAACGCTTTGATTCAGTATTTACTTTGGATTCACTTTCATTTACTTAGAGTAGTTCAACTAAATAACACTTCATTTTTGTAATCGAAATGAATTCATTACTGTTGTGAAATGAAATAAAATTTTTCCTTTTCAAATATAAAACAAAAAAAAAAAAATCTTCTTCTTTTAATCACCAAACGAAATGTTACATAAAACGAAGCCATCTGGTGGCGAAACGGAGTTCGCCGGGTTTGCTAGTTATATTTATAAAACATAGTGTAATTAATTTGTAAAGTTATATCTAACGCGGATAAAAAATTGAGAATCACGCAAAAACTATTGAACGTATTTTTACGAAACCTTCACGATTTTAAAGATAATTTATGTTTTAGTATACGTGTTTTATTATGATACCAGTTGTTTTATGTATAATAAAATAATGCGTTTAAATTCGGACAGCGCTCCTTGATGGGCGAGTCCTAATACTGGGTGGATGTACTGATGCGTTACCTATGTGAACTCAGCACAGAACATGCAAGCTCTTACTGACTAAAACCCACCCCTGTTACTCCCTGCAAAAAAAAAAAAAAAATACCACTCAAGGCCTGCCCGGGAAACTAAGCTAAATCGTGCATTTGTAACAAAAACGGCCGTTTATGTTTTGAATGCACGATTTAGCTAAACAGCTATATTTCAAGTGTTGATAAGGTGTTATACAATTACGTTATTGCCTTTTCCACACTTATAATAGAACATATTTTGTATTTTTGATTCTATTTACGAGTTATGACATTTCTTCGATTGGCGGCGCTTTTTTTTTTTTTTTTTTGGGGGGTGGGAAATCATCCTATGACTTCTTCCGCTCTAGGGTGGAGCGGAAGGGTGTGTCAGACTCTTACTGACTAAAACCCACCCCTGTTCCTCCCTGCCTCGAGTGCCCGGGGGCGAGGTAACTCTTTCGAATTTATCCTCCACGTGGACTGTAAGAGGCCTCTTAAGTTTATTGCTGATGCAGAGAAACTTGAACTGCTTGCTACTTGCTTGACTGGAATTTGTTACACGGAAATAATAACAAACCGGCAAAGTGCGTGTGAGACTTCGCATATTTAGGGTTCCGTACCAAATGAGGATTAAGTATCAAAGAAATAATCTGATTTATCAAAATATTGGTAGGTATTTGTTAGTAAAATATACGTAATAATAAACATTATCACCAAATTTCAAGTTCATAGTCCAATGGAAAGTTAAAAAAATCTTCGGAACAAAGGAGAATGAGCGGGTTCAGTCCAAATGCTGTCCAGTCTGTCAGATTGCTTTCAAATGTTTCTTAGCAACAATTTATACATAAAAAAAAAATTAAAAAGAAAAAAGTTTGCGATTTTTAGAAGTCGGTTGTATTTTTTGTAAAAAAGTTTTTTATTTTTCACTTTTTAGTTGTTATACCAAAACTAAATATTAATGGATAACCTTATTAACATGGAATTTGAACATTTTTAGCCAACCAAAACGTCATCTGTGTATACATATATATATTTTTTGTTTATGTTGATTTTTGTTTTTTAAATTGCTGAATCAATTTCGACAAAATTTATATGGGACCACCTCTGAAGTACGACCTACCAAATAAAAAAGAATCATCAAAATCTATTCACAAATGGCGGAGATATCGCGTAACAAACATACAAAAAAAAAATATACAGACGAATTGAGAACCTCCTCTTTTTTTAAGTCGGTTAAAAAAGAAGTGCGTCCAAAGTCGTTGCCGGGAATTACTTGGTTTACACACTGATAATCCTCGTCAAGGTTCCGTAAATAGCAATGACGGAAATACGGCAAGGAGGTTCTGTCAAAACTGTCAATGTTCTGCAGAAATCACGAGTGTAGATGAAGAGTTAGAAAGAAAGAAAGAATGAATGAAATTTATTCAGTAACAGTATACGAAACACGCATGGTACACAGAAATAACAATAAAGAGAAAAATACATATTTAAAAACAAAGTGTGTGTCTCACGACTGCGCTAAAAAGGTCCATTTTAGCGATAATGTCAAACGGGCTGGAGCCGCCTGACGCTGGTTTTCAAATGAACCTTTCAAAGGACTGACGGACTGAGTTGATTTTGAGTTGAGTTGGGTTGGTTGAGTTGTTGTTGTTGATCTAGTCGTCCTTATCGGACGGCAAGCTACCCACTACTTGCCGACCATGAGCCCGCGCCTACGGTAGCCAGAAATCGGCTTCCGACCCCCGACGCCCAGGGCGTCTCCTGCGGTGGCTGCTGGGGGCGTGAGGGTGTCTCTGTTACCCGGGCCTGCGGACGGCGAGCAGTGGGTAGCTCGCCGTCCGATCAGCACCAGGCCCGTTAGTCGACGGCGCGTAGTGTTCCACGCCCGCCTTCAAGAGATTAGTGTCAGCCACCACTGACGGGGCCCATCGTGGCCGGTGCCTGCATGCCTAGGGGTAGCGGATAAATTCTGAAAATGAGTTACCGCACCTCTGGGCACTCAGGCAGGGAAGGAGACTAGGGTAGTTGGCTGCACGGCTGTCAGCGAGAGCGCACGCACTTTGAACTCGAGGAATGCGCGGGTGTCAGCTGACATTTTAAAGTTGATAAAATGCCAAAAAAGATAAAGTTGTAAAGAAAAAAAAGTGTATTTGACTGCAAATAACGGTTTCATTAACTGTTCTCACAGCATAGTCTACGCAAAAGGCTAAAAAAAACAAACAGATTTTTTGATGGTATCGTATCAAAAATCACTAGCCTTATCACCTGTCTCCGTTTTCGGGAGCGTTTACCTTACACCCTGTATAACTATTATTTTGTTGTACCACAAAAACAAAATGGTATTCCATATTTTGTTACTTTCCTCTATAGGTAACTAGGAAGTAGGTACTAATTCCACGCGGGCAAAGCCGCTGGCAAGAACTAGTAATAAATTCTTACATGAATGCATAATTACTAATCAAGAAATAATTGGCCTCAGATTACACGTCATTTTTACGTAATATATGATAAAACATGTAAATAATCTTTAGATATAATCTCTGGTGTTTTTAGGGTTCCGCGCGTCACCATTTTGGAACTTGAAGAATCACCAGGTCGCCAGCCTTCACGCCACGTGGGCGAGCTTCGATCATCACGTAAGGCGTAAAGCGGCCCCAAAACGATCAATTGCGACTGTCAATTTTACGTCATTGTCATTGCTATTGGTATTCCGTACCCGAATGGTAACCAACGGGACCCTATTACTAAGACTCCGCTGTCTGTGCGTCCGTCCGTCCGTATGTCTGTCAGCGGGCTTTATCTTATGATTCGTAATAGGTAGACAGTTGAAATTTTCACAGAATGTGTATTTCTGTTGCCGCTATAACAACAAATAATAAAAATAAATTAAAATTAAAGGTGGCTCAACTACTAAAGCGTGTTTTTTTGGCTTTTTTTGCTCGATCTTAATAATGGCAACAAGTAGACACGTATAATCTTGTACGATGGTATGCAGTGGCGTATTTACCCTTAGGTCAAGAGGGCCATAGCCCGGGGCGGCAGACTGTCAGGGGTGACGAATGCTTCCCGCTGTCGTTTTTTCTAGTTGGATACGCACTAGTATTTCCAATCTTCTACCCACTCCGTAACTTCTTGTCTATCACAAGAAAATTTTACCTATCCGAATCTGGTAGCTCAAATTTTAAAGGAGCAATAGCAAAAAAGAGTATTCCCTTTTCATATTGACTATCATCATCATCAGCCTTTTAATGTCCCCACTGCTGGGGCACAAGCCTCCTCTCTTTGAGAGGGTGTGGGTCGTAATCCACCACGCGGGCCCAATGCGGATTGGTGGATGTCACATGTCTTCGAATTGTTTCTAAGACATGCCGGTTTCCTCGTGATGTTTTCCTTCGCCGTTTTGAGAGCAGTGGTGATGAAATAATCTAAAGCGCCTGCCTGGGTTTGAACTCACGACCTACACCTACAACTTGTAAGTCGCGGCCAATACCACTGGGCCACCATTGCTCTCATGTTGACTATAGGGTGGCATAAATATTTGCCCTGGGGCGCCAAATCTTTGAATACACCACTGATAGTACGGAACCCTTCATGCACGAGGCCGACTCGCACTTGGCAGGTATTTTTATTATTACTTTTATTTGTTTTTTTTATATTATTCATAGGCTCACGTTTGACCACTATCTCACCTGATGGTAAGCGATGACGTGGTGAGCACGCTTGACTAGAAGTTACCTACTTAACGGTAACAGACAGTTCTTAGGGTTCAATACCCAAAGGGTAACCAATGCTACCGTCCACAAGCTATAGGTACCTAATACCGTTATCTGACAAAATACACAATTTGACTTACGCACTAAAAAGTAGCGTTGAATTACATAGAAATCAAGGGAAGTTAACGGTGGTTTTATTTATTTATTTCGTAATCTATTGATAGCGGTGGTAGCGCTATCTTTTATAATATGTCGTGAACCAATGACCGAATATATTCATCTTATATATTCTTTGCATTCATCCTCCGCTCATTACTTCATTAATTTCCTTTCTCAAATACGGCCTATATCAAAAAGCCATCAGTGCGAACCGAACCTTTAACTGCCTTTGACACGAAAGAACATAGTATCTCAACCACCAGCTCTTCAAGCCACATGGACAAGACTGACGCATTTAATTAGTTGGATTGCAATGAACTTTATAAACTGTGTCTATTACCTGCTCCGCGGATAGAAATGTGGTGGTGTTGTGTGCTGTGAACGAGGTTGACATCGTCACCATTTTGGAACTTGAAGAATCACCAGGTCGCCAGCCTTCACGCCACATGAGCGAGTTTCGGTCATCAGGTAAGGCGTAAAGCGGCCCCGAACCGATCAATTGCGATTGTCAATTTTACATCATTGTTAATTGCCATTGATCGTTTACGAGTACAATTGAAGGGATTGTCAATCGCAGTTACGTGATTGAAAGCAATTAATGAAAAATTTGATTGATGCTCATAGACAGGAGCCATTAAAGCTGCCAATTAATCGTTTAAATGAGTCATCGACAATCGTTTCCGTCATTCGCGCGTCTGACAGCACTGAAAATAAACATGGCGCTTACCCCACGTAATATCGAGGAACGGGAATTTATTTTACTATTAATATCTTTATATCGCAATCTTCCAGAGTTGACGCAAACAATTGACAATTGCAATTGAAATGTATCAAATGGCACCTTTAATTGCAAATGTTAATAACGTAGCACATTGAAGATTTCTCAAACCGCTGTAACAAGTAGTAAAGTACTGCTAAAAATCATCGGTAATCAACTAAAAATTCTCTATCGATCTGTCTAAGATCGATAGAGAATTTTTAGCTGATTACCGGCATCCAAAAATGAAAATCCACCAAATGTCAAATAACGGTACTTTATAGTTTTATCTACAGAAAATGGATTAGGAAAAGGCTGAGCAGTTGACGAAAACATAACATGAGAACTGATCTGTTGATATCAGATCAGCATCAGCAATTCAGTCCGAAAGACGTCCACTGCTGGACATAGGCCTCCCCTAAGTGTCGCCACAACAACCAGTGCAAAGCATCTCTCATCTATAGGATTCTCGCGACCCTCACCAGGTCATCAGTCCACCTTGTGAGAGCTTTCAACACTGCATCTTCCGGACTTCCGGTACGCGGTCGCCACTACAGAATTTTTCGGCCCATCGATCATCAGTTCTGCGAGCAATATTCCCTGCCCACTGCCACTTCAGTTTGATGATTCAGGAACCAATTATATTCTACTATCTAAGAGGAAGAAGAATAAAGGAGGAGCTCGTGACTAAAGTAATAACAGCCGCACGGGTCGATCCATTAGGTTAGCTACGCTTGCCGGGGTTGGTCCGTGGATGGGTGACCATCTTTACATACTGAGACTCCTCCGTGCCTCGGAAAACACGTTAAGCCGTTGGTCCCGGCTGTCAATCGTGGATCTTTGACAGTCGTTACGGGTCGTCAGAAGCCCGAAAGTCGGAGCACCAGCCTTACCAAGGGGTATCGTATTACCCAGTTACTGGGTTGTGGAGGTCAGATAGGCAGTCGCTCCATGTAAAATACTGGTATTCAGCTGCATCCGGTTAGACTGGAAGCCAACCCCAAGATAGTTGGGAAAAGGCTAGGCAGGCAGGCAGGAAGAAGAATAAAATAATCAATAAAAATTGTCTGTTGTCTTTAACAATTTCAAAAACCCGAGAATTTATCAAATTGTTATTCACCAGTGCTATCAAACCACGTAACATTACAATTAATGACGTGTAATCTTTGATCGAATTGTATTTGATTAGTAATTACTATAATATGTCATTTGTTATGATCGTTGCATGATAATTGATATTAAGCCTCTTTTTTAACCCCCGACGGAAAAAGAGGGGTGTTATAAGTTTGACCGCTATGTGTTAGTGTCTGTCTGTGGCACCGTAGCTCTTAAATGGGTGAGCCGATTTAAATGCGGTTTTTTTATTTGAAAGCAGGTTTACAAGGGACGGTTCTTAGACATGTTTTATTAAAATCGGTTCAGCCATTTCAAGGTCATCAGCTCTTTTGTGTTTTTTTAATGTTTGCTTGGGGTTTTTTAAATATATAATTTATTTGGTATCTTGTAACTCACTTTTATTAGCTCCTAGGGTTTCCACTCGTACTACAGTATATAGTATCGTACTATATTTAAGTCAATTGTACTATACAGGGTGTAAGGCGAACGCTTCCGAAGCCAGAACGTAGATTATATACAACCTAAAGGCAAAAGAATACCACTAACCTTTTGCTTTATTTTGGTGTCGCGCAGACGTTGGCCGCGCGGCTGTCGCTTTGAACTCGAGGAATGCGCGAGCGTCAGCTGATATTTTACGAATATTACATTGCATGCTAAAGTTGTAAAGAAAAAAATGGTGTGATGAAGTGATGATCGTTTTTGCACGCTACTCACGCCACACAAGAAAAAGCAAAAAAAAAAGAAAAAGGCATCAAAAATTTAAATGTGAAAGTAGGTACTTTTTTTCCTGAATTTCCCAAAAGTACTACATTCTTGCATCTTTCTTTGAAAAATACTTTGTTTGTTCAAAAAAGGTGGCAACCCTAGTTTCACCTGTAACTAACTGTAAAAAAACTTAAAAGTTTTTGACCCACTTCCCATTTTTCGATTAAGGTGAAATTTTGCATACCGTTTAAGGCGCAATTACACGACTTTTAAAGGTATTTAATTGAACATCACGTCTAAACGAGTAGTCTTATTTCTTTGAAAAAAATATATGTTACTTTAGACGATTTCCGTCGTAATTTGATGTGAGAATATTTATAATAATATTTTTATAACATAGTGTAATTAATTTGTAAAGTTATGTCTAACGCGGATAAAAATTGATAATCACGCAAAAACTATAAAGCGTATTTTTATGAAATTTCACCATTTTTAAGATTATTTAATTATTTATAATTTAGTCTCAGTGTTTTATTTTTAATACTTGTTGTTTTATGTTTAATAAATTAAAAATGCGTCTAATTTCAGACAGCGCTCCTTGATGGGCGAGTCCTATTACTGGGTGGACATCGACGCGTTATACGTGAGCTCAGCGCAGAACACGCAAGCTAACCACTCAAGGTCATTGGCAGCTAATAGCGCCTTAATTTGGATGACAATGCATGGTTAGCTAAGTGACGTCATTCTAAATCTAATATGGCGAACTCCCAAAGATGGCGGAATAGTTCATTTGTATGCATTCTCATGTTAAGGGTATCTAATGAAAGGGTTTGCCGAGAAGAACACGGAAACTAAAAAAATAAAGTGTATTTTTAATTTTTTTTTATCTATAGAAAATTATTTACAAGCCTTTATATAAGTTGAATGTTTATTTGTTCGGATTAAATATTGCAAACTGAAATAGAACCACTTCACATCCAATGGAGTTGAATTTTTACGTGCTGTTTCAGTTCCGATGAGAATAATCTTTTACGGTAAGCATGACCTGTATCGACATGGTCAACAGCAATCAATCTGCCTAGCCTTTTCCCAACTATCTTGGGGTCGGCTTCCAGTCTAACCAGATGCAACGGAATACCAGTATTTTACATGGAGCGACTGCCTATCTGACCTCCACAACGTTACTGGGTAATACGATACCCCTTGGTAAGACTGGATGTCAGACTATGGGGCTTCTGACGGCCCGTAACGACTGTCAAAGATCCACGATTGACAGCCGGAAGCAACGGCTTAAGGCGCAATTATACGACTTTTAATGGTTTTTAATTGAACATCACGTCTAAACGACTACTTTTATTTCTTTGAAAAAATATATGTTTCTCTAGACAGTTTCCGTCGTAATTTGATCTCAGAATATTTGAAATTATATTTTTATAACATAGTGTAATTAATTTGTAAAGTTACACCTAACGCGGATAAAAATTGAGAATCACGCAAAAACTGTACAGCGTATTTTTATGGAACCTTCACCATTTTAAAGATCATTTATAGTATTTATAATTTAGTCTCAGTGTTTTATTTTAATACTTGTTGTTTTATGTTTAATTAATTAAAAATGCGTCTAATTTCAGACAGCGCTCCTTGATGGGAGAGTCATATTACTGGGTGGATATCGACGCGTTATACGTGAGCTCAGCACAGAACACGCAAGCTAACTACTCAAGGTCATTGGCAGCTAATAGCACCTTAACGGTCAACAGCACAGACACAAAATTTTGTGTGAATTTAAAAGCTTTTAAAAAAATATTTTTGAGACAAGCTTGCCACACTATCCTTAACCACTGCAGCTCCTGAGATCCAGAATCAACAGTGGTGACAACCAGAGGCCCAATTCTGAAAAAAAACTTACTTGTCAATAGTGTGTCGGTAGTGTGACGATGATAGTCACAGCCTATTGTTAGCGGGTCTGCCTTTAACTGGCAAGTAAGAGTATTGGAGAGCCGTTTGAATTTAAAAAGTGTAGGCTTGACGTTTGTGTCAGAGAGATAGAAGTTTAGCCCTTGGAAGTGGGCATACATGTATTTCTATATAATAATCAATATAGAGTATATAACGCCCTCAGCTTGTTTCCCTTATTCGCCCGTAGCCAATATCCCTTCGAATAGTCCTCTCGCGCCAAGCCAATGAGTCGCCAAGCTACGTGACGTCGCAGGATCCCTGCAGACCGTGCAGGTGCCTTGGGGTCCTACAGTAGTGTGTCTGTTGTGTCTCAATAGAATAGTCATTGACATTTGGTATTCTACAAATTATTTATGGTCATTGACTTGCCACTGTAGTGCCATTGAAACGGCATAGTAAGACTATTGTAATGTGTCTATCGTGTTTCAATAGTGTTTTGGCGATCAAACCGCCATTGCGAAGCCATCGAACAACGACACCTATTTTCCCTATTGACACCACTGAAACGCCATTGAAGTTTTTGTAGAATACAAAACTTGCAACAGTGGCAAAATAATGTCTGTAGTGTGTCGATAGAGTGTCGATGGCGTGTTGCTTAACTCAAAGACAGAATTGGGCCCCAGAACAACGCCGAGACAATAAAGCTTTACGATGCCTTTTCATGTTCTGAAAGTCCGAATGAAAAAATGGAATCCTTAAACACTCGTGCATCTGTCTGTCTGTCCGTCTATCACAATCAATTTGCTCGAAATCTGCTGGACCGATAGAGTTGAAATTTGGTATACACATGAAAACCTATGACCCAAACACGAACGTGTACCCTAAATAAATAAATTTGGAATATGGGGTTGTTTTTTAATTTTCCGATTTTCACTTTTGGGATGAAAATTGGTAAATTAAAAAACAATGATTTTAAACTGTGCCGTGCGACATTTCAAATGAAAGGGCACATCGTGAAGGTCTCGAGGGTATTTTTTTTTTCATAATTTTTAAATATATAGTGTAACGCGTCAAGTCCCTCATTAGCAGACAATTAAAAACCTATTGTTGGTGGCGACGCAGGGGCCTGACGCATTAAAAGTTATTTAAGAAAATAGATGAAAAATTACCAATGTGCGTCGGGGGTCGTGAGACGATCTCGACGCGGGCCAGCGGAGGGCGAGTAACGCGTAAAGGCTCGAGAGTTAACGGCGCATAGTGTTCAACGCGCGCCTCAAAGAGATGTCAGCAACACGTGACGGGGCCCGTCATGGCCGATGCATGTATGCCAAGGGGTCGCGGATGAATTTGAAACAGAGTTACCGCGCCCCTGGGTACTCAGGCAAGAAAGGAACAGGGCTGGGTTTTTAGTCAGTAAGAGTTTGACACGCCCTCCCGCTCCGCCCAGAGCGGGAGAAGTCATTGGATGATTTACCAATACAGAAAAGAAAAAAAATCGGTGGTCCCCTAATTACAATAATTCTATCTTGATAACAATAACAAATAATAATTAATAATGCACTATCAATCAATAATATTCATTTTACATTTTTCTTTTATCAGATAAGGATCCATTCAACTGATTAGACAAATACATGACACAATTTATGTGGTAGGTAATGAAATGTAGTTCTTTTGTAATTCCGATAGAGTTGGAAATTAATTGCGGAGATTTTTATTTTTATTTTTCTGTAGATTTTTTTAATAGGTAATCAATCAATAAATGACTGAAAAGTAAGGCCGTGATATTTTCATGAGTTATACATAAATATTTATGCCCGGGGAAGGGCTCACGGCGCAACCTTTTTTCTTTCTTAAGGCGTACATAGCCTGCCCGGGGTTTGAGGATAAATTCGAAAGAGTTACGAGTACCTTGCCCCTGGGCATTCAGGGCAGGGAGGAACAGGGGTGGGTTTTAGTTAGTAAGAGTCTGACACGCCCTTCCGCTCCACCCTAGAGCGGAAGAAGTCATAGGATGATTTCCCACACCTAAAAACAAAAAAAAAAGGCGTACATAGCCGCCAAGTGGCGCCCTCATTGAATAAAAAATCGTAGCAAAGCGTAGAAAATAAAGATAGGATTCTTTAATCTTTATTTTCAATGCTAAGATACGAATTTTTATTCAATGAGGGCGCCACTTATGGGGAGGTAGGTCCTTAAATAATAATAAAATCCAGCCAAGTGAGTATCGGGCCTCGCGTAAGGTAGGGTTCCGTAGACCATAGGTACTTGACCTACTTAAATATTTTTTTTTTTTGTAATTTATACGAAATTTAACAAGTACAAACATTTTAAAAGTTGGGCGACTATTGCTCTAAAACTAACAGAGCTGACTTAGCCGTGATAGATTTCCTCTCAATTTCATTATCTATATAAATAAAACTGCCGTGATTTTTTTCACATATCCAAAAGCAACCATTTAACTGGCAAGGTGAACACTTGACTCTAAAAAAAATTAGAAAATTAAAGCTTAATTTTACGCAAACGGATCCCTGAATCGAAAAATGGTCTTTACAGACCCGGGGTCACTTTGTAACTGTGTAAACAATAAAAAAAAAGTAAAAAAATTCTTCGTAACTAAATTTTGTGATAGACGACGGACGGACAGGTAGACAGACGCACACGTGACGAGTGACAACAATAGGGCTCCGTTTAGACCCTTCGGCTACGGAACCCTAAAAAGACATTAAAAGTGGAGTCGTAGATATAGCATCAAGTAGTAGGAAGAACCTTTGACTGTGACAGTCAATCCATATTTTATTTGCTCAGATGTTGTTTTTCATAACCGGCAGCATGGGTTCCAACTACAAGCCTCTAATTCATCTGTACCGCATGATCATACGCAGTTGGTGGTATCAGTAGTACCTAACTATAGGGTTGTTGAGGTCAAATAGGCAGTCGCTCCATGTAAAATACTGGTATTCAGCTGCATCCGGTTAGACTAGAAGCCGACCCCAAGATAGTTGGAAAAAGGCGCGGGCAGTTTGATGTGTGTTAAAAAACTCAACTCACTTGATGCTAATTTTATTGAGAACCTCGCCCTTTTAGAAATCGATAGTAAATAATTTGCTGCCTAGATAACTATCGTATAACATAATCTACTAATTTGATCTCGGCTTTGGCAATATAATTCAGCGTGTTTGATGATTTTATCAGCTATTCGTGTAAACATGGCTTTCAACGGCGTTGCTTTGTTGTTAACTATTGTGTCCTTAGTATCAGGTAAATGTATTTTATTTCCTTCTTTTGTTCTGGTTTGGATGTATTCCCTTTTTTTACAGAACTAACCAAAACTAACTAGCCGTATTTTGTTCCACTGCAAGGACAAAACTTTATGGTTTGAAAAAATAAAACCGGCCAAGTGCGAATCGGACTCACGTATGAAGGGTTCCGTCCGTACCATCATACAAGAATAGTCTTGTACGATGGTACGGAACGCGTCTATGTTGGCATTATTAAGATCGAGCAAAAAAAGCCAAAAGAAACGTTTCTAGGGGAGCCCATTTTAATAATAAAAAATAAAAAAACATTACTTTTTGCTATAATAGCAGCAACAGAAATACACATTCTGTGAAAATTTCAACTGTCTACCGATCGTTATTATTAAGATCAAGCAAAAAAAGCCAAAAAAAAAACCCGTTTTAGTAAGGGAGCCCCATTTAATTTGTAATTTACTTTCTTTTTATTTACTTTTTGCTATAGCAGCAACAGAAATACATATTTTGTGAAAATTTTAACTGTCTACCTATCGTTATTATTAAGATCGAGCAAACAAAGCCAAAAAAACACGTTTTTAGTAGGCTTTCCCTTTAATTTTTAATTTATTATTATTTTTATTATTTTTTGTTATAGCGGCAACAGAAATACACTTTCTGTTGCCGCTTTGTAGTTATTACATTTCAACTTTGTAGTTATTACGGATCGTGAGATACCTACAGCCCGTCTGTCAGGACGGATAGCGGAGGCATAGTAATAGGGTTCCGTTGGTTATACTTCGGGTACGGAAACTTAAACAGTATAATTCGTTCGAAACCCTTTACGGGCGAATCCGACTCACACTTGGTCGGTTTTATAATTTTTTTAAGGGTTCCTTTTTTATATTCGGATGTTCGGAACCGTAATTTTCGGACAGGTGGTGTGAGAAGATCATCATAACCAAACGTTTTGTGGTCATCCATAACTCTGTATCATTTCTGGCAGGTCTACCGACAGACTTCACCGACCATGTGATCTCGAAGCTGGATCCCTTGGGTCCTCGCTACCAGTACATGAGCGGCCCTCACGGCCCCGAGCTGGTGGATCTGTGGATGAAGACCAGCGACGTGCTGGCCGCTGCCAGGTTCAACCCTGATGTTGAAAATGGTTATCATCTGTTCACCAGGTAAGATTTAGGCCTCGGTTTGTACTAGGTATAGTATTCTATTTCACAAAGGCGGGTTGGTCTTAGTTGTGTGTGGTAGTTCACATACCATTTTTATTAACACACTTTGTAACTGTGTTTTAAACAAATCCTAGAAGTTAAATTAACCACTTCACGGTTTCTGATGAAGCTGGAATTTTGCATACATTTTAACAATGGATATCGAGGCGACAGCAACAATCGCGGTTGATTTGCTGTCATTTTTAAATGACTTCAAAAAGAAGGACGTTATCAATTCGGATGTTTGTATTTTTTTATGTATATTCGGGCATAACTCCGTCATACATAAACGGATTTGCAAAATTATTTTTTTGTTCGAAAGGGGTTTGTTCCGAAATGGTCCCATTTAAATTTCATATAGATCTGATAATGCGTTTCGGAGACACACAACGGCACTCTTAAAAAAATAAAACTTTTTTCAAAAAAATGAAAAAAAACTTTTTTACAAAAAAAATAGAACCGACTTCCAAAAAAAGTCAAAATAACTTGAAGGTTCTATTTTTTTGTAAAAAAGTTTTTTTTTCTATTTTTTTGAAAAAAGTTTTATTTTTTTAAGAGTGCCGTTGTGTGTCTCCGAAACGCATTATCAGATCTATATGAAATTTAAATGGGACCATTTCGGAGCAAACCCCTTTCGAACAAAAAAAAGAATTTTGGAAATCCCTCTATAAATGACGAAGTTATGCCGAATATACATAAAAATAACAAAATATACAAACATCCGAATTGAGAACCTCCTCCTTTTGAAAGTCGGTTAAAAATAAAAATATGTGGTTTTCAGTTTTTAGGGTTCCCTATCCAAAGGTTCTAAACGGAGTCCTATTGCTGACACTCACGTGTCCGTCTTTCTGTCTGTCCGTCGTCTCTCACAAAATTTTGTTCCCAAGAATTTTTTAACTTCCGATTGACCTATGTACTTGAAATTTGGTGAGAATGTTTATTATTACGTATATTTTACTAACAAATACCAATATTCGGTACGGAACCATAAATGTGGGAAATCCGAGCTGTGCTGAAACTCTGAGCACTCTGTGTCATAGAAAATAGCTTACACACACAGAAACAATGTGCACGTGAATCTACACACACATTCAAGACCAACCCGCCTTGGTAAGATAGAACAACTATACTAATATTGTTAACTAGCACACACTATGACACACAAATAACGTGGCTTTGTATTGGCAAAAAATATTTTCAAAATTGGTTCAGTAGATCCAGAGATTACCCCCTACAACCTCAAAGTAGTAGGCAAAAGTGACAAAAACGGTCGTTTCTGACACTTTTGCCTACTACTTTGGATACGAAACATTTTGAGACCTGTTTTAACAACATAAAAATTCTTTATCCTCTTTGTAACAAACGTGAAGTTGGATTTTTTAATATTTATTTTCTGTGCTATGCTACGATTTTTTATTCAATGAGGGCGCCACTGGACCGCGAGAAGGGCCTTAAGGCACTGAATACAAAACGCCATTTCTATAAATTATAGGCTCGCGTTCGACCACTATCTCACTGATGGTAAGCGATAATGTGGTCGACGATGGAGCACGCTTGCCTAAAAGTAACTTATTCACTCTTGACTTAAAGACCAGTTGTGTATATAGCTGCCTGAATAAAAGCTCAAATACTTTCTGTCATCAGATCCAACCCATCAGTCAGCCAGCCTCTCCCTCTGGGTGCCAACAGCATCCTCCAGGCCTCCAACTTTGATCCCAACAAGAAGACAGTCTTCCTTGTCCACGGGTGGCAGAACACGCCCCATTCAGAGTTCAATGTCAATTTAGTACGTGGTAAGTGGTACAAATATAAAGAAAGAACAACAAATTCTGGCTAGCCTTTTCCCAATAACCTTGGGGTCGGCTTCCAGCCAAACCGGATGCAGCTGAATACCAGTGTTTTACATGGAACGATTGCCAATGTGACCTCCACAACCCAGTTGCTGGGTAATAAGATACCTTTTGGTAAGACTGTTTGTCACTGCCTAGGGGTTGAGGATAAATTCGGAAGACTTACCTCGCCCCAGGGCATTCAGGGCAGGGAGGAACAGGGCTGGGATTTAGTCAGTAAGAGCCTGACACGCCCTCCCACTCCACCCAGAGCGGGAGATGTCATTGGATGATTTCCCACCCCGCCAAAAAAAAGAAAAAAGGGAGCCTCTTCCTGGATGTCCGACGTCAGAGCGCCCATTATCATCAGGAAGAGGATACACTGACCGCTACACTGAAACTGTCAGTGGTGCCCACTGCAGACCGGACTTGGGTACTACATCGACTGTACATCGCTCGGATCAACTGCACATACTTTCCAGGCACACCTTTCTTAAGGGCCCACCACAAAAACTCTCGAGGCACCTGGTCATATGCCTTTACGAGGTCAACGAATACCATGTGCAAGTTTTTATCCAAAGCTCTATACTTATTTTTCGCACAGCTGGCGGATAGCGAAAATGGCATCCGTTGTACCCTGACCAGGCATAAAACCAAACTGGTTTTGTGAGATTTCACTCTCTTCTCTCCGCCGCTTTTCGATAACTTTCTCCCATGCTTTCATACTGTGACGTTAGCTTTATGCCTCTATAGTTGTTGCACTCCAGCACATCACCTTTGTTCTTGAAGATGGATCAACGAACTGTTGCACCATTCGTCATGGCTTCTTCCAGTAACAACTTATTGAAGAACAAAGCGTGTAAGAAACAAAATTTGAAACGTCATAATTATCGCTCATCATAATTCCTAATTACTGTTTTCTTGATTGATCGATTATAAATCAACATGGAAATACCAATGATAATGTTTAACTGATATGAAATAATTGATTTGAATAATATTTACTTAGGTTCTCGTATCTTGTAAAGAATCTTATCAACATGTAAATCTTTGAGATAAATGGCAATATAGTGGTTAACTATTTTTTAAACAAAAAAACCTGTCAAGTGCGTGTCGGGCCACGCACAGTGTAGGGTTCCGTAGATACCCGTTATAACGGTTATAACAAGAATTATAATAAGTAAGGATTTTGTGTTTTGTATGAAATTTTCCAAGTAGGTTTACTAAATAACGAAGAAATAAAACACAATCACCGACTCCCAAAATTAAAGTTATTTTACAATTGTAAGGCTAGCCGCTGACTTGTGATTTTTATCACGGTGACTTTTTGTTACCCAGTCGAGTGCTATGAAGATACATGGGAGTGCGCTGATCATGGTAACGTAACAATACGGTGACAAATAGTTCCAAGGTGGCTTAATTTTGAAGGACGCTGAAGTAGTTTAGCATATAGAGTGTAATCCTTGAAACAATCTTTCAATGTATAGGTATGGGATGCACCCAGTAGCGTTTTTTCTCGTTTAATTAATCTTCTTTTTATTTCAAGACACTTATTACAGCAATCTGTACGAAATCCATTTGAAGAATGAGCACGTTTTGTTGTCCAGTGACTTTTCAAGTGGGCGCATCGTGAGTGACAGTAGGTGACAGTGACAAAAAGTCACGGTGACAAAAATCACAAGTTAGCGGCTTTTTTTTTTTGTGGGGTGGGAAATCATCCAATGACTTCTCCCGCTCTGGGTGGAGCGGGAGGGCGTGTCAGACTCTTACTGACTAAAATCCACCCCTGTTCCTTCCTGCCCTTAGCGCCCAGGGGCGAGGTAACTCTGTTTCGAATTTATCCTCAACCCCCGGGCAGACAAGTCAGCGGCTGGTCGAAGTGTATTTAATTTTTTGGAAGTCGGTTGTATTTTGTACAAAAAGTTTTATATTGTTTTTAATATTGCCCCACACTAAGAATTATTCCTGTATCGTGGGTACGTTCACAAACATGTAAAATTCACATACGCTAACATCCAGACCCGGAACAACTATCTGTAGGTCAAAAATATTTGTTCCGTACGGGAATCGAACCCGCAACACACAGCGTAGCAGCCTGTCGCTCAACCGCTGCGCCTACCGTGTCGTCTTCATTATAAATCTTCTTCTTCCAGCTTACCCGATTGGGGAGGACGTAAACCTGATCATGGTGGACTGGAGCATCGGAGCTGGTGGGAGCTACGTCTCCTCAATCATCAACGTAATCAGATCTGGTAAGCATGATAAGCATTATCAGCTTAATTATTATATTCCCACTGCTGGGAATCACCCTCTCTAGGAGAGAGAATCGGGCCCAATGCGTGTTGGTGGATGTCACACGTCTTCGAATTTTTGGTTCTAGGACAAGCCGGTTTTCTAAAGATAATGGGACCCCAGCAAGAAACGCCCTGGGCGTCGGGAGTTTTTAGCCGATTCCCGGCCAACGTTCGAAAATTAAAAACCAAACTCACAATCTGGCTCAAACAGTATGATTATGATGAAATCGAAAATCTAATCTCCAATAAGTAACTAAATATTCATAACTGCACATTCACACGAAACACCCACACACTACACAAACACAAACACATAAAACACAAACACACATGATTAACCAAATGTTCAATTGTATTCGTAGAACTAAATATTTCTTACAACCTTATTTTTATTACAATTTTTTTTTTTTTAATTTATTGTTGACATACTTTATTAACTTTAACAGGCGAAGACACTGGTCCCTATAATACAGTTAGCACTAGTTTAGGGACCAGGGGATTCACACTCATGTACCTATAACTTTTATGTCAATAAACTTATTATTATTATTATTATATAACGTAGGCACGGGCTTGCGGACGGCGAGTAATGGGCTCGCTGTCCGATAAGGACCATTCATTGCACGTACAGCTAGAGAGTGGAATTCTCTACCGGAGTCTGTGTTTCCTGTAAGATACAACCTGGGAGTCTTTAAGTCAAGAGTGAATAGGTTACTTCTAGGCAAGCGTGCTCCATCTTCGACCACATCATCGCTTACCATCAGGTGAGATAGTGGTCTAACGCGAACCTATCAAACATAAAAAAAGACCAAACCCGAGTCGACGGCACGTAGTGTTCCACGCGCGCCTCAAAGTTATCTCAGCAATAACTGACTAACAATAAATGCCTGCCCGGGTCGTGGAAAAATTCGAAAGAAAGTCACCACGGCCCTTGGCACAGGTAGCTGAAGAAACAAGGGTGGGTTTTAGTCAGTAAGAGTCTGACACGCCTCCGCTCCACCCAGAGTGGGAGAAGTCATTTGATAATTTTCCCAACCTCCAAAAAAAAAAACGGTCTTGAAATATTTAAAGACAAAAGTCCTATTTTCAGGTGAACATGTAGCCAAGTTCATAACCTGGTTGAACTCCGCCAGCGGCGCCAGCCTGGACAAATATCACCTCATAGGTCATAGCTTGGGTGGACACCAGGTCGGAGTCATCGGCAGGAATCTGGGTGGACAAGTGCCTTATATTACATGTAAGTTGTCAAAGTAGACGAGCTCCAGTGGTACAACGGCGGACTTAATGCCTTAGGCATTCTCTACCAGTCAACCAAGGGAGGTGGAGAGATAATATGGCAGGTGCATAAAAAAAAACAAAGCAACAGGTAGAAATAATAAAAAAAAAAACGTGAAGGAAAATTAACAAACAGTAACAAACACACACACAGTAATAATAAACATACATATATATTTAATATAATAACTACCAATAAATATATATATAAATAAATATATATATATATATATAAAGTAATAGAAAAGGTTGTGTGTGAGGACTCCTTAATCTTTATATATAAAACAAAGTCGGATTAGTTACACCATTTATAAGTCAAGAAGGGCTGGACCGATTTTTATAATCTTTGATTTGTTGGATTTGTCTCCGCCCCGAATAACTATTAGAATATCGCAAAAAAAAACAAAAAAAAAATCATGCTGAAAATTAATTTCCTACATTTTTACAAATCGCCTCTCGAACCCTTTATTTTGATACCCTACTTAATATAGTTCGTCAACTTTATTTTTTTTATTTTTCACAATCAAATCTGTTTGTCGCCATATTGTATTTTGATTACTGTCATGTCTTTAGTTAGCACTAGCAAGACTAAGACGAATTCAATTGACGTAAGAATTACCAAAATCGACCTACGCGTTTGAGTGCCACAAAGGATCACACATACATACATAGGCTGATAAACACATAACCCGGATTGCGTCGCGCCGTCGGGTAAAAAACCCGATCTTTACTATTCAAATCTACAATATCAAGTTAACCTAGTCCTCTCTATCCAGCTCTGGACCCCGCCCTCCCCGGCTGGGTGATCAACCCCTCAGGCTTTAAGCCCACAGACGGGCTCTACACGGAAGCGATGCACACAAACGCAGGATTTCAGGGCAAGTTAGCGCCCGTGGCTGACACCGACTTTTATCCCAACGGAGGCACCAGGATGACGGGGTGTGCTGACCATCATTGCCATCACCACCGGTGAGGATTACCTTTTTTTTATAAATCATCAAATAAATTCTCCTATTTCTGTCAGACTCTTACTGACTAAAACCCACCAGAGTTCCTTTAGTTGCCTGTACCAGGGATCCGTACCCGAAGGGTCCAAATGGAGCCCTATTGCTATCACTCACGTTTCCGTCTGTCTGTCCGTCCGTCTTCTGTCACACAGGTTTTACAGCCAAACGGTTGGAGCTACAGTCTCCCAAATTTTCACAGTATAAGTACGTTGTTGACCCAAATCCATACAAATTGTATTTTTTTTTAACCGACTTCCAAAAGGAGGAGGTTATCAATTCGGATGTTAGTATTTTTTTTTATGTATGTTCGGGCATAACTTCGTCATTTAGAGACGGATTTCCAAAATTCTTTTTTTGTTCGAAAAGGGTTTGTTCCGAAATGGTCCCATTTAAATTTCATATAGATCTGATGATGCGTTTCGGAGACAGACAACGGAACTCTTCAAAAAATTACAGCAAATCAACCGCGATTGCTGCTAGATATCCATTGTTAATACAATTTAATGGAGAATCACAACTAAAAAGTGAATAAAAACTTTCTCTCTTTTCTTAACTGTCAAAAACCACCGACTTCCAAAATTAAAGTTATTTTGCACTTTTTGGAAGTCGGTTCTATTTTTTTGTAAAAAAGTTTTTAAATTTTGTTTAAGGGAGCTCCCATAAAGATAGAGGGGGGCGCGAAAAAAAATATTTGAACTATCCCATCAAATGGGGTATTGTGGTTTAGAGCTCGTTGAGTAGACAAATACTATATTTTTGGTTTTAAAAATATTGGAAAACAAAGGAATTAGAAGCCGTCAAAGTCAGCTTTTTTAACAAGATTCTGACACGCCGTCCCGCGTCACCCAGAGCGGCAGAAGTTATTAGATGATTTCCCAACCCATAAAATCCCCTAAATCACTGTGCTACATATCCTTTCGAGGTAAATAGCCGAGATGTAATATGAACAATCATTTATTTTCAGAGCTATATACTACATGGCAGAATCTCTGATGTGGGGAGGTTTTACGGGAACACGATGTGAATCTTTAGCGTTCGCTATGAGTCGAAACTGCAACTCGACGGAGACACTGAAGATGGGTGGATTTACTGCTAAACATGGGTAAGCAGAGCTGATATATCTGTCGCAGCCATCTGGTTGAATTCGCCATTCAATTGGACGCCTAGGCCGTTTATTAAACGCCGCCATTTAATTAAATGGCTTTGCCGATAGTTAATACAACTAGAATCACTCAACGTTTCATCAATATCCAATTTAACTAAATGACTAGACGACATCCAGCCATCTGGTTAAACGTTGCGTTAAACGATTTGGCTGGTTGTCCTTCAGCCATTTAATTGAATGCCGGCGTTTAAGGCCCTACTAACGGTCCAGTCGGTGTTCCTGTTTTGTGTCTTCGTTTTTTGACACCGACTTCCGAAATTAAAGTTATTTTGCACTTTTTTTGGAAGTCGGTTCTATTTTTTTGTAAAAAAGTTTTTTATTTTTCACTTTTTAGTTGTGGTTCCCCGTTAAACTGTGTTAACAATTCATAGACATAAGATAGCAGCAATCGCGGTTGATTTGCTGTCAATTTTTGAAGAGTTTCGTTGTCTGTCTCCGAAACCCATCATCAGATCTTTTTGAAATTTAAATGGGACCATTTCGGAATAAACCCCTTTCGAACAAAAAAAGAATTTTGCAAATCCGTCAATATATGACGGAGTTATGCCCGAACATACATAAAAAAAAAAAAAATAAAAAAAAAAAAATAAAAAAATACAAACATCCGAATTGATAACCTCCTCCTTTTTCGAAGTCGGTTAAAAACCATTAAAAGTCGTATGACTGCCCCTTAAATGGCCTAAATTATTGTCGACTTGACTTTCCCCACGCTATAAAGTTTTGTCGAATACCACACCTCTAAACTCGTATAGTATGGATATGTCGCAGCCATCTGGTTGAATCCGCCAGTCAATTGGATGCCTAGGCCGTTCATTAAGGGTCTACTAACGGTCCAGTGGCGCCCTCATGTATGTTCGGGCATAACTTCGTCATATATTGACGGATTTGCAAAATTCTTTTTTTGTTCGAAAGGGGTTTATTCCGAAATGGTCCCATTTAAATTTCAAAAAGATCTGATGATGGGTTTCGGAGGCAGACAACGGAACTCTTCAAACATTGACAGCAAATCAACCGCGATTGCTGCTATCTTATGTCTATGAATTGTTAACACAGTTTAACGGGGAACCACAACTAAAAAGTGAAAAATAAAAAACTTTTTTACAGAAAAATAGAACCGACTTCCAAAAAAAGTGCAAAATAACTTTAATTTCGGAAGTCGGTGTCAAAAAACGAAGACACAAAACAGGAACACCGACTTCCGAAATTAAAGTTATTTTGCACTTTTTTTGGAAGTCGGTTCTATTTTTTTGTAAAAAAGTTTTTTATTAATTGAACATCACGTCTAAACGACTTGTTTTATTTCTTTGAAAAAAATATATGTCACTTTAGACTATTTCCGTCGTAATTTGATCTCAGAATATTTCAAATTATATTTTTAAAACATTGTGTAATTAATTTGTAAAGTTATGTCTAACGCGGATAAAAAATTGAGAATCACGCAAAAACTATTAAGCGTAGTTTTATGAAACCTTCACCATTTTAAAGATCATTTAAATATTTATAATTTAGTCTCAGCGTTTTAGTTTAATACTTGTTGTTTTATGTGTAATAAATTAATAATGCGTCTAATTTCGGACAACGCTCCTTGATGGGCGAGTCCTATTACTGGGTGGACATACGACGCGTTACGTGAGCTCAGCGCAGAACACGCAAGCTAACTACTCAAGGTCGTTGGCGGCTAATAGCGCCTTAAGGATTTTTATAACTGCTGTGCGAATATTTTTTAGGTGTGTATGGTACCTACTTATTTGTCAGTTTGGAAGTTGCTGGTATTCCCATACACCAGTAAGTTTTATATGTGCAACAGGGTGTCATGTCCCGCAAACCTCCATTTGAAAATGGAGGATACCCCGACCAGACGGGTGCTTTTTTTTGGGGTTTCGAAATCATCCAATGACTTCTCTCGCTCTGGGTGGAGCGGGAGGGCGTGTCAGACTCTTACTGACTAAAACCCCCTGTTCCTTCCCTGCCCTGAGTGCTAAGGGGCGCAGTAACTCTATTTCGAATTTATCCACAACCCCTGGGCAGGCATCGGCCATGATGGGCCTCGTCATGATTGCTGACAACTCTTTGAGGCGCGCGTGGCGAGCTACCCACTACTCGCCGTCCGCAGGCCCGGGTAGACGGGTGTTGTGTCTGGTTCGGGCAACTGTCTGATGGTTGATTAGGAACTTTTGTGTATGTTCAAATCGCGCGGAGAACTCTGCTTGCGCGATACAGGATTCATGTGTTTAATTCGTATGTGGCGACATAGTTGTCGCTACACCAGCGATTCCTAGTGGTTTGTCATTGATTGGTTGGCTACGTTGGATGCAGTGCACCCAGTAGTAGCGCTATTAAAGAAAGGGATAGCGCTATTCGCCCTGTGTAGCTGGCTCTATCTCACACTGAAAATATGATGATTTTATTTATTTATTTAAATATCTGCTACATCGATAGTCTAACGTGATCTACCAAACTGCAAAGCAGTTTGTCGGCAGATGATTGTGACGTCATAGTCAGGCCCATTTTTTCTTTTTAGGGTGGGAAATCATCCAATTCAGGGCGTGTCAGACTCTTACTGACTTAAACCCAGCCCGTTACTTCCCTGCCCTGAGAGCCCAGGGGCGCGGTAACCCTGTTTCGAATTTATCCACAACCCCTAGGTAGGATAGTCAGGCCCCTGATCTTATGTCCTAACTATTAACCACTAGGATCCAGTTTGATATCAGAATGAGTGTTCAACTGTAAATACTGTAGGACCCCAAGGCACCAGTACGGCCTGCAGGGATCCTGGGACGTTCTTCAAAGCTCGGGGACTCGCTTGCTTACTGCGAGAGTACTGTACGAAAAGATAACTCGCTACGGGCGGACAAGGAAAAGAGCTGAGGGCGTTTTAAATAATATTATATTGGGTAATAGAATAACATCTGTGCCCACTTGCAAGGGCTAAACTTCTATCTGACATAAAACAAAATTCATACCTACTCTTCTAAAACAATCCATCGACTCTCCAACATTCTTACCTGCCAGTTAAAGGCCGGTACAGACCCGCTAAGATTAGGCTGTGACTACAATCGTCACAATACCTAGGTACTTTTCAATAAAAAAAAATAGAACCGACTTCCAAAAAAAGTGCAAAATAACTTTAATTTCGGAAGTCGGTGTTCCTGTTTTGTGTCTTTGTTTTTTGACACCGACTTCCGAAATTAAAGTTATTTTGCACTTTTTTTGGAAGTCGGTTCTATTTTTTTGTAAAAAAGTTTTTTATTTTTCACTTTTTAGTTGTGGCTCCCCATTAAAAATAAAATATGTAAATCAAAATCAATATGTAATATCTAAATATGTATGTTTAGGTTAAGGTATTTTTTCTATGGGCCTGTGTCGCCTGAAATAAATGGTTTATTATTATTATTAAACTGTGTTAACAATTCATTGACATACGATAGCAGCAATCGCGGTTGATTCGCTGTCAATTTTTGAAGAGTTCCGTTGTCTGTCTCCGAAACCCATCATCAGATCTTTTTGAAATTTAAATGGGACCATTTCGGAATAAACCCCTTTCGAACAAAAAAAGAATTTTGCAAAGCCGTCAATATATGACGGAGTTATGCCCGAACATACATAAAAAAAAAAAAAAAAAATACAAACATCCGAATTGATAACCTCCTTCTTTTTCGAAGTCGGTTAAAAAAATCTGTATCAACCCATTTAAAGTATCTACACTGTTCTTTAAGATACAGGATAATGACCTAGTTTGGACAAGGGATATTATTTACAGCCAGGGTCGCGGGTTTGTTTGAAAGAGTTACCGCGCGCCCCTGGCATAGGCAACTAAAGGAACACGGGTGGGTTTTAGTCAGTAAGAGTCTGATACGCCTGCGAGAAGTTATTTGCTGATTTCCATCCAAAATAAAGAAGGGGTCCTAATTAAAGTAAAATATCCACTGCCATTTTTGTAATTTCAACACGCGTGTTACATAAAGGTTTTTGTTTAGTAAATAAAGCTTTATTTTACGCAAACGGATCCCTGAATCGAAAAATGGGTTTTCACAGACCCGTAATATTTTTACCCAACGTTACCCCACACCATGGGATAGATGAGAAAAAAAAACATACCAACTTTACGTGTAGAGGGGTGGGAAGGGTGGAATTGGGTCCCGCACGGAACAAATATTTGTATGACCTGCAGATAGTTGTTCCGGGTCTGGGTGTCTTGTGTATCTGAGTTTCCATGTTTGTGAATGCACCCACAATACAGGAGTAGGTAATTCCTAGAGTGGGGCAAAGTTTTTTTAAAAAAAAAAAGGTTTTTTTATGATTCTATTTATTTTATTTTACCACTTTGTCGGCGTGATTAATATGTATATCCATGCCAAATTATAGCTTTCTAGTACTAAGATTCTCTAAGCTAAGCTGCAATGACGAACAGACGCACATGTTGACAACGGAACCCTAAAAATGTCGAAGTTATGTTAATTAAAAGAAGTCGGTTAAATATCGAAAAAGCTTTATTATTATTATTTTTTGCGAAATAAATTATTACTAAGCTAGTTAATATTAGTTTCTTGTTCACAGATCAACTGGCCTTTACGTACTCAATACCAACGGACGATCACCATTCTCTCAAGGCTAAACTATTATAAATCGGATCTACTATTTATTAAACTAACTTATTGAATAGGTATACTGTTTTATTAATTCGCCCAGCATAATCAATCTTTTTAGTATCCCCACTGCTGGGGCACAGGCCTCCTCTCTGTAAGAAAGTGTGGGCCATAATCCACCACGCGGGCCCAATGTGGGTTGGTGGATATCACACGTCTTTGAGTTTTTGGTTCATAGGATATGCCGAATTCCTCACGTTGTTTTCCTTCACCGTTTTGAGAGCTGTGGTAATTAAATAAATTTATCAACATCAATTCAGCCGAAAGACGTCCACTGCTGGACATGAGCCTCCCCCAAGTGTCGCCACGACTGGTCCTGTGCGTCTCGCATCCATCGGCTACCCGCGACCTTCACCAAGTCATCGAACCACCTTCAGGGAGGGTTTCCAACGCTGCATCTTCCGGTACGAGGTCGCCGCTCCAGAAATTTTCGGCCCCATCGACCATCTGGATCTCGATGACCAGTGCGAGATTTGTATGTCCGTTATACAAAGTAAATAATACTCTGTTCTTAGAGTTATTAACTTCAATATTGTACTAACAAATATTTCAATTCTCGCCTTGCACATCCTCGCGTAACTAGACCTTTCATACCAAACATGGGCAGAGCGTGGATAGAAATTTTGCCATCGGTACTTATTTCTATTCTCACCCATCCCGTCCACGCCTCGTCTCGCCCCGGTGTAAAACCACCTTGAAACAGAGGTAGCGGCCCCGACTTACGAGTTTGTACGTCGTCGTGGGTTCATACTCAGGCAGGCGCTTTACTTTGTGTAAATTATTTCATCACCACTGCTCTGCGATTAAGTGTCAGTGGGCACATTGCTCGCAGAACAGCAGAGCTGGCTGCGTGGCTAGAGTGGTCAGAATCTAGCAAGTCTTGAATGACGATTTGTTCGAAGACAGCTCTGCTTATAAAGGCGGATGGTTTACATGTGTGCACAATATTTACACGTAGTTGTAGTGCTGATAGGTTACACTAGATGTCGCTGTGTGTTTGTTACAAACTTTAATTTTGGAAGTCGGTGTCAAAAAACGAAGAAACAAAACTAGAAACACTGACTTTTTTGGAAGTCGGTTCTCTTTTAGTAAAAAAAAAATATCTCTTTTTAGCTGTGGTTCCCCATTAAATTGTGTTAATAACAATACATGGACATACGATCGCAGCAATCGCGAGTAATTTGTTTCTCCAAGATCTTCATCATATCCTAACGTATTATTATACTAAAACCATCCTTGAAAAATATGCATTTGAATAACGAAAACCCCATACAAATCAAATCAGTTGTTTTTGAGAAAATCGCGGACATACAAACATACGGGACAAATACAGAACCTCCTTCTTTGAAGTCTGTTAAGGGTCTACTACCGGCCAAGTAGCGCCCTTTTTGAATAAAAAATCGTAGCATGGCCTAGGAAACAAATATTAAAGAATCCAACGTCACGTTTGTTACAAAGAGGATAAAGTATTGTTACGTTGTTAAAACAGGTCTCAGAATGTTTCGTATCCAAAGTAGTAGGCAAAAGTACCAAAAACAGACATTTCTGACATTTCTTGGACCCGTAGTAGGGCCTTAAAAAAGCAGAAGGATGATTTTTAGAAATAACACTCAAAAATCGTTGTAAATTCATTTAATTCATAATGTCTTTGTATAAAAAGTTCCTAAATATAATTATTGCTAATACAATACGTAGCTATTATGGCAAATCATTTAATACATTAATTTATTATCTAATACAATTAATTTTATTTTTGTTATTTATTCTCACATGAACATTTCTAAGGCCGTTTTAATACAAATAAATAAAATAATATAATACAACAGACTTCCAAAAAAGAAACAAAATAACTTTAATTTCGGAAGTCGGTTGTATTTTTATTCCACTTTTTAGTTGTTTTACCCCATTACTAACGTTAAAGAGCGTAGTCTGGATTGATAACCCCAATAATTATGGTATTTGAACATTATTGCTGAAATTAGGGTGTATCAGGGTGAACTGTACACATCTGTCTATCCCTTCAGAGCGTATCAGCGTGATGTTATGTTATGAAAAGGTGTAAACAGTAAACAGACATGCGATTCCAGTAATCCCGGCAGATTTGCTATCATTTATTGAAGAGTTCCATTCTGTATCTCCGAAGTTCTTCATCAAATCTTCACCAAAATTAAACGGAACCACTTCGAGAGTGTGTTCCGCCTAGCCTTTTCCCAACTATCTTGGGGTCGGCTTCCAGTCTAACCGGATGCAGCTGAATACCAGTATTTTACATGGAGCGACTGCCTACCTGACCTCCACAACCCAGTAACTGGGTAATACGATACTCCTTGGTAGGACTGGTTGTCAGACTTTCGGGCTTCTGACGACCCGTAACGACTGCCAAAGATCCACGATTGACAGCCGGGACCAACGGCTTAACGTGCTTTCCGAGGCATGGAGGAGTCTCGGTATGTAAAGATGGTCACCCATCCACAGACCAACCCCGGCAAGCGTAGCTTAACCTAATGGATCGACCCGTGCGGCTGTTATTACTTTAGCCACGAGCTCCTCGATAAATGGACTATTCAACACAAAAACAATTTTTCGCGATGGAACCACTTCGAGAGTATGCCTATTCAAATAAAAAAAAATCAAAGTTGTATCTGTTCACAATTTTTATTTTATCATTTCTCAAATCTATGGCTAAAGTTTCCACTCGAGTCACAAATCTACACATAATGTTGATTTTTATCTTTTAGGTTATCATTGTAAGTACTGTATAACAATGTAAAATATATCTTTTTGTAAAAGGGCGGAGACCTGGTGTCCTGAAATACAGGCCTTGAGCTTAGTTTAGGCACCAGTCTCCCACAATTTTAAAAAGTTTTCTGACTCTGCTACCATGTAATACGTTTAATGTAATATTGTGGTGAGAAAAATAAAATATATTACATTATATTATATATATTTATAGGATCATGTTTGGCCACTATCTCACCTGGTGGTAAACCATTATGTGGTCGACGATGGAGCACACTTGCCAAGTAATTTCATGGACTTCTTTTTGAGCGGTAGTCTTCTTTTCCAAAAATAAAAATAGCCAAGTCAACTTCAGCTATTCCATCAAAATCGGTAGTCGTTTCGGAGATTAGCCGGAACAAAAACAAAAAAAAAGTTTTTTTCTGTTTTAAGTATCGCATATTTCTGTGAAAAATATGAACACCCATTTTCATTACAACCTGAAGATGTTTTTTTTTATTTATTTTTTTATTATTGATAGGCACGCGTTCGACCACCATCTCACCTGATGGTAAGCGATGATGTGGTCGAAGATGGAACACGCTTGCCTAGAAGTAACCTATTCACTCTTAACTTAAAGACTCCCAGGTTGTAGCTATCAGGAAACACAGACTCCGGTAGGGAATTCCACTCCCTAGCTGTACGCACAATGAATGTTTTCTCAAAACGCTTTGTGCGTATGGATGGGATGTCCACCATGAACCACTGGCACTTCGCCGTACGTCTTGTGGTCCGTTGATGAAACGGGCTTGGCGGAATCAAATTGTGCAATTCCGTCGCACACTCCCACTCACTCCCACATGTATAGTTACGCTAGCGTTTGAGCACTATCTCACTTGGTGGTGAGTGATGATGAAGCACGCTTACCTAGAAACATACCCACCTCTCTATTTCTGTATTGTTTCCATGCCTGTCTATGTTTAAGTTCACTATTACCTACTCTTCTGTTTTAACAGCTTAGCATATCGCACTGTTAGATATAACCAGAGGTCGGAATTAGGTAGAGTTATCTAACTACTTGCATCGAAATGTTGATATTAATATGTATCTTCCTGGGATTTCTAATGGACAATCCCGTGTGGCCAACAATATTAAAAATCTCTATTGTTTTCTTTTGTTCTCACAAGCTATGTTGTGTGAACTACAAATGTGGCAACATCGCGCGTGTGCGCATTGGAATTTTGCAACTTCGGACTTCCGATGTCGATGATGTAAAGGCAAAGTCGTGCGTGCAGTGGTTTAAATTATGTAATTGTAAACAGCTTTTTTATTTAATAAATCACGGGATTTTTCTGCTCTTTAAAATTAATCTCGGGATTTGAGTCATATCCACTTTATTGTTTCACTGTATGAAATCAGTATAAGTACATAAATAACTCGACCTAATTCCGACCTCTGGATATAACTTTTAATATGTTGTTGAAAATGTCGTAGGTTATACTCGTACATTTATAACTTATTATAAGATTTTAATGTATAACTGTTTATATTCCCCAACAAATAAAATAAAGTAACCTATTCACTCTTATCTTACAGACTCCCAGATTGTAGCTATCAGGAAACACAGACTCTGGCAGGGAATTCCACTCCCTACCTGTACGCACAATGAATGTGTTCCCAGATGTATAGATACGCGTTTGACCACTATCTCACCTGATGGTAAGCGATCGATGATGTGATCGAAGATGGAGCACGCTTGCCTAGAAGTAACCTATTCACTCTTGACTTAAAGACTCCTAGTTTGTAGCTATCAGGAAACACAGACCCGGCAGGGAATCCCACTCCTCAGCCGTATGGACAATGAATGTGTTCTCAGATGTATAGATACGCGTTTGACCACTATCTCACCTGATGGTAAACGATGATGTGGTCGAAGATGGAGCACGCTTGCCTAAAAGTAACCTATTCACTCTTGACTTAAAGACTCCCAGGTTGTAGTTATCAGGAAACACAGACTCCGGCAGGGAATTCCACTCCCTAGCTGTACGCACAATGAATGTGTTCCCAGATGTATAGGCACGCGTTTGACCACTATCTCACCTGATGGTAAACGATGATGTGGTCGAAAATGGAGCACGCTTGTCTAGAAGTAACCTATTCAATTAGTCTTTGCTGTTTTTACACAATATTCTGAGTAATTCCTAAAGGTTGTATGTGAACTATGTTTAGGTTGCCTCCAATGTTCTGTTGGAAGTACTGCATGCGGTTCGCTAGTTCGATTCCCGGGTAGGGCTCTTCTTTTTTCACTGGTTGCACGGCGCGGGGCGGCTGTGGAATAAGACAGGTTTATCTGAGGTGGTATTCCTTGAATTCTTATTATCATCATCAGTACTTCAGCCGATAGCCCAAGACCATCTGCTGGCCTCCCCCAATTGTCGCCAGGGTGTGTTTGGGTGCTGTAAGTTGTAGTCCAGGATGTGTGCGGGTACCCGGGCCTGCGGACGGCGAGTAATGGGTAGCTCGCCGTCCGATCAGCACCAGGCACGAGAGTCGACGGTGCGTAGTGTTCCACGCGCGCCGAACAAGAGTTGTCAGCAAGAGACGGGGCCCGTCATGGCCGATGCCTGCCCGGGGGTTGAGGATAAATTCGAAACAGAGTTACCTCGCCCCTGGGCACTCAAAGGCAGGAAGGAACAGGGGTGGGTTTTAGTCAGTAAGAGTCTGACACGCCCTCCCGCTCCGCCCAGAGCGGGAGAAGTCATAGGATGATTTCCCAACCCACAAAAAAAAAAAAAGGATGTGTGCGGGTTACGAGAGGTGGGAGGGGGTGAAATGTGTGGTATACGTACTACGTATTAGGGTGTTTAGGTGTGTAGTGGATAGATTGTGGGGCTATTTGGGGGTGTAGGTTGTTGCCCAGTATATATATCCGCGGGTTATGTAAAGGGTATATTTATGATTTCACTTGTTTCCTCAACATATTCTTCTTATTATTGTCGTACATCAACTTCATGTGCTTGTATAACTTACGGAGTATAAGGGGGTATAGTGCTGGGTGTTTAGGGATGTAGTATGGGGTTGTTTAAGAGTGTAGTATGGGGGTGTTTGGGGGTGTAATGTTTGGGTGTTTGGGGGTGTAATGTTGAGGTGTTTGGAGTATAATGTAGGAGTGCGGGTTTTTTGGGGATATAGTTCGGGGTGTTTAGGGATGTAGTATGGGGTGTAGTTGGGGTGTTTAAGGTTGTAACAGGGGGTGTTAGGGGGTGCATAACACAAGGGTGTGTCGGGTTGTTTGGGGTAGTAAGTAAAGTAGTATGGTGCGTTAAGAGGTGTAGTTGGTAAACTATGGGCTTGTTTGCGGGGTGTAGGTTATGGCCCGGGACGTATTTTCTCACCTTATTCTTCTTATTGTTGTCGTGCATCATCTTGCATGTGCTTGTATATGCTGTCTGCCACATGAACGTGCCGGACACAGCTTACATTTGTTTATCGATCGTGCGACTATAGAGTATGGGGTGTATTGTGTTGATTTGATAGTGTAGGGTCTAAATAGGGTGTGTGCGGGGTTTTTGGGGTTGTAGTGTGAGTTTGTTTAGGGGTGTAATGTGAGGGTGTTTGGGGTTGCAGTGTGGGGTGTTAGTGGATGTAGTGGGTAGACTGTGGGGCTGTTTGCTACTAGTTTTCTCACCCTATTCTTCTTATTGTTGTCGTGCATCATCTTCATGTGCTTGTATATGCTGTCTGCCACATGAACGTGCCTGATACAGCTTACATTTGTATATGTTACTGCATCACCATGCGCCTATAGAGAATTGTGTTGATTTCATAGTGTGGGGTGTGAATAGGGCGTGTGCGGAGTGTTTGGCATGTAATGTATGGGTGTGTCGGGTTGTTTGAGGGTGTAGTATGGTGTGTTAGGGATGTAGTGGGTAGACTGTGGGGTTGTTTGCTACTTGTTTTCTCACCTTATTCTTCTTATTATTGTCGTGCATCATCTTCATGTGCTTGTATATGCTGTCTGCCACATTAACGTGCCTGATACAGCTTACATTTGTATATGTTACTGCATCACCATGCGCCTATAGAGAATTGTGTTGATTTGATAGTGTGGGGTGTGAATAGGGCGTGTGCGGAGTGTTTGGCATGTAATGTATGGGTGTGTCGGGTTGTTTGAGGTAGGGGATGTAGTGGGTAGACTGTGGGGTTGTTTGCTACTAGTTTTCTCACTTTATTCTTCTTATTATGGTCGTGCATCATCTTCGTGTGCTTATATATGCTGTCTGCCACATTAATATGCCTGATACATTTTACATTTCTATATGTTACTGCGTGACCATGCACATATAGAGAATGGTGTTGATTTGATAGTGTGGGGTGTGAATAGGGCGTGTGCGGAGTGTTTGGCATGTAATGTATGGGTGTGTCGGGTTGTTTGAGGGTGTAGTATGGTGTGTTAGGGATGTAGTGGGTAGACTGTGGGGTTGTTTGCTACTTGTTTTCTCACCTTATTCTTCTTATTATTGTCGTGCATCATCTTCATGTGCTTGTATATGCTGTCTGCCACATTAACGTGCCTGATACAGCTTACATTTGTATATGTTACTGCATCACCATGCGCCTATAGAGAATTGTGTTGATTTGATAGTGTGGGGTGTGAATAGGGCGTGTGCGGAGTGTTTGGCATGTAATGTATGGGTGTGTCGGGTTGTTTGAGGTAGGGGATGTAGTGGGTAGACTGTGGGGTTGTTTGCTACTAGTTTTCTCACTTTATTCTTCTTATTATGGTCGTGCATCATCTTCGTGTGCTTATATATGCTGTCTGCCACATTAATATGCCTGATACATTTTACATTTCTATATGTTACTGCGTGACCATGCACATATAGAGAATGGTGTTGATTTGATAGTGTGGGGTGTGAATAGGGCGTGTGCGGAGTGTTTGGCATGTAATGTATGGGTGTGTCGGGTTGTTTGAGGGTGTAGTATGGTGTGTTAGGGATGTAGTGGGTAGACTGTGGGGTTGTTTGCTACTTGTTTTCTCACCTTATTCTTCTTATTATTGTCGTGCATCATCTTCATGTGCTTGTATATGCTGTCTGCCACATTAACGTGCCTGATACAGCTTACATTTGTATATGTTACTGCATCACCATGCGCCTATAGAGAATTGTGTTGATTTGATAGTGTGGGGTGTGAATAGGGCGTGTGCGGAGTGTTTGGCATGTAATGTATGGGTGTGTCGGGTTGTTTGAGGTAGGGGATGTAGTGGGTAGACTGTGGGGTTGTTTGCTACTAGTTTTCTCACTTTATTCTTCTTATTATGGTCGTGCATCATCTTCGTGTGCTTATATATGCTGTCTGCCACATTAATATGCCTGATACATTTTACATTTCTATATGTTACTGCGTGACCATGCACATATAGAGAATGGTGTTGATTTGATAGTGTGGGGTGTGAATAGGGCGTGTGCGGAGTGTTTGGCATGTAATGTATGGGTGTGTCGGGTTGTTTGAGGGTGTAGTATGGTGTGTTAGGGATGTAGTGGGTAGACTGTGGGGTTGTTTGCTACTTGTTTTCTCACCTTATTCTTCTTATTATTGTCGTGCATCATCTTCATGTGCTTGTATATGCTGTCTGCCACATTAACGTGCCTGATACAGCTTACATTTGTATATGTTACTGCATCACCATGCGCCTATAGAGAATTGTGTTGATTTGATAGTGTGGGGTGTGAATAGGGCGTGTGCGGAGTGTTTGGCATGTAATGTATGGGTGTGTCGGGTTGTTTGAGGTAGGGGATGTAGTGGGTAGACTGTGGGGTTGTTTGCTACTAGTTTTCTCACTTTATTCTTCTTATTATGGTCGTGCATCATCTTCGTGTGCTTATATATGCTGTCTGCCACATTAATATGCCTGATACATTTTACATTTCTATATGTTACTGCGTGACCATGCACATATAGAGAATGGTGTTGATTTGATAGTGTGGGGTGTGAATAGGGCGTGTGCGGAGTGTTTGGCATGTAATGTATGGGTGTGTCGGGTTGTTTGAGGGTGTAGTATGGTGTGTTAGGGATGTAGTGGGTAGACTGTGGGGTTGTTTGCTACTTGTTTTCTCACCTTATTCTTCTTATTATTGTCGTGCATCATCTTCATGTGCTTGTATATGCTGTCTGCCACATTAACGTGCCTGATACAGCTTACATTTGTATATGTTACTGCATCACCATGCGCCTATAGAGAATTGTGTTGATTTGATAGTGTGGGGTGTGAATAGGGCGTGTGCGGAGTGTTTGGCATGTAATGTATGGGTGTGTCGGGTTGTTTGAGGTAGGGGATGTAGTGGGTAGACTGTGGGGTTGTTTGCTACTAGTTTTCTCACTTTATTCTTCTTATTATGGTCGTGCATCATCTTCGTGTGCTTATATATGCTGTCTGCCACATTAATATGCCTGATACATTTTACATTTCTATATGTTACTGCGTGACCATGCACATATAGAGAATGGTGTTGATTTGATAGTGTGGGGTGTGAATAGGGCGTGTGCGGAGTGTTTGGCATGTAATGTATGGGTTTTTTTTTTTTTTTGGGGGGTGGGAAATCATCCTATGACTTCTTCCGCTCTAGGGTGGAGCGGAAGGGTGTGTCAGACTCTTACTGACTAAAACCCACCCCTGTTCCTCCCTGCCTCGAGTGCCCGGGGGCGAGGTAACTCTTTCGAATTTATCCTCCACCCCCGGGCAGGCACTGGCCGTGGCAGGCCCCGTCCCTATTGCTGACAACTCTTTGAGGCGCGCGTGGAACACTACGCGCCGTCGACTCTCGGGCCTGGTGCTGATCGGACGGCGAGCTACCCACTACTCGTCGTCCGCAGGCCCGGGGTCTACGGTGGCCGCAGATCGTCTCGCGGCCCCTGGCGTCTCCTGCGGCGGTCGCGGCTGGGGGCGCTAGGGCGACTCGGCTGTTGTTGAGTCTCCCTAACGAATGCCGCCTCCCTCTTCGCGAGCATTACTGCTTCGCAGAAGGAGGAGACGGCTTCCCATTCCCTCTCGCTCCGTACCATGGCCTGAACCAGGGCACGGCGCGAGAGGTCGCTGTCGCGGGATGTAGTGGGTAGACTGTGGGGTTGTTTGCTACTTGTTTTCTCACCTTATTCTTCTTATTATTGTCGTGCATCATCTTCATGTGCTTGTATATGCTAGTCTGCCACATGAAAGTCGCCGGACACAACTTGCACTTGTATATTTTACTGCTTGAACGTTTCGTGTGCATCGCCCATACGTGACCTTTTAAGCGTTTTACCGTCTGTAAGGGAAACATATTCATAATTATTTATTGCATTTCGTAGTGTTATTTTTTATGTTATGGTCATGTGAAGAGGAGGGATGAAACACATGTAACTAAAAGAGTTATGAATATAAATGTGGATGGATGGAGAGGGAGGCCAAAGAAAAGATGGATGAGGAGTGATATGATAGAAAAGGGAGTTAGTGATAGCGTGACGGCTGACAGGACAGAAAGGAAGAAAATAACGTGTAGCGCCGACTCCAAGTAACATGGGATAAGGGCAGGAAGATGATGTAGTGTTATTTTATTCTAGTTTGAGACGCAACGTTTACGTGGTCGAACTCATATTCCAAAACACCGCATATTACTTGGAAATCACAAAACCCAAAAAAAAATTAACAACTAATTTCAAAATAGGAATAATATGTCTTAAATATAGTTCATTAAAACATATAATTCCAAGTCGATCCCATCGATACATAGTATGTTGTTTTTTTAGTACCCGATTGAAACAAGATTTTTAACCAAAACCGTTACCGAATATTCGGCTCCCCTTCGAGTTTTGGACGAAACCTAAACTCACTTGGTAACAGGAAAATACACAAAAATTTAAAAACTTATCAGATCATTGAAACTTCAGCCTTAACTTTCATAAAATATTGCCCTTGAACACCAAAATTTCCCTTGCCCAAACTCTCATTCAGCCTATTATTGACTACGCCGACACGTGTTAATTGGATACCACCGAGGAGCTTTTAAATAAACTTGAGCGATTGCAAAATATCTGTATTCGTTTTGTTTTCAACCTTAAAAAGTATGATCATGTTGCTAACTTTCGCAGGAACTCTCGCATTTTGTGTCTGTTGTTTAATATCCTTCACAACCCTAAAACGCCCGCCTACCTGCGGGAACGCTTTTTCCACTCCCGCCCTTTTGATGCGCCTTGTAGGTCGCATCTTAGGAATCTCCTAAAATCCCCTCCCCACACAACCGACTTCTACTCCTACTCCTTCACTGTGCACGCAGTACGGTTGTGGAACTCTCTGCCGCCTGACATTAGGGACTGCCAAACTCTTGCAGTTTTTCAAAGGAGAGTAAAGGAACACTACCTTTCCATTTCGTCATAGTTGCATAAAAGTATGTATGTTTATTCATTTGTTTAACAATTTTATATTATATTTTTAAATATTTCAGTTAAAATAAAAAAAAAACATTAAAAAATATAAAAAATAGTATCCCACCGGTATCGGGAATAGGGTCCAAGCTACCAGCGATCAGGCTCCAGAGAGAGGAACCGCCTGACAATGCGAGCCGTGTCCAGAAGTACAGCTTTCTGAATCAAGCCCTTGATCCAGCCGCCTAACGAGAGCCTCCTGAGGTGTTGGTCGAGGCTCGTGGCTATTAAGCCATTGGCTGACACGACTATCGGTACAATGATCGCTGAGTCCACATCCCACATGTCGACAACCTCGCGAGCCAAGTCAATATAAAGTATGTATTATTATTAAGTATATATGTATTAGTTTCTACTATTTATATAAATATATAATATTATTTAGTAAGTATTATATCTTTACATTGTATGTTTCCTAGTATTTACACACGGTGTCTACTTCTGTAAGAGATTTCTTTAGAATTAATCATAACCTTTGTACCTATTTCTCTGTTTCCTTCTTGTCTGTTTTTTTTTGTATGTGTGTACATTAATTGTTAAATAAATAAAATAAAAATAAATAAATAAAATCCTACATCGCGCAAGCAGAGTTCTCCGTACGATTTGAACATATACAACAGTTCGAAATCAACCATCCGGCAGGTTGCCCGGACCAGACACTCAACACCCGTCTGGTCGGAGGATCCTCCCTTTTCAATGGAGGTTATGGGACTTTACACCTTGTGCCGCATGCCTCCTAAACTAGATTTTTAACCGACTTCGAAAAAGGAGGAGGTTCTATGTTCGACTGTATGTATTTTCCAACGATTTCTCCGTCAGTTGTGGACCGATTTTCAATTTTTTTTATCCGAACGTATATACTCCCGAGGAGGTCCCATATAAATTTTATCGAAATTACTTCAGCGCTTTTTGAAAAACTGAACAAAAACGAAAAATATGTATATCTCGATGACGTTTTGGTTTTCTCCAATCGACGAGTATGTTTGAATTCCACGTTCCATTTTATTGGGGTTTTTAGTTCTAGGGTATAACAACTAAAAAGTGGAAAAAAAAAACAACCGACTTCCAAAAAAGAAAATACACAAAAAATTAAAAAAAAAAAATTCG